>OX359291.1:95423305-96065805 GCA_947179395.2 Pulicaria dysenterica
AAGATAAGAATAGTATTAGGGTAAGCTCCGGATTAAATAGAAATACTGAAATGTTTATTATGACGTAAAATTTAAAGTGGGAGCGTGGGGAAATAGAGACTTGTGTATCATAAACATATTGAAAATAAATAAAACCCGTATAAAGTATTCATAAACTAAGCTTTTATTAACTCAAGAATAGAGCTTATCTTAGCATAAAGTTAAGTATGAGAGAATAACGGTAATAAGAGAAGTGAAATTCTAATATAGAAATAAAGATAATTAAATAAATTATTCTTTTATAGTACTTGTGGAGGGTGAAAACTTGTTTGATACATTAAATTTGAAGGATGAGAATGGGACAAATATCGGAAATTTTAATGCAAAATATTAAAAGTATGATGTAAGTGTTGAAATGGAGTAGAAAATCAAGCATATAATGTATGTTTCTAGGGTAGGTTGATGGGAAAGGTTGTAGTTGCAATAGCTAGTAATGGGTTGACATATAGTATGGATTATTATGAGGGTAGTGAGTTTTATTCCCAAGTTATGGTATAATTCGAAGGAAAATAGTGACACTGTGATTTCTCGGACGAAATTAATTTACGTGGGTGAGAGTTATAATAACACATATTTATAAAATTATTAATTTAGATATCAAGTATATTTGAGGAAAATAAGTAAATTAAAGTTGTATATATATGTGTTCATGTTTCTAAAGATCATATTTTTAAAGAGATCACAAAACATGTTTATTTAAAGGTTTTTTTGTGTGTATAGTCCTATGTGTTTGATGTTAGCTAGCTTGAACTCTACATTTTATATCAAGCAGAAATTAAAACTGAAAGATCTTGAAAACTCGTGACTAATACAAATTAAAATTTAATTATGTTTTATATAATAAAATGTAAGGTAATGAAACAGGGATAATTATATCCTCCACTTAATTTGCGCCGATCGAGTAAGGTAATATAGGAATGAATCAGCCGTCAATGGTGGTGAACTGATCGACACCCAAATAAATATAAAATTTAAATTTGAGAGTCAAAAAAGGCATATTTAAATCTGATAAAGTAAAAAGTAATGATAGCATATTTGTTGTCCTTGTGGATGTAATCTTGACCATTAATTAATCACGTGAATTCAAATAAATTATGCCTTAATTAACTGGAAAATACAACAAAACACGTACCAGTATATATATATATATATATATATATATATATATATATATATATATATATATATATATATATATATATAATCCTGTTGTTAATTTGTCTTTTTACTCCTGTTTCCATGCTTGAATCCAATTTCATAACCGACGTACTGATCACTCTTTTAAATTAGTATGCAAAACTATTATAACAAGCATTTATAATTAGTTAATTAAATACGCTACGCCTTTTCTCTCTTCGCATTTTTTAGATTTGTCAGCAAAATATCTAATATATATCAGATTAGAAATGTATAAAAAATTCACATTACAAATTAACGTACGTATTATAATAATATTTTTCGGAAAATCAAAGATTTCGACACTTAAAAAAATGGAAATATAGTCCATCTATTTATATATTTAGAGCATCCGCAATGGTTACATAAAGCCGTAAAGAACACCATAACAAACACCGCTACGCGAGTAGCGGTTCGAATCGGCGGCTCCTCCAACGGTTTCTTGAAGTCTTGCAACCTGCTAAAATTAATTACATATTTTCTTCTTTTTCCTTTTTACCGTTTGAAAAAGGTAACATTTTTTAAAAACAAAATCCTATTCCTAAAAACTAGCCAATGGAAGAGCTTTTGGAGCTTACGTTGGCGAAAAATGAGGTTATAAAACGAAGGTTGAAACAATTTTACAACTCCTAAATGTAATTAGTTTTTTTATGTCATGGAATTTTATTATTTAAAAGAGTGGCAGTTTTTTTATTAATGTTTTTGAATGTTTTTTTAGGGTTGTAATCGTTTTTCTAATTTTTAAGGGCATGAAATGATAATTTAGTTATGAATTTTATTTTATTATATTATTAAATGTATTTAAAAAAGAATTAAAAAAAAGAGAGAAAAAAGTTAGGATAGATGGGGTGTGGTACTCCACTTGAGGGTACGTAGGGAAGGGTTATGAGAGAGAAAAACTGATTTGACACAGATGTAACAACAGGGTATGCATGATTCCATGGATTACTACTCATGATCTAACAAGCACTGTATATAGGTCATAACCACCATTGCAGATGGTTCATGAAGAGCTCGTGCATATGCATCCATTATAGGATTTTTATTCTTTTTCAACTAAACACTGATATTAAAATAAATATAACTGTTAATATGACGGTTAGTGATTATACGTTTTATTTAAATCATGAGCAAGATGGTGGGGAGTGGTCACAGTCTCAAAGATGCAAAGGATGATGTAGGTTGTAGAACACCACTTCCTCATGATGCAGGGTACGTGAATGAATTGATCTGCGAAGTTAGGAATCCAAAGAGAGACTAACAGAGAGCAGCATGCATGCTATTGGTTCAAAATTGAGTGTTTGTATCTATTTAATATATTGCTTTAAATAAAAAAAGGGAAGACCGATGGTCGATGGAATGGTAGAAAGATGATTATTGACTGGAGCTAGAAGATGAAAGCATGAGAATGATGCGAGGTTAATACGATATAAAGAAAATTGAAATTAAGAGAGGGCATTTCGTTCATCCTAACAAGTTCAAACTAACTAGTCGATCGGTACGTAGTTAAAAAGGTGGAACTGAGTACTAGGGAAAATAACATATGCGAAGCTAATTTTATGACCGTAGGATATATAAGAATTGATCAAAGTTAAAGAAAATGCCACTCTAGCGAGTTCTCAACTAGTCTGTAATTAAACAGGTAGATATGGTAATGAGTGGCCGCTTAAAAAATTATATTTTGACGAAAATATAAGAAAACCCTAATCCACAATTTGATGCTATTTAAAATAATAGGAACGAATTTTGTTGAATCCTTTTCCATATGGTTATTAAATTAATTAACCACGAGAATAGAAGTCGATAATTAACAAGAATTAATAGTGGTACACTCGCATGCCATGCCTACAATTCAATTTGTAAGGAGCGAGTGGCCACAGCCTCTCTCTCTCTCTCTCTCTCTCTCTCTCTCTCTCTAAGTCTCAATTATTAAGTGGCAAGTCTTTAGACAACAAAACATGACCCATGTCTTTTGTTTTCTAGCATTTGGAACGAGCATCTATCTCCATCTCTATCTCTATCTCTTTCTGTTAGTTTGTTTTTCATCTTCCTCAATTCTAGTAATTTCTTCACCTAGCTTCATCACAAGCCGAATTATATCAAATCCACCGCCCGCATATCATTCTTAATTAGTTTCCTCGATCTTCTTTTTTGTCTCTAAATTTCTCAACATTTTTAGCATTAATTAGATCGATCCGTATGTACGTGATCATGAGTTGATTGATGGCTTCCGGTGTTGGTGTCATGGAGAAACCAGTTCATCAGCTTCAACAACAACGACAACAACAACAACCACCACAACCACAGGAAGCAGGGCTAAAGTGCCCGCGATGTGATTCATCAAACACAAAATTTTGTTACTACAACAATTACAGCTTGTCACAACCAAGACATTTCTGTAAAGCTTGTAAAAGGTATTGGACAAGGGGTGGCACCTTGAGAAATGTCCCTGTGGGTGGTGGCTGCAGGAAGAACAAAAGGGTCAAGAGACCACCAATCACTACTTCCACTACTACTGTTCATCATGTTCCAGCACCACCATCAGCAGCTATTAATCATCAAACAAACCCTAACCCTAACCCTAACCATAATCATAATCAAATCCCATCTTCCACCAGCTCAAATAGTAATCTCAACTCTTTGTTTTACGGGTTACTTCCACAACACCCTAATTATCCAAGATTCAATACTCCGGTTTCGAGCATAAGCGAAACCGGCCTCGTTGTTTCAGGGTATGATCATCTTCTTGATCAAGTTCTACCGTCTCGTCATGTAAATGCATCCGGATTAGGGTTTTCGGGTACAGTACATGATGTAGCTGCAGCTAATCATGGTCATAATTCTTGTTCGAATTTAACGTCATTTTCAAGCTACAACAACAACTCACCTGCACCCATGTACGGTACTGGTGGTGGTTCGACTTCTTCTTCTTCTAGTGCCCCAACAACAATGGCTTCTCTTTTAGCTTCAAGCCTTAATCATCAGCAACAAATTAGATTCATGGGGGGGTTTGCATCCTACGACGGTTCCATGGTTAAAGATCAGCTGAAAATAGAACAAGTTAACAGAAATATGGATGAATGGAATCATAATAATCATCATCATCATCAGATGGAATCAGCTGTTGACCCAAATAATTCTCTTTTATGGGACAACAACGAAGGGGGAGTTTGGGCTGATCCAACCAATAACATTGGTTCTACCGTTCCTTCTTTGATATAATTAATATCCCAAAAACAAATTAAGAACCCCACAAAATTTTCTCATCTTCTTTTTCTTCAGTTGATATATCGATCAACTTGGTTTTTTCCGAATTAAACTTTTTCGTCTGCTTTAATTAGTTAGCATTAATTTATAGGAGATTAAATTGTTGTGAAATTAAGCAAGCATATCGATGGGAGGGGATTGGATCGGAGCGATCATGTCAGCTAGCAATTCACAAGATTTCTTCAGCCTTTTTATTAAATTTTAAAGTGATGAAAAGGCTCTGGAAATTAATAAATTAAAGATTGGTTTTGCGCTGAGAGGAACCTCGGATCCTCTTCATCTCATCATATATATTTATCCACCCAAGATCAGATCATCAAGCATACATGCATGACATCAAGAATTTGGAGTTCGATCGATCAACATTTCTGGTCATGTGTACGTACGTACGTGTTCTTCTCTATCCCTTTTTTTGTTGTTGTATATATACAAGTATTTATGCATAGCTAGATCCATCTAGGGTTTAATTTGTGGTGGTTTTCTTTTCTTAATTATATATGGGGAGGATGATATTTTTCAGTGTTGTTTTGTTTATGGATTAAGAGGAAAATTAAGAATGGGGGTATATCGGTATAGAAGAGATCGAGGGGGATATGCTTTAAAGTTTTAATCTTACATTTATATGTTTGAGTTAATTATATCTTGTTCATTCTGTCATCGTATATATATCTTTTTAATTAGTTTTAAACTCAATATATATTTATGGTTTATGATGTGAAATTAGTGATGATATATATATACTCTTATATCATATCATTTATAGTTTGTGGGGTTCAATTCCGTCTCAAAACAAATTGGTAATAAGTATGTAATTAAAACATATTGAAAATATTATTACAATCATTAGCTCAAAACTAAAGGGATCGAGATTGTTTTATTGTAAACGTGAAATCATGTTAATTATGTGTGAAAGCTAGCTAGAGAGTTCAATTAATTCTTCCGTCATTCATGAGACTGAGATTATTTTGTGATTGTAAGATGATATGACGTCGTATTTGTTGTACTTGTTTAATTAATGTAGAAAAAATCACTTTTTGAAATTAAAAGTAATTAATTACAATTGACATATGACACATCTAATGAGTTAACCAAAAAATTCTTTGTATCAAGATGACCAATGAATTACAAGCATTTTTATTTATTTGGATAAAGTTTATGCTTAAATGTAAATTTTTATTTTGGTTATATACTCATTTCATCTAGCATGCATCTTGCTAGATATCATTAATAAATTTATAAATTGTTTGACGGATGTGATAACATATTGAAGCTTCATATCTATTTATTTATTTATTAAGATAAAGTTTATGGTTAAATGTAAGATTTTATTTTGGTTATATACTCATTTCATCTAGCATTTTGCTAGATATCATTAATAAATTTATAATTGTTTGACGGAGATAATAACCATGCCGAAACTTCTTATCTATATATTTATTTTTTGTTAGAATAAGTAATCTTGAAACCTGGAAGATATAGTTGAACTTTATTAATTAGCAGATTCTTTTATTAATCTAGCTAGCTAGGTAGCTTTCTCTTGGAATGCATGTTGAGCACAAGCTAGTATACATATATTCTTGATTTCATCTTTGGGTCATGCTCCATGCAATAGGTTGGTAAAACAGTTTACAGTTATATTATAATATAATTTTGATATATATAGTTTTGAGTTAGCTTACTTTTTTAGAAAATGTGAGATTTGTATGTTTCAAATATATGTGATCATATGATCAATATATAGAGACTTAATTATATTTGAGTTAAATGTGTCCTTAGTTATATACGGACTTAAATTCTAGAAACCACATGCAGTTTTCAAAATAAAATCTACAAAACTTAGGAAAAACTTGTATCTATATATATGGTGATTTTGTACAAATAAGTACCTTGTGGTCCAAATCTACCTTAGCTTCTTTACTCATGTGCACCCCAATGAAGTCTTTACTTAAAGCTGTTCTTGCACGTGGCTCCATCCCACTCATGTCGATCTCAGACTTTTTGTAGGAAAAATGTTAAATCCTGCTAATTAATTTTTTGAAAAGCTAATGGGGTTTATCCCATCTGGTAAGGCGTCCTCCTTTCTCACAAGAGGCTGGGGGATCAAATCATGCTGCATGAAGTGAAGGTGTGGTGCTTGAACCTTGGTTAAAACCAAATAACGAGGCTTCGTTGAAAACTCGCCACCAAACAATTCGAACATACACTTGAGAGGTGGGAAGTGTCCCTATTAATTTGCCAGTAAAAAAAAATTAATTTTTTGAAAAATGCTACCCATAACCACAGATAAAAATAAAATAAATGTTACTTTCAGTTTTGAAGATGGTAATTGTGTTGTAAATAGAATTAATTATAAAGTAACTATGTAACAATTAAGATAATATAAGTTGTGATTACTATTTTTAAAAACTAAAATTATTATTTTTATTCTTTTTCGCTGCCCTTAAGACTAAGACTAACATTCTCATAACTTTTTTAACTTTAATTATTAATTAGTAGTAAGTAATAGAATATATATATATATATATATATATATATATATATATATATATATATATATATATATATATATATATATATATATATATATATATATATATATATATATTGAATATTCCTCTCTCATTATTTGGATCTTACTTTGCTATGATCTTGTTATTATCTTAGGGGAGGGTTCATATGAAAACCTTTTTATTTGCGAAAAATGCGAGAAGCAATCTCAGTCACTTATTTGATTAATCATGTATTTTTTTAGAGGGTGTTTGTGTAAGCTTTTTTTTTTTTTTGCTTAAGCTTATGAGCTTATGAGCTTATAAGCTTATGAGCTTATAAGTCTTTTTTGAAAAATAGTGTTTGGATTAGCTTATAGCTTATAAGCTAATAAGTTTCTTTTAAAAATATGTTTGGCTTAGCTTATTAATGTAAAATGACCAAAAAGGTCATCCTTACCTTAGATAAATGTGTAAAAATAAGCTCAAGGGGGTTATAAAGGTAAATGTGTAAAAATAAGCTCAAGGGGAGAAAATAAGCCAATTCAAGAGGGCTTATGAAAAATGACTTATTTTTGTAAAAAATAAGCTAAAAAGCTTAAGCTCATAAGCTTACCCAAACACTTGAAACATGATAAGCCCAAAAAAAAAGCTCATAAGCTAATAAGCCAAGAAAATAAGCTAAAACAAACACCCCCTTAATTTAAAAGAACATAATGGTAAAATAAATTTTCTCTATTCAATTTATTTCTCTCTCATATTTTTCTCTCCTAAATTTAAAAAATTTTCTATCTCCTAAATTCTAAATAAAAACAAGATGAACTAAAAAACAATTTACTAGTATATTAATTTTATGAAATTCACCATTGAACACGCCTAAAAGATTTATGAATTTTTCGTTGTTACTATATTTAATAATAAACACCGAGAGAAGTTTATAACTTTTGAAATAAAATTTACAATATTCAATATTGAACACTACTAAATATATGTGAGCTTTTTATATCATTCTTGTAGATGTTTATTCAATACTGAATAGTGTTAAAGATATGTAAGCTTTTAATATTCACCGATGAATATATATTAGGTCCGTACCCACGATTGTCCATTCGTGAACACTCACTCTTAATATTTTATTGTAAATGTTTATATATAAACAAAGTACAAATTATCTTCATTCAACCCACACAAACGTACAGTCGATTCTTTTATGCAAAAAATATTACATTGTTAAACAATGAACAATTAATAAACAAAACAACTTAATCATATGTTTGACCAATAAAACTAATAATTTGAATTCGCTATTGAACATATAAAAGAACCCCAGATCTACACAAGTTTAATTCACCAATAAACAAACCCGTAATTTCCTATTCTAAATTTTTTATTTATTAATAAATAATGTACCCCAAAATTAAAAAACACCTACCCTTCATTAAGAAGCCATCTACCCTTCATCAATTCATAAAAATTAAATAAAAAACTCATACATGTATGAACATCACCAAAAATTGACATATATCAATAAAAAAATCAATTAATCACAAAAAATGTAGGTTACATTATAGATAAAAAACAATAAAACTTAAAAAAAAATAAAAAATGGTGTTGTATATCTTCTGTCGGCGAGAGAGATCTGGAAAAATACAATGGTGATGTTCATGGTTGTATACCTCATGGGTTCAGATCTATAAAGTCGTGATTGAGGGAGATGTACCGGTTGAGGAGAAACTCGATGGTTCCCGACGGTGAGGGAGATCTCCTCCATGTGGTTGTGAGAAACGGAAAGGGGGAGTGGTGGTACGTTCTGCTCGGTTGTGGAAGAAGAAGTGACGTCGGATACGGAGCGACAACGGCGGGGCGGCCTCTATGGATGTGTTGGTATTGGTAATGAAAGCCGACGGCGGCGTTGACGAACAGCGGCTGTTGTGCAATGGCAGTAGAGGTTGGCAACAGCTAAAACCATGGAGAAAAACCTTGAAACCGCCGCAAGCGGTTGTTCCGGCGGCGTGTGGCGGCATAAATGGTAGGACTTTCACTTTTCAAATGTGAGTTTTCACTTTTCAAATGAGGGTTGTGCGGTGTTGTACGTATGTATAGAGTGAGAGATGGAGGTAGGGATGGCAAAACAACCCGAACCCGACGGGGAAAACCGAACCCGACTAGTTTCGGGGTCGGGTCGGGGATGATATTTTCGGGTTAGAGTCGGGTTCGGGGTTTTTTCCGGGGATTTTTCGGGTTCGGGTTCGGGGCCGGGGCACACTATCCCCGCCCCGCTCCGATATATGTTTATATATATATATATTTTATATATTTATATACATATATGCTTTATATATTTATATAGATAATAATGTATATGAATGTATAAAGATAATGGCTGTATATATATTAATAAAGAAGTTTATAAAATGATGAAGTTTTTTGTTAAATTATAATACTTATGTTCTTTTAAGTTTTATATTAATTAAGTTTTTTCGGGTTCGGGGTCGGGTTCGGAGATTTTTCGGGTTCGGGGTCGGGGTCGGGTTTGATATACGCCCCGACGGGGTGCCCCGAAACAATCCCCGAAGGGGAACGGGGCGGGGACGGGGACGGGGACGGGTTTTCATTTCGGGTTCGGGAAACAATATAAATGTTTTATATGTTATGGGAAACAATCCCCGAAACAATCCCCGACCGAAACAATCCCCGAAACTTCCCTCTATTATTTTATATGTTATGGGAATTTGATGCTACTATATCTTTTGACGACCATCCTTAAATGTTTATTATTTATCTAGCTAGACCCTTATATGATATAAATGTTAGTTTTAGAAAATATAAATATTAAACATCATTAAATGATAGTTAATAATTATAAAACGTGAAAGAAATAAATTCTTTTTATCATTATATGAATAAACATGATTATTATTTTTTACATGTAATTGATCATTATTGTTAGAGTTAAGTCAATAAATTCAAATCTTTATTGGTTATAGATAGAAAGAATAAAAAATAATCATAAAATATTTCAAAAAGGTAAAATTAGAAATTTAGTTAAATATGATATTTTAAAAAGTTATAAAAGGTAAATATGACATTTGTAAATTGGAATGAGCAAATATGATATTTTAGTGGTTAAAATATAAATACATATGCAATGAGAAATTGAATATTCTCCTACTTTTTGTTTCTACTTCATCCTCCTACCCATCTCAAGATATATGACATGTGTACTTCACTAATTCTCTTTCCTCACATCCTCCCTTGATTTGTCTAACAATTTACATTCAATTCTAAACAAGAAAAGTTAACATTGGAATTTTAATTTTGATTGATAGATGATCTGGATTGAGCAATTAGATTATTTATTAAATAAAGTGTTAAGATCATTCAGAAAATATGATGGATGTTAGTCTTTATATTATATTATCTATATAGGGGATGGTTTAAATAAGAATTGTTTTTCGTACGAGAACTGCGAGAACAAATATTAGCCCTTAGTTAACATTTATCAATGGATAATTTTTTTGAGGCTCATTAATGGCTAATTAATGATGCATTAATGAGAGTAATTTTGGAAAAATCAAGTTTCAAAAGTTATTGATGGCTTATCCGGGCGTAATTTACAGTTGACTAAATATATAAATTACCAAAATACCCCTATTAATAAGTCACTAATGACGTTAAAAACGGTTTGAGAGAAGTTTAAACTCTAATTAAATGTAGCAGTATTATGTAAGAATTGAAGAGTACTATGCATTAATTAATGATAACTTAATTTTACTCACGATTTTTAGCATATACAGAAAAGGGTTACCTGCTTTATACGCATGCAGTTTAATTAATTATGTATGTGATATAGCTTTAGCTTTTGCGTGGAGCATGCATGATAGAACCACTTGGTGCACATCATATCATAATTGAATTGTGACGAATATTTGGTGCAATTTTAGAATTTGCAATGTTTCGTGACTCGTTTATTTTCTGTTCTACATCATATAAAGATCGAGACACAACATGAATGTATTGGTCACTAATTAACATCTAGAGTGAGAGAAAACGACTTGGTTTTTTTTCTATGCTTGGTCATCTGAATATATTGTCAAGATTAAAGTTTAATCATCAGAGTTGATACCGATATTTTAAAGGCTCTCTACAATTTAGTATTAGTGTGCCCTAAAACCAGTAATTGAAAACTAAAACAAATTATATAACATTTAGTTACTTACTAACCTCAAACACAAATTTAAATTTCAGAAATCAAAATCCAAATCTCAAACACAAATTTAGCCTTCGTAAAGAAAATTAGACATTAAACTAGAAATTAAAATAAGAAACATATAAACAAAGAAGAAAATCAAGAATTTAGAATTGAGAACTGTAATACAAAAATTCATCGATCGATTAACGATGGGAGCGATTGAGCCTCATTGAGAGCACAAAGACGTACATCAGTTCATTGATCATTCGATTAAATCGAGAGCCGAAGTGAAGAACGTAGGTCAATTGTATAGAGAGTATGAATCGTATCTGGAATATGAATATTATACTTGGAGTTGATGAGCTACCACATTTAGGGTTTTTAGCTTTTAAAACAACTAGTTTATTGACCAGTGTACACACGGGTATTTCGGACGTGTATCTGAGATACACTTTTTATAGACTACATTTGTTGTTTTGTTTTTAACATTACCACTCTTGTCACAAATAAAGACTTTTTATCTTTTTTTTTATTTCGAACACGTGAAACGACAACATACAATTGACCATGTGTAAACACAGGTTTCGTGAGAAATAAACCAACTTCTGAAAGTGACTGTCATTGACTTTTGTTAATCGTCACAACAAAATACAACATTAGAGGAAATTGTCTTCTTTGAAACTTAACCCGAAGTTTTGTATCTGATAGAATAATCTTCATTCAAGGAATATATGTAATTTTACCAATGTTCTTTCAAGAAATAATTTTGACCTTAATAACATGTGCGCCAAGCCGACAATTAGTAGACTTGTTCCATTGCATAAACCCTTAAACTGGTCTAGAAGTAACATAAAATGAACATCATTGCATTTCCACTTCTAAAGCCGAATTTTCGTATACTTTGCAAGTAAAAGAAAAAAAAATAATGACTCACGTGTTAAATATCAAAAAATCAAGAATGATTTCCTGTTTTGTGTATAAAAAATCAACACTTTTATTCTAATGTTACCTTTGGCTAACTACGTACACTAATAATATAGTTTCAGGACAGTTAAAAACATCTATCTTTATATCTCTGAATTTATATTTTTAAATTTATAATATATCATCCTTTAATAATACAATTTATTTTAAACCTTATTATATAAAAAGTTTTATACATCGCTCTAATAAGATTGAAAATGTTTTAAAATCAATAACTAAACACTTTGAATAACATATTCAAGTTGACAACTCAACTTATCACCATAATGTATAAACACCGTATAATTAATTATATTAACATACAATTTTTATAAAACCCACTCACATTTTCTTAAAAACCCCTCACATGTTTTATAAAACATCCTCATAATTTTCATTCAGGCCCCTCCAATTGATTTAGATTTGGAATTCGATGTCATTAATCTTTCTAAAATTGTTTTTGAAATTGAATAATTTTGAAATTGAAGATTATGATTGGTTAATTAATACTCAATTTATGATTATTTTTGGAAATTTTGCATGCCTTATATATATATATATATAGATTTTTATTTATAAATTATACTTAAAAAAATTTATACCCCCTTCGTTTTAATATTTTTGTCCATCACACTATTTGATTTTGTCACACTTCTAATCAAAGATTGTTATTAATCGCTACTTTTCTTATTTTACAGTTAATTAGCTATAAATATTACATGTTTTACAAGTCAATGGTGTACAAGTGTAAGACTAAAATGACATCTTTACTAATTCACGATTGCACTAATTTCATTTAAAGTGTGTGTTTTTTGTTTGTAAACAATAATTTTTAGACGGATAATATACTAGATTATGTATAAATAAGATGAATAGTTTTAAATAAATAGAGGGCCATGTATTTGGCCGGGTTATTATTTTTTTATTTTATTTAACAGAAGAAAAAAAAATTCGGGCTTTCCCCATTTCTATATGCATTTTGGGCTTTCCCCATTTCTATCCTTGATTATCATTCCCGAATCTAATTACTCGTTTATTTGGTTTTCGTTTTTCAACGTGTTTTGTCATCCTCAGTTATAAGTTGTAAGTACGATATGGATCACATAAATCGACTACGAAATGAGTAAACACAGACCGGATATGTAACTATAATGGATAAAGAATACACAGGTTAAAAATATTGTTCATATACTAAGTTAGTAAGTTATATATATGTAACGGTTTAGCCCCTAAATTCCATTAATTACATTAGTACTCGTTACTTTTTCTTAGTTTTAGTTATGAAATTGGTCTCTAGCATATATAGTTGTCCTTAGCATACGATTGTTATATGTCCGAACATGGTTCACAAGTATATAACCATTTTGGTCATCTCACTTCTCCCTATACCATTTTCATCCATCTTCACTATCTTCATCTTCATAATCATCGATCTGACCTTTTACGTTTTTGTAATGTTTTATGAAACATAAATAAAAGTTGGACTTCCAAGATTACATTTCAACAATTCAACGGTTGGTATTTGGTAACTCAATTCATTCTTCTGCAAACAATTAAAATTTGTGTGAAGTGGGCTAGAGTTGATTGCTTGCTACCCATTACCAAAAAAAAAAAAAAAAAAAAAAAAGGGATCGAGTCAAGACACACGTGTGATATTAGTTTCTTTGATGTTGAGCTTTATAGTTGGGAGAGGAATTCTATTAGTGCAATAAAAATAAGTTTATGGGTGTTCTTGTGTCTACACTCACCCTTACATACACACGGTCACATTATTAGTTCGACTCTATCACATGCATTATAGGATCGAGTGTTGAAGCATCAATTGTGATCCAAGTACGTAAAACAATATATAAGTATATGTATCCACATATAATTGGACGATTATTTGATCATATATATGTATAGCCCAAAAAAACCAAGAGCGAGCTAGGCGAAAACAAACGTACATACTTAATCAAGTGTCGATGATCTAAATTAAAGAACAACCCCAAGATATTACGTACGGGCCTTGTCAAAAAACAAGAAATTAAACATCCAACTTGCTAGTAATCCTTCTGCTTCTCATGATCAAGATTCCCAATTTTCCTCCTCAAACGTACATCCACATCTTCGTCCGTCACCTTCTTCGGCTTTGGCTTCCCCGTGTGATCCTCCACCCGAGCATCATCATCTTCATCCGATGACGTCCCCACAACGGTCTCCTTAATCTTCTTCGTCGTCCCCTTGGCGGCATCCCAAGCACCCGACACCGTCTGCTTCGTCTTCTCCGCTATCGTTCCGGCTGCATCCATAGTCTTATCTTTCGCCGCCTTTGCCATCTCCGCCGCTTTGCTCCGTCCTTCTTCAGCTTTTTCAGCTGCCACCGCCGCAGCATCTTCCGCGCTTTCTTTCATCTCGTGGCTCTTCTCTTTTGCTCTGTCTTTCATTTCACCGGCTTTATCGGCTGCTTTTCCGGCCACGTCCTTTGCTTTCTCCTTCATTTCTGTAGCCCGTTCTTTTATCCTCTCGTTACTTTCCTTCATACCGTCCATGTGTATATCTTTCATTTCTCCGGCACCTTCTTTCATTTTGTCTTTACCCTCTTCCATTTTGTTCTTTGCACTCTCCGACGACTTCATATTTCCACCGGTAGAGTAGCTTAGTGCCTCATCTCCGTCGTACCCATTGTTGGTCTCTTCATTTGCGTGTTTTCCCTGAAACAAAAAAATTTAATTAATTTAAATTAAGGACAGAAACGGACCTATAAATTATAATTTAATAATGGGCTGGACAAATATAAGCATCTAACAAATCTCGACAAACTTTACACTGCCTACGAGTAAACAACTAGAGATCGGGTTGTTTGCTATCCCCAGTTGCTAGGTCCTTCAATTCCTTAAAGATTAGTGAAAATTAAGATTGATGTGAATGATAATTAGATGTACCTGAGGATGTTTGGAAGCAGAAGTGAAGCAAAGCCTAGAGGCTTTTTGAGGGAAAGAAAGACTAGTGAAACGAGGTGGAACGCTTGCTGCTTTAGAGATGTTGAAGATTGCAGTTCTTGTGAAATGCATTGCCGCCATTCTTGCAAAGACGTTCTTCTTCTTTGGTAGCTAAATTGTGCAGGTGCGCGCTGATCGAATTAACTTTGGCTGTTTGTGTGTGTGTGTTCGATGTCTATCTTTAATTTGAGTTCCGGCATTATAGTTGGTTGTGGGGAGGTTTCGATTATAAGGCGTGGAAGAAGAGGAAGGGGAAGGTGGCAGCTTCAATTCAATGTGTGTACACGTGTTAAAGAGTGTGATACGTACGTGTAAGAGTACTGAGGTGGTATCAGTTATCCTGCTGGCTTTTCGATATTCTTACTTTTATAAATTAGTTGCATTTCACACTCAAAAGGATTATAAGTTTATAACTCGTATATATAACACATTTAGTTAGATTTAATTTTTCGTAAATAGAATCATACAGGAATAGAGTATTAGAGTGGTAGGAGTCATCGCCTTTTTACCACACCCGCCATTCAAGCAATCACTCAATTATGTAATAGTTACTTTTTATCATTGTTCACCGTTTCAAATTATATAACTTATATGTTATTCACCAATCTCTATTCAAATTACAAAAAATTAAGATTTTATCATTTCCTGCTTCCTGAATTGTGCTAGGCCGACTTATTTGTTACCACCGTGACAACCATATACTCCATCGCCTCAAACTTCTTTAATCTCTAGTTGGTTTGCAGTCATGGTGGATTTTTTTTACTCTTATGTGTGTCTATATATATATATATATATAATATAATATAATATATAGGTGAAAGATGGGATAGTTGAAGGTGATAGATGTTAAAATTAGAATGATAGGATTACTGGAGTAAGATAAAAGGGGAGTAAGACAAAAATGATATCGTCTTGACGTGTCAATGAGAATGAGGGAATAATGTTCCTACTCTTATGAGAAAAACTCCGTGCACTGCAGCCACCCACGCAATAGCGGAGTAGAAAATGACCATAGCGTTGTCAAGCACCAAACACGACATTGTAATTTGTTGTTCACTCCAATCTTCTAATATATATAAAAGACTAATTTGAAAAAAAAAATTATTAGATAATTTGAACCTTTCATTTAATAAAAGATTTAATCTTAGCCGTTAATTTCTATAACTTTGAAATTTTGATTTTGACTTTTTAGAGTCAAACTAATGTGAATTAGATAATTTTGATTTTAAATTAAATCACAACCATCTATTTTATCAAAATATAAATTCAATTTTGCCTTTTAATAGTGAGATCATTTCATAAAAAAGAATATGTCTTCATAAGTCTAGAAGTGATAGGGGGTAATATGTTTTTTTGATGGGTAAGATCTCAACACGAATATAAGTAAGTAGCCATTTATGATTAAGTCATCCAAGCCAATCTCATCTTCACACTGACCATAACCCAAGATAATGCCTGTTTGATTTTCAAAATGAAGTAACCATTACAAACCAGATATATAGAACAATAAGCAAATTAACCATGAAATAAATAAGCATGGTAATAAGGCAACAACTAAATACTAGTTAACCAATCAAGTAAATAGACAAGTAGCAAAGATAATTTATAATAAAAAATTGAAATCGCGGTAGTTTAGTTCAATCTAGATCCCTTAGAAAGCTCTTATTCTTCAAAAAGAAGTCCTATGCAACAATAGCCTCACACACCTTTACAACTTATACAAACAAAATTAATTATCACTATTTTATAATAATTGTGGTGGCAAATCACAGAAAGACGAAAAATGATATAGCTATTTTGGTATTTAATTTGCATTCTCTTTATTTGGCTTTTGAAAAAAAAAAGAGTAAAAGAGTCCTCACTACATTAGCTTGATGAACACAAGAGCTAAATTGGTTTCTTTTACCAACTAAAGTTAATACAAATTCCTTGAAGAAATCTAATAATTGTATTAAAAGAAATAAAAATACAATGTTGAATTCTGATTGCAAATAAAATAGAATTCAATTTTATCCATAAAATAACCATACCATCAACATACCGAATTAAATTCTTCCTTTTTTATTAACGGCAAAAGGTCGACAATGAGCATGCTTAGGCTCGGTCATCACATGCCCTTGCACAACCATGATATTATTAAAGAAATAAAGTGCTAGCCAGAAGCTAGCAGGAAGAGTGAGTACAAGACCAAATATAAGATACAATCCAGAACAAACCAAAAGGAAACAGGAAACAACCAAGAAAAACCACCAAAATGAGCACCATTAAGACATAATACAGGAAGATGGCGAAATGCACAAGCAGCTCCATTCAAGAGTCGCGATTTCCTTTCCCATCCTGTGCTTGAACCAAAAAAACGTGTAGGCCTGAATTTGATTGAAAACCAACGTATCGTTGCCTGTGACTTTCGAGAAAATGAGATCATTTCTGTGTTTCCACAATAGCCAAAGATACACGTAAATTATTGCGGTGAACACCCTCTTTGTTTTGTAGTCAACACACCCAAAAGAGAACCCAATCTGAGTAGGTCTGCCACTCCATCGAAGTCCTTAAAATCGATTCCCCACCATTCACATACCCTTCCCAAAACCTTCCTGCTGAAGCTACATTGCGCAAACAAATGGGCCTCTGTTTCATCGACACATCCGCATAGAGGACACAGACATGATAATAAAATAACTCCACCTTTATGTAGATTAAAACAACTAAAACAACAAAGATACGAATGCTCGTCAGATTATCAAAATATACAAGAGCTAATCAGAATATATCAACAACAAAATTCCCAAAATACGAACTTGACTATCTCAATTTCTCAATAATGCTAATCAGAGGTTGTTAAAAAAAAATTGCTAATCAGAGGCAACAAAATTCAATAACAGATCCGGAACGTGACTATCTCAATAATGCTAATCGGAATGTATCTAACAACAAAATTTGAACTTAAAGCTTAAACTTACTATGAAGGAGATAACAAATCCACAAAATTCGAACTTGAAGATGCCAAAAACGAGAAGGAGAAGGGGCGACGATGGGAGGTCAGCGCTCAGCGGTGGCCTCTACTTTTGCAGTCGCTCTTTTCTGCGTCGCCGGCCGGTCGATGGACGATGGCTGTCTACTAAGCCGAGCACCATGGGAATGACTAGGGTGAAGTCGTGAAGGGCGTGAATGAAGGGAGTGACTAGGGTGTCGACTGTCGAGCACCGTGGGAGTAACGGTGGTTGTCTACTTCGCAGACAGATGAAGGGCGTGAAGTCGTGAACCGTGGGAACGATGGTGGTTGTCTACTTCGACTACAGATGAAGGGCGTGAAGTCCTGAACGACTGAAACGTGAAAACTAGGGTTTTTTATGCAACTAATTATTTGTTATATTAGACTATTAATATTAATAATAATATTTTAATTAAAAAATCGGATATTTCGGATATCCGAATATCCGAAATTTTGGAAAAGTACTATCCGATATCCTAATCCAAAAATTCGGATATCCGAATTTCGGGTATCCGAATTTCGGGTATCCGAAATTTCGGATATCCAAATTTTCGAATACTTTTGGATCGAATTTTTTCGGATATTCGAATATCGGATCGGATACAGATATTTTTGAACACCGTTATTTGCATTGTAGGCAAATGGTAATGGATTTTGTCTTGACCAAAATGTTAGTGAAGGCAGTATTTAGGGTCATAAATTAACATCCACAAAACCTTATCTATCCTCACTTCAACCTTCGCTTCCACCATAACCATGGCTGCCTCCCTCACTTCCTCTCTCTCATCCACCTTCTCTTCCCTCTCTCTCCGACGCCTCTCTCTCCTCCCCAACCACCATCATCACACCTCGCTATCTCTCTCAAAATCCCTCAATTTCCCGTCCATCAGGACACAAGCTACCGATGTCGATACCACATACTACGACAATGTAGACCCAGATGAAATTAACGCCTTTGACCCACCAGAAAAGCCAGAAGACTACGTACCGCCGACATCTTTCGATGAAGGACCTATGGAATCGGAAGAGGACATCGCCAAGGCGTATGAAGAGCTATATGGCCCGGCGTATAGTGGGGAGACTTTGTTGGGGAATGATGTGTATGTGATGGATTCTAAGGTGAAGAAGACGAGTGCCTTTGGGAAAGTGAAGAAAGATAAGATTAGAGATGGGTTTGAAGAGCGAGTAGTTCAGGTGCGTAATTTCCCCCAAATTGGGGGTTTGAACTACTACATTTTGACTTCTCAGTTCAAAGCTAAATTGTAGTTCCTCCGTTTATAGTTTTAACTTGAATCTACGGAATAGGATTTGCATTGATTATTTGAACAGCTACTGCAAAAAGATTCATCTTGGTTAAGAGTCTGCAGCCAAATTGACACTAATTTAGCATCTTAGAGTGACTAGTGTTTCACCTCAAATGTCAAAGGGTACAGTTTTTATGTTTGGGTAACGTGTTTTTTATTTTGACCATGGCTGTTCATGACAATTTGTTTTATATTTTTTTTTGTGCATTATCATAATCAAAATGAATGATCTTATTGTAATACAATTAGCTTCAATTCATAACGATGTCTGATATTATTATTAAGTTACTGATATCATTAGTTTGAAAGAACATTAGCCGAATTGTAAATAAAAATCTTGACAATTTTTGTTATCATGGAGCAGTCTGACTGCAGGCGTAGTATGAATCATATATGCATATGGATTGGTGTTCAATGAAAAGAATTTGTAGAAATGTTTGAAGCTCCATATTTTGGTTGTTTTTCATTTCTGAGTTATTGATGATGACTTATCGTTGATTAAATTCTGAATTGTATTTCATTTGGCACTTAGTCCTCTTTTTTTATTATCAAATTGTAAATTTTGATCTTAAAAGAAAATATCTAATTGATTGTTGATATTATCGAATGTGAAACTGCAGGTAAGGAGGGTGACAAAGGTGGTGAAAGGTGGGAAGCAATTGCATTTCAGGGCAGTGGTGGTGGTTGGAGATAAGAAAGGGCAGGTGGGCGTTGGAGTCGGGAAGGCTAAAGAGGTTGTTGCGGCTGTTCAGAAGTCTGCTACCAATGCTCGAAGGAATATAATCACGGTTCCTATGACCAAATACTTGACTTTTCCTCACAGGTAATTTGCTCCGACTATTCTTCTTTCTTTTTTTTGGTGTGCGCATACATTCTTAAGTCGATGTTAATCAGGAAATAAAGTGGCTAATTGGTGGTTGTGTTGTTGGCAGGTCTGATGGAGACTATGGTGCAGCCAAGGTGATGCTAAGGCCAGCATCCCCAGGTACGGGTGTGATTGCAGGGGGTGCTGTTAGAATTGTTTTAGAAATGGCAGGTGTAGAAAACGCTTTGGGGAAACAACTCGGGAGCAACAACGCCCTCAACAATGCTAGAGCAACTGTTGTGGCAGTCCAGCAAATGAGACAGTTCAGTGAAGTTTCTCGTGATCGTGGGATTCCAATGGAAGAACTCTGGAAATGATCAAATCAAACTTGTACTAGAAGACGATATGTATTCTTTTTTGGCAATGTAATTGTTCATGTTTGGTCTTTTACTTCAACTCGATCACAGTGGAAGATATAGCTTCTGTTGTTTGCGGAATTGCGTAATGTTGCCATATTGTTCAGACGCATAGAGGTAAAATGTTTATATGCGGCTAGTGAATAGATCACAAGCAGGCCTCGTCTGAAACTGTGAATCTGATAGATGCATTAAATTGACCTCATAAATATGACTTCAAGCAGCAAGTCTTCTGTTGGTATTCAGTGATAGATGCATTAAATTGACCTCAACTACCCGGCTCAGATTTATTTAATCTTTCATGCTCCTTTTTTTCGATTTCAATAGAGAAGGCTTAGATAATTTGTGCAGTCATTTTAGCTAACTTGGTTAGCTGCTTCTTCGGCCTCAACACATAAGGATAAGGGCATAAGGCCGAAGACCAATTAATTTAATCGACAAAAAAGGAGTACATTCCATTGCTATACACCGGAGGGTAGTTTTCTTCTCCTTTTTCCGGTCTCTCGGTCAATCCCTTCTTTGCTTTTTTATGATAAGTGGTTCAGTAGTAATTCTTTCCCAGTAGCAAGACTGTATTTAACCCCACCTTTGAGCATTTTCGGAGCCTAGCTCACTTTCCTATCCTAGTAGGCCTGATTCTCATTTTCTTACGTCCAATTTACAAATATAGATAATAATTATTTTTATGCAAAATAGTTGATATTGGACTATAGTATATTGTTTTTATATCTCCCTTTTTTAAATCTAATTTGGTTATGGTAGCATCTGAAAACCTACGGGTAGCCTCGCTTGAAAAACTCGAAAATTTCTACATCGTGTGCTACAATTGGAAGATTTGGCTATGCCAAGCAAACGACAGATGTATATGTGTACAAACGGTTCAATAGATGGAATAGTAAGACAAGACATCACATGTATCACATGTTATGTTATTAAGCTTTCTATTATATGAATTAAACTTATACATTTTTTTATTTTTATATAACCAAAATACATACAATATCAACAAATTAAAAGTTTAAAACACACCATAGAAACTTTACAACTTGATATACACAGTAGCACAACGTGACAAGTACAATACATTTTGGTGAACTGAACCCTAATGTTTTCTAATGAAATTGGAGTTCGTAAAGAAATTGAAAAAGAATAAACCTTACATATTGTGTTTGATTGTATAATAGAAAGAGGAATTCTAATCGCATATCATCTTCCCACGAACACCACCTACCAACTCCCTGCCACCACCACCGACGTGCCCAAATCGAAGACCTAACCAAGTCACTATCCAATTGTCGCCACAATCGCCTCCCTCTGTGACCACCATCGCTGCCCCATTGTTGCCACCATCGTGACTCTCAATCGAAGTAGGCGGGTGAAAATGATAGCACATTATCACCCTTAATCAAAGTCGATGGGTGAAGCAGGTCTACACCATTGCCACCCTGATGGAGAAGATACATCCTTCTCAACAATATCACTTATGCCCCCCCCCCCCCCCCCCCCCCCCCCTTTTTTTTTTTCTTCCAGTAATTCTGAGAATGGACATGCGGAATGGAAATCATGAAGAATCAGAAATAGGAACTAGAATTTCAAACATGTTCACTCGAATATGAACCAGAAAAGGGAGCAAATAGACACAAGATTTCCATGACTACAAACATGCATGGGGATGGGATAGAAACGTGGTCAGGAGCAGCAACGAATCTGGATTGCAGTTAAGTCGGTGCAGATGGCAACCAAGGTTCTGGTGACCAGGGCAACGGTTCCATCACCGGGTCTGAACATGAAAGAAGGAGACGAGTCTGATCTGTGTAAAGGGGATAGGCTATTCAAGTATGATCTGAATTTGTTATAGAATTTTCTTATAATACGAGAGGTGGCTTGAACACCTATTCAAACTGAATGAATGGGTACATAAAAATCCACAGGCTACACGATATAATATGGCAAACTCTACAGCTACATAGTAAACAGTAACCATTTTGAATTCACTAAACTCGTATTTCTCCATAAGCACCTTGTTCACAGGCCGAATACATAACCACCGTGGTGCCATATGTGTCTAAAATGACCATGCCGGTTGAAGAGATTCCTGAGAATAACACCCACCTACAGCTATCTGCATAATACGTCAGAAAATAAGAAATGGTCAACTTACAAACATATGAACATGTATGCCAGTCCAATTAAATGTAGAGTATGCCTTTCAAAAAATGTAGTCGCTTGGGGGAAGATTAAAACCGGCATTTTTTAGTACACTGAAAAGGGATTGGGTTGTGTGGGTAGAACGAAAACAACTTTTGCCTTTTTTTCCCTTCAACATAATTAATGTGTGAATTATGATTGCAAAAGCAATATTATAATAATAATAATAATAATAATAATAATAATCTAGTAATTAAACGGCTTAGGAGGTTATATGCATTGCAAATACTTTCAACCCCTTTCATTTGTTCGACCAATTTGACCCCTTTGGCCTAACTTCTTCCTTAATAGACCCTTGTGAGAGAAAATACAAGCCATTCCTTAAGTAAATGGGTTGGAACCACCTCTAATAAAAAGTTTAAAACGAGACCACAAATAATACATATTGTCCACAACCTTACGAGTCACGAGGCATTATTCCAACAAGTTCCATTAAAAGCGCCAAGAGATCCTGTAAAATATAAACAATTTAATGATGACTGACCAGAGATAATAACACTTGATGTAATAACCAAAGTTAGAAGATGAAGCTTGTAATAATTTATTATGAGATAACAATATAAGACATTCGAATGGGACTCATTTAGAGCAGACAACATTTCTTTACTGGAAGATAAGTTGTCTTACATAGAGATCAACGTTTCTTGGAGAGAGATTAAAGTTTATGATTGCTGAAATTCAATATTTCCTACTTTGAAGTTAATTAAGTCAAATTCAGCACTTCCACCTTTAAATTATTCAATGGAACATAAATATGTTGGTTGGATCCATGTTCGTGGCATTCAACAACAGTGAAATTTCCCCAAAACCCTTAAGAAATCAATTCCTACTCATATAATTGCTTCAATCATTATTTGTTTCAGATAAATTTGGTTAATTGCATACTGATGGTATGAACACAACCACAGCTAATGACTTCATTCCAACCGCAATGAGTAAAATTTACTGCAGCTTCCAATAAGTCAAATCACAATTGCAATGGGATAGTGCCGGTTCTTCCTGTAACACAAAGAACTTCATAAAACTATAACACTATTCTTTCCCCTTCTTTCCATCCAAGCTACAATGGTTGTAGTTGTATGGTCAAGTATTCAAGCCTTGAATCATATCTCTTCTTACCTAGAAACTTGTCGGACTAAAGAAACAAGTTAGTATCTAATTGTCCACACCCCAAATTTGCACCACAGGGTAACTATGAGCTTTGAACACTATGCATCAACTACTTAGAATGTGTATAAGATGGCAATTACAATCCATTTACTATTGTTTCATCTCTAACAGGTAAATTAAAAGAAAGCTTAAAAGGAAAATATTTTAAGACCTTAAATGTTTGATACCTCATAGTTGTTGCCACTATGAGGATCAAAGAGCACATCACCAGTGGCAAGCTCGAAGCATATGCACGCAATTGCTGCCCATGGGGTCCAGAGGCTTGAAATGATCTAAATGCTTCACAACACACTTCTTGTCATCAGGGGTTCCCCTCAGCTATCTGCTTTAGTATTGTAATTTCATTCATATCTCCGTCAGCAATCTTTTGCACTTTTAAAGCTGCATATCTTTACAAGTGAGTATATCTGAACTTATAAACACAAAGGGATATTATGGGCTTACTTTGTTCAGTAATCATTACCAAGGGTAAGTGACATCAGCATAGGATGTGAAAGTTCAAGAATTTACTAAATTCTTGTTTTTTCATGGATGCAAGGATTACACGATGTCTCAGAATGAAGTTGATGGAATTTATTAAGCTTGTAGTCCCTCTTATTTCAATTTTGAACACCCATGGTCCCTTATACAAGGGTCAAGACCAAAATATTCTCTCAAGGTTTCACATAAAAGTTGAAACGACTATTATATTGTTACCCACACTAAATTATCTTAGTTTTAAAAATATTTTTAAAATTAGAAAACAATATCATTTGATACTTATTAGCCAAACAACCCCCCACCCCCTTTTTCCCATCTCACTCTTTCCTCCCCTTCCCCCCAATACAGTGGCCTCACCACCGCCACCATCACCTCTTCCCCCTCCTATGTTATTCCCACGAAGAATCAAGAGACATACTAAGTTGTAACCTGCCCGCCTTTTTATTCAAATCAGTGACCACCACGACAACCACAAATACAGCGATACATCACCCTTTCATTTTGTTCAAATCGGCGACCCACCTTTTGTAAGTGTTTTCCAGGTTTGCAGGTCCAATTTAGGTTTCATATTTGTTGTTGGTGTTCTTGTATCGAGATTTGGTTTCGCATTGAGTTTGACTCTTATTTTGGTTTTTTTTAACAGCAGAACACACGCACACACTAATCTACTCCTAAATCTACACATTTGTTCATAGCGGGACTTCAACCCATAACCGTAGGCCATGGGGAACATCTTCTAACGCCTTGATACCACTAGGCTACAAGCCTTTTAGTTGATTTTGGTATCTGATTTTGATCTCCATTCTTGTGTTCTTGATGTAGATGGTGGTGGTTGGTGGTGGCTGGTGGTTGTGTGGTTTCATCAAAGGCGGTGGGCGGTGTGGTTGGGTGATGATGGTAGACAGTAGTGTGGTGTGCGGTGGTGGCACGGTGGTAGACGGTGGTGGTAGAAGCTCTGGTGGTGGGGATATTAATAGTGTATTAATTATATTGAAGTAATATTAACATTTTATATATTATATATATATATATATGAAATAATAATATTTGAATAAATAAAACTTAAAAGAAAAGAATAAATTAAAAAAAAAGGTATTACCGTCTTTTCAACTAAGTAGGGACTATGGGTGTTATAAAATCAAAACAATAGAAACTACCAGTCTAATAGATAAAATTTACTCTTTTAACAAGTACATTGTTAAATATATTAGATTATAAATCATTATTTTGGTCTGTGGACAGTGGTCTATGATGCAAAAAAAAAAGGAAATTACAAAAGTGAGCAAGGGGAAGGAAAAGAAAATATGAAGATGAGACCTTTGCACAAATAGAGGACTGGTTAATAATCACAGTGTCCATAACAAAATAATCTACCACTAACCACTCAGACAAAACCAATAAATCATTGAGGCAGATTCTCTATATATTGAGGCATTGAGCATATCATTTCTTCTTTTCTTCCCCCAATAATCTGAATATGCGATTAATGTTAGAAGACTATCACCCAAATACTAAAAACCATACAAATATGCTTCCCGTTTGGTCTAAATGCTTGAAATGATCTAAATGCTTCAGACTTCGCCCAAATCTCAAAAACCATACAAACACACTTCTTGTCATCAGGATCTCGCTCAGCTATCTGCTTTAGTATTGTGATTTCAACCATAGCTGCCTCAGTCTAATATTGACCACTCTTTTTCACTTTTAAGTTGCATATCTCTAGAAGCGAGTATATCTGAAATTATCAACAGAATGGGGTACTATACAAATACTTTATTGAGTACCGAGAGTGAGTGACATCGGCACGGGTATTTTGATTCTTATATAAGCAAAAAATGAAGTTTTATGGCATTCTTGGGTTTAAAAAGTAATTCAAAATGAGAAAAAGGGTTTCATAATCATATAGTTAAAAATCTTTCATTTTCAAAAATAGTTGAGAAAATAAGAGAAGGGCTACTTAACAAGAGAATTGAGTAGAATCAAATTAATGCAAAAATGTGTTTTCAATAAAAAGTGGGACATTTAAATTCTAACGATTTGAAAGGGTTATGAGAAGATTACCAATGTGACCTAAAAGCAGAACTGAAAAACAAGAAAGAATCAAGCTTTTGGATGAAAATAAAATTGCAATTCTCAAGTGTAGGAGAAACAAAAAAATTAATTTTTATATAATCATTGAATTTAAAAAATGTAATTTCTAAAAAACTTATGAGACTTCTGATATTCAGTGATTTTAAAGTGCCTTGGAAGATTATGAATATGATTTAAGAAGAGAATTGCAAAACAAAAAAATTCAAGTGTTGTATATAAAAATGAATCTCATGCCCAAGTTGAAGAGAAGAGTTGTATATACGGTTTGAGTTATAAGTAAAAAAATATATAGCTGGAAAAAGAGGTCTCATAGAATCCTCGAATGGAGAAAAGTAGTTAAAGAACCACAAAATAAAAGTTTCAGTTCAAAAACTTTGATTTAAAAAACAGTTGAAACATGAGAAGCTTTTAGCTGAAATTATGAAGACATGATTTCTAGAAAATGTCCAGAATATGAGATTCAGACTTTTCTACAGAACCATCAGAAGACTAAAAACAAAGCATGAATGAAGTTTTACATCATTCATGGATTTATAAAAACTAAAAAGTAGTTGAAGAATGAGAAGAAAGGTATCACATAGGTTAAGATCTATAATTTTCAAAACATAGTTGAAAAATGAAAAGACAAGTAGTTGGCAAAAGCTTTGTGTAAAACTCAAACTAATGCAGAAATGTGATTTTGTGAAGTCAAGATTTAAAACTCAGACAATTTTAAAGAGTTTTCACAAGGTTATAAATGTGATTTATAGAAACAGATTGAGCTTTAAAGGGCTTTCAAAAGATTTTGAAACTCACACATCAGATAACAGTTGACCAAAGTCAAAGAGTTATAAACTAAATTATCACGACTTGGATTAGCATGCATGCACCCAAATACTTCAGCTCTTTGATGTCCTTTTACTACAGCCATTTATTAGATGTAACTATAAAAAGATTCACTTCCAAACACCTCTTTAAGTCAACTGAAGTCGAAAAAAATGCCTGTTTGGCTACAATTTTACATCATCAGCCAGTAATAGACTATCCAGAACGGAAAAAAAACAATGATGAATTCGAATTTAGAACTATTGTCTCTTGTGATCGAATCAAAATGTCGGTTGAATGACATAAGTGAGGGAATATGACCAAGTTCATAGTGAGCTTCTCAATATCTTAAGCACTTTAAAGTTTAATAAAAAATCTATAACTGCTGAAGTCAGCGTATTAGTTTCAAAGTTTCCAAGAAAATATTGGAAACCAACATTGAACAACAAAAGTATTTAACATGAAGATTAATAAAAAATCAATGTTTTTTAGAACTAGTTGAATGAATGGAATAAAAAATAACAAACCCCACTTACAACCTTCGATGTTTATACAAAAAAAAAAAAAAAATTTAAAAAAACCCGGGGAAAGGGGGTGATGTAATATAAATCAAGAAAAGAACCTGATCGAAACAATCAAGATTACATAACTCAGCCAAACGATCAAAACACAAACATTTGACAATTGCAAATTGACATCTATTATAGTTCTAATAATTTGAAAGGAATTCAGGGTTTATAAAAACTAAAAAAGAAGTTAGGGTTACCAAATTCAGATGCAAGTGGCGTCGCCGGGAACCAAACAAGTGCAAAGATTAGAGCGTGAAGCAGTGACACCTTCTTTTCAAATAACTATTTTGGAAAATCAAGAAACGGTGATCGATGCAACCAACTAACCAAGAAGAGGAGAGAGATTTTTTGGGGGGATTCTTATCAGGGAATGAGACATCGAGACGGATATGAATATCAGTATATAAAAGCGGGGGAAGGAAATTTTGTGTTTTAAAGGAGTGTTAGAAAGTCGGTGATTTCCAACGGAATATTCACGGTCTTGAATGTTTTTATTTTAATTAGTATCATTTTTATTTATAATTGCATACCTAAATTAATCATATTAATATAAAATATTTATTAATTATTTATGGTATATAATTTTTATTATTGTGTAATTAACCTGTTATTAATATACTCGTAGCTTATATTAAAATTTTTACTATTTTAACATACTTTTATATAATTTATATTAGTGTTCTAAATTATTAAATTTATGGTTTATCGTGAATTTAATAATAGTCGATATTCTTTTAGTTAGTATACTAATATATAAAGTATACCTTAAAAATGTAAAAACAAATCTCTGATATATAAATTCAAATATTGTTTTTTAAAAATAATTTAAAGGAAAATGTACATATATCAAATATGGTTAACTTGTACAAAAACCCGGGTCTAGATATAATTGACCAGTGTTAACCATGTTATCGTATTGAAACAAAATATGAATGTGATTAATCAATGTTAATAAATATATCAAGTCTGACATGATTAATCTAATGTTGATCATGATTCATCTATATGTCAATGGGGTTTAGCCCATTTGGTAAGACATTCCCTTCCTCGCAACAGGTTGGGTGATCAAATCCTGCTGCATGCAGTAGGTTTGGGGTTTTCCTTTAGGGGTTTCCTCCATGAAGTGAAGGTGTGGACGTGTGGTGCTCGAACCTTGGTTAAAGCCAAATAACGAGGGGTTGTTAAGAACCCGCCACCAAGCAATTTGAACGCACACTGAAGAGGCAGGGAAGCGTCCCCGTTTGCCGGTCAAAAAAAAAAGATTCATCTATATAAAACAAGTAAAAGATTGCATTTTGAACAAGCATTTAGTCCCTAAAGTTCAATTAGATTAGGGAAAAATAACTCAGAGAATGCTTTATTTGAACCAAATGTAAAATTACCAAACAACTAAAGCATACAATTAACAGTTGCATGTGTTAGGAGTATTACCCTAAAGGGGCTAAAATACAAGATCTTTTTTATGTATTTGGAAGTTTGGATGATGCATGTAACCTACACCCAAATAGATAGTTAATGGCATTCATGAAAATCCCACAGAAGGTCGGTCTCATTCTTATTCGAAGCTTGGTCTCATTTAAGGTATCCCGTTATTCTAATTTCGTATTTAGATGTCAAAATCACTTATCACGTACGTGATTTGATTGGTTTATTATCAAAACGAAAAAACTTTAGACCTTCTTTGATGATTGAATCTCTTACTAAAAGATTATTTGTCATGACCCCTTGAGATCAAATGGTCTCCTCGCTATTGACTGTGACCAACTCTTTGATGAAGAGGATAGCAAACTAAACATATAATTAGGGTGTGTTCGGTAACGGGTTTATAGGGGTTATAGGGACTTGACAGCTTGAGATTTTTGTTTTGTAATCTTCAGCCCTCTAACATCGTTCAGGCGTTAATATTTTCAAGGAATTATTGAAAACATAATACCTATAAGCCCTTAAAATAAAAGTTTTTTCAAGTAACTTAAAGCTTTGACCCAACTAATTTCACTAAACACACCCTTAATCTTGAATACATGAATGTAAGCCACCAACTCCAAAACATTGGTGATTTAGCATGATCTCCAAATGAGTTACGACCCACTAGGCCATTAGCTTTAGCCCGTAATCTTCAAGACATCAATAATGAATCAATCAGCAATCTCAAAAAGGCTTGAATTCACATGTGTTTTAGGCATTAATTTTTTGTTTGTAAATTATACATGTTGGATCATTAACAAAAATGACAACATGGTCTTAGGTACTATGATATTGGTAAAAAGGGGATATTAAATAAATAATAAATAAACGCTTAATTAAATTATTGAAAACATATAAGCGCGCTATTAACACTAATGACAACTTATCACAGCGTTTGAGATGTTTTCTGTAGTAAAAACAAAGTGTAGATCGTTGTGCTCAAAACATTAACAATTTCTGACTTCCTATTATTTTTTCGGCAATCATTTTTGTTTGTTTAAAATCTTCTATATATGAACTCTTATCTCTCTAAGAGTGAAGGGAGTGGGTATCCTAGCATCTTTCTATCTCATATCTCACTAATATTATTAGTTAAAAAACAAACACAATACTTAAATAATCGATTAATTAAATTTACAACACTTAAATTTAAATACTTAAGAACATGATTAGTAAACATATAAAACGACAATATAAGGTTGTTTTGTGTTTCTAGACTATAAATTTCACGAAGAGTATTTTGATATACCTTTTATGAAAGTTTTTATTAACTGGGTAAAAGATGGTTTTCTTGGAACGAACGAATCGACGGACCTTCGTCTTTTAAATTTATATTATGTAATATGAAGCAAGCATTAAGTATGTGTGTGTGTATGTGTGTGAGTGTCTATGGTCGATGTCATACCCATGCAGGGTTGTTTACTATAGCCCATCGAGCTATGAGAACATTGAAAGCTAGTTCGATGTACTATCTTACTGAATCGTGTGCCGTGTTGAATCTTATTCATTAGCATCTGTGGATGCATATTATAAAATGCCAAAGAAACAGAGAAATTAATATGAAATCATAAATACGTATAAATGACTGGTATGTTGATTAGTTGGTAATAAAGTGTGCAAGTCTTGTATGTAGAATAATATAATCAAAATTGGCCTTAATAATTTAGATTAGAATGATTACGTAAGATTTACGGCTAATCAGATTCTTCATTGTTGTTCATACTTGACAGGTCTGAAGGTGTACACCTAACTGCTTGATTAAACCTTAAATGAACCGGTAAAAGTATCTGTAAACAAGTTCAAGCTATAAGCCTTTTGTCTACTTGTGTTTAAACTACCTTGCTGATTATATTCTTTATTGGTGTGACTTATCAATTTTTGATGTCAAATTGGAGACTTAATATACCATGTAAACTTATACAACTATACAAAAATAGCTTCCAATAACATCTTATGGTCAAACCAAAGTGTTTACTTGCATAGTAATAAAAAAGCAAATATATATTAATTAAAAAAAAGTATGCAAAGGTTGAGATCACAAAATATGAAATCCTTACAACAACTCAAACGATATACACCAATATGGAACCAACCAACTTAAATTACTCTGTCGCTTGGCCATCGTCCACCAAATGAAATAAAAAGCCAGCTATCGTAAATTGCTGATATTGGCCGAATTACGAACAAAAGGTGCATACAGTAAACAACCACAATGGCAATGAAGAAGAAGATTGAAGTAGTCAGGTATCCTAAGTTACTGATATTTGCAAACATATTCAACTATAAAAGTTCAAAATCAAAATCATTATGGAATAACTACTCAAAATTCTATTTACTAACATTCATCAAACTACACATGATCAAACAAATATGTAAATTTACAGGGAGGAAGGGAGAATCATAATCAAAGCAGAGTAATAAGAATGAAGATAAGAAGAGCAGCAATTAATGAATACTTGACAGCAGCAATCAATATAGCGAACGATATTATAAAGAGTTGCCACAACACCTGTACACTCGCCCATGCCAAAACTCCTGTTAACCCCACTGCCACAACATTATCCGGATCTGGGTCAAACAACAGCTCGCTCCACCTTAAATTAAATCGTGGACGTTCATCTCCTCCTCCTTTTTTCTTCATATCATCATCTTCATCTTTTCCATTCCAATCACCACCATTGTTCTTTGGTTTTTCGCTCAATTCTTCTCTATCTTCAGAAAATGAGACAGTGGATCCTCTAGGTTTCTTTCTATTCGACTTTAAACATGATAAATGGTGGATTCCGATTGAAGGAAATAGTGTCTGTTGTTTTGGAATTGGCTTTGTGATCCCCATTGGATGGGTGTGTGTGAAGGTTATGAGCCCTAACATTCTGTCTTCCCCAGAGTGAACCTTCAATCAAGGAACCGAGATTTGATGTCAAACGCTACCCTTGTGGTTTACATTTTTACTCTATAGACTCTTACAGTTGAAATGTTTTATTATTAAGGGCTCTCTTAACGGTGGCGGATCAGGGAAAAAACTTTGGGGCACCAACTATAACTAATAGTGATAGCAACATGGACGGTTTCAGTAACGGGTCAAAACGGTTTCAGCTCATAATTGGTCGGATTGAAATTGTAATGGAATCAATCTTAGGCAATTTGACTTTTCCCATTGCCTAACATCGTCTTCTCCAACCATTTCCTTCAAATTTTTAATTCTATGTGGAGGATTACTTTGAAATCCCCTAACGTTTCAAGCAACTTATATTAACAAAACTCAAATAACAAATGATCAATTACTCAAATAAACAAATAACAAACCTAGAACCTAACACATACAATGGTTTGCAAACTAACAGATGATCAGTTACCCAAATAACAAATGTATAATTACCCAAATAAAAACTAACATAAATTTATAATTTTCTAACTTAGAATATACTCAGAGAAGAGCAAACCTAGAACCTAACACGAACAACGGACTGCAAACTTCTCACTAAACCAAATAACAGATTAGTTAAAAATTTACCTCAAATAAACAACAATAGCGAGAAACAAACATGGATAAGCAAGTAGAAGTAAAAGACGAACTACCTGAGGAGGAATGGTGCGTGCGTCGCCGGCGAAGTAAGGATTATGGGAGCCGACTGCCAACAGCCGGAGAGAACCCGGCGGGACAGCGATTAGGAGGGAGGGAGAGACTCACACGGAGATGGCCGGAATCGGCGATTTAGATTTAGGGCAGAATGGGCAGATTGGTAACGTTAAAAGAAAGGGGAATATACCGCAAAGATCATGTTGTAGAACGTTAATGTTTGTTAATCATATGTTATAAATTCTTAAGAAGACATTAATGAGTAATTAAAAATTTAATATTATTATTTATTGATTTATTTTGTCTAAGGTTTCTTGGATCATTCTATTCTCTCACACTTCGCTTAATTCACTACGAAAGGGGCTTGTTTTTATCAATAGTTAAGATAACATCTACGGAAACAGCTTCTTGAACTTGGGACTTGTCTTCTTTCGATCATAAATCGGTTGAAGATTATTTATTATTTTAATAGAGTGTAAAGATTGATTTTAGCGGTCTTTAAATAAACTTTTTCTGATTGGTAATGTTTGAAGACAGTTCATTTGAGAACCATTATTATTGTAAAATCGTAAAAACCAAATCTTAACCATTCATTTGGTAAGTGAAATTAATGGATAAAGAGTGTGAGGGGTAGAATGTGACAAGGTGTATAAGATGAATTCATTGGTGGATGATTGAATTAAATAAAAAAATTAGACGACTGATATTAATTCTTAGGTTTTTCATAATAAAAATAAAATTTATATAAACTTTTCTATATATGATCCACGAAGAAATGACTTAAAATATATTGTAGGAGGCACCAATGATGTCATTTGTCACATAAATTTTAGGAGCATAATGATATTAATCATTTAAAATTTCATCCATCAGTCATCATCTTTGACTTTATCACTCCCTCAACTTGTTTTTTCACTCCAAATAAATCGTTTTTATTCTTTTTTTGTTGTGCATTTGCTCTTAAATTAAAACATATATGTACATGAATCAATTTTTTGTATCTATACATTAAATAATACCTTGATGTGAAACTTATTTTTTTTAATTGTATGTAAAAAAACACCCCCAACAGTTTAAATATTACGTACCAGAGTCATGTGCAACTTAGTGCAAGAAACTATGTGCACACACAATAAAAATAGTATAAAAGTCGTGTAAGACAACACAAAATGTGTACAGACGTGTAACACGGTACTAATGTTGTGCAACATATTAATGTTGTGTAAAATAGTATAAAAGTCGTGTAATTAAGGCAACACAAAGTGTGTACACCACAGTATCATTTCACATAGTATGAAAAAGTGCAATACACTGTAAATATTATGCAACTTAGTTCCAACAAATATTTGAAAAAAATGCGATAGCGGTATAAAAAATGAGCTAACTTTATCTTTTAACTAGTGTAATTTTTTAAGTTTACTATATAAAAGATAACAAAAGTTAAATTTTTCGGGGTGTTGGGTTTTTTCATACAATCCACTCTCTTTAGGAGATGGTTTAAATTAAACTGTTTTTCGAACGACAACTACAAGAATTAATCATGATCCTTGATTAAAATAAATCAATGACTAATAATTGAGGACTCGTTAATGACGTAGTAAGGAAGAGTATTTTAAAAAAATCAAGTCCCGTTCACCAATTATGGTCTACCAACGCAATATACAGTTGGATAAATATAAAAATGACTAAAATACCCCTATTAGTAAGTAATTAATTGTGTTACAAAAAATTCTAGATTAAATTTCTCACTATCTCTTTCTCTCTCTTGATTGACCATAGTTGTTTAATATTTAAATGGGTTGACTCCACAGATCTTGGATCGACCAATGTAGTGATCCAAGTACATGAGTCGGCCTATTCAATCTCTTATTGGGTTGATGGATTCAATTTTTAGACCCATCAGATCATATAAATGAAGTAGATCGGATCAAGGGCATGATCTACTCCATTGACACAGCTAAGTCTACACCCACACTTTAATGGTTGCAAGGCAAAAACTTATTGTTCTTGACATCTCTATCTCCCCATTTCGAGAACCTTCAAGGTAAGACTATGTGGCAGGTGGATGGAAATGGGTCATGGGTCAGATCCTAGCTTGTTTTTGTAGCAATAGCGGCAACTGATAAAGATATTCAAGGTCAGATTGGAGCTTAGAGTAGTAGCAACAATGGTAGATGAGCTTAAACCGTAGCATAGATTGGTGAAGTGGTTTACTGGTTTATCAAAAGCAGCCATGGAATGCATCAGAACTTAGATTAATCGTTGATGGTAACATTAGAGTTGTTCTTGGATCATAGACTCAAGAGCTTGTCAGTTTGAGGTTGAAGATGGTTACTAGCTCAGATAAAAAACTCACCGCGATGGGTCTTCCTGGATGAATAACAAGAGAACAGGAGGAGACGAAGACGAGTACCAAGGAAAGGTTTCGATGTTGGAGCTAATGGTACCTTTGGTCACGTTAGAGAAAACGGTGCCGAAAAACTATGCTTGCTTGCGTGTTCGTGGGACTAAATGAGTTTTCCGACCATGCAAACTCTTATATGTGCTAAAATATAATATGTGAAAGAGAAATAAAGAAGATTAAAAGAGAGACAGTGATCGAACGCCAGTCGCCAGCAACATGACGGTGAAATAGTGGAATCAAAGTAGTGTAAGTTTCACGTGGGGCAAAAAATTGGCAAAGCTTCCATGTTAAATTGGCGATTAAGCCCTTTATGTTTAAAGACGCTATTTGAAGCTAAAGTATAAATGATTGGTTTAAAATAATTCTTACAGTTCTTGCAATAAGAATATTTCTTAAATAAACTATAATTTCTCTCTATATATATATCTATATGAGAGAAAGTAAAAGGTGTTGGTGATTTTAGTGTCACCGGTTTCATTTAGTATAATGGATTTTATACGTGTGTTTCAAGGGGACTGGACTTTGTTCTAAAACAAGTATGGAGGGTGTGGAGTACACAGATAGAATTCGAAACACTCTTCTCTCTGGTTCTGATCAATTTTCTGTGCCAAGAATCTTGATTTCATACTTCTATAATTATCCCAATTCGAATTTTGTGATACCCAGGCACATAGGGTCAAAATATCGAATTTGGAAAGTGATATTCATGATTGTAGAAGGAATCCGGTTACAATTTCTAACAAAAGGAGCATATGCCAACACTTTTCAATTGCAAATGTGAACGATGTCTCTCAACGCCCCTATCCAAATCGGTCTTCACCACCTCACCGACGACTTAATTAACTCTGAAGATTCAAATGTCAAAAGTATAAACCAAGTTAACAACAAATTAACCTTCTCTTTGTTTTAACTTTGAAATAGTTTTTAAAGAAAATATACTGTGTAGATCGTACGTACTTTTCTATAATGACCCAAAAAAATAATATACACATAAAAAAAAGATTACAACAGTTTTTAATTTAATCTAAGTGAATGATATACTAGGAATAAAACCCATAGATAACGATCATTCATTATATTCTAATAATTAATTGTTGCATGTTTACAATATCCAAACTAAATAAGATATTTAATTACAATTTTCAAACTAAAATCTTACGGATTGGCTGAAACAGACCCGGGCTAAGCTAAATAAGGCTTGGTGGTTTGCGGCAAATACCGGTTCAATCCGACTCGTGACTTTATGCATCAGTAAGAAACTTCATTTCGGTCCATGAGCTTTCATAACATCTACTTGACTTCTTATACAGTGAATTTAAATATTTGTCAATCTCAGTTTCTTAAAACTTCTATATTTTACCTTATTAAGAAATTCGATGTACTTGGTTTAGTATTTATATAAATGGAAATGTTACTATTGCATAGAATTTGTACCTAAGAGTGAATGGAATGATCTCCTCCCACCATATTGCCACGACTGTTTCTCTACCAAATTCTAGGGGACCCAACTAATACTCAATTATTCAATAAAAAGTATTAAAAAATAAAGAGAGAAGAGAGTGACTAGACATACCATTTCCCATCCCTCGTGCTCCACAAGTGGGGACTTCACCACCTCGGCAGCTCCCGCCAAACACCCGCTCCGAGTACTCTAAGTAAATATTCTACATTCTTTATACTGAAGGCAAGAGAACAAAGTGATAACTTTAACAAAATATTCTTGGTTCCAATAATACCATTGGCACAGTCCAACTCGATTGAAACAGGATGATGCTAACTGTGCTGCACCAAAAGTGATATAGTATGTGGTTTGCCATGTAGGATTGCCACATCATCTGTGTCATGTGAAAGCCATGTGATGTGCCATGTCATGAGTTTGTTATGATAGTTGCTTCTCTATGAGTTCTATATAAATATGTAGTCTCTGTAATCATTTGATGTAATGAAAGTCAAATACAACAGAGACTTTGATAATATCTCTCTCTCTCTTTCACTTTCTCTCTCTACTACTATATCTTTTATGCTTCGATTACATCATATCATGATTTATATCATGGTATCAGAGCAGTGAAGATCTGGTACAAAATTCAGCGTATCATATGAAGACTGACACAAAAATTCACAGTTCAAGATCTGGTCCAATTGTTGAGGTACAAGATTTGATCCACTGAAAAAAAAGGAAGTTAAGATCAGATCTCGAAGTTCAAGTTCAGAAATGTTTCAAAAGATTCACTGGACAAAAGGAAGTCAAAATTCAGATATGTTCTCTTCTTATCCTTTTAAACTGCTTTGTTCATTTTTTTTTGTGGTTCAGATTTTTTTCCTGAGTCATTTTACTTTCTAAAAGTACGATTGATTCAAGTTGTTCTTGAGTCAAGTCTTATTTTCTTTCAAGCTTTCTCTGGTCAATTCAAATTTGTTCTTGAGTTGATACTTTTCTAAACAAAGTATGACTACATCATCTGTGCAACTTCCATCATTCACCAATATATCCAATCTTGTTTCAACACAATTAAAAGAGGATAACTACTTGATATGGAGACATCAGATTTCTTCAGTGTTTGAATCCCTGGATTTGATTAAGTTTGTTGATGGCACAAGTGTGCCACCTTCTGAGAATGATGCTATGTTTAGTAATTGGAAAAGATTAAACAAGTATGTTGAAGTCTGTATAAATGCCACACTTGATCCGAAAATTGCACACATAGCTGTAGGAACCAGTACAGCACATGAATTATGGAAGAAAATTGAGTTACTGTTTTTACAACAAGTTTCAGCCAAAAAGGTGCAATTGCAAACAAAATTACATCAGGTTAAACAGGGAAATCGTACAGTTGATGAATTTTGCACTGAAATTAGTACTATTAGTCAGTCCTTATCTTCAATTGGTGTCAAGATTGAAGAATCAGATTTAGTCATACATGTTCTTACTGGGCTTAATTCTGAATATAAGATGCTTGCTGTGAACATTGAGAATTCGAATGAGTTACCTTCTTTTATGGAGCTTCGATCAAAGCTCTTGGTTTATGAACAACGGTTGAACAGAGAGACTCAAACTTCTTCGATTGACATGTCAGCCATGGCTGCCACTGCTCCTCATCAAAATACTTCGAATTCTTTGTCTCGAAAATCTCTTAATCTTGGACAGAATTGTCAAATCTGTCACAAGGATGGTCATCTAGCTTCGACGTGTTACTGGCGGTTTGACTCGAATGGTAATCACGGCAGAGGAAGGCTTCATGGAAATCGAAATTTTGGTCGTGGTGTTTACAGAGGTGGTTTGAATCGAGGTGGTCGGAATTTTCGTGGTGGTGGCCGGAATTCTCATTTTCACGGCGGTTCGTATGGTGGTAGTTATCGAGAACCACATAGCGACCCTGGCTATCGTGGTTTTGTGTCGTGGCAGGCAGGGTCTCCTGTCGAGAACCCTAATGGGTTTAATTCCTTTGCTGAATTTTCAAACGGGCCTGCTCCTTTTGGTTCTAGTTCATTTGGGCCTAATTCTTTTAATTCCTTTGGGCCAATGCAGAATTCACAAATACCTCAGAATGGACCAATGCAATCAGCTTCTAGTTCTCAATCGTGGGCTTCAAGTTTAGTTGGGGACGGGGTCCAGAACGGTTTTGGTCCAGAACACTTTGCAAATTGGGCTTCCGTTGGTGTTAATAATGAGAAACATAAATATTGGGCTCCCGAACATGCCTTTATGGCGAATTTTAAACCCGATATTTCTAATATTTGTGAAATGGTAGAATCTTGGTTACCAGATTCCGGAGCTACTTCTCACATGACATTTGACCCGGCACTTGTTCATGATCCTAAACCGTATACCGGGAATGACAAAGTTATAATCGGAAACGGTATGACCCTTAGTATTACCCACATTGGTCATTTTACGCTTAACCTTCCTCATTGTTCTTTGCATCTTAAACATGTGTTACTTGTTCCAAATCTTAAAAAAAGTTTATTATCCATTCCACAACTCGTTCGAGATAACTCGTGTGTTGTTGCCTTCTCATCCTTTGGTTTTTTTATACAGACGCTCACGGGAACGCTTCTGCACCACATTCCGCTTAACACATATAATGTGTATGGACTCTCCGCTATCTCTATGGATTCTTCGTCTTCATCACAACTCTGGCACAACCGTCTTGGACATCCAGGATCATATGTTTTACGTCAACTTTCTTTGTTAAATAAAGAAGTTTCTATTCCGTGCAATTCTTGTAACGTTTCGAAAATAATAAGAAAACCATTTGATTCGATTGTTACACATTCTACTGTGCCATTGCATATTATTCATTGTGATATATGGGGTCCTGCACCGATTGCATCTCGCACTGGTTTTCGTTATTTTGTCACATTTATTGATGATTATAGTCGCTTTGTTTGGCTATATCCTCTCGTAACTCGATCTCAAGTTTTTGAAGCATTTAGTCATTTCAAAATTCATGTCGAAAATCTTCTTTCGACAAATATCAAAAATTTTCAATGTGATGGAGCACCTGAACTTATCAAAGGCCAAATGGCAGATCTTTTGTCTCGCAGTGGTATTACTTATCGTATTTCGTGTCCATACACTCCGCAACAAAATGGTGTTGCTGAACGCAAAAATCGTCACTTATCTGATGTTGCTCTTACGTTATTGCATCAAGCAAATCTCTCGAAATATTTTTGGGCGGATGCTTTCTCCACTGCTGCTTATTTGATTAATCGGCTTCCATCCACAACTCTTGATCATAAATCTCCATTTCAGCTTCTTTTTCATATGCCTCCTGATTATACGGTTCTTCGTACTTTTGGTTGTCTTTGTTATCCTCATCTTGGTCATCTTCGGAATGATAAATTGTCTCCCAAATCTGTTCCATGTCTTTTTCTTGGTTATGCTCCGAATTACAAAGGATATATCTGTTTTGATCCTCTTTTGTCCAAAGTTCATATCAGTAGGCATGTTACTTTTCATGAGAACACTTTTCCAACTTTTTCCCCTACCTTATCTTCTCCGGTTACTACAAAAGTAACTATTCCATCTCCTCCGTTCAATTTTTCCTTTGATACTCCATCACCACATCCACCTCCACCTCCACCTCCACCTCCACCTTCACCTCCACCTCCACCTCCACCTCCACCTCCACCTCTGTCTCATCCTATGGTTACTCGTTCTCGTGATCATACTCGTCAAGCTAAACATTTTCCTGATCATGTTGTCTATGTTGCCAAATCTGTTTCCCCTCCAGATAAAGAACCCTCTTCTTACTCTCAAGCTAAAAAATGGCCAGAATGGTGTAATGCTATGGAGTCAGAACTTTCTGCATTATATTCTAATCAGACCTGGATACTGGTTCCTCCTCCATCGGGTGTCAATGTTGTGGGGTGTAAGTGGGTTTATCGAATTAAACGTAATTCTGATGGTACTGTTAGTCGGTACAAGGCACGTTTGGTTGCCAAAGGATATTCACAGACAGAAGGTGTTGACTATTTTGAGACTTTTAGTCCTGTAGTTAAACCCACTACTATTCGTACAGTTTTATCTGTGGCTTTTACCCGAGGATGGATCATTCGGCAAGTTGATGTAAATAATGCATTTCTGCATGGGGATTTATCTGAGATGGTCTATATGACTCAACCTCCTGGCTATGAAGATCCTAATCATCCACACTATGTTTGTTTTCTTAAGAAAGCTTTGTATGGTCTAAAGCAAGCTCCACGTGCCTGGTTTGCTAAGCTTTCCTCTGCTTTGCTTCATTTTGGTTTTACCAGATGTGTATCTGATACTTCTTTGTTTGTATCTCGTACTGCTACTGAGGTCTGCTATATTCTGGTTTATGTGGATGATATTATTATTACGGGCAGTTCTTCAGACTATGTGGTTCGTCTTATTTCTCAACTTAATTCTCAGTTTGCGCTTAAAGATCTTGGGCAGCTTAGTAATTTTCTGGGAGTTCAAGCTGTATTCACTGATCATTGTTTACATCTGAGCCAGGAGAGATATGTGGCAGATTTACTTGAGCGCACTGGTTTACGTGATTGTAAACCATTATCTACTCCTGTTTCTCCAGGAAAACAGTTGTCCAAAGCTTCAGGTATTCCGTTATCAGATCCGTCATTCTATCGGAGTATTGTTGGTGCTTTGCAGTATTTGGTTATGACTAGACCAGAGATAGCTTTTGCTGTGAGTAAGGTGTCACAGTTTATGCATTGTCCTACGGATTATCATTGGATAGCTGTCAAACGGATCTTACGGTACTTACGTGGCACAATTAAACGTGGCTTGATTATTAGGAAGTCCTTGGATTTTTCTATACATGCATATTCTGATGCTGACTGGGCTGGTTGTCCAGATGATAGGAGATCTACCACCGGATATGCTATCTTTTTTGGTGGCAATCTTATTTCTTGGAGCTCTAGAAAACAGCATACTGTTGCTCGTTCTAGTACTGAGGCTGAGTATCGAGCTCTAGCTCAAACTGCTGCTGAAATTTCTTGGATTAAATCTCTTTTGAAAGAGTTGCACATTGACATTGTTTCGTCTCCTACTTTGTGGTGTGACAATTTGGGTGCTACTTACTTGGCTGCTAATCCTGTCTTTCATCAGAGGACCAAGCATATTGAAATTGATCTTCATTTTATTCGTGATATGGTGTTATCTCGTGATCTGGTTATTCGTTATGTGCCTACGAATCTTCAGCTGGCAGATGTTTTCACCAAAGGACTTCCGGCCACTCGTTTTCTTGATTTGTGTTCCAAGCTGTTTGGTTCTACCACCGCACAACTTGAGGGGGGATGATATAGTATGTGGTTTGCCATGTAGGATTGCCACATCATCTGTGTCATGTGAAAGCCATGTGATGTGCCATGTCATGAGTTTGTTATGATAGTTGCTTCTCTATGAGTTCTATATAAATATGTAGTCTCTGTAATCATTTGATGTAATGAAAGTCAAATACAACAGAGACTTTGATAATATCTCTCTCTCTCTTTCACTTTCTCTCTCTACTACTATATCTTTTATGCTTCGATTACATCATATCATGATTTATATCAAAAAGGAAAGTTTAAAAGAGGTTAGTATAAGACCCTGACATCATTAGTTATCCACAAAACTCGATTCTACCAAAAACACATGACACTAGTTCAGGATCAAATCATACTATGCATAACGTGTTTTTAAGAAACTGAATGACTGCAAACATACGAAAAAAAATCAACAATAAAATTCACCATAGTAAATCTTAGCATCAACCGTGAATCTTGAATGAAAAACAAAATTCCCAGATGCTAAATATAGTTTAAAGATACCTCAAATCCATCTGAGTAGTTGAAAACATCACAAACTATCAAGATCCATTTAGAACTTTCTGGAAGCAAACTTCTGAAACCATAAAGACCATCTTTTTACGTAAAAAAGTTGCCTCTGGTGACCTGTTTGAAACAAGAATCCAAAAACATCAAGCATATGAACAAACAGATCATCCACAGTGAGTTAACAGATGTGCGCTATTGAACAAGCTAGCAACTTAGATACTTCAATGTAGAAACCAAATCATATAAACGAAAAACTGTTTCTGCCATAACAGAGTAACAGAAATACCTGGTTATATTTGCATCGATTCGACTTTCAGATAGTTTTGTGCTGAAATACCTGTATTTGTTGTTTTTTTCTTGCACACACAAAGATCCAAACTACCAACACTACCAGTTCACACCATATTCAAACTGTCCTGCCGTCCCAGTGATTGCAGGAAAACAATGAGAGAAAAATAAAAAATTAACTAAGAAAGAAAGAAAGGAAGAATAATTTGCTCAAAGATTCTGCGAATAAAACAGAGGTTTCCATTGACCCCCATTGGCCCATTGTCCTCGAGAAGATAAAGATAGAAAGAGGGTCTACAGGCCTGTTTTTGCAAGTGTAGCCTCAAGTTGCATACATCCAAAAAGGTCCTAACAGTGTTCAACCTAAATTATCGTTTGCCTGAACATGTTATATAAAATGGAAGCAGGGTACAGTTAAGAACAGAATGTAAATTTAGGCATTTAGAATGTCACGATTGTTTGTATAACCATGACATATAAGCATTAAAATGAAAGCTGGATGGGTTTACCAAGTATACGAATATGGCCTTGCATTTCTTTCTACTTCTTTTTGGGGTTTATTGGTATTATTTGTTGGCTCTTCTAGCAAGTTTTATAAAATGTGAGATGCATATCACCGTCTTTCAAGCAAAATTTGGTTATATTAAGGACTATGATATACTTTAAATTCAAAAAAAGGTAATAGTCAGAACCTGTGGTCGATGGCATAAATGTCAAGTTCATGTTGATTAGCTTTTGTTTCAAATCTAAACAATACAAACCTAGTTATTGTGTTCCTTATCTAGTTGCCATTTGAAACGAAAATCGATTGTTTGACATCAAAGATGAAAGAAATCTTTTGGTATTTTGCTGTTTGAACACATGGTATCTATCATAAATATAGTACATCTAACAAGAGAATAAAAACATACCTCTTTTTTGGAGCGAAGACAGTATGCCATAAAGGTACATATAGCAACATGTACTTGTAAAGAGAATTGTGTTTGTATAATCTTATGCAGGTTGAGGACTTGAGGCTCGGGCTCAGGCTCAAGCCCGTGCTAACTGCTACGCCAATGCCCTTGCCTTGGCCTTAGGCAAGGTTCAAGCACAGATTGGACCCTTGTAGAGATCTTGGACTAGGTAATAGCTTAAGCCCATGTTGATGACTGCCAGGGTTTGGACCAAATTGGAGCTCAAGCCCAAGGTTAGATTATTTTAGCCAACAATGGAATGTTAAGTTATGAACCTTACACCTCTACCATGGAGCAAACATAATTATAACAATTCTCATTTCATGCTAGCAATGCAAACATCTTGAGTCAGCCGCTATTGGCTGCTACATGGTCCGAAAGCAGGTGTTGTTCCTTGTTATATCATTGTTGTTGTGTAACAAGGATGGGATTTTCTGGAACCCTCAAGCAATCATAGATGCATGTCTTCACATATCTAATTATTTCAAATGTTTTCACCATTAATGTTTTTTTGTTTTCGACATTTTCATACATAGTAACTTCTCCATGCATGATAAGCACAACACTCCTCAAACTTCACGAAAGTCACTCCTCATGCTATGACGCTAATATGTAGAGGTACCAACATGGGATGGTTGGGGGCCATTTCCTTAACAGAATTTCAATCGTAGGTCCCCCCTCCCGGGTCTAAGTCGAGTATTCAATTCCCTCTAGCCTATACCGTACGTCAAAAATGACCTCTCGTGGTCCGGTAACGGACTAAAGCAGGTCAGAGCATGTCATGTTGTGTAGACCCGCGAATACTTTTCGTCCATTTTCTTAAAAATTGAAATTGAAAAAATGCATGTTTACTAGATTGCTAGAATAAGGAATACCTTTTGGTCATCATAAAATTGACTCGCGTTACCCCTCCCAAGTAGACTCCAAGGTCTACTAGCCTGCAACACAAGTAAAGCTTTAACTGCAGTTAGAGTACTTGAATTCCATGATTATCAAAAAAGTATGTGCACTAGATTGCTAGAAGAGAACATAAATTTCAACTTCTTATTCTTATAATGGGTATATTTAGGTTATGTTTAATTGTTATCTCAAACGAGGCAAATAAAATACAGCTAGAGGGAGCTTGCTCAATTCTATTTTTATTGTATAAACCCTCCTAAATCATTTTATTAAAATATTATATAACTACTATACCCACAATAGATGCTCTAACTCTTTAGTATAACAGTTAAAAACACATAAATTTTTAAAAAAAAATTGAGGGTCAACCCAACCAAGCCCGTTCTAACCCATTCTGAAAATGACCCATTATAGCCGGTTACCCAACCTACCAATCATACCACCTTACAAATTAGCATCGTATCTGCGGAGTAACCATAGTGAAGTTAGAACAGGGTTACACCTATTTTGCGTGTGGAAGTTATCACGTTAGTATAGAAAAAAAGGGAACAAAATATACAAACTTAAAAACTTAGCATCCATCATATAATTAGAGTCCATCATATAATTAGATATCTACATACATCACTTACGATTGCTTGAGGGTTACGGAGAAGCCAATCTTTCTTGACTTCATTGATATTAAAAGGAAGAACACTTCGTTGCTCATCGGTCCATATAGGCATGACAGCCAATATGGGTTGTCAAACGTTTACATCGGTAACATAGAATTGAAACTGTTGATTTGATGTTTGATGTTTGCCCGATGCTGTAGGCATAAGATTCGTAACTTACTATTGCATTTTCGGCTAAGACAAGGGTACGGGCTTGTCCTTGGTATGAGCTTGCGCTTGAGCTACACCATGGTCAAAACTTGAGACAATTGAACAATCTTTGGCATGGGCTTGTACCTAGCTAAATGCTTAAACAAGGACCAATCATTAAAAGTGACATGGCCTTGAACCGACTAAAACTCATGACAAAGACCAATCTCTAGCATAGGCTTTGGCTTGGACTTGGGGTTGAGCTTGAGTAAGGGAAAGAGCATTGCCCTTAGGTTAGGCTTTAGCGTGACCTTGAGTGTGAGCCCGACACTCGGCCTACATAAACTTATACAACGTACATTAATTTACAAGCACAAACACACACACACATAATTCTAGTTTTGATTAATGAACACACGAGCAGAAGAATCCACCATACCCTCAATAATAGATGTAGAACACAATCTTAAATTTAAACAATACAAAAACATGGAAAACCAATCACATAGAAAACGAAAAAGGCTGATTTGAGTTTTGATTTCTCTTTCAAGGCTTAATCTATCTCATGGTTTTCTGGGTGATTGCTTTTCAATGTTTTGGGATTTCTACAGTTTAAGAATGTATGATACATCCATTAACGAGGGCATGGTGGAATCATCTGCTCGGGTGATCATTAATCAAAACAGAAAGTTTGTCTTTCTAGGTTTGTCCTTGTAGATTAATGTACATTGTATAATTTTTTGTAGGCTTAGGCTCAAGCTCAAGGTCACGCTAAAGCCTAACTTGAAAGTAATACCATTGCCCTTGTTGAAGCTCAACCCAAGTCCAAGTTCACGCCGAGGATTGTTCCCTTGTCCCGGCTTTTAGCCAGGTACAAAACCAAGTAATCGTTGAAGATTGGTCCCTTCTCCCGACTTTTAGCCAGGCACAAGCCCATGCCGAAGATTGTTCCCTTGTCCCAAGCTTTAACCAATGTGTAGCTCTAGCACAACCTCATACCGAGGACCATGCCCTAGCCAAAAGTGCAAGGGTATGTTAAGATTCTTATTCCTATAGCATGGGGCAAACAATAACTCAACAATTTCCATTCTATGATACTGATGCAAACGTTTGTCAACCCATATTGGCTGCAATGACTATATGGATTAAAAACGAAGTGTTCTTCCTTGCAATATCAATGACACTCAACAAAGAGTGGCTTCTCTGGAACCATTAAGCAATCGTAAGTGATGTCTGCAGATATCTAATTATATAATGGATGCTACGTTTGTTTATTTTGTTTTCTTCTATTCTATACTAAGTGATAACTTCCTCACGCAAAATAAGTGTAACCCTACTTAAAATTCACGATAGTCACCCCACAAGTTATGGCAGCCAACATGAATTAGCATCATAACTACGGAGTGACCATCCTGAAGTTTAAACAGGGTTACACCTATTTTGCGTGTGAAAGTTATGACGTTAGTATAGAAAAGAAGAGAACAACATAAACAAACTTAAAAACCATCAATTATATGATTAGATATATGAAGACATCACTTACAATTGCCTAAGGGTTCCACAGAAGCGAATCTTTGTTGAACGTCATTGATATCACAAGGAAGAACACTTCGTAGTTTATCGGTCCTTATAGGCATGGCAGCCAATATGGGTTACCAAATATTTGCATCGGTAACATAGAATGGGAACTTGTGAGTTGATGTTTGCCTAATGCTGTAGGCATAAGATTCGTAACTTACCATTGCATTTTTGGCTAAGGCATGGGTATGGGCTTGTCCTTGGTATGAGCTTCCGCGTGAGCTACACCTTGGTCAAAGCTTGAGACAATTGAACAATATTCGGCATGGGCTTGCACCTAGCTAAAAGCTTAAACAACGGACCAATCATTAAAAGTGACATGGCGTTGTACCGGACTAAAAGTCAGGACAAAGACAAATATCTAGCATAGGCTTTGGCTTGGACTTGGGGTTGAGCCTGAGTTAGGGAAAGAGCATTACCCTTAGGTTAGGCTTTAGCGTGACCTTGAGTGTGAGCCCGACACTCAACCTACATAAATTTATACACTGTACATTAATTTAAAAGCACAAACACACACACAAAATTCTAGTTTTGATTATTGATCACACGAGTAGAAGAATCCACCATATCCCCAGTAATAGATGTAGAATAAATTCTTAAATTAAAACAATACACAAACATGAAAACCAATCACATAGAAAACGAAAAAGGTTGATTTGAGTTTTGATTTTTTCTTTCAAGGCTAAATCTACCTCATGGTTGTCTGGGTGATTGCTTTTCAATGTTTTGAGATTTCTATTGTTTAAGAATGTATGATACATCCATTAATGAGGGCATCGTGGAATCATCTGCTCGGGTGATAATTAATAAAAACAGAAAGTTTGTCTTTATAGGTTTGTCCTTGTAGATTAATGTACATTGTATAATTTTATGTAGGCTTAGGCTCAAGGTCACGCTAAAGCCTAACCTGAAAGCAATACCTTTGCCCTTGTTGAAGCTCAACCCAAGTCCAAGGTCATGCCTCTGCTGAGGATTGTTCCCTTGTCCCGACTTTTAGTCAGGAACCAAACCAAGCAATCGTTGAAGATTGGTCCCTTGTCCCAACTTTTAGCCTGGTACAAGCCCATTCCGAAGATTGATCCCTTGTCACAAGCTTTGACCAAAGTGTAGCTCAAGCGCAACCTCATACCGAGGACCATGCCCTAGCCAAAAGTGCAAAGGAAAGTTACGAATCTTATTCCTATAGCATGGGGCAAACAATAACTCAACAATTTCCATTCTATGTTACTCATGCAAACGTTTGTCAACCCATATTCGCTGCCATGACTATATGGATCGATTAAAAACGAAGTGTTCTTCCTTGCAATATCAATGACACTCAACAAAGAGTGACTTCTCTGGAACCTTTAAGCAATCGTAAGTGATGTCTGCAAATATCTAATTATATAATGGATGCAACGTTTGTTTATTTTGTTTTCTTCTATTCTATACTAAGTGATAACTTCCTCACGCAAAATAAGTGTAACCCTACTTAAAATTCACGATAGTCACCCCACAAGTTATGGCAGCCAACATGAATTAGCATCATAACTAAGGAGTGACCATCGTGAAGTTTAAACAGGGTTACATCTATTCTGCGTGTGAAAGTTATGACGTTAGTATAGAAAAGAAGAGAACATAAACAAACTTAAAAACCATCAATTATATGATTAGATATATAAACACATCACTTACAATTGCCTAAGGGTTCCACAGAAGCGAATCTTTGTTGAACGTCATTGATATCACAAGGAAGAACACTTCGTTGTTTATCGGTCCTTATAGGCATGGCAGCCAATATCGGTTAACAAATATTTGCATCGGTAACATAGAATGGGAACTTTTGAGTTGATGTTTGCCTCATGCTGTAGGCATAAGATTCGTAACTTACCATTGCATTTTTGGCTAAGGCATGGGTATGGGCTTGTCCTTGGTATGAGCTTCCGCCTGAGCTACACCTTGGTCAAAGCTTGAGACAATTGAACAATATTCGGCATGGGCTTGCACCTAGCTAAAAGCTTAAACAACGGACCAATCATTAAAAGTGACATGGCGTTGTACCGGACTAAAAGTCAGGACAAAGACAAATATCTAGCATAGGCTTTGGCTTGGACTTGGGGTTGAGCCTGAGTAAGGGAAAGAGCATTACCCTTAGGTTAGGCTTTAGCGTGACCTTGAGTGTGAGCCCGACACTCAACCTACATAAATTTATACACTGTACATTAATTTAAAAGCACAAACACACACACAAAATTCTAGTTTTGATTATTGATCACACGAGTAGAAGAATCCACCATATCCCCAGTAATAGATGTAGAATAAATTCTTAAATTAAAACAATACACAAACATGAAAACCAATCACATAGAAAACGAAAAAGGTTGATTTGAGTTTTGATTTTTTCTTTCAAGGCTAAATCTACCTCATGGTTGTCTGGGTGATTGCTTTTCAATGTTTTGAGATTTCTATTGTTTAAGAATGTATGATACATCCATTAATGAGGGCATCGTGGAATCATCTGCTCGGGTGATAATTAATAAAAACAGAAAGTTTGTCTTTATAGGTTTGTCCTTGTAGATTAATGTACATTGTATAATTTTATGTAGGCTTAGGCTCAAGGTCACGCTAAAGCCTAACCTGAAAGCAATACCTTTGCCCTTGTTGAAGCTCAACCCAAGTCCAAGGTCATGCCTCTGCTGAGGATTGTTCCCTTGTCCCGACTTTTAGTCAGGAACCAAACCAAGCAATCGTTGAAGATTGGTCCCTTGTCCCAACTTTTAGCCTGGTACAAGCCCATTCCGAAGATTGATCCCTTGTCACAAGCTTTGACCAAAGTGTAGCTCAAGCGCAACCTCATACCGAGGACCATGCCCTAGCCAAAAGTGCAAAGGAAAGTTACGAATCTTATTCCTATAGCATGGGGCAAACAATAACTCAACAATTTCCATTCTATGATACTGATGCAAACGTTTGTCAACCCATATTCGCTGCCATGACTATATGGATCGATTAAAAACGAAGTGTTCTTCCTTGCAATATCAATGACACTCAACAAAGAGTGACTTCTCTGGAACCTTTAAGCAATCGTAAGTGATGTCTGCAAATATCTAATTATATAATGGATGCAACGTTTGTTTATTTTGTTTTCTTCTATTCTATACTAAGTGATAACTTCCTCACGCAAAATAAGTGTAACCCTACTTAAAATTCACGATAGTCACCCCACAAGTTATGGCAGCCAACATGAATTAGCATCATAACTAAGGAGTGACCATCGTGAAGTTTAAACAGGGTTACACCTATTCTGCGTGTGAAAGTTATGACGTTAGTATAGAAAAGAAGAGAACATAAACAAACTTAAAAACCATCAATTATATGATTAGATATATAAACACATCACTTACAATTGCCTAAGGGTTCCACAGAAGCGAATCTTTGTTGAACGTCATTGATATCACAAGGAAGAACACTTCGTTGTTTATCGGTCCTTATAGGCATGGCAGCCAATATCGGTTAACAAATATTTGCATCGGTAACATAGAATGGGAACTTTTGAGTTGATGTTTGCCTCATGCTGTAGGCATAAGATTCGTAACTTACCATTGCATTTTTGGCTAAGGCATGGGTATGGGCTTGTCCTTGGTATGAGCTTCCGCCTGAGCTACACCTTGGTCAAAGCTTGAGACAATTGAACAATATTCGGCATGGGCTTGCACCTAGCTAAAAGCTTAAACAAGGGACCAATCATTAAAAGTGACATGGCCTTGTACCGGACTAAAAGTCAGGACAAAGACCAATATCTAGCATAGGCTTTGGCTTGGACTTGGGGTTGAGCCTGAGTAAGGGAAGAGCATTACCCTTAGGTTAGGTTTTAGCGTGACCTTGAGTGCGAGTCCGACACTCGGCCTACATAAATTTATACACTGTACATTAATTTAAAAGCACAAACATACACACAAAATTCTAGTTTTGATTATTGATCACACGAGTAGAAGAATCCACCATACCCTCAGTAATAGATGTAGAATAAATTCTTAAATTAAAACAATACAAAAACATGAAAACCAATATCATAGAAAACGAAAAAGGTTGATTTGAGTTTTGATTTTCTCTTTCAAGGCTAAATCTACCTCATGGTTGTCTGGGTGATTGCTTTTCAATGTTTTGAGATTTCTATTGTTTAAGAATGTATGATTCAACCATTAATGAGGGCATCGTCGAATCATCTGCTCGGGTGATAATTAATAAAAACAGAAAGTTTGACTTTATTGGTTTGTCCTTGTAGATTAATGTACATTGTAAAATTTTATGTAGGCTTAGGCTCAAGGTCACGCTAAAGCCTTACCTGAAAGCAATACCTTTGCCCTTGTTGAAGCTCAACCCAAGTCCAAGGTCATGCCTCTGCTGAGGATTGTTCCCTTGTCCCGACTTTTAGTCAGGAACAAAACCAAGCAATCGTTGAAGATTGGTCCCTTGTCCCAACTTTTAGCCGGGTACAAGCCCATTCCGAAGATTGATCCCTTGTCACAAGCTTTGACCAAAGTGTAGCTCAAGCGCAACCTCATACCGAGGACCATGCCCTAGCCAAAAGTGCAAAGGTAAGTTACGAATCTTATTCCTATAGCATGGGGCAAACAATAACTCAACAATTTCCATTCTATGTTACTCATGCAAACGTTTGTCAACCCATATTGGCTGCCATGACTATATGGATCGATTAAAAACGAAGTGTTCTTCCTTGCAATATCAATGACACTCAACAAAGATTGGCTTCTCTAGAACCTTTAAGCAATCATAAGTGATGTTTGCAGATATCTAATTATATAATGGATGCTACGTTTGTTTATTTTGTTTTCTTCTATTCTATACTAAGTGATAACTTCCTCGCGCAAAATAAGTGTAACCCTACTTAAAATTCACGATAGTCACCCCACAAGTTATGGCAGCCAACATGAATTAGCATCATAACTAAGGAATGACCATCGTGAAGTTTAAACAGGGTTACACCTATTCTGCGTGTGAAAGTTATGACGTTAGTATAGAAAAGAAGAGAACATAAACAAACTTAAAAACCATCAATTATATGATTAGATATATAAACACATCACTTACAATTGCCTAAGGGTTCCACAGAAGCGAATCTTTGTTGAACGTCATTGATATCACAAGGAAGAACACTTCGTAGTTTATCGGTCCTTATAGGCATGGCAGCCAATATGGGTTACCAAATATTTGCATCGGTAACATAGAATGGGAACTTTTGAGTTGATGTTTGCCTCATGCTGTAGGCATAAGATTCGTAACTTACCATTGCATTTTTGGCTAAGGCATGGGTATGGGCTTGTCCTTGGTATGAGCTTCCGCGTGAGCTACACCTTGGTCAAAGCTTGAGACAATTGAACAATATTCGGCATGGGCTTGCACCTAGCTAAAAGCTTAAACAACGGACCAATCATTAAAAGTGACATGGCGTTGTACCGGACTAAAAGTCAGGACAAAGACCAATATCTAGCATAGGCTTTGGCTTGGACTTGGGGTTGAGCCTGAGCAAGGGAAAGAGCATTACCCTTAGGTTAGGCTTTAGCGTGACCTTGAGTGTGAGCCCGACACTCGCCCTACACAAATTTATACACTGTATATTAATTTAAAAGCACAAACACACACACAAAATTCTAGTTTTGATTATTGATCACACGAGCAGAAGAATCCACCATACCCTCACTAATAGATGTAGAATAAATTCTTAAATTAAAACAATACAAAAACATGAAAACCAATCACATAGAAAACGAAAAAGGTTGATTTGAGTTTTGATTTTCTATTTCAAGGCTAAATCTACCTCATGGTTGTCTGGGTGATTGCTTTTCAATGTTTTGAGATTTCTATTGTTTAAGAATGTATGATACATCCATTAATGAGGGCATCGTAGAATCATTTGCTCGGGTGATAATTAATAAAAACAGAAAGTTTGTCTTTATAGGTTTGTCCTTGTAGAATAATGTACATTGTATAATTTTATGTAGGCTTAGGCTCAAGGTCACGCTAAAGCCTAACTAGAAAGCAATACCTTTGCCCTTGTTGAAGCTCAACCCAAGTCCAAGGTCAGCTGAGGATTGTTCCGTTGTCCCGACTTTTAGCCAGGAACAAAACCAAGCAATCGTTGAAGATTGGACCCTTGTCCCAAATTTTAGCCGGGTACAAGCCCATTCCGAAGATTGATCCCTTGTCACAAGCTTTGACCAAAGTGTAGCTCAAGCGCAACCTCATACCGAGGACCATGCCCTAGCCAAAAGTGCAAAGGTAAGTTACGAATCTTATTCCTATAGCATGGGGCAAACAATAACTCAACAATTTCCATTCTATGATACTGATGCAAACGTTTGTCAACCCATATTGGCTGCCATGACTATATGGATCGATTAAAAACGAAGTGTTCTTCCTAGCAATATCAATGACACTCAACAAAGATTGGCTTCTCTAGAACTTTTAAGCAATCGTAAGTGATGTTTGCAGATATCTAATTATATAATGGATGCTACGTTTGTTTATTTTGTTTTCTTCTATTCTATACTAAGTGATAACTTCCTCACGCAAAATAAGTGTAACCCTACTTAAAATTCACGATAGTCTCCCCACAAGTTTTGGCAGCCAACATGAATTAGCATCATAACTACGGAGTGACCATCCTGAAGTTTAAACAGGGTTACACCTATTCTGCGTGTGAAAGTTATGACGTTAGTATAGAAAAGAAGAGAACATAAACAAACTTAAAAACAATCAATTATATGATTAGATATATCAACACATCACTTACAATTGCCTAAGGGTTCCACAGAAGCGAATCTTTGTTGAACGTCATTGATATCATTAGGAAGAACACTTCGTTGTTTATCGGTCCTTATAGGCATGGCAGCCAATATGGGTTAACAAATATTTGCATCGGTAACATAGAATGGGAACTTGTGAGTTGATGTTTGCCTCATGCTGTACGCATAAGATTCGTAACTTACCATTGCATTTTTGGCTAAGGCATGGGTATGGGCTTGTCCTTGGTATGAGCTTCCGCGTGAGCTACACCTTGGTCAAAGCTTGAGACAATTGAACAATATTCGGCATGGGCTTGCACCTAGCTAAAAGCTTAAACAAGGGACCAATCATTAAAAGTGACATGGCCTTGTACCGGACTAAAAGTCAGGACAAAGACCAATATCTAGCATAGGCTTTGGCTTGGACTTGGGGTTGAGCCTGAGTAAGGGAAGAGCATTACCCTTAGGTTAGGCTTTAGCGTGACCTTGAGTGTGAGTCCGACACTCGGCCTACATAAATTTATATACTGTACATTAATTTAAAAGCACAAACACACTCACAAAATTCTAGTTTTGATTATTGATCACACGAGTAGAAGAATCCACCATACCCTCAGTAATAGATGTAGAATAAATTCTTAAATTAAAACAATACAAAAACATGAAAACCAATCACATAGAAAACGAAAAAGGTTGATTTGAGTTTTGATTTTCTCTTTCAAGGCTAAATCTACCTCATGGTTGTCTGGGTGATTGCTTTTCAATGTTTTGAGATTTCTATTGTTTAAGAATGTATGATTCATCCATTAATGAGGGCATCGAGGAATCATCTGCTCGGGTGATAATTAATAAAAATAGAAAGTTTGACTTTATTGGTTTGTCCTTGTAGATTAATGTACATTGTAAAATTTTATGTAGGCTTAGGCTCAAGGTCACGCTAAAGCCTAACCTGAAAGCAATACCTTTGCCCTTGTTGAAGCTCAACCCAAGTCCAAGGTCATGCCTCTGCTGAGGATTGTTCCCTAGCCCGACTTTTAGTCAGAAACAAAACCAAGCAATCGTTGAAGATTGGTCCCTTGTCCCAACTTTTAGTCGGGTACAAGCCCATTCCGAAGATTGATCCCTTGTCACAAGCTTTGACCAAAGTGTAGCTCAAGCGTAACCTCATACCGAGGACCATGCCCTAGCCAAAAGTGCAAGGGTATGTTAAGATTCTTATTCCTATAGCATGGGGCAAACAATAACTCAACAATTTCCATTCTATGTTACTCATGCAAACATTTGTCAACCCATATTGGCTGCCATGACTATATGGATCGATTAAAACGAAGTGTTCTTCTATGCAATATCAATGACACTCAACAAAGAGTGGCTTATCTGGAACATTTAAGCAATCGTAAGTGATGTCTGCAGATATCTAATTATATAATGGATGCTACGTTTGTTTATTTTGTTTTCTTCTATTCTATAATAAGTGATAACTTCCTCGCGCAAAATAAGTGTAACCCTACTTAAAATTCACGATAGTCACCCCACAAGTTATGGCAGCAAACATGAATTAGCATCATAACTACGGAGTGACCATCCTGAATTTTAAACAGGGTTACACCTATTCTGCGTGTGAAAGTTATGACGTTAGTATAGAAAAGAAGAGAACATAAACAAACTTAAAAACCATCAATTATATGATTAGATATATGAAGACATCACTTACAATTGCCTAAGGGTTCCACAGAAGCGAATCTTTGTTGAACGTCATTGATATCACAAGGAAGAACACTTCGTTGTTTATCGGTCCTTATATGCATGGCACCAATATGGGTTAACAAATATTTGCATCGGAAACATAGAATGGGAACTTTTGAGTTGATGTTTGCCTCATGCTGTAGGCATAAGATTCGTAACTTACCATTGCATTTTTGGCTAAGGCATGGGTATGGGCTTGTCCTTGGTATGAGCTTCCGCGTGAGCTACACCTTGGTCAAAGCTTGAGACAATTGAACAATATTCGGCATGGGCTTGCACCTAGCTAAAAGCTTAAACAACGGACCAATCATTAAAAGTGACATGGCGTTGTACCGGACTAAAAGTCAGGACAAAGACAAATATCTAGCATAGGCTTTGGCTTGGACTTGGGGTTGAGCCTGAGTTAGGGAAAGAGCATTACCCTTAGGTTAGGCTTTAGCGTGACCTTGAGTGTGAGCCCGACACTCAGCCTACATAAATTTATACACTGTACATTAATTTAAAAGCACAAACACACACAAAATTCTAGTTTTGATTATTGATCACACGAGCAGAAGAATCCACCATACCCTCAGTAATAGATGTAGAATAAATTTTTAAATTAAAACAATACAAAAACATGAAAACCAATCACATAGAAAACGAAAAAGGTTGATTTGAGTTTTGAGTTTTGAGTTTTGATTTTCTCTTTCAAGGCTAAATCTACCTCATGGTTGTCTGGGTGATTGCTTTTCAATGTTTTGAGATTTCTACAGTTTAAGAATGTATGATACATCCATTAATGAGGGCATCGTGGAATCATCTGCTCGGGTGATAATTAATAAAAACAGAAAGTTTGTCTTTATAGGTTTGTCCTTGTAGAATAATGTACATTGTATAATTTTATGTAGGCTTAGGCTCAAGGTCACACTAAAGCCTAACTAGAAAGCAATACCTTTGCCCTTGTTGAAGCTCAACCCAAGTCCAAGGTCAGCTGAGGATTGTTCCGTTGTCCCGACTTTTAGCCAGGAACAAAACCAAGCAATCGTTAAAGATTGGACCCTTAACTTTTAGCCGGGTACAAAACACATTCCGAAGATTGTTCCCTTGTCACAAGCTTTGACCAAAGTGTAGCTCAAGCGCAACCTCATACCGAGGACCATGCCCTAGCCAAAAGTGCAAAGGTAAGTTACGAATCTTATTCCTATAGCATGGGGCAAACAATAACTCAACAATTTTCATTCTATGTTACCTATGCAAACGTTTGTCAACCCATATTGGCTGCCATGACCATATGGATCGATTAAAAACGAAGTGTTATTCCTTCCAATATCAATGACACTCAACAAAGAGTGGTTTCTCTAGAACCTTTAAGCAATCAGAAGTAATGTCTGCAGATATCTAATTATATAATGGATGCTACGTTTGTTTATTTTGTTTTCTTCTATTCTATACTAAGTGATAACTTCCTCACGTAAAATATGTGTAACCCTACTTAAAATTCACGATAGTCACCCCACAAGTTATGGCAGCCAACATGAATTAGCATCATAACTACGGAGTGACCATCCTGAAGTTTAAACAGGGTTACACCTATTCTGCGTGTGAAAGTTATGACGTTAGTATAGAAAAGAAGAGAACATAAACAAACTTAAAAACCATCAATTATATGATTAGATATATGAAGACATCACTTACAATTGCCTAAGGGTTCCACATAAGCGAATCTTTGTTGAACGTCATTGATATCACAAGGAAGAACACTTCGTTGTTTATCGGTCCTTATAGGCATGGCAGCCAATATGGGTTAACAAATATTTGCATCGGTAACATAGAATGGGAACTTTTGAGTTGATGTTTGCCTCATGCTGTAGGCATAAGATTCGTAACTTACCATTGCATTTTTGGCTAAGGCATGGGTATGGGCTTGTCCTTGGTATGAGCTTCCGCGTGAGCTACACCTTGGTCAAAGCTTGAGACAATTGAACAATATTCGGCATGGGCTTGCACCTAGCTAAAAGCTTAAACAACGGACCAATCATTAAAAGTGACATGGCCTTGTACCGGACTAAAAGTCAGGACAAAGACCAATATCTAGCATAGGCTTTGGCTTGGACTTGGGGTTGAGCCGGAGTAAGGGAAGAGCATTACCCATAGGTTAGGCTTTAGCGTGACCTAGAGTATGAGTCCGACACTCGGCCTACATAAATTTATACACTGTACATTAATTTAAAAGCACAAACACACTCACAAAATTCTAGTTTTGATTATTGATCACACGAGTAGAGGAAACCACCATACCCTCAGTAATAGATGTAGAATAAATTCTTAAATTAAAACAATACAAAAACATGAAAACCAATCACATAGAAAACGAAAAAGGTTGATTTGAGTTTTGATTTTCTCTTTCAAGGCTAAATCTACCTCATGGTTGTCTGGGTGATTGCTTTTCAATGTTTTGAGATTTCTATTGTTTAAGAATGTATGATTCATCCATTAATGAGGACATCGTGGAATCATCTGCTCGGGTGATAATTAATAAAAACAGAAAGTTTGACTTTATTGGTTTGTCCTTGTAGATTAATGTACATTGTAAAATTTTATGTAGGCTTAGGCTCAAGGTCACGCTAAAGCCTAACCTGAAAGCAATACCTTTGCCCTTGTTGAAGCTCAACCCAAGTCCAAGGTCATGCCTCTGCTGAGGATTGTTCCCTTGTCCCGACTTTTAGTCAGGAACAAAACCAAGCAATCGTTGAAGATTGGTCCCTTGTCCCAACTTTTAGCCGGGTACAAGCCCATTCCGAAGATTGATCCCTTGTCACAAGATTTGACCAAAGTGTAGCTCAAGCGCAACCTCATACCGAGGACCATGCCCTAGCCAAAAGTGCAAAGGTAAGTTACGAATCTTATTCCTATAGCATGGGGCAAACAATAACTCAACAATTTCCATTCTATGTTACTCATGCAAACGTTTGTCAACCCATATTGGCTGCCATGACTATATGGATCGATTAAAAACGAAGTGTTCTTCGTTGCAATATCAATGACACTCAACAAAGATTGGCTTCTCTAGAACCTTTAAGCAATCGTAAGTGATGTTTGCAGATATCTAATTATATAATGGATTCTACGTTTGTTTATTTTGTTTTCTTCTATTCTATACTAAGTGATAACTTCCTCGCGCAAAATAAGTGTAACCCTACTTAAAATTCACGATAGTCACCCCACAAGTTATGGCAGCCAACATGAATTAGCATCATAACTAAGGAGTGACCATCGTGAAGTTTAAACAGGGTTACACCTATTCTGCGTGTGAAAGTTATGACGTTAGTATAGAAAAGAAGAGAACATAAACAAACTTAAAAACCATCAATTATATGGTTAGATATATAAACACATCACTTACAATTGCCTAAGGGTTCCACAGAAGCGAATCTTTGTTGAACGTCATTGATATCACAAGGAAGAACACTTCGTTGTTTATCGGTCCTTATAGGCATGGCAGCCAATATCGGTTAACAAATATTTGCATCGGTAACATAGAATGGGAACTTTTGAGTTGATGTTTGCCTCATGCTGTAGGCATAAGATTCGTAACTTACCATTGCATTTTTGGCTAAGGCATGGGTATGGGCTTGTCCTTGGTATGAGCTTCCGCCTGAGCTACACCTTGGTCAAAGCTTGAGACAATTGAACAATATTCGGCATGGGCTTGCACCTAGCTAAAAGCTTAAACAAGGGACCAATCATTAAAAGTGACATGGCCTTGTACCGGACTAAAAGTCAGGACAAAGACCAATATCTAGCATAGGCTTTGGCTTGGACTTGGGGTTGAGCCTGAGTAAGGGAAGAGCATTACCCTTAGGTTAGGTTTTAGCGTGACCTTGAGTGCGAGTCCGACACTCGGCCTACATAAATTTATACACTGTACATTAATTTAAAAGCACAAACATACACACAAAATTCTAGTTTTGATTATTGATCACACGAGTAGAAGAATCCACCATACCCTCAGTAATAGATGTAGAATAAATTCTTAAATTAAAACAATACAAAAACATGAAAACCAATATCATAGAAAACGAAAAAGGTTGATTTGAGTTTTGATTTTCTCTTTCAAGGCTAAATCTACCTCATGGTTGTCTGGGTGATTGCTTTTCAATGTTTTGAGATTTCTATTGTTTAAGAATGTATGATTCAACCATTAATGAGGGCATCGTCGAATCATCTGCTCGGGTGATAATTAATAAAAACAGAAAGTTTGACTTTATTGGTTTGTCCTTGTAGATTAATGTACATTGTAAAATTTTATGTAGGCTTAGGCTCAAGGTCACGCTAAAGCCTTACCTGAAAGCAATACCTTTGCCCTTGTTGAAGCTCAACCCAAGTCCAAGGTCATGCCTCTGCTGAGGATTGTTCCCTTGTCCCGACTTTTAGTCAGGAACAAAACCAAGCAATCGTTGAAGATTGGTCCCTTGTCCCAACTTTTAGCCGGGTACAAGCCCATTCCGAAGATTGATCCCTTGTCACAAGCTTTGACCAAAGTGTAGCTCAAGCGCAACCTCATACCGAGGACCATGCCCTAGCCAAAAGTGCAAAGGTAAGTTACGAATCTTATTCCTATAGCATGGGGCAAACAATAACTCAACAATTTCCATTCTATGTTACTCATGCAAACGTTTGTCAACCCATATTGGCTGCCATGACTATATGGATCGATTAAAAACGAAGTGTTCTTCCTTGCAATATCAATGACACTCAACAAAGATTGGCTTCTCTAGAACCTTTAAGCAATCATAAGTGATGTTTGCAGATATCTAATTATATAATGGATGCTACGTTTGTTTATTTTGTTTTCTTCTATTCTATACTAAGTGATAACTTCCTCGCGCAAAATAAGTGTAACCCTACTTAAAATTCACGATAGTCACCCCACAAGTTATGGCAGCCAACATGAATTAGCATCATAACTAAGGAATGACCATCGTGAAGTTTAAACAGGGTTACACCTATTCTGCGTGTGAAAGTTATGACGTTAGTATAGAAAAGAAGAGAACATAAACAAACTTAAAAACCATCAATTATATGATTAGATATATAAACACATCACTTACAATTGCCTAAGGGTTCCACAGAAGCGAATCTTTGTTGAACGTCATTGATATCACAAGGAAGAACACTTCGTAGTTTATCGGTCCTTATAGGCATGGCAGCCAATATGGGTTACCAAATATTTGCATCGGTAACATAGAATGGGAACTTTTGAGTTGATGTTTGCCTCATGCTGTAGGCATAAGATTCGTAACTTACCATTGCATTTTTGGCTAAGGCATGGGTATGGGCTTGTCCTTGGTATGAGCTTCCGCGTGAGCTACACCTTGGTCAAAGCTTGAGACAATTGAACAATATTCGGCATGGGCTTGCACCTAGCTAAAAGCTTAAACAACGGACCAATCATTAAAAGTGACATGGCGTTGTACCGGACTAAAAGTCAGGACAAAGACCAATATCTAGCATAGGCTTTGGCTTGGACTTGGGGTTGAGCCTGAGCAAGGGAAAGAGCATTACCCTTAGGTTAGGCTTTAGCGTGACCTTGAGTGTGAGCCCGACACTCGCCCTACACAAATTTATACACTGTATATTAATTTAAAAGCACAAACACACACACAAAATTCTAGTTTTGATTATTGATCACACGAGCAGAAGAATCCACCATACCCTCACTAATAGATGTAGAATAAATTCTTAAATTAAAACAATACAAAAACATGAAAACCAATCACATAGAAAACGAAAAAGGTTGATTTGAGTTTTGATTTTCTATTTCAAGGCTAAATCTACCTCATGGTTGTCTGGGTGATTGCTTTTCAATGTTTTGAGATTTCTATTGTTTAAGAATGTATGATACATCCATTAATGAGGGCATCGTAGAATCATTTGCTCGGGTGATAATTAATAAAAACAGAAAGTTTGTCTTTATAGGTTTGTCCTTGTAGAATAATGTACATTGTATAATTTTATGTAGGCTTAGGCTCAAGGTCACGCTAAAGCCTAACTAGAAAGCAATACCTTTGCCCTTGTTGAAGCTCAACCCAAGTCCAAGGTCAGCTGAGGATTGTTCCGTTGTCCCGACTTTTAGCCAGGAACAAAACCAAGCAATCGTTGAAGATTGGACCCTTGTCCCAAATTTTAGCCGGGTACAAGCCCATTCCGAAGATTGATCCCTTGTCACAAGCTTTGACCAAAGTGTAGCTCAAGCGCAACCTCATACCGAGGACCATGCCCTAGCCAAAAGTGCAAAGGTAAGTTACGAATCTTATTCCTATAGCATGGGGCAAACAATAACTCAACAATTTCCATTCTATGTTACTCATGCAAACGTTTGTCAACCCATATTGGCTGCCATGACTATATGGATCGATTAAAAACGAAGTGTTCTTCCTAGCAATATCAATGACACTCAACAAAGATTGGCTTCTCTAGAACTTTTAAGCAATCGTAAGTGATGTTTGCAGATATCTAATTATATAATGGATGCTACGTTTGTTTATTTTGTTTTCTTCTATTCTATACTAAGTGATAACTTCCTCACGCAAAATAAGTGTAACCCTACTTAAAATTCACGATAGTCTCCCCACAAGTTTTGGCAGCCAACATGAATTAGCATCATAACTACGGAGTGACCATCCTGAAGTTTAAACAGGGTTACACCTATTCTGCGTGTGAAAGTTATGACGTTAGTATAGAAAAGAAGAGAACATAAACAAACTTAAAAACAATCAATTATATGATTAGATATATCAACACATCACTTACAATTGCCTAAGGGTTCCACAGAAGCGAATCTTTGTTGAACGTCATTGATATCATTAGGAAGAACACTTCGTTGTTTATCGGTCCTTATAGGCATGGCAGCCAATATGGGTTAACAAATATTTGCATCGGTAACATAGAATGGGAACTTGTGAGTTGATGTTTGCCTCATGCTGTACGCATAAGATTCGTAACTTACCATTGCATTTTTGGCTAAGGCATGGGTATGGGCTTGTCCTTGGTATGAGCTTCCGCGTGAGCTACACCTTGGTCAAAGCTTGAGACAATTGAACAATATTCGGCATGGGCTTGCACCTAGCTAAAAGCTTAAACAAGGGACCAATCATTAAAAGTGACATGGCCTTGTACCGGACTAAAAGTCAGGACAAAGACCAATATCTAGCATAGGCTTTGGCTTGGACTTGGGGTTGAGCCTGAGTAAGGGAAGAGCATTACCCTTAGGTTAGGCTTTAGCGTGACCTTGAGTGTGAGTCCGACACTCGGCCTACATAAATTTATATACTGTACATTAATTTAAAAGCACAAACACACTCACAAAATTCTAGTTTTGATTATTGATCACACGAGTAGAAGAATCCACCATACCCTCAGTAATAGATGTAGAATAAATTCTTAAATTAAAACAATACAAAAACATGAAAACCAATCACATAGAAAACGAAAAAGGTTGATTTGAGTTTTGATTTTCTCTTTCAAGGCTAAATCTACCTCATGGTTGTCTGGGTGATTGCTTTTCAATGTTTTGAGATTTCTATTGTTTAAGAATGTATGATTCATCCATTAATGAGGGCATCGAGGAATCATCTGCTCGGGTGATAATTAATAAAAATAGAAAGTTTGACTTTATTGGTTTGTCCTTGTAGATTAATGTACATTGTAAAATTTTATGTAGGCTTAGGCTCAAGGTCACGCTAAAGCCTAACCTGAAAGCAATACCTTTGCCCTTGTTGAAGCTCAACCCAAGTCCAAGGTCATGCCTCTGCTGAGGATTGTTCCCTAGCCCGACTTTTAGTCAGAAACAAAACCAAGCAATCGTTGAAGATTGGTCCCTTGTCCCAACTTTTAGTCGGGTACAAGCCCATTCCGAAGATTGATCCCTTGTCACAAGCTTTGACCAAAGTGTAGCTCAAGCGTAACCTCATACCGAGGACCATGCCCTAGCCAAAAGTGCAAGGGTATGTTAAGATTCTTATTCCTATAGCATGGGGCAAACAATAACTCAACAATTTCCATTCTATGTTACTCATGCAAACATTTGTCAACCCATATTGGCTGCCATGACTATATGGATCGATTAAAACGAAGTGTTCTTCTATGCAATATCAATGACACTCAACAAAGAGTGGCTTATCTGGAACATTTAAGCAATCGTAAGTGATGTCTGCAGATATCTAATTATATAATGGATGCTACGTTTGTTTATTTTGTTTTCTTCTATTCTATAATAAGTGATAACTTCCTCGCGCAAAATAAGTGTAACCCTACTTAAAATTCACGATAGTCACCCCACAAGTTATGGCAGCAAACATGAATTAGCATCATAACTACGGAGTGACCATCCTGAATTTTAAACAGGGTTACACCTATTCTGCGTGTGAAAGTTATGACGTTAGTATAGAAAAGAAGAGAACATAAACAAACTTAAAAACCATCAATTATATGATTAGATATATGAAGACATCACTTACAATTGCCTAAGGGTTCCACAGAAGCGAATCTTTGTTGAACGTCATTGATATCACAAGGAAGAACACTTCGTTGTTTATCGGTCCTTATATGCATGGCACCAATATGGGTTAACAAATATTTGCATCGGAAACATAGAATGGGAACTTTTGAGTTGATGTTTGCCTCATGCTGTAGGCATAAGATTCGTAACTTACCATTGCATTTTTGGCTAAGGCATGGGTATGGGCTTGTCCTTGGTATGAGCTTCCGCGTGAGCTACACCTTGGTCAAAGCTTGAGACAATTGAACAATATTCGGCATGGGCTTGCACCTAGCTAAAAGCTTAAACAACGGACCAATCATTAAAAGTGACATGGCGTTGTACCGGACTAAAAGTCAGGACAAAGACAAATATCTAGCATAGGCTTTGGCTTGGACTTGGGGTTGAGCCTGAGTTAGGGAAAGAGCATTACCCTTAGGTTAGGCTTTAGCGTGACCTTGAGTGTGAGCCCGACACTCAGCCTACATAAATTTATACACTGTACATTAATTTAAAAGCACAAACACACACAAAATTCTAGTTTTGATTATTGATCACACGAGCAGAAGAATCCACCATACCCTCAGTAATAGATGTAGAATAAATTTTTAAATTAAAACAATACAAAAACATGAAAACCAATCACATAGAAAACGAAAAAGGTTGATTTGAGTTTTGAGTTTTGAGTTTTGATTTTCTCTTTCAAGGCTAAATCTACCTCATGGTTGTCTGGGTGATTGCTTTTCAATGTTTTGAGATTTCTACAGTTTAAGAATGTATGATACATCCATTAATGAGGGCATCGTGGAATCATCTGCTCGGGTGATAATTAATAAAAACAGAAAGTTTGTCTTTATAGGTTTGTCCTTGTAGAATAATGTACATTGTATAATTTTATGTAGGCTTAGGCTCAAGGTCACACTAAAGCCTAACTAGAAAGCAATACCTTTGCCCTTGTTGAAGCTCAACCCAAGTCCAAGGTCAGCTGAGGATTGTTCCGTTGTCCCGACTTTTAGCCAGGAACAAAACCAAGCAATCGTTAAAGATTGGACCCTTAACTTTTAGCCGGGTACAAAACACATTCCGAAGATTGTTCCCTTGTCACAAGCTTTGACCAAAGTGTAGCTCAAGCGCAACCTCATACCGAGGACCATGCCCTAGCCAAAAGTGCAAAGGTAAGTTACGAATCTTATTCCTATAGCATGGGGCAAACAATAACTCAACAATTTTCATTCTATGTTACCTATGCAAACGTTTGTCAACCCATATTGGCTGCCATGACCATATGGATCGATTAAAAACGAAGTGTTATTCCTTCCAATATCAATGACACTCAACAAAGAGTGGTTTCTCTAGAACCTTTAAGCAATCAGAAGTAATGTCTGCAGATATCTAATTATATAATGGATGCTACGTTTGTTTATTTTGTTTTCTTCTATTCTATACTAAGTGATAACTTCCTCACGTAAAATATGTGTAACCCTACTTAAAATTCACGATAGTCACCCCACAAGTTATGGCAGCCAACATGAATTAGCATCATAACTACGGAGTGACCATCCTGAAGTTTAAACAGGGTTACACCTATTCTGCGTGTGAAAGTTATGACGTTAGTATAGAAAAGAAGAGAACATAAACAAACTTAAAAACCATCAATTATATGATTAGATATATGAAGACATCACTTACAATTGCCTAAGGGTTCCACAGAAGCGAATCTTTGTTGAACGTCATTGATATCACAAGGAAGAACACTTCGTTGTTTATCGGTCCTTATAGGCATGGCAGCCAATATGGGTTAACAAATATTTGCATCGGTAACATAGAATGGGAACTTTTGAGTTGATGTTTGCCTCATGCTGTAGGCATAAGATTCGTAACTTACCATTGCATTTTTGGCTAAGGCATGGGTATGGGCTTGTCCTTGGTATGAGCTTCCGCGTGAGCTACACCTTGGTCAAAGCTTGAGACAATTGAACAATATTCGGCATGGGCTTGCACCTAGCTAAAAGCTTAAACAACGGACCAATCATTAAAAGTGACATGGCCTTGTACCGGACTAAAAGTCAGGACAAAGACCAATATCTAGCATAGGCTTTGGCTTGGACTTGGGGTTGAGCCGGAGTAAGGGAAGAGCATTACCCATAGGTTAGGCTTTAGCGTGACCTAGAGTATGAGTCCGACACTCGGCCTACATAAATTTATACACTGTACATTAATTTAAAAGCACAAACACACTCACAAAATTCTAGTTTTGATTATTGATCACACGAGTAGAGGAAACCACCATACCCTCAGTAATAGATGTAGAATAAATTCTTAAATTAAAACAATACAAAAACATGAAAACCAATCACATAGAAAACGAAAAAGGTTGATTTGAGTTTTGATTTTCTCTTTCAAGGCTAAATCTACCTCATGGTTGTCTGGGTGATTGCTTTTCAATGTTTTGAGATTTCTATTGTTTAAGAATGTATGATTCATCCATTAATGAGGACATCGTGGAATCATCTGCTCGGGTGATAATTAATAAAAACAGAAAGTTTGACTTTATTGGTTTGTCCTTGTAGATTAATGTACATTGTAAAATTTTATGTAGGCTTAGGCTCAAGGTCACGCTAAAGCCTAACCTGAAAGCAATACCTTTGCCCTTGTTGAAGCTCAACCCAAGTCCAAGGTCATGCCTCTGCTGAGGATTGTTCCCTTGTCCCGACTTTTAGTCAGGAACAAAACCAAGCAATCGTTGAAGATTGGTCCCTTGTCCCAACTTTTAGCCGGGTACAAGCCCATTCCGAAGATTGATCCCTTGTCACAAGATTTGACCAAAGTGTAGCTCAAGCGCAACCTCATACCGAGGACCATGCCCTAGCCAAAAGTGCAAAGGTAAGTTACGAATCTTATTCCTATAGCATGGGGCAAACAATAACTCAACAATTTCCATTCTATGTTACTCATGCAAACGTTTGTCAACCCATATTGGCTGCCATGACTATATGGATCGATTAAAAACGAAGTGTTCTTCGTTGCAATATCAATGACACTCAACAAAGATTGGCTTCTCTAGAACCTTTAAGCAATCGTAAGTGATGTTTGCAGATATCTAATTATATAATGGATTCTACGTTTGTTTATTTTGTTTTCTTCTATTCTATACTAAGTGATAACTTCCTCGCGCAAAATAAGTGTAACCCTACTTAAAATTCACGATAGTCACCCCACAAGTTATGGCAGCCAACATGAATTAGCATCATAACTAAGGAGTGACCATCGTGAAGTTTAAACAGGGTTACACCTATTCTGCGTGTGAAAGTTATGACGTTAGTATAGAAAAGAAGAGAACATAAACAAACTTAAAAACCATCAATTATATGGTTAGATATATAAACACATCACTTACAATTGCCTAAGGGTTCCACAGAAGCGAATCTTTGTTGAACGTCATTGATATCATTAGGAAGAACACTTCGTTGTTTATCGGTCCTTATAGGCATGGCAGCCAATATGGGTTAACAAATATTTGCATCGGTAACATAGAATGAGAACTTTTGAGTTGATGTTTGCCTCATGCTGTACGCATAAGATTCGTAACTTACTATTGCATTTTGGGCTAAGGCATGGGTATGGGCTTGTCCTTGGTATGATATTCCGCGTGAGCTACACCTTGGTCAAAGCTTGAGACAATTGAACAATATTCGGCATGGGCTTGCACCTAGCTAAAAGCTTAAACAAGGGACCAATCATTAAAAGTGACATGGCCTTGTACCGGACTAAAAGTCAGGACAAAGACCAATATATAGCATAGGCTTTGGCTTGGACTTGGGGTTGAGCCTGAGTAAGGGAAAGAGCATTACCCTTCGGTTAGGCTTTAGCGAGACTTTGAGTGTGAGCCAGACACTCGGCCTACATAAATTTATACACTGTACATTAATTTAAAAGCACAAACACACACAAAATTCTAGTTTTGATTATTGATCACACGAGCATAAGAATCCACCATACCCTCAGTAATAGATGTAGAATAAATTTATAAATTAAAACAATACAAAAACATGAAAACCAATCACATAGAAAACGAAAAAGGTTGATTTGAGTTTTGATTTTCTCTTTCAAGGCTAAATCTACCTCATGGTTGTCTAGGTGATTGCTTTTCAATGTTTTGAGATTTCTATAGTTAAAGAATGTATGATACATCCATTAATGAGGGCATCGTTGAATCATCTGCTCGGGTGATAATTAATAAAAACAGAAAGTTTGTCTTTATAGGTTTGTCCTTGTAGAATAATGTACATTGTATAATTTTATGTAGGCTTAGGCTCAAGGTCACGCTAAATATAGAAAAGCATCATAAATTCACGATAGTCACCCCACAAGATTTGGCAGCCAACATGAATTAGCATCATAACTACGGAGTGACCATCCTGAAGTTTAAACAGGGTTACACCTATTCTGCGTGTGAAAGTTATGACGTTAGTATAGAAAAGAAGAGAACAACATAAAACAAACTTAAAAACCATCCATTATATGATTAGATATATGAAGACATCACTTACCATTGCCTACGGGTTCCACAGAAGCGAATCTTTGTTGAACGTCGTTGATATCACAAGGAAAAACACTTCGTTGTTTATCGGTCCATATAGGCATGGCAGCCAATATGGGTTGACAAACATTTGCATCGGTAACATAGAATCGGAACTTACCATTGCATTTCTGACAAAGGCATGGGCATGGGTTTATCCTTGGTATGAGCTTGCGCCTGAGCTACACCTTGGTCAAAGCTTGAGACAATTGAACAATCTTCGGCATGGGCTTGCACCTAGCTAAAAGCTTAAACAAGGAACCAACCATTAAAAGTGACATGGCCTTGTACCGGACTAAAAGTCAGGACATAGACCAATATCTAGCATAGGCTTTGGCTTGGACTTGGGGTTGAGCCTGAGTAAGTGAAAGAGCATTACCCTTAGGTTAGGCATTAGCGTGACCTTGAGTGTGAGCCCGACTCTCAGCCTACATAAATTTATACAACGTACATTAATTTACAAGTACAAACACACACACAAAATTCTAGTTTTGATTGATGATCACGCAAGAAGAAGAATCCACCATACCCTCAATAATAAATGTAGAACACATTCTTAAATTAAGACGATACAAAAACATGGAAAACCAATCACATAGAAAACGAAAAAGGTTGATTTGAGTTTTGATTTTCTCTTTCAAGGCATAATCTACCTCATGGTTTTTTGGGTGATTGCTTTTCACTGTTTTGGGATTTCTATAGTTTACGAATGTATAATACATCCTTTAACGAGGGCATGGTGTAAAATATTATGTAGGCTTAGGCTCAACCTCAAGGTCACGCTGAAACCCAACCTGAAGGCAATGCCTTTGCCGTGTTCAAGCTCAACCCCAAGCCCAAGTTCATGCCTATGCTGAGGATTGGTCCATTATCCCAACTTTTAGCCAAGGTACAAGACCAAGCCACCATTGAAGATTGGTCCCTTGTCTCTAGTTTTAGCCAGGTACAAACCTATGCTGAAGATTGGTCCTTTGTCCCAATCTTGGACCAAGATGTAGCTCGAGCCCAAGCTCATGCCGAGGACTAGGCTCATGCCATAGCTAAGAATGCAATATTAAGTTATGAACCTTATGCCTACGCCATGGGGCAAACATCAACTGAACAATTACCATTCTATGTTACCAATGCAAAATTAAGTCAACCATATTGGCTACCATGCCTATATGGACCTATCAACAAGGAAGGGTCTTCCTTGTTATATCAACGTTGCTGAAAAGCCAATTTTGTTGAACATCCACATTCAAATAACAAGGTACAACACGATACTCCTCTTGTGCACCTAACATGGGCCGACTCGAAATGTTTGCATGGCTAGCATAGGAGGATATTGTTGTGAAGACGCTTACCTCATGGTATAGGCATAAAGTTCATAAGTTAGCAGTCTACTATTTCAAAAGCTCGACCTACCTGAGAGAGGAAAGCTCTGAATTTCAATACAGGCTTAAGCCTGAACGTGGTCAAATGCCAAAACAAGGTCACTCTCTACCATAGGCCACAACCGGTGGACTTAGGCTCTTGCTTGGATTTGAGCTTGAAACTGGTCTAAGGCCACAACAATTACATGGGTTTCAGTATGGGCCTAGGCTTGGACTTGTGCCATCTTGAGCCTAAGTATGAGCCTCAACCTGCAAAAGACCTAGGCTCTTGTCTACCTTGTACTAGGTCCAAGCTCAAATTGGTTCTAGGAGTTGGACCAGATTCAGACTCAAGCCCAAGCTTAGATTATTTTATCCAACACTCAAATGTTAAGTTACGAACCTTATGCCTTTACCATGATGCAAACATTTGTACAATTATTCTCATTTGATGCAAGCAATGCAAACAACTTGTGTCGGCCAATATTGGCTGCTATATGGATCAATGACAACTTGTTTTGTTCCTTGTAAGTTGTAACAATGTTTTTTTAACAAGGATGGGTTTTTCGAGACCCTGAAGCAATCCTAGATGCCTTCAAATATCTAATTATTTTGAATGTTGTTACCTTTTATGTTTGTTTATTTTGTTTTCCATGGTTTCATACTTAGTAACTTCTCTAGACTCGGCATATTAACATCATACGATAAGGAGCAACGATTATGAAAAGCATCGTTGTGTCTATTATACTTGTAGAAGTTAGTATATTAAGTATGGAAATGAAAAATAAACCTAAAAGGTAACATTCAATTATATATAATTATCTTAACACATCATCTAAGATTGTTTACGGGTTGTAAAAAATTCCATTTTTGTTGAAATTTAGCACTCATTTAACATGGTACAACACCATGCTCATCAAGATCCAATATAGGTTGACTCAAGATGTTTGAATAGCTAGCATGAGATGGGAATTCTTGACATATGCTTGCCTCATGGTATAGGCATAAAGTTCATAAGTTAACATTCCACTATTGGCAAAACCTGAGCTATCTCAAGTCTCATGGGCTTAAGCTCTTGTTGGGCATAAGGCCCATGCTATAGCTTCAATGTGGTTCACGGCCCACAAAGGCCAATCTTCAGCATGTGCCTCAACTTAGACTCTGAATTGAGCTTGAACTAAAGGACATGGGTTTCATTATGGGCTCAGGCTTGGACTTAAACCTAGTCTTAAGCCTGAGTACAAGCCTCAAACCTGCAAAAAACTTGGTCAAGTTCCCTGTTGTCAATAGCGGTAAATAGCGACGCTATAGCGAATAGCGTAGCGCCTCAAGCTCGCTATCATACAAATAGGGGTAATATACTAACATATGCAATAATTTAAGACTTTTATGGTAATATACTAATATATAAATATATAATTTCTCTTTACAAGCCTAGCGCTAAATATGAAATAGCGGCCGCTATCTATCACTATCCGCTATATAGCATATAGGTATAGCCCGTCTATTTACTGATATTCGCAATTGACAACTATGGTCAAGTTAAATAATAATTGTGGGGATTTAAGAGATGACCAGCCTAATATACAACATAGAGTAGGATAAATATAATGCAAGTGACTTCTACAATTCGCATAAATTACAAAAAGAATAAGAAAGAGCACATACCCAAAGGTATAGTAAATCTTGTTGATGTGCTTTTGTTTCCATGTGTGATATCTGCAATGCAAACCTCATTAAAGAAAGTTACTTTGCAAACACCATTATAGAAAGTTACTTTACAAGAAGCCAAATTTGGTCGCCATGCAAAACTAAAAACATATATTGAGCGTGTGTTGAATCATGTGTATCTGTTGTGCTTATAATGTAATCCCCTGCTTTTTGTTTAATTATGGCATTAATTGCACCAAAATGTAACATTGTAACATAGTTTTACCTTTTATCCATCAAATGTAACGTACTTCCTTTTACCACTTATGTAACATAATTACATTTTGGAATCATTGTACGTAAAATTACATTAGATTAAGTGGTTATAAAAGTGAACATATGTCACATTTTGCTGCAAGCATTTCACATACAGTTGCACCAGAATGTATGTAACATCAGGTGCTAAAAGTGAAAGTATGGTACATACAAACAGAAAAAGGGAAAAGTATGTTATTATGGTTTAATTAACCCTAGATTGTTATTTGTATATCATTCACTTGTCTATTATCTTGTCTACCTTAATCCTCATATTGCACCATTTATATGCTCCAGCATTTCACAGCTATGACCATGAATTAAGCAATAGACAATTCCATCTTTCTCACTACATGTGCTTCACACAATATATTGCTACATGTTAATAATGCATATTGAAGTGGCTTATTTTGATCTGATAAATGAATAAGAAGAATCTTTTGGACATCATAGAACTATAGAAGTTACTAATCACAATCAAGTACTATCAAAAGCCATTCGGCCTAGGGGGGTAATTAAGGTGTTCCTCCCTCTACGAGGTAGGTCGTGGACACATGTAGATTAGGTGGGTTGTTGTGTTTGCCGTAAGAAAAAAAACTAATCACTATCAAGTAAAATAATGATAATAATAAGGCTATAGGAAAAACTTAAATATACCTACAAAATCCGAGCAACTCTATCTTTATCATGATTCACATGTGATGTGAATCAGGTAATACCAAGATATTGTCACACAAAAAGCACGCATCTTTCTTCAAAGCTTAATCCCACAGATCATTGCCACCCTGCAACAAATAAATTTAAATGCCATCAAGGGATACACATGGTAAATTTCTACATTCTAATTCTGATATAGATTTTCTACCAAGTGAAATAAATTTTCTACTAGCCATCATAAGAGATGAACATGTTAGCGAAGCAAAACTAACACATAATCGAGTTATATGTGACGTTACAGGTGACATTACATTTTAGCCATTCATATTCTAGTAACAAGGCCCCTTTTGACTTGAATAAGCAATCTAGAGTTATTTCACAATTTAAGTCCAGCAACTTCACCATTGCACCTTGCCATCTCATTTTGGGGCAAGGCTTAATTTAAAAAAAAAAGTTGCAAGTTCTCACTTTAAAATCAAATTAAACTTAAAAGATCACAATTGGGCCACCAAACTTCTATCTAACAAAAATCATTTTGGAATATGTTCATACCATTTCCAGCTATGTGTGCAGACATTCCATGTTTAAGCTTTTATAGATCATCCAAATGTAAGATCAACCAATTAAGAAAATCCATTTAGCAGTTTGATTTCACGTAATTGTTTTAACAGCTTTAGCCTTTTCCCTTTTCCGATATAGCTTTACTATTCTTATTACAGGTTAGGGTATCTATATGGTGAAGTCATCAGTGTCCTAAAACTATCGAAGCAGGATCAGCAGTTTATAGATCTTCTAGTGCTTACACATTTAATCCATACCTCAAACAAGCCCGCTTCCTTTAGTAAATATGGTATAAAACTTGCCAACCAAGCCCGCTTCCTGTAGTAAATATGGTTAGATGGAACCTAAATTAGAACATAGTCACATACGATAATGTGCAGATGCTTGACCCATAATTCTAAAAAGATTTGACATCATATATGGAATGTTGAATTGATGGAGCTAATATTATAAAATGGAAAGAGATAAGGCCCGCCATTAAACCTTAACTATTTGAATGACCCACACCCATTACGAAACCCTAATTATTAAAATGGTTGAGGCTCCTAATGAGTCTAATAAGTCTCTAACACTACTTTCTCTCAAAAAAAAAAGTCCTTGAGGTGCAGTTTGGAAATTTTGACCCCATATCATAAATTCCATGGGTCCACTATCTCCCTCATGTATTTCCCTCTCTTGTGGATCATAGTGAGGCCCTAAACAGCCAAAAAATCTCAATTCAACCCCAAAATGAGGCCCATTTCCCTTGTACACAACCTTCAAAATCCATTAATAGTTCATTATTTCGCTTCTCATAAATGTGTAGATAAGATGGAAAGAATTGTCCCTCCAAACCTCCCGAATCTTCATCTTCAAATTTTTCTCTAATGGGGTGTTTGTTTTAGCTTATTTAGGCCTTATAAGCCCGGTTTATTTTCAATAAGTAAAATTTTTACGGCTTATAAGCTTGTTATGACTTAAAATAAGAAAATAAGTCAGGCTTGTGAAAGATAGGACAAGAAAATGGGCTTATAAAAAATATGGGTTCATAAGCCCTTAGGAAGCTAGAACAAACACCCACCAACCCTTGGACTTTCATGATTGCCTAGAGTCCGTGGGAATTGTGACGCAAATAAGTTTTTTTGAACAATACTAGTTAATAAGAAAACATAAGGGGTTGGCGGACATACAAGATGGTAGACTTCCTTTCTAAACTCCCTAGAAACTTAAGCATGATAAATAACTTTTATGCTTATCTAATTCCAAACTCATGATTGCCACAAGTTCGCATCTTGTCTCTAATATTATCATTTTTGGTGCATATGGATGATATAACAATTTAGAGAGTATCTAGTAGAAACGAGATGAAGCAATGTAGAACAATATTGCCCACACTATTAAGCTTTTCTTACCATCTTGTACATTCTTTGTGTAAGACAAAACCTCAAAGATAGAGATAATGAACTTTGATAATGCAGCCTTAGAATTTATTAATTTACGTTCCTTTAGAAAACAAACTCACATACCCCCCTTGGTTCTACAAATTTGTCTCAAAGTCATCCTTTAACCCTCAACGTCAAAGAGGGAGGACAACCTTCCACACTTTGATACCATTAGGCCAGAGGGCCTTTGGTAGAGCAGTTTTAGACTAGATCCTTTACCTATGACCAAACTACGTAGCCTTGTTCTTGTTTGATGATATCTAGTAGCCTTGTTCTTTTGTGTGATTGTTTGTCCGTGATTTGTGATCGTATGTTTGTTGGATGGTTTATACCCATATCCACTAGATCACCTTCATTTGTATAACCATAATCGTAGAGTTTCTTTAGACACTCATGGAAACTAAATGCAAGGATTAATGAAAGCATTATATATGGCAATAAGCACCAAATCTTAGATTTCTACGGTGATAAGCTCAAATATGTAGAACCTCAATGTGGAACATACTTCAACATGAAACCATAGAAACATGGTGCACAAGGAAGTAGCTACAAACATGTTATATTTCATACAAACCTCAGAATGTGAAGTAGTTTACAAGTTGTATTCTTAATCACAATGCTGACAAGCCCTAAGCTCTAATAAAAATTAATGCTGAAGAAAATGCATGAGAAGCTTAATCAAGGGAAGAAAGCAGAACATTGTGAAGATCTTTTATCCAATGTCAAAATAAGCAAAACTATAAATGGTCTTCATTAAGTAAAGAACAAATGGCTAAAACGTTATATCTAGTCTTACGTAACCGGAATTAACTATCTAGTCTTGCAGTAACCGGATTTAGCTAAAAGTTCATATTCGGTCTTAGTGAAAATAACATTAGGCCCATCCTCAAGTAACGAATAATAACCGAAATCCTGATTACTAAAAATGCGAAATTTGGTCTAAAAACATGAAGCGGATGGTTGTAAAAAGTTATGGCTTTTTAAGTTGATGTTTTCTCACAGAACTCCCACTTTCTCTTTGATTCAACTATGAGTCTGCCAAATGAGCTACCGTTCTCCCTCATCAATTGTGAATGCCCTAAATTCGAATGATCTATTATTGTAAGATACCTATTCTCTTTGTTTATCCATTCCTCTAGGAGCTATTATATATGTCCTATGTAATGCATATGCTATTTCTAACCAAATGAAGTCACCATACAAAGCCTGTGGTGTTTTCATCACAAGAAAAAAAAACAAGGGACTACCGTTCAAGCAACGAGTAAGGATGTTGCTAAGATCCAAAACCTATGTAATACATAAATAGAAGGATGGACACTTTCATAACCTTGCTAAAATTCATGTGAAGGTTTCATACATAGGATAGTTAAAAAAGCCTTGGATTACCATCTAGCCTTCTAACCATAGAAAACAAGCCAAAACTTTTTCCCGCCATCTTAACAAAGTTATATTAAGAGTAACCATTTTCTTTTTGAAACTAGCTAGGTTAGCTCAATGGAACCATCACGTGACGGCTTACCCTGAAGAGTACTTGTCGCACACGAGAGGTCAAGAGTTCTAGTCACATGGGGTTTCAATTAGAGATCCGCCACGGGGATCCTTAAGAAAAAACCATAGGCATACCGGTTAAGCTACATACATCTAAGCCAAAGGCTCGGCTCACGAACATCCTCCGTTTACCCATTTTTTTCATTATAGCAAGCATAGCTTAATGTTGGGTAGCCGCCATACCATTGCCATGCACCATAACTACCATGACAATAACCATTACATGGTTGACTTCTTGAGTTGAAGTGAACATCAATTACGCTTTCTTTGTATAGCCACCAAAATTACACAAGTCTTTTCTTCTAAACGGTAGGACTTTAAGCAATGCTTTTAGTAACAACTCGTCAACTCATCCCTCGTAGATACTAGAATGAGAAAGAGGATTAAGTTGGTAAGTTTATAAGAACTCATTCGCCATTAGTAGAATTATAGAAGTTTCAACACCTTATAACCAATGATGTAAAACTCGCTAGAACATACTCGAGCCGACGACCACGAAGTAGCAAGTAATACGCCTAGGCGGTGAGTAATCAAGGGAATACTCAGACTGAAATTTTTATATGTAAATTTCAGAATTATAAATACCACATGTTCATTAAATCATTAATACTTAAATATAAAGATAAGTGCTCTTGGCCCATGAAATGTGTTTAGAAACACAAAAATAAATGTACAATACTTCAAATTTGTGTCATCCACTTGACAATTGTGAGAGAATGTGAAAGAGAGACGATCGATTAACATGTCGCACAAACAAAACACAGAAGCTTCGTAGTCGTGAGAAGTAACGGAAGAGAGAAAATATAATAGGTTAAATGCGTGTGTATCTTGTGCCTTTGAAAAGTTTAAAAAAATTGACTTTCGTTAAGCGAGTTGACCGAGTAGGACCAAGTTTAAATGGCTTTGACCGAATCCGCGTAATTTGGCCAAACAACCCTGACTCACTTCGGCATGTCTCCGGTTTTCGAGTACCCGGCCGCCCAGGCCAAGTTTTACAGCACTACTTATAACTCTAAAATTTCACAAGATATAGCTTATTGGCATTAAGCGTCTGTTAGAGTGTCACACAACTTCAAATACTTCCTATTCATTTTTATGTGATACTGAACTGCGTCGAGAGACTATCGTATGTCATTAGCATGCAATTGATCCCAAGTTTGTTACTTAGATCTCATACTTCATGTGGAATCCTACAACATGGGAAAAGACATAAATATGAAAAACGGTTATATTAAAGTCCATATCTTTATAACAAAGCAATCTGTCACGAAGGAGTTCATAGAGAGTTCAACCCTCCTAAGCCATGGCTATCAAATTTCAAGAGTATGTGGAATCTGACATTCCTCATCCTAGACTACAACTTAAGCAAACATAAAATTTAATCAAGGTTTAGCAAGAAAAGAAAACTACGCTACATTATATATTATCTAATAATGGTCCAAAAGATGATTTTTACTGGGCTTCGATATATGTGGGACTCATTACGTCACAATAAAGCAAAACATAACTAAGGGTAGAACGAATGCAACACTTTGTTTCATAACACATTTTGATGGCAAAAGATGTAATTAAGAACCATTCTTGGGCAGATATATGTGTATCTTAATATTCTATATTTCACATGAGTGTATTAAACGTTTATGTTTCATAACTGTCAAACTTCTCATTTCATTTAGTAGTATGCCCACTCAATTTTTATGATAGGGTACGATCCATTTTCCTTTATTATATAGTTTCACCAAATTAGCAAAAAGAAGTCACATTAGTTCAATAAAGTTGAGTCACTACTTCACAACCCTTTAGTAGCTAAAGGGTAGGGAAGACAACAAGCTCTTTTTACGAACCTTGAAATAGATAATAGTATTACTTCGAGAACACTAGTTAATAATTTAAAATATCAAGACAATGGGATAAGAAATGCTAACGCTCTCTACCACGTATTGGATTGCTAAGTAGCATTAAAATCCATTAGGTCTGGATTGAGAGGCTCGCTTGTGGCTTGATTCACAACCCTGGTCGCTCTCGGTGATGCATTGCTTGTGCTACCCCTCGCAATCTGACTCCTAGGTCTACTAGCCTGTAACAGAAGTAAAGCTTCAACTACAATTACAATAACTGAACTCCATGATTATAAAAAATGTATGTATACTAGATTGTTAGTAGAGAACATAATTCTCAACTTGTAATCTTATAAATACATGGGCTATTTCACGTTATATTTATCTCAAGCGAAGTAAATAATATATAGCTAGAGGGAACGTGTCAAATGGGTTGAAAGTCGTTCAAGCCTATTTTAATCGTATAAATTTTCCAAAATCATTTTGAGAAAAATATTATATAACTACTGTTACCACAATTAATGCTCTAAATATTTATTATAACTTTTGAAAGGCAAAAAGTTGTTTGAGGGTCAACCTGACCTGGCCCGTTCTAACCACCCATACTGAAGTTACCCAACCTACCCATCTTACCACCTTACATATTAGCATCATACCCTGTGGAGTGACCGTCGTGAAGTTTGAGCAGGGTTACTCCTATTTTGCCTGTGGAAGTTATAATGTTAGTAACGAAATGTGGAAAGCAAAGTAAACAAGCATAAAAAGTAACAATCCATTTAATAATTAGATATTTGCAAGCATCACCTAGGATTGCTTGAGGGTTCCGCAGAAGCTAATCCTTGTTGAATGTTGACATTGATCTTGCAAGGATGAACACCGTGTTGCTCATTAGTGCATATAGGTATGGGAGCCAATAAGGGTTGATTCAAGACATTTGCATCAGGAACATGAAATGGAAAGTGTTGGTCCAAAATTGGTCCAAGGGACGACCAATCTTCAGCATAGGCTTGCACCTGGCTAAAGGTTGGGAAAATGGACCAATCTTCAGCGATGACTTGGCCATGTACCCAGCTAAAAGTCGGGTCAACTGACAAATCCTCATCACAGGCATGGGCTTGGCCTTGGGCTTGAACAAGGGCAAGAGCATTGCCTTCATGTTGGGCTTCAACGTGACCTTGAGACCGAGCCTCTGCCTGTATAAAATTATACAGTGTACATTAATCTACAAGCACAGAAAGACAAAGTTCTTGTTTTGATTGATGATCACCTGGGCAGATGATTCCACCATGCCCTCGTTAGTTGAAGAATCATACATCCTTAAATTATAAGAATCCCAGAACAATGAAAACCAATCACCCAGAAAGCCATCAGGTAGATTAAGCCCTGAAAAGGAAATCAAAACTCAAATCAATTGTAAATCTTTGAGAAGTTACCTTGAAAATTTTCCAAAAATAATAAAAATAAGACATCATTGTTCAACTTGGGAATTAAAATTTTGAGAGCTCCTGGTTAAAACTTATCAACTTAAGCTGATTTCAAATTTCAGCAAGTCTGTAAGCCCTAAAAATAAGATACCCAAACACACCTGATATAAGAATAACATTTGTTCTTACAATTACCATCACTAACACTCTCATCAACCAATAATTTTTTTCTAAATCCCTCTGTACAGAAAGGGAAAATGTATTCTTTGACATTTAAAGTCACATATATTACTTTCAACTTCAAAACTTAAGCAACTTCATTTATTTTCTTGCAAAATGTACCAGATTAATCTATATATAGTCTAAGATTTATATAAATTCCTTTCAAACTTCTATTTTGAAACACAATCCAGTTGATCATTGTTTAAAATACTAATAATAATCTGATAGAATAGAAAAGCGAAGTAAATGGCATGAATAATAACAATAAATTGTTGAAATTCAAACGGAAACAGAAATGTAAAGACGATCGGAAGTGAAGCGGAAGCACGTACCGTTACCGGCATCGCTGATCCCAGCCTCTCTGGCGAAAATCGCCGCCGATTGATGCATATTCAGTTTTCGCATATGTTCGACCATACACATATGCAGCCTGATTCAAATTGAAAAACAAAATAACAAACAGTCTTACACGATGAGGCCCACTTCATTGGGCCGGCCCAAACTTAGACCTTAAAAAGGTAAAATTATCTTAACCTAGCCCAGTCAAATCTGTTTTTAAGAAGGTAGATGAAATTGCTTTCCAGAATTTAATGTGTTGTAAATTACATATGGACAAAAACACCATTACTTAATAAATAAAATTTAATGTTTTTAGAGTATCTTTTTTGCTTAGATGGCATTGGTATGGCTTGGAAAAGATATCTGTCACTTTCTGTATTAGAATAATTTATTTGAAGTATAGTAAAAAAAATATTAATTATGTATTAAATGTTGCTGGATTTAAATTATATAGGAACAAAAATTAAACATAATAAAAGATACAGATAATGAAACTAATATTAGAAAATTTGGGTAATAAGAACCACTTTATGATGAGTTTAGCATGTCAGAACATTTGCAGTCGTAACTGAATAGTCGTTATAACCGATAGTTATATCAGCATGACTGACTCGTGATTGACAATCATGCTTTTGACAACTTATGATGCTTATATCTAGAACTCGTTTGTTCTTTTATTTTTATTTTCTTTTATATGAAAGATACGAAAGAAACCAAAACACAGGATTATGAACGTAGTGAAAAAAAGAAGATAGCCATAAATGATACATAGGGTTGCACTAAACTGATTTCATGACGTCATAACATGATAACAGATGACAGAATAGTCATAACCCTCTTAAGAAAAAGTTTGGTCCTTATTTTGTGCTTTCTTATAGGTTGATTGAATGAAAATAATTATAATTTTGATAATAAATAAGCTATAAATTAAACGATTTTCGGCATAGACAGAAGAAAAATATCAATAAAACAAAATAACAATTTTGAAGAAGATAACTCACACATGGAGACTTTCCGAATCCATTGTAGTTTGAATATAGTTCTTCCTGTAAATTCATAAATAAATAAATTTGTAGAATATATAAATTTTATCAATAAAAAAGCAACACAAGCTTTGAATTTAACCTGAGAATTGGAGGAATTGCTCAATGAAGATCAAGAAATTGAGAATCCCAAACAAATTCAACCTTTAGAAGGAGAGCTTTGTGAAATTGGTGAGTGGTGATTCTAAGCAAATGAACTAAAAACGAAGTATGTAGAAAGAGACAATATTACTCGAGTCATATTACAAATACACATTTAATGCTATTAATGTAATTATATGAAAAATAACATATCTTTTTACATTTTACTAGCTTAAGGCCCCGTGTATAAATATAGGAATAGTTAAATTAAACTTTGGAATATGGTATTTAAAAGAACGTTATATATATATATATATATATATATATATATATATATATATATATATATATATATATATATATATATATATATATATATATAGTAAAATAATTGTAAAACATACATAGAAATATAAATTTTTTTAAAAAAGTATATAAATCTAAAAATGACATATTGATATCATAATCTTTTTTCATTTAATATAAATTACAAATTAAAAATTAAAGATAAAAAAATATTTTAAGAAATCAAAGTTATTGATTGGTTGAATAAAACTAAATAAGAAGAAAATACTTTAGAAACTTTTTTTAGTATAAATATTAAATAGATGGAACGTAACCTTAGAATCCAATTTTTTTTTTTGGGTAACCTTTTTCATTTTATGACCCGCGCCCTAAAATTTTATCAAGGATTAAGAAAAATTATGTCACTAAATATGCTATGCGTCAAGGGTTTTTGAAACTTAATGTTTGATATGTATAAGATATTAATTCTACTTCCTCGTATTATCCCTTAATTTTGACACTTGTTATGGTCTGGTAGCTACTCCCACCACAGCGCGGTGGGAGATCTTTCACCCCAGTTTGGTCGCCCACTCCGACCTCCTTAATTAAAATTGTATTCAGGTTTTTATGATTCATTAATATGTTTCAATTCTAGTGATTAATGTGTTGTACAATAGCTATGAGTTGTTATACCTTATGTTAGTAAGTACATTTTTGCTACAAATATAGTGATTATACATTATGATTTATTCACTTGATAAACTTCCAAATTTTCGTTTGTATATCATTTTTTAATAAATTCACCCTTATTGTTAATTTTTATATCATCATATATACTTTACAAATTGTTTATTATTTGTATCTTTCACATTATATATGTTTAAGGTCAAGTTAAGCATCCCTGTATTTATACATGCAACTTTTCAACGAAGATAGTACTAATATCTGCTAGTTTATTTTCTGATGGTGGTAAACAAAAGTCAATGTCAATCATCTAACGTTGAATTGTTTTTGAGACATCTTATAATTTATCATTACCAATTATATGTTGCGGTTTCTCGAATAAAAGATAAAGTAGATTTTAAAGTTCTTATTTGCGCTAAAAAATGCAAGCATACAAATAAAACGATGAATGTTGTCTATAAATAGTTTTACAAAAACTATAATAATGATATTAAGCGACTATATAATAATTTGTACTGTTTACAATTTTTTTACTATATCATTATATAGTATTTCATATCATAAATATTTAATTTACACTAATCATATTTCTGTTTATATATGAGATATTAAGTTAGTTAGATAAATAAAAATTAGAAGTATTCATGGTGTATTCATGTCATACGGTGTGAATTCAAACCATAACATTTAACGAAATAACGTTTAACATTTAATGTTGCTTACTTTTCATACAACTAATAAACATAGCATTTAACAAAATAATTAAATATTGTATTACGATAATATTTGTTTATATATATATATATATATATATATATATATATATATATATATATATATATATATATATATATATATATGAAGGTATATTATATTGTGTGAAAATAAAATAGACTTTATTCTAGTTATTATTATATATTGTGAATTTTTATTTTATAAAGCAATACAACAAAATAGTATAATCTATCCACTGTAGTTATATATAATAAGAATTATGACAAAATTCAGTGTATACAATAATAACTATAAATTAAACATAAGAAAAAGTTGTATACATATAATTAAAAATTATTAAAGTTTATTGTATTATTTTTAATAAAAAATGATCATATACAATAAACCAAGATCACGTTCTTTGAATTTCAATACGATTCCCCTTAGATAAATTAAAATGATATCCATTATACATTGACGAACACCATGGGTATGAAGTTTTAGAAAAATTATATAACATTAATTCTTTACTATAATAAAATTAAGTAATAATGAAAAATTTATGTTGATTTACGATGATTGCTTCTGTGTTGAGATATCTTCTGTTTGGGAAGGGAGGAAGGAGAGAGGGGGAGCAAACAATGTTGTTCAAACACATGTCCTACACTAACCTAATCACATTGTTCACCAATCCGCTAAGTCGATTAGTGTTAATTAACAAATGTTCCTTTACATATACATGCGAATGTGTGTGTTTCAGTGAGAAATAAGTTTATTACGAAAACTAAACAATCAAGTTTAAATTCATCTATATATTAATTACATTTATAATTATGTATCTTAATATTTGGATTTCAATATCTAAAATCGAATAATAATGACGCTTGTATAGTTGTACTCGATCTTTGGGTTTGGCACTAACACCTTGCAATGCTAGGTAGATAGTATTCTTCTCAATCCAATAATAAACTAACATAATTTATTTACGAATATAAATAAAAATATGTCATATAATATATTTTACATCACAAGAAACGCATGTATAGTGAACACTTTGTGGCTTGGCGTCTCCACCGTCACAAAAGTCAAGATTCTATCGCCATTCCTTACATTTGACTATTTGTTTTTATCTTTATCTAGCTGTATGCATTCTTTGACAAATTTGTTTTAAACTTCCAATTGGAAAATTCAAATCTTCTATATATATTATATATATTAACGTCATGCAAACTTTCTAAAAATAATTATAAATTGAGTATTAACTAACCAATCACAACATTCAATTTTAAAATTATTCAATTTCAAAAATAATTTTAGAAAGATTAATGGCCACGAATTCCAAATCTAAATCAATTGGGAGGGGTCTGAATGAAAACTATGAGGGAGTTTTATAAAATATGTGAGGGGGTTTTTAAGAAAATGTGAGGGAGTTTTATAAAAATTGTATATTAATATAATTAATTATACAGTATTTATACATTATGTTTAGTAACTTGTGATACAATTTTGTTTAGAGAAAAAATAATTATATATTTATGATTGTCTCATTTTTATCTACGTTTTTGTATAAATTTTATTGTAATATGACACTTTTTAAAAATTAGTATATTCTTAATGTTTTGTTATCCATTAATAGTAGTACTTAAAAAAAATTAGTTTTTATTTTTTGTTAAAAAATCTTACATATGTAAATGTTTGGTGATATTTTATTATTTTTATCTGAAAATTTTAATATCTCAAAACATTTCTGAAACACTTTTACACTTATTTTACTATACCTTTTATAATTTCATACCATCAAATTTTATACTTTTTTTAAACATCTCCGTGTTTTTACACGGGGTAATAAACTAGTTAATTATAAAACGAACACTTTTATCGAGTTTAATTATTTAAATTTAGCCTATACAAATTAAAACACAATAATGACTTATGTGCATGAGATAATGTTTTTTTATGTTATAATTTAATCATTATAATTTACTACAAAGCTATTGACATCCTGGTCATTCAAATCATTAGTTAAAAAAAAAAACTTTAATTCGTAAACCTGAGTATATTGTTAATTTGATACCTTTAGGTAGTTTGGATATAATATTTTTTGTCACACAAGTTTAATATCGTTTCTTCTTTTATTTCAGTTGATTACATCAATCAAATAAACAGTTCACTATTTTTCCACATGCCTTTAGGGTGTTTGTTTTAACTTATTTTATGGATTTTTTGCCTTATTTTTAATTTTTTTATTTTTTAAGCTTATAAAAAATTTAGTGTTTTACTGATTAGCTTAAGTTTATAAGCTTATCTTTATTAAGTATTCGTCAATTTTGATAAGCCAATTGAAAAAAAAAATCTCCATATAGCCTTATCTTTATACATATCTACCTTATATATAAAGAAACCATATGCTTTTAAAATCTACCACGTGTGCTTAAAATAGTAACAACCTATTCCACCGACAAAAACACCCATACTCTATCTATCATCTGGTACTTCTCCACTCAATTGCCTTCTTCTTCTCCACTCAATTCCCCTTCTTGCGGCATTCACCAATTATGACAAGCAACTAAAAATTCTCGCCTCTTTCTGTATCTACGTACAAACACTCGGCTTTCTGCATCTTCAAGCTGCAAAAAAAACCCAGGTAAATTCTTATTTCATTCCTCTCCTTCTGTTCATAAACTTCTTCGATTGAAGACCCACACCATGATTCTCAAGTTCTAGAATACATTACTACATAAAAAGCTCATATTAAAAGCGTCTATTATGGGTTTTTCGGTTTCCATTTGATTAGAAGCATTTACATCTGGATTTCTCCATCTGGAAAGCATCATTTTTTGGGTTTTACTTTCAAACCATATCTTCTACGCCAGTTTGTTTCTCAATCTTTTACTTCAAAGTATGATCTTCCGCAATAAATACTATACCGTTCTTCCCCTTCGATTTAACATTGTTTTCTTTATTTTTGGTAAGTTTGACATATGTTTTATTGGCTTCATAACAAGTGTTAAAAATAGTGCATACCAGGTGTTTGATAAAATGCCTGAATGAGTTGTTTTTCTATTTTTAAAATTTTATAGACCCCTATGTGCTTTGTATGTACTATTTACCACTCGTTGATGAATTCAGGTTAGTTGAGGCGATTCTGTTCAGCTCATATGGGGTTCAGATTGGCTTGAGCCAAGAGTATCCGTCGTCTTTTGGCCTTCATTTTTTGGGTAGGCTCGAGCTAAATCACATCTGGATACATAGGAGCCATTTTATTCGATACAACAGATAATATTTGTAAAAGGTATGAAATTATGTTCATGTTTTGTTTGGTTGAGTGAATTGAACTGTGTATGGAGATTATAGAAGATTTTATTTGAAAGAAAAGAACTTATATGAGTACTCCGTAATATGCTTTGATCAATAACCATGATAGTTCTTTTACAAAAAGCTAATTGCAAACTTCACATGTTACAATTCGGATGGTTTTATAATGTCTCATTGTTTAATAGTACCTACCTAGCCATTGTATCAATCTATTTTCAACTATAGAACTTCTACACGTATTTCCTTTCTATATATGTAGCTTGTGCAGTCACGTTAGTTCTAGCTTTCCCTGTTTAATAGTACCTACCTGTTCTTTTTTTCTGCTTTAACCGTGTGTTTTCTCAAGTTGTTAATGATTTGTTAAATCCAGCAGGGCAAAATTTAAGAATACGAGAGGATAGTCAGGTAATATCATCTTTCGATGCCTGTTTTCATATGTTGTCTCTGTAGACATTATCCTCGACATTTGTTAGTGCCTATTTTGTGTGTGGCTGTTTTTTCTATTACAATAAAACTGTAGAGCTGACAGTTAACACAACCCTTGCTAGCTATTTTAACTCTTATAGCACATAACTTTAGACATGATTTCTTTGGATTCTTTTTTAATTTAATCATTTCTTTTGTAGTTTCTATGTGATGCAATGTAGGTACACTGACAACTTAGTGCTAGACCCCCACATGTTCAACAATCTGAATATAATATTTTGAGGCTTAACATGGAATGTAGACTCAATATTTGGATTTTTAGTTGAATAATAAGGTCTTGTAGTGATTTATTACCAATAGCACCAAGGTTTGGATAAGTGGTTTAGGGTTCAAGTCCCATCTAGGACAAAAGTGTTGTAGGTAAGGTGTGTGAAATGGATGTTAACAATACTACATGTATTCTTATTGAGTTCCCCTTTACTTAACATTCAGTCTTCATTAAATAGTTGTCAATAGTATATAGGCAAGCAGAGAAGTATACTTGTTAAAAAACATCAATTCCAGATTATGTATTTTCAAGTTTAATATCTACATTTAATACCAAGATATGTACCTTTAATTAAGTTTCTACATATGTGTTAGTGCTTAAAACATCATGTAGTTAAAGAAGCTAAAAAGCGTTGATATAACCTTACCAGAATCTTATTCTTTGTTGATACAATTGAGATTTATGAATAGTGGGTTCTACAACCTTCTTTCACATTCTATTTTTATTTCTCTTTTTAGTCTCGTTATATATTTTTACATATAGGAGGAGACGTGTAAAATACACTTTGCCACATGGTCGAGGTTCATCATTGCTCCAGCTCTTGATTCTCTGTTGCTTTCACATCCTGAGAAGGAGCATCTAATGGTAACTTTGCTCTCCTATTTTTTTTACCTTCATTTACCTATAATCTTGTGTTCTGCTTATTCTTAATTGTAATCATCATATTCTCTTTTTTTATCTTCTCTTACATTTGTATTAGTTCTTAACTTATCATACTTAGGTGTTAGCTTTGTTTTATAGTTTAACTAAAATATATTATGGGGTTCTAGATTACGAGGTTAAAGTTCATATATAAACTTTGATTTCATGGTTGCATTGGCTACTTTCAAATTGAATAGGCTTCTTTTATGTTTAGCTTATTTAGTAACAAGGAAAAGACCTACACAAACAACTCATTTCAACTTCAGAATGTATATTTGTTCACAAGGTCAGTGTTCAGTGCATCAGGTCAATTAGTTTTGTTTTCTCATCTTTATAATTAGAGTTTCATTATTTAAAATTAAGATATGTACTTATGGTCAATTTGCCTAGCCTATTTAATTAATTATTAGTGAGAAACGATGTAACTTTGGATCAACTTTTAGGATGGAAAACATCTTACCAATGTATTATGTAGAAACAAGTGGGTCTGGTTGAGAATTTGCATAGTAATTACTTGCTATGGATTAAACCATTTGCATACATTCCATAACAACAAAGACTTTTTTGTGGTACTTTTTGCTGTGATATGTTAAGATATTTACAAATATCAGTCAAAAGGTAGTATAAGTATCCCCTGATAGTTCCCGATTTCTATACCAAATGTATAGGTGTATTATACTACATTTAGTTAGTTTCATATCAGGTATGATCTTCTTTAAGTAATTGTATTTTATACTACATTAAGTTAATGTAAATGAATCATTTTTATACTAAGTCTTTGCTTAGAAAAGCCCCTTTGTCATTCTGATTTGCTAAGTATGAAATGGAATAGAAATACATACGCAGAGTTGGTTTTCTTATAAAGTTGTTTCTTTATGATGTTTTAAAACTTTAATCTTGAAGATTATTATGCTTTAATTTAGTCTTTGATCTATTAATACATAATAATTTGATTAGGTTATAGAAACAACCACCTAATCATCTGTTTTAGTTGGTGTTTAGTAGGTAAACACGTATTCCTTAATTATGTTAAGTGTATGTTTTAATTATCTTTACTTGATTGTGCAATTGTACTATTAGTTTGTTTTCCTTCTAAACATGTAAAACTACATTAATTTCTTTGAATTTTCTTGTTCATCCAGAGATCGAGTGTTACCATCAGTATCCTAAATTTGTCTTTAAATCAAACTTTTAAAACTAATAAGTTTTTGGAATTCTTACCTGGTGCTCTACACTGTGAATTGGGAAATATTTTGATTAAGTGTCTATCATATTACTCGAGAAATTTAATTCACCATATTTACTTCGTCTAATTGCACCTTTTGTATCTTTCCTTGTACATGACACATTTATCTTTATCTGAGTCTCTAACAATCGTCTCCAACACAGTACTCCCATCGCTTAGTCAACCATATTGCCACTGAATATTGCTGAAAAGTTTTTCTTTCTTTGTACGCAGCACATGAAAGCTATTGGTTCTTTTTCCTGGCAGTTGCTTAACAAAATAACTCTTATACGACTGTAATCATTTACAAGACTCTTGGACTTATGGTTTGGATTCTGGAATTTGCTCAGCTGTGGTAAATCTAAACTTTTATACGTTAATTGAAATCCCCTCTTCTTATGCATTATTTTGGATGTGTGTATATGTTTCCTCCTCATGTTGCTGCTATTTAACTTGGTTAATAAAAATAATTGTGGAATTTTATACCCATACGACTACAACTGGTACACAATAAAAAAATTAAAGTGAACTCCTAATAGTAATTGTTTTTTATTTAGTCTTGTTCCTCTATGGTCTACTCCTTAATACTTGTTGTTTTGATTTTGTCTGGCTCATCCATAAAGAACATAAACGTATAGAAAAATGATGTATGATATTGCAACATATATCTTTTGCCGTTTAATAGTTATAGTTCACATTTGCATCCTAAATACAAATTAGGAATACCCATAGTAGTGTGTATGATTTTTTCCCAATTTTCAAATCTCAGTTAAGTTACTTGATTAGTTTATGTTGCTAAATTTTTTTAATCATTATATCTGTCCACGTTTGGATATCATGTAATTGCACCTATATAAGGTTGATCTGCTCATGGCTCTATGTAGTATACTCATTGTGTAGCTACTTATTCTAAAACTAATTTTGTAGGTGCTAATTTACCCTTTTACTTTGCCCCCCCCCCCCCCCTCCTCAAATAGAACAAATAGAGATTAGGAATAGTCATTATTGTGTCTATGATTTTTATCCATGTTCAAGGTTCGCTTTAGTTACTTCCTTAGTTTATGTTACGTGCTTGTTTGGATCATCGTTTCTGTCCCCAATTTCGATTCACTTAGTTGGTAGTAAAATGGTGATTGATCAACAACCTAAATCATATCAAACTTAATCTAGGTATTACCATAACCGCCTAAATGTTTGAGATTCTACTCTACTTGACTCACGCCGGCTACAAGGAGACTTGGTTTGCTCTTAGGTACGATTTCCCCTGCTTAATAGTCTTATGTACTTTCTTAAGTTAGCCTAGCCGTGTCATTTCAATCTACTTTAATTTACTACATTCGGTTGACCTGGTTATTAGCATGAGGCGTAAAAAAAACACAAACAGAATGCGGATCCCTGGTAACTTACTTCATGATGCTTTCGAACAAAGTATACCGGTTGTCCGTGATTTAGATGACAATAACTCAAACACTCTTATTGTTTCTATTTCTTCTAATACTCAATATGAAACACCAACAATTGTATGTGGAGTCTCCTCAAGTGAATGTTCCTTACAAAATAGCCTCACCGACACCAGTCTAAAACAAGCAAAATTTAACAGTGGGCACAGACATACATCATGTACATTTCCAACAGACAATGAAATAGACCTAATGAACAAGAAAAGAAAAAGAGAACAATCCATTCTAATATGGAAACAAAAAAGAATTAAAACACACACACCTTCCTCCGAACCAGGACCTTCTAATAGTCCTCTCATGGGAAGAGACTTGTTGCAACACATTCCTTCGATGCCTGAGACACTCCCTACGATGAAAGATTGTCGTCATTGTGGTGCTAAAAAGTTCTATTCCGAAACAAATAACTTTTGCTGCTTAGAAGGCCGTGTTGTATTGGCCAACAATCAGCTCCCAAGTATTCTAAAAGACCTTTTGACCTCAACATCAGATGAAGCAAACAAATTTAGGACATACATCAGGACATACAACAACCTGTTTGCTTTTACTTCTCTTGGAGTTAAATCAGATACAAATCTTAGCAAGCGAAACAATGGGATATACACTTTCAAAGTACAAGGTCAGGTATATCATTTCATTAATGATTTAATTCCTCAGAACAATAATTCGAAAAATCTTCAGTTGTATTTCCATGACACTGAACATGAAATACAAAACCGTTTAGCATCTTGTGATAGGCTATCTGAACAAGCAATTGAGTTATGCATGAAAGCCCTTCAAGAAAATCCTTATGCTTGTTTCTTCCGAACGCTTAAAGATGTTCCCGAGTTACACAATTACAAGATTATTCTTAAAACACTACCTTCACAAGACCAGAGAGTCTATAATAAACCAGAGATGTCACAGGTAGCAGCTATATGGGTTGAAGGGCATGAAAATGGTGACTATGGTCACAGGGACATTGAGGTCAAAACACATAGCAATCAGTCTAGAAAGATTGGGTATTATTATGGTTGCTATGACCCCTTACAATATCCTTTGATGTTCCCGTTTGGGGAACTTGGTTGGCATCAAGGAATTCTTAAGAATGTTGAAACTGAAAGGAAAAAAAGAACCAGGCTAGACAGAAGCGTGGCAAATCTTATTTCTCCTCATAATGCTGCAAATGTTGAAGATTTGCTTATTAGAGAACAAGATGGTGAGAAAACTATCATCTTAGCACTTAAGCTAATTCAAAAAGTTAACTTGTGTCTGAATTAGACCCCTTCTTTTGCAGTAATGTCTCAAAAAGATGTTCACTCTAAATTCATTTCTGTTAGAGAATATTATGCGTACAAACTTCAAATAAGGGAAAATGATGGCTCGTTTTTATTACAATTTGGTCGATTGTTGCAACAATATGTAGTAGATAACTATGTCAAGCTTGAAACACAAAGGTTAGACTACTTCAGATCACAACAACAAGAAATCAGAAAAGAATTTCTTCAAGGGGTGGTGGATGCTGTAGCAGGCGGTGAGACCGAAGGCTCAAATGTTGGTCAACGAATTGTGCTTCCATCTACCTTTATTGGTGGACCGAGAAATATGCGACAAAAATACATTGACGCTATGACATTGGTTCAAAAATATGGAAAACCAGACATTTTTTTGACAGTGACATCTAATCCTAGCTGGCCAGAAGTTAAAGCTCATCTCATGAGACATGAAGAGGCACAAAATAGACCAGACTTAATTGCTCGAGTCTTTCATGCAAAACTTGAACAATTGAAGGAGGAACTCTTAAAAAAAGAGATCTTTGGTCAAGTCGCAGCATACACTTATGTCATAGAATTCCAAAAAAGAGGTCTCCCACACGCACATTTCCTAATCATCTTAAAACCTCAAAGTAAAATGTATTCTCCAGAAGAATATGACAAGATTGTTTCGGCTGAAATTCCAAATGAGAAGGAAAATCCTCACTTGTTCAACATGGTGGTCAAACACATGCTTCATGGCCCGTGTGGTAGATTAAACCCCACAAATGTTTGCATGAAAAAGAATAACTCGTGTAAAAACTCATATCCAAGAGCTTATTCTAACGAAACCACTCAGACAACCGACGCATATCCAATTTATAGAAGACGCAATAATGGAGTGACGGTGAATGTTAGGAAAGCAAAACTTGATAATCGATGGGTGGTTCCATATAATGCCTACCTACTTGCTAAGTTTGATTGTCATATCAATGTAGAGATTTGTTCGACAATAAAAGCAGTCAAGTATATATATAAGTACATATGCAAGGGTTGTGATAGAATAAGTTTTTCAGTTACATCGAATAATAATTCTACATTGATAGATGAAATCAATCAATACCAATCGGGCAGGTGGGTATCACCTCCTGAAGCTGTATGGAGGATTTTCAGGTTCACATTAGGCGAGATAAAACCTGCTGTTATACACTTACAACTACATTTGGAGAATCATCAACCATTGAGTTTTAAAAAAAAAGACAACTTGAACAATGTACTAAGGAATCCGTTACAAAGGAAAACAATGCTTACTGAATTCTTTGCTATGAACAGATGTGAACCCCTTGCACAGAGGCTTAACCTCACCTATCCCGAGTTCCCCGACTATTTCGTTTGGCAACATGACAAAAGATGTTGGAAATATAGACAAGCCGGCGATTCAGTTGGACGTATGGTTGCTGCCCATCCATCTGAAGGAGAAAGGTACTACTTAAGACTCCTCTTATCAAAAGTGCGTGGTCCTACTTCTTTTGATGACTTAAAAATGTTTAATGGACTTCGAGCAAATACGTTTCGTGAGGCATGTTTGTCACGTGGTTACTTGATTGATGATAATAGCCAACAATTATGCTTGCAAGAGGCTTCTGTTTTTCACTTACCGTATGAACTCCGTAGGCTTTTTGCAACTCTTCTTGTTTACTCATGCCCAAATAATCCTCGCGAACTATGGTTGGCTTATGAGAAGCTAATGCTTGAAGACCTTCTACGATCCAATCAAATGACACGTAAAGAAGCTATGAAGAATGCATTCCAACAAATCAATGGCTTCTTACAATCCATGGGCAAAAACATTCATGACTATGATCTTGTGCCCCATGAATTCTCATATGCCGACCTTCAAGATCAAACAAGAGAAATTAGAGTCGAAAAGAGCATCATCGTCTCTGATCAAGATCTAAATTCAATTTCCAAACTCAATGAAAAACAAAAAATGGCCTTTGAGATCATAATTCAAAAGGTATACTCAAATGAAAGTGCAGCTTTTTTTCTTGATGGCCCTGGGGGCACTGGGAAGACTTACTTGTATAGAGCTTTATTAGCAAAAATAAGATCCGAAGGTCATATTGCTCTTGCTACTGCCACATCAGGAATAGCTGCTTCAATACTCCCAGGTGGTAGAACTGCTCATTCAAGATTCAAAATCCCCCTTGATTTAGCCGAAGGGTCAACTTGTAGAGTTAGCAAGCAAAGTTCTTTAGCTATTTTGATAAAAGATTCTAAGCTAATCATATGGGATGAGGCTCCTATGGCTAAAAAAACTGCTGTTGAGGCTTTAAATGACCTGCTTCAAGATCTTATGGACTCAACAGAGGTTTTTGGGGGCAAGGTTGTTGTTCTTGGTGGAGATTTTAGACAAACACTTCCAGTTGTACGCAAAGGGACTAAAGCAGAAACAATAGCTGCATGTTTGTCTAGATCTCAATTATGGCCATCAATTCACAAGTTACATTTGGAAGAAAACATGAGAGCTTTGATTGATCCTGCCTTCACACAATTCCTTTTAAGCATTGGTAATGGAACAGAAACTACACATGATGACGATCTTGTAAAAATTCCTGACTCCATGCTCATTAAGATGGATTCAAATAAGGAACCTTTAAATGCCTTAATTGAATCCGTCTACCCAAAAATTCAGCTAGACTCATTAACTACACCTTGTGATCTGAATCGTGCCATCTTGACAACAAAAAATGTTTTTGTCGATGAGATTAATGACATTTTGATAACAAGGTTCCCTGGTGTAGAAATAGAGTATGTTAGCTTCGATGAAACTTTAGATCCAAATGACCAGAGTCAATATGAAGACTTCTTACATTCGCTTACACCAAATGGTATGCCACCTCATAGGCTTGTTTTAAAAGCAAATGCACCAATCATTTTGTTAAGAAACCTGAATCCTACCGAGGGATTGTGTAATGGAACTAGGCTGATTTGCAAAGATTTAAAAAGAAATGTCATACATGCAGAAATTGCTTTTGGAGATTTTTCTGGTAAACAAGTATTTATTCATAGGATACCTTTGCAACCTCCAAGTGATGAACAATATACAGTCCCCTTTAAACGGGTTCAATTTCCTATTAGATTGTGCTTTGCAATGACTATTAATAAAGCACAAGGACAAACACTTGACTTTGTGGGCGTATACCTAAAAGAACCTGTTTTTTCTCACGGTCAACTATATGTCGCGCTCTCACGTGCAAGGTCTGCTGCAAACGCAAAGGTCCTAATTAGACCCCCTTCTTTGGATGCTCCTAACAAGAGAGAAACTAAGAACATTGTTTACCGAGAAGTTTTGTAAGATCTTTGGGTGTACTAAAGAGTATATATCGACCATTGTTATTTTCATATATATTTATATTGCTTAATTCATCTTTTAACAACTAAGAACTGTTGTCTCACGTGTACCTTCTCATCTCTAGGAAAAGTTTCTACTACATTCTACAAAAGGTTAACATACGGGCTCACCCTGGAAAAAACACATGGCTTGGTTATTTAAAATTTAGGCTTGTTCACAGGTTCCGAACTACTTCCCTTCTTAAAATGTTAATTCATATGTTACTTCTAATTGTTTAATTTAGATAAGGCCCCTTTCAACCAATTACTATTGTGCTTATTTATAATACCTTACATTGGTACCACTATTTTGCACAGGTGTTCATTAGCATGGTCTACCAAAGTGCATTGCATGTGCTTACTGTCATTACATGCATTCTTTATGTATATTTAAATCCAAATATGTGTGGGCGTTGTTTTAAAGAATGAAATCTATCAAGTCAAGAGGATGGTGCAATCACAAATTAATTTGATGTTGTTTGTCAAATGAGATCCTATATATAGAAATATTAGGATCTTTTTTGTTAGTAAGAAACTTGATAGAAAGTGATTCTAAGATCCGTAGGTTCTTTTATTCTTAACAGTTTGCATGTATGCAACCTTCTAAAAGACTACTAAGCTCCTTATTCTTTTTCTTTTATTTTTTCCTTTTGCTTTGACTGGAGTTGATTTATTTTCATATTCTGCTGTCCAGATTTTAACTCACGGATCCAGGAAAAGAAGCCTCATTACAACTGGTCTAAAGAACCACTGACAGGAATAATTACAAACTTAACAAAAAAAGGTACCGTTGTTATACATTTGTTGTCTTTCTATCTTTTCTTCTCCATCGCTCATGTTCGTGCAATTTCTTCCACAACTACGCTTAGATTCAAGTTAATTATTAACAAAAAAAACAAAACAATGTGAAAACTGCCAAAAACAAGTCATCTCTTCAGCGTTAGATGAAAATTATCAATGCAAGCTCTGATAAAAAAATACGAAGAATAAGTAAACGCTTGCCAATAATCTAGGATTAGTTTTTTGGAGAAAAACAATTAAAATATATTCAGTTTGTGGAGGATTTGTAATTTGTGGTTTAACTTTTACTAACACTAACATATATTACAGCTACATTCTCTGTTCATAACTTTTACATTTTAATACGTTTTCAACTTTTTTTTTATTTATTAATTATCCAGGAGCAACAACAATATCCAAAATATATACTTTATTATTATTATATTACAACTCTGCTTCCTTTCCCTATGAATGTAATAAGAATTTAAATATTAAAGAGATTTGCCCACTTTTGAAGTCCAGCAGTACAACAGACTTTATATATCATCCTTTCTTTTTGACTTTTTCACATCAACACATCATAATGGTAGTACTACATCCCCTGTTGCATTTTACTGTGCTTATATATCAACAGTCCCTATTCCTTACTTGTAATCATCCACCTGCTAACTTCTTTTTATCCTTACAGAAAAGCAAAATGTCCTTACATCCTCTCAGATCTACATCTACACGTAATCTCTACATCTCTTGCAAGGTATGGCTCAACCCATGCTTATAACCTTCTCCAAAATCATCATATCTCTATGTACCTATTTTTTAAATTAAAAAATAATAAAGCAGGTACCAAAGGTTGTTTATAAAACCATTCAACATTGCTATGGAAGAAAAATATCCCAGGCTTCAATATCCAAGACTCCTGAAGTTACTTCTCTAATTTTACATCTTCTTTTCTCTACTGCTCGTAATTAAAAAACTTTACTCTTGCATTACCAGTTGCATCTTAGCTCTAGCTTACTAAAGTATATTACATGCTTCGTAATTTAACTTGTTGATTTGTTTACAACATTACTCTTATTATGTAAGGTGACATGTGTTTTTTGCTTTCAAGGTAACATGTCTAGACACATCTCAAATGTTGTTGATATCAAACCCAATCAAAGAAAATGGTGGACATCACTGGTACAAGTGTTGGAAAATGGACACACACAAACAAGCCTCTCTGGAAGTGAATTTAAGAGGTTGGTACTTGCTGATTCTGAGGTACCTATTCTTGCCAAATTTTATAATTTCTTCTCAGACTGAATTCAATTTACATGTTACTAATAGTTTGAATTTATCGTACTGAAACATACAGGGAACAAAATTCACTGCACTTATATGTGGTTCAAGCAATATTCGGTATTTTGCCAAACTGTTGGCACAGTATAAGAGATATTATATCTCTAATGCTGTAATCATCGACAATGAAGCTAAATATCGCATTAGCTCTTATCCCTACTCATGGCTGTTAAACAACAAAACTCTTGTTGAAGAATGCGTTGACTCTATCCCCGTACCGTTAGGCTGTCAGTTTGAGTTCACAAACTTCTCTGATCTGAACAAATATGCTGACACCGACTCATTGCACAGTAAACTGTTCATTCTTTTTTCCTACATTCAGCTTAAATCTTTGACCAACAATTCAATACAATCTGCCTAACTGATTTTATTTACAAATACAGGTATCAAAGCAATTGTCTTAAAATGCTTTCCACCCAAAGAGCAAGGCTCGGAATTTGCAACAAAGAGAGATATTGTCATCGTTAATGAAGAGTAAGATAGTTCATCATCTGTTTGTGTCATCATTAATTACCTCTAATGTTTCCTTACTTTCTTTGAAGAAAAAAACTACTACTACTCACTTTGTGGAGCCCATTTGATGAAAATGAGGGAGCCATCCTTGCTGATATGATTGACACAAGCCCTATGATTATTGCAATGAGACTAAGAGTGACAACATTCAATAGTATGTAGAATGTTATAACTATATTACACCGAATAATTTAAGATTTTACAACTAATGGTTTTCTTGTACCTATAAGGATTAACGTGTATAGCAACAATTTTCTACAGCCCTATCATTAACCACAAGATCAACCTCTGGGTTCATGATCAATCCACCTGTAACTCCAGACTTACAGCTGCAAGAATGGTACAATCCTAGCAAATAAAATTACCTATGCATGCTCAATAAAGTTAATTATAACTTATATATTTTCATCCAACTTTTCCTTGAAAATAAGGTACAACAACAACAAGGTTGAACTTCAACAGATGCTTCAAATGGAAACGTACAGGAAAAATGAACTGTTACTCCCTTTTCCAAAAGAAGAAGATATTATCTCAATTGCCACAGCTGTAGCTTCTTTAAAAACTGTATGTATGCATGAAATTTTACATTCATTCTCCATTTAAGCATAAGTCATACACTTAAAACATTAACTGTTGCTTCCTGATAGAAAAAAACGTGCTGGATTAAAGGGAAAATAAGCCTTCCCAAGCAGGAAAGAAGCATGTGGTACACTGCTTGTGCCAACTGTCAAAAGTCTCTTGAAGCTGATGTTACTTGGGTTGTGACATGTCCTTCATGTACACAGGAGTCTGAAGTCCAAGCACGGTTAGTTTTGTTCCCAATTTACCCTATAAACTCATAACATAATTCTCGTCTACTTATTGCATTTAACACCACTTGTTAATGCATTGAACAGGTCAAGGCTTACAATTCAACTAGATGATGGAACAACAAGTATTCATGCCATTCTATATACGCCACATGTTGAGGAGTTGATTCCGTTTACATCTCTACAACTCAAAGCAGCAGATGAAGCTGTAAGTTCATAAATAATATATTAAATCTGTAACATATGCTATTAAAAAAGAGCAGCTACCTGAGGCTTTTACAGATATTTGATAGTGGCTAAATAACAACCTCAGAACTAATGACGAGATTTTGTTATGTTTACATGGAACACACTAATTCATACTCATATGGTTTACTAGGATTTTAAAGGTGTTGTATAAATATTTCCTTCGTATGCTTGGCAATTATATACATTTACAATATTCCAGCTGATGTTTTATTTACTTAACACTAATTACAGGGCAAAGACCTTTATGATGATATTGCCATGTCAATTAAAAAACATACTGTTGTTGCTTTCATACGAACTTTCGAAACTTCTCTTAGTCGTCAAACTGCAATGAAGATGACTGTGGTACACGCTTACAAAGTTGAGCCTCGAGTGCTGCCTTCAACTGACGTCATGAGTCTTCCTGCTCCCTGTGATACATCTACCAGCAAAGGAAAAGACCAGCTTTTCACGCCAACCACCAAAAAGGTCCTTGAAGAAATTGGCACTACAATTTCTTCCAAACCTGTTAAAAGATCACTGTCATTTGCTAAGGAAGATATCAAAACTGAGAAAAAATCATCAATCAACAAACCTGGACATACACTTGCTGTTATAAAAAAAGAGGTTGGAGCTCAAGTACAAGATGGAAGTCCAACTAAGAAAACAAAAGAATCTGGAATGTAGCTATCTTCTTATGTGCATAAGAAGAGTTTCCTTTTGAAACTAACCCATGATGTTCTCCCTTTTGAAACCAACCTATGAAGTTTCCTTTTGGCTACTTACCTACTCAATAATCCTTGTATAGTCTAATGTTTGTAGCATCACCTTGGGTTGGTAATATTATGTAATTGGGTTATTATATATGAATATTATTAAACTACAAACATCATATTTTCCGCATCGCTCTTACAAAATAACATATAATTCTTCAGGAATCAACGTAAAACATCGTGGGCTGTGCGTAGCACAGCCTACAAGACTCACTAGTACATATATACATTTATCCTACTTCTTTTTTCCAAAGCATGTCTTTTTTAATCATTTTATAATAATAAGTTAAAAACAAACATTTTTTCTAAAAGTATATTATTAGTTTATAACCTATGAGTTACTTCAAACACTTTTTATAATACTAAGCTCAAAGACTGAAAAGCTAAAAGCTTAAATAAATAAGCTTACGGAATCTGTCATTACCGCAATACATAGGGTTTCCACATTCCCAGACCATAAGACCGTGCGCATCGTCTACTCTGGTTGGAGAGGGTTATCTCTACCAGAGTTAGCACACCATAATTGAAGAAATGGTAGAAGAGAGAACTGCTTTAGCAACCAGTGGAGACACCCGTTCCTGCATACACATACCTTTTTTTCTTTTTCTGTCTCTCTCTTATACATATTATTTTATAATAAAATATTAGAAGGGTTTGATGTGAAGGTTTGAAGGTTAGAGAGTGTTAGAGGTGGGGATGATATGGATGTTGATGTGATAATGGATTTAAAAATGTAAGTATGAGTTGGATACATATGGTGTAATGAGTTTAGCTTCTTTAAAAAATAAAAATAAAAGTTTTTTTGATTGGGAAATTTTCAGGTGAGGAACACGCCATCGTTATCCTAACTTGTTGTTTCATGTCATGCATGGATCAAACGTCAATATAACTTAACAATTCAAGTATGATATGATGAATAATAATAACTATTGTTTTTTTATTAAATTATTAAATCACTACAGTTAATACTAATTTAAATACAATATAATAAAATCCATTATTCAATAAGAACTTGGAGAGCCGGAATCTCTTGGTGAAATCACCGGAAACAAAGGTAAAAGTTGGGGCTCAATTTCCCTCCTCGGAGTGGTAGCCGGCGACGGATGTAGATAATAACCTTTATCGGCGATCGCCTTTTCTTCAGCCTCGACGTCCAAAATGGGGCTACTCTCGGTTACCGGTGACCGATTGAACGGGTCGGATATCAGAGGTGTCACCGGACTAAGCACCAGCGAAGGGAAATCAAGCATGCTCGGCGAGAGAATCTCTGGCGTCGTAGGATTCCGAGGACATCCAGAGAAGCCCGGAACCAGCGGGCTGATCTTGAAATTCTTTAGGCTGTTCCTCCGCTCGTAGAGCTTTGAGGGTTTTTTGTTAGGCGCGGTTCTCATAGGAGGGATCGGGTTTGTTCTGCCGCCGGTGACAGCCTGTTTGGCTGACCGGGTTAGCATCTGAACAACTTTTTTGAAGGAGGTGGTGTCGGCTTGAACGAAAGTTGTTGGGTATGGGTTGTTTGGGTCGGAGATGGTGACGCGAGTTGGTGGCGGTGATGGATGCTGGGTAGTGGTGGTGAAGTAGCTGTTGGAAACAGAGCAATCCTCCATTTTCGGAGAGAGAGAAAGAGAGAGAGAGAGAGATATTAAGTCTTGAAACGTAAAGAGGACAACATACAAAAGGGTGTATGTATACCGGTATCAGTAAATAGTACATGGAATTATATATACACGCAGGTCAGGTTCCAATACCATGAACAAATTTTATAAACTGTTCACGAGTTTAAAAAAGAGGAAAAAATAAGAGAGGAGAAGATTAAATGGAGAAAAAATATATATGTTTCATTATTCTAACTTTAAGATGATATGTCTAACCTCATCATTCAAACCTCTTATTTTTCCTTCTTTAAACGAAATTCTATAACGTACACCTTATTTAAAGGTAACATTTCAAATACTTTCATTTCATTCCCTAAGAAACTCGCGAAGGACGTGAGTGTCAAACTACAGAATCGAACTAATTCCATTTAAAAAATTGATATATCTGATTGGTTAGCGTTTTTTTAATAAACATTCGTGCGGATAACTTTTTTTTCCAAAAAAACACATTATATATACTAATTTTAATAAACCATCATACTCATAAAGTTAATATAAGTATTAAAATTAAATGAAAAAATTGTAATGAAAGAAAAGCAGTGGATTTCGTAGAGTATTGTCTTATAAGTAGAAACATAAAGTAAAATGGTGTAATTTGAAGAAATAACAATATCTTTGTGTGTCATATAAGCGTGAATGTATGAGTAGTCTATGTGAAGATAAATAAACAATTAACCATAATCAATAAAATCAATTACCTAAATAAGCAACATACCCTATACATTCGCGAAAACAAGCTTAAAAAAATCAAATTACGAAAATGAGCATCAGTTTCGCCCCCCAAAAGGTCAGTTTCGCCCCAAGCTTCGCCCACCAATCAAAAAATGACATGTGGCGCAAAAAATCAGTTTCGCCCCAAAGGGGCCAGTTTCGCCCCTAAAAGGGGCCAGTTTCGCCCATAGGTGCCTCGTTTTTCGTGTCAGGTCAAGGGTGTCAATGATCTCGAGTTACGTGCACAGTTTCGCCCATAGGGGCTTAGTTTCGCCCATCTTGCTCTCGAAAACCGTGCCATGGGCGAAACTGATGTTTTGTTTGGTGCCAAAGTACATTTTCACGAGTCTTTATTGGAAAATGTGAGAATAATATCTGGTTGATTTGATTGGGCAATTTAGTGGAATGATGGAAGATTCTTTTGAGTTTGTTATAAGAGGAAGAAGGGATGCGAGAATGGAAGGGAGAAAGGAGGTAACACTCGAGGAATTAGATATTCCGGCCAGACGAGCTCAATTTTTCCGGCGAACAAAAATCCGGCAACACTCATTTTTTTTATTTCAACCATGTTAAATGAGGTAATATTTTTGTACATGTTTTAATTTTTCTTAGTGTTATTTAAACCTATAATTTTAGAAGAAATAATATTATTTTGTTATTAGGTTGTATTAATGTTATTAGTGTAATATTGTTGCTTATTATTACATTATTTCATATAATTAGTAGATTCTTGCACCTTCCTTTGTATGTTTGTTCAAGATTTATGTAGTATTGCATATTTATTTTATTTTTAAAAAATATCGTTTTATGTAAAAATCTAACTTGTTATGTAGGTAACATCTATTTATTTTGTTAATTTAATTCGTAGCAACTACCTACAACATGAAATGTGTTATCATTGACAGAGAGCTACATATATATATATACGTGCTACATACATGCATGTAGAGTATACGTACGTACGTATATATGTTAAAACAAATTTATACGAACATAGATAACTACGTATTATATTTTAGAGTTAATGAAAAAAATATTTATTTTTTTAGTCCGAATTTTTTTTTAATTTTTCCGAATTTTGAGAGTTTAAAAAAAAATTGTATGACCAAAAAATCTATTTTTAAGTTTTGAAAAAAAATTGTATTATTATTAAGTTATAATGTATATTAAAAATGTATAAAACTTGAATGCTTATAGTTTGAATATGAAAAAAAAAAGTGTATAACAAAAAAATTAAATTTTAAGTTTTCAAAAAAAATTGTATTATTTTTAAGTTATAATGTATATTAAAAAATGTATAAAACTTGAATGCTTATAGTTTGAATATGAAAAAAAAAGTGTATAACAAAAAAATTAAATTTTAAGTTTTCAAAAAAATTGTATTATTTTTAAGTTATAATGTATATTAAAAAATGTATAAAACTTGAATGCTTATAGTTTGAATATGAAAAAAAAAGTGTATAACAAAAAAATTAAATTTTAAGTTTTCAAAAAAAATTGTATTATTTTTAAGTTATAATGTATATTAAAAATGTATAAAACTTGAATGCTTATAGTTTGTTTTCAAAAAAAATTGTATTATTTTTAAGTTATAATGTATATTAAAAAATGTATAAAACTTGACAAGAATTTTGAATATGTATAGTTTAAAAATTGTATAGTTTAAAAAATGTATAGTTTGAATATGAAAATTTTTGAATATGTATAATTTAAATATTGTATAGTTTAAAAAGTGTATAAAAAATGTTACAAATAAAAAACCTACGAGTATATAAAGATATATTACATAATCCGATTGTATTAACAATTTCCATTTATAAAAATAAATGGAAGACTTATAATTAAACTATTTTTTCATTAATTAAAAGGTCATAAGATTAAATAATTATAAATTATTTAATCTCATGTTTATTTATTTTTTTATAGGAAATTTATCACGCGAACCTTACCTGTCGTAACCAGATGAGAATCGGGCAGGAAGAAATTAAACCCCGTCTTGAGTTAAGACAAGAAAGTCTTTTCAGGTATTGTTACCTGCCAACTATAAAGACTATCATTGGGTGTTGTTTGTCTTAGACATCTCCCGTTGGCAGGTGATTTATTACGATAGGTATGTATAATTCAAACTCAAGTTTAACTTTTATGCTTTTAGTGATTCTTTTAAAGATAATGTGCTATTTAACTTCTATGTCTTATTATACAGTATGATTGAGGTGGCGTATCCCCGACAGTGGTGCGAGGACATTGCTACAATTCTTAATGCGTATTTCTATCAAAAGCTAGAGGAGCACGGGTGGTTTGACAAACACCCAAGCCGAACAACGCGGGGTAGTACTTTATTATATGGCCCATTTAGGAGAACACCGCAACAGGAAAACACCTCGGACTGCGGGGTGTTTGTGTGTTGGTTCCTTGAGTTGTTAACACAGGGAGCAGACCTATCACAAGAATCATTCCACAGATCTAGTCAAGTATCCGTTACTAGTTTTCGTGAAACTTACCGATTCAAGCCAGTGGGCGTTGAATTGGTTCACTAGTGAAACATACCGAGCAACGTATAGCGGTTGTATAAACCCCGTTCCCAACAAAAATATGTGGGACTTACCTTCAGATCTAATAAACCTACATCCTCCACTGCTCAATAAAAGGCAGGCTGGGAGACCAAAACTTGTTAGAAGGATACCGTCAAGGGGTGAGCAGGTACCGCCTATACGCTGCTCTAGATGCGGTGACAGTGGACACAACCGAGACAATTGCAGAATGCCATTTTCTTCACAACAATCAACTAACCAGACAACTCAAGCCTCAACTACTGCGGAACCTACCCAGCCCGATTTATCACAATTTGAGCCAGACCTTTCTTTGTATAAAGAGTATTACACGGTTCAACGAGATTGAAATCAATAATTAATGTAATACTACTTTCGTGTCCTTATCAATTTAAATTTATGAAATACTACACCAACGTTAACAATGTTCGCTTATACACGTTCAAAAGTAACAATCAAATTTAACTTTTCGGCAACTAAATACCAACAAAAACAATCAATAAAAATAAGAGTATGATAAAATAATATATGAGTATGATCAAATATTTTTTAATACATATTAATAAGTGATTTATTTATTATAAAAGAGTAAGATAAAAAATTTTAAATTTAGCTTAAAGGCTACTTTAAAATTTTTAAGTAATAAAAGGGGGTAAAATTATACAATTTAAGAGTGTGCAAGACATGTGGGACATACAGAGGAGAAACTGAGGCTTAAGTTCAAAACTATAGGCTATGGGCGAAACTGAGCATGCGGGGCCCACCTTATGGGCGAAACTAAGCCCCTATGGGCGAAACTGTGCACGTAACTCGAGATCATTGGCACCCTTGACCTGACACGAAAAACGAGGCACCTATGGGCGAAACTGGCCCCTTTGGGGCGAAACTGATTTTTTTTTGCCACGTGTCATTTTTTGATTGGTGGGCGAAGCTTGGGGCGAAACTGACCTTTTGGGGGGCGAAACTGATGCTCATTTTCGTAATTTGATTTTTTTAAGCTTGTTTTCGCGAATGTATAGGGTATGTTGCTTATTTACGCGAAGCTCCCTAATCAATAAGCTGTTATGCATGTGTGCACTAGCTTGCTTCAAATTATTCAGAATGTGTTCAGAATATTCAGAATGTAGAATACTCAAAACTCAAAAGCATCAACTTATGATCCACATTTGTATTACTGTGTATATAATTATTTAAACTATCATAAAATTGTGACGTATATATGCATTAGATTATTTAAAGTTATTTTAAATGTCAAAATCTCAATTAAGGCTTATGATACTCACGTACATCAATTTACTTAAAGTTACTCAAAAACTCATAAAATTAACTTATGATGGATATTTATTTTTTAAGACTCAAAATAGTTTAACTAAGAAACAGTTTTAATAAACGTTTTAACTCGTGACAACCGGGTTTTGTTCCCATTTTACTTTCTATAATATATAACTTTTGAACTACAAATTACTAGTTTGATAAAATTTGATTTGATTCTTAAACTGTATTAAAAACATTTTAACTCATAAAATTTTAATAAAATATTTAATCCCAACAATACAATTTTATTACTTTTAAATTAAATAGGTTTCTTTTGTTTTGTTAAATTAAAATTTCTTAATAATAATTTTTTTTAGAAATGAACAATTATTGAAACAGATTAAAATAGTAATCTTCACAATAATATTGTGATGAATGAACTATTACAAATTTGTAAACTAAAATTTTAGAAATCCGCTATTTTTATTCATCAATTTTTTTATATTTTAATTTGAATTTATTTAGTTATGGTTGAACTTTATTTGTTATTTTGCATTTGAATGATGTATTATGACATACGATTGGTAAAATTAGTAAAATTGTATATGCTAAACAGCCAATCTATTTATAGCCTCTTAGTTCGTTTATAATACACTAATCTACCAACCGCCGACCACCGTCACCACCGCCGCCGACCACCACCAACCGCGACCATCATCACCGTCACTACCACCGCCGACCACCGCCACCACCGCCGCCGACCACCACCGCCGCCGACCATCACCACCTCCAACCACCGCCACCACCGCCGCCGACCATCGCCGTCGCCGACCACCTCCAACTGTCACCGCCACCACCGCCATCGTCACCACCGTTGGTGGGGTGAGGTAGTGGGGTAGGGTAGGGTGGGGTGGGTGGGGTTGGGGTTGGGGTGGGGTGGGGTGGCGTGGGGTAGGGTAAGGTAGGTGGGGGTAAGGTAGGGGTAGGGTGGGGTAGGTAGGGCAGGGGTAGGGTGGGGTAGGTAGGGCAGGGGTAAGGTGGGGTAGGGTGGGGTGGGGGTAGGGTTGGGTGGCGTGGGGGTAAGGTAGGGTATGGTGGGGTAGGATGGGGTGGGGGTAGGGTGGGTGGGGTGGGGGTAAGGTAGGGTCAGGTGGGGTGGGGTAGGGTAGGTGTAGGTAGGGTAGGGTGGGGTGGAGTGGGTGTGGTATGTTGGGGTCGGGGTAGGGTGGGGTGGGTAGCGTAGGGTAGGGTAGGGTGGTGTAGGTAGGGTAGGGTTAGGTAGGGTAAGGGTAGGTAGGGCAGGGTGGGGTGGAGGTGGAGTAGGTAGGGTAGGGTAGGTAGGGTAGGGGTAGGTTAGGGTGGGTGGGTAGGTGGGGTAGGGTGGGGTGGGTTGGGGTAGGGTGGGGTAGGGTAGGGAATATATAGGGTAGGGTGGGGTGGGGTGGGGTGGGGTGGGTAGGTTGGGGTAGGGTGGGGTAGGTTTGGGGTGGGGTGGGGTTAGGGTGAGGTAGGGTGGGGTAGTGTAGGGTTGGGTGGTGTGGTGTGGGGTGGGGTGGGGTGGGGGTGGGGGTGGGAGAGTTATTTGATATATTTATTACATAAATAAAATTAAATTAGTAATATTAAATTGGTCGCTCCGGGTCATGATCTATTAATTTTTGATGCGATCCAAATCCAACTAAATGGATCTCAATGTTATTGGATCAGATCCAAATCCAATTAAATGGATTAGCGGGTCAGATCAGATTTTTAACCGATCTGATTCAATCCAACCCATTGACAACCCTAGGTAAGACTGTGCGCATCCATCGCGCCACAGCCTCGTGAGGGAGCTTCACCCGCGCGAAATCCATCGCTCCTGTTTCGTGAGGGAGCTTCACGGTCACGGGTGTGACCCAGCTCGCGCATGTGTGCGGAGGAGATGTGTGAGAGAGGTTTTTTTTTCTTTTTTCTTTTTTTCTTTTTTGTGATGTGAAGGTATGTGATGGATGCGGGGTTTGTGTGATGAGATGAGAGAATGGTGGGGGAATGATGTGGCGCTGATGTGGAGCTGACGAGGCTATGTGAAGGGTGTGATGGATGCGGATAGTCTAAGACCAACTCGTGACAAGGCGATAGGTTAATGCATGGGAATTTCAGCCATATATAGATATGTCAAGTATAATTGGAAGTTGGGACCAACGTTAAGATAATAGTCAAACAAGGTTCCATATTTTGTCTTACCTTTTTCTCTTATAAATAATTTTAATATTTGATTAATTTAATAAAACTAGAATCTACAGTTACATACGTGTATTTTGTCTTCTATGTATGTAGAAAATTAACAAATATATCGACAAAAAACGAGGCTTTCTATATTATTATACCATATGCATCGGGATATCACGTAGGTGTGAGCTTGTTATCAAAACCAGACCAAGTCGTTATTGAAAATATTGTGATTTGATTTCTTTAATTTTTAGTATCGAATACTGAACCAAAATACAAAAACCGGTAGTAGCTTGATTCAAGACATTTTAAGTCAAATACTCTCACATTTAACGGAAAATGCCTTATAAGGGTTTTGGGTGGAACAAGTGTTCTACACAAGAAACAAAACCGCGAGTTAGCTGGGCAAAGCTGATAATATCTTGTTACGGAGTTTGGGATGTTATAGATGGTATCGAGCTAGGGGCAAAACGAACAATATTATGCTACGGGAATGAAACATGACTTATAAGGTCCTGTTTGTTTCACCGTAATGCGAAAGAATGATAATGATTTTTAATTTCATCAATGTTAGTTATGGAATGACATTACTCTACCTAAAAGAATATGAATACTTCAAAACTAAATAATATTACCAAACACAATATACAACAAAATTTGATTTCAATTCCATCTTTCTTCACGTTACGGTGAAATAAACTGGACTTAAGGGTGTGGATACCTCTCCTAAAAAGAAACCTTTTGGATGGAACAAGTGTTCCATACCATAAACAAAACCGTGAACTAGTATAGGCAAAGCGGACAATATCATACTACAAGGTTTGGACTGTTCAACTTACAAGTACCGGTACCGAAAATACTAAAACCAAATTACTTGAATTTTTGGTACCTGAGTACCAACCGCTACCGGTTCAATTCGAAAAATTCAATCAATACGCTTACCTCTAGTTTCATGTATGTCTGTCTATCTGATTTTGCTAGAAAGACGACGAAAGAAGCTTAGGTGGTAAAGAAGAGAAAGTGAAATGTTGGTCTAATTAAAATTATCTTAAAAGATAAAGAAGAATTCCAAGTGGGTCATTTTTATGATATTCAAACTAGATCCTTTGCTAGGCTTTGTCAAAATACGGACCGCAAAAAGGTCATGTGGGTTGATTGAATTTGTCGTCCGGATTTAGCTATCAAATTTAATTTTAATTTCTAGCAGATAGATCAATAAAGACTAAAGTTTAGTTGGTTTTATTTGTTGTCCATGTTAGATATGGTTTGTTGTTTAGTTGTATGAGGGTTTTGATTATTGGTCCCTTCTTTTCATGTAGTCTGCTCCTTGCAGGCTGTCTTTGTTTTGTTATATATGATGATTTGCCTTTCAAAAAAATGTTCGTCTACAGGAACATGCATCGGCAAGGTGGTGAGTATGTCAACCCAATTGCTGGTCACAAACATGTAAGTAATTATATTTACTTAACAAATAGTAGTTATATATATATATATATATATATAGATTTACAAGTGTTATATGCAACAACATTGATTCCTTGAAGTTTGTTATATATTGTAGTTTATGCTCCTTTATATTCGTATGGGTTGGTTGACATGATAACATATTTTGTTTAGTTATTTTGTTAGTTGGGAGTTAGATAACAATTAAATATAGATATTATACACAGGTATAAATTGGATTATCCATTTTACAGTTGTTATGCTGGCTAAATTTTTAGAAACTACGAAAGTTGAGTGATTATTATATATGAATAACCAGATGTATATACTTACGGGTGATATATGCAATAAAACATGAGTATCTATTATTTTTGTATAGGTTGGTTAATTACCATTATATCATATTTTTTGTTTATTTTGTTAGTTGAGAAAGTAAAATGACCATTAAATATTTTTGTTATTTTATTATTATATAGCAAGAAATGGAGCAACTCATGACAAGCCAAGCGGATAGTTCAAACCTACTTACCGATGAGCAAATATTACAACAAGTTTTGGGTGAACGCCGTGGGCACAATCGTGGGCGTGGTAGAAAATTACCCGCCGTTGCATCATCTTCAAACTCACAACCACAACAGGAAAGAACATATACACAAAAAGAGGTGGATTCAATGTTTGCGGCTAATAATTCGCAAATGGAATATGTATTTGACGCCTTAAAACACGCAAATATTCCAATATCCGACTTTCAACCAATCATCCCTCAACATTTTAAGAATCCTACGTACGCAAATGAGGACAATGACGAGGGAGAGTATGTGGATGAAGACGAAGACGAGGAAGATGATTATCTTAAAGATGAGGATAACGATATGTAGTATGCCATATTTCTAATTTTATCAAAAACTTTGTGTGAAGTACAAACGAATTTAGTATGTGTGTTATCTTTAATCTCGAGGACATGTACGATGATTTATAACTATATATGTATGCTTCGTCTTCAACTATAATTTGTAGGTTTATGTATTATATAGCTACAGATAATATTGACAATTTTAAATATTATTTTGAAAAAAAAAACCCTTTTGCGACGGCATTGTCGTTGCAAAAACTAAAAAATTGCATGTTTGGAACCCTTTAGCGACGACAATGTCGTCGCAAAAATATTTTTAAAAAAATAAAATTTACCCCTTTAGCGACGACATTATCGTCGCAAAACAGCAAGAATTTCTTTTTGATTTTTTTCCGGCAATATTATCTGCGACGACGACGACAAGTCGTGGCACGAAACGTCGTCGCAGTTGATAAAAATTGCCGTCGTAAAAAGGTTTCAGCCACGGCAGTTCGGCGACGACTTATTTGCGACGACATGTTGTCGCAGAAGGGCTACAGCGACGACACTTTGGCTTTTCGCGACGACATTCATCGTCGCAAAAGGTCATTTTTCTTGTAGTGAACAGATCGAGAGGGTTTACAACGTACATACGACTTCTTTAACACGATGGTGATCGACTCCCCTAGAAAGCGTCAGATGAACCTTAGCTGGGGACGAGGTAAAATGTCCTTGGATTACATATGTACTTTGGACAAACCATTATACTTAGAACACAAATTGGCTACAAATTTGTTCAATATATATTATATAAAAAAAAGACAAAGATTAGGTGAGGATTTTTTTGTCTAATAAAGTTGATCATAAGACCGAGAGAGATCAAAATCGTAAAAATCAAGACTCATGGACCATATCCACAAATTTGATTAAACCGCGGTAACAAAAAAATGTGACTAACTCAAAAACAAATGAAAGCTAGTTATGTAATTAAAAGTAACAAATTTACTAAATATAATTTTAATAATTTAAGATAAAAAATCAATGCTTGATCAAATTCAAGATAATAAATATGTTTTACATCTTAAAGTTGATGTTATGTACGAGCGTGCATAGGTGAAGAAGTACCACCATAGTGTGATACTATGATTGTAAGCGTGATGCTTTGGAAGTGAGTTTTCTTTCCTCTTTTGTGTATAAAAAGGGTTTGATCAATGGTATGACGAAGAAAACATTTTCTTAATGACAAATAGATATATTTTTGAATGGTAAACACATACTCTCTTAAATCTAGCTACTTCTAAATCTATTCTACTGTCCATATCGGGACTTGAACCCACAATCTTTTACACGTAGGTTTATAGGGTATTTAAACTCTCAGCCCCATTAATAAATGAGAATTTATTTATCGTACAGTATAACATTACCGTAGAGTGATTGTCAAAAACCTCTTAAAATCCTTGCTATAATTAGAAAAGATTTCCCCAGAAAAAGTGAAATCCTTTGTGTTGCTATCAACGGCCTTTCAAATAAGGGGAAGTATGATATATGATTGATCAGGAAAGAACCAGACTGAACGGGACCGATCGGGCCCGGTTGGTCAAGTCTTCAATCCTTGTTTTTTATAAATTTTAGGTTTTGGTCCGGTCTAATTTGGTACAGTGTATAAAACAACAATTAAACCGAAAAACCAACAAACGAAAGCGGACTAGAACTGGTCTGAACTGGATCCGGTCGATCCAGTTTTCGATTCTTATTTCTTTTTAGATCTTAGGTTCGATTCGTTTTGATTTTTAAACTCATCTCACACCTGCTCCAAGAAAGTTTTATTTTTCTTTTTTTATCAAGTTTAGTGTGAATTATGGAATGGAAATTGAGAATGTTTGGGAGGAAGCGCCACACTTATTACCATGATGGTTTTACCCACTCCAATGTCTACATTTGGTGAGACACCACCTCATTACTTTCCCACCACCACCTTGATTTATTAAAGCTAATCTACTTAAATCCTAATATTTTAGCCGAAAGATCCATATTTTAAGAGAAATGATTTACATAAGACTAAAATCGGCTTGTATATCATTGTTAACTATATATCATTGTTAACTATAGTTAATTGGTTATTTTTAGTCCATAGTATTATGTTTGTATTATATATTTATATAGTTGGTTTTAGACAAAAATCGGTTCAAAACTTCAACCCTTCAATCTAGATCTTGATTCTAAACTTTACTTTGCATAATCTTTTTAAGATAAAGCTATAATCTAACAAGAAAAGTTCAAGAAAGAAAAATACATACTTTTAAATTAACCATTAATATAAATCTAGGTAGACTGTAACAAATCGATCTTAATAGTTTTTTATTGTTATCTTTTTATTTTGTCAATACTATATTTCTAGCTATAACTAAAACGAGGATGAAATAAATAAAATTAATGTCACCTATGCTAGATGGTGTAAAACCAACTATAATCCCTTTATTTAGCATATACATCATCTAGAAAACTGCAAATTAGTTTCCCCTGATATAAAACAAAAGCTACCATACAGAAATATTTATTTTTCATCATTTCAACTACTCAAGGTTGAAATCTGATTAAGTGGATTTATTTATTCCATACTCCTGACAAAACACTACATGGCAAAAGCTCATCTTCCATCATATTACCAATCTACCACTCAAACATCTAAATCTCAAATCAAATTATATAAAAGAAAAGTCATAGATCTAATTTAACGCTTAGCATTGTTGAACTAATCATAATAACCTTTCAAGCCACTCAAACTCTAATACGTACGCGACGAAATAAAGCCGTGGTTATTTAATGCGGGCACGATATCTTCTTTGAGGGTTCGTATGCGAACGGACCCACGGTGAAGATGTCGAAGGGCAGTGGTTGTGTTGGCAGCTTGGAGCCAATTGGCTTGGGGGTCGGGATTAGGGTGGCACCCTTGACACCATAGTGTAGGTTGGTGGGATGGCTGCATGTTGCCTTTTTTGATGCTAGCAAAGTGACCTTGCACTTGTGGACTCCAAAAGTGGTCAACGTCTTAGGTGGCATGATGAAGAAGAAGCCGTTCTTATCGGTTGTAGCTTTCACCTTCAATGGGTACTTGGTGTTTTTGCATGCCAAAAGTACCACAGCTCCTGCAGTCAACAGTATATATTTCAATTCATGCATTAATGCATTGTACTTTGATGGAACAATAACTATAAAATGTATTGTTAGGTATGCATTTCAACTTGTACACATTGGATGGGATGTATCATAATTTTTGTTATAGGTAAACTGTAGGGCACACATACTAATGTTGCAATTAGAGGCGTAATTACGTTAAACCAACTATCGATAACTGGAACATACTTAGAAAATCACTCGACTTTGGTCAAATCAACCTCTAGCTACTTTTGACTTTTGTGAGTCAAGTTTGATGATAAAATACTTTTTAACATTAAGCTTTCAGGTCTGAGCTAATGTTATAGTACATTCTTTAACATTTTTTTTAAGCAGTACGTACATCTTTTATCATTTATTATGTATGTACATATAGTTACATAGTCAGTTCTTCCAGTTAAGCCAGCGAAAACTCGAAAGAACTGATGGATTATGATAACCAACTAGACAAGAATAAATCATAATAATAATAACAATAATAATAATAATAAATCTTAAGTATATATTAATGGTTGAATCGATCAAATTATTATTAGCTGCATTCATTAATAAATGTTTTATACTGTTACTATTCCTATTAAACTTTATTTTTAATGTAATCACTTTTAACAGGATCGATAAGTAACTTCATTAATACACAAATTCCAAAATAAAAAAATTATTATAGTGTGCAATGATCTTTATTTACACGAAACTAAATTCTATCAGATTATCAAAATAATATAAAGTAGCACCAAGCTTAGTTATATACCTTTTTAATGCTAGCAAGATACATCAAAAATATAAGTTTTAATTAATTAACTGATGTTTTAAATGTTTTGAAAAGAAATGATGGAAAATTTAATACCATGTTAAATAGCATTAAAATATTATACCTTGAAGTGGAGTGGCAGCCATGAGTGTATCAACTCCTCTGAACTTGCAAGGTTTGCAGTAAACCATACCGCGAATCGCCACCAGTCTCCGTGTTGAAAGTGGCGGAACAGGTGCCTTGGTCGGTGGGTGAACCGGCGCCACAACTGGTGGATGAACCGGGGCCTTCGTTGGAGGGTGAACCGGGGCCTTCGTTGGAGGGTGAACCGGGGCCTTGGTCGGAGGGTGAACCGGAGCCTTGGTCGGAGGGTGAACCGGAGCCTTGGTTGGAGGGTGAACCGGGGCTTTGGTTGGCGGATGAACCGGTGCTTTGGTTGGAGGGTGAACAGGGGCCTTGGTCGGTGGATGAATAGGAGCCTTGTGGTGGTGGTGGGGAATTGGAGCTCCGACCGGTGAGTACGACGGCGCGAGGTGTGGAGCATGTGTCCAGCTCACATGATCAAGATCAATGCCACCACCAAACACATTGATCATAAAGCAAGAGGTTAATACCACCACTGGGAGACAAACCCTGAAACCCATACTGGTCTCAGTGTGTGTTTGTGATGATTCTGTGTGAGAGAGAAATGTAGAGAGAGATAGATGAAAGGCACAGTGGTAATGGTGGATGTGGTGGTGCTATTTATACACAGAGAGCAGCGGCGCCGGTGGACACCTCCTTGCAGAATTTACTGAGATTTTTTCGATTAAAAATATATGTTGATTAGTAGGCCCAAGTATGGTAATATAAACTAATAATATAATAGGGAGAAGGTTCTCATATTAACCTTCCCTTAATATGACATAGTGGCTGAATTTTAGCAAAATGTTTAAACTCTAAGGCTTATCAAGGTATAAAAGTCAAGTAATGAAAATTAATCAAGTGTCATTAATGATTTATTATTTTACGTTTTGTTTTTAGTTATCTTTCTACTCATTTGATATGAAGTGTCAACATAAATAAAGAGGATTAGTATATTACGCATATTAAAAGTAGGAGGATATATCATCAAAATATTAGTTATGTTAAATTTAGGGTTCGTCTTTGAAAACATTCTTATTGTTTTTTTTTTAAGGCAAATCACTTTATTTCATTTCACTGACCAATATAATTGTACAGACCGTTACCCTCAACAAGTAGTAGAGGGCAGTGGAGAATCTAATTAAGTGGAGAATCTAATTTAGGGGTCGTCTTTGAAAACATTCTTATTGTTAATTCAAAGTAACTTGAAATTAGTTCTACGATATCTAACTAGAATCTAATTAAGTGGGAGCTTGACGTGACGTTTATAATGTTGGATTTTTGTTTAATCAAGATGGTTTGCGGCATGGGGGAAAGATGGTTCAAAGTGTGAAGCATGAGTGCATGACGATAAGTAAATCAAGAAAAGGGTTTTTGGATTTCGGATTTCTGGAGGGTGCTTGGCGCGGAGCCACCTTCAACAAATCCAATCTGTATTGGTGCGAATTCTACTCGGTGGACCATTTAATATTAATTAGAGTTATCTAGTTTTTTGTGTGTGTATATATATTAGGGGTGTTCAAAATAATCCGAATCCGAACATCTGAATCGATTATCCGAAAATCCGATCCGAAATTATACGAAAATTCGGATATCCGAAATTTCGGATTCGGATTCGGATAGTGTTTTTTGGAAGTTTCGGATATTCGGATATCCAATATCCGAAAAATATTTTTTATTTTTAAATTTTTTATATGCTTATTTATATAGTTTTCTTAACATATATATTTTTATATACATGTATTTTTTTTATTTTGAAACTTATTTGAGCTATTTTTGATGATTAAAGTTAAAATATGGTTATTTAATAAATATATATTTTTTTTAAAAATATATTTTTTTGAAATTTTCGGATATTTCGGATATCCGATATCCGAAATTTCGGATTCGAATTCGGATACTGAAATCCATTATCCGAAAATTTCGGATATCCGAAATTCGAATATCCGAAAATCCGGATATCCTAAAATGAACACCCCTAATATATATATATATATATATATATATATATATATATATATATATATATATATATTATAAAGCATTTAACTTTCTCTCTCTTAAAAAATGTAAGACTACTTAATTTTAAGTATTACAAGTTTTTATGTTTAAGATACAAACACTTAAGCAATAGCCCTAAACCCTAAACCCAATCAATCATTCGCTTAATTATCTCAACTAATTTAAGGCGACTGTTACTTTAATAAATCATTAAACATCACAACAACTATTTAATTTATCTAATTTTGGCTAAATTACTTACATCAATACAATTTTAATGTTATATTATCTTTTTATCTAATTATTTAATAATAATATTTTTTTAATTGTTTTTCAAAAACTATTTTAACAACTAATAAAATGGTTGATTGTAAAAAAAAGTAAAGAAATCAGAAAAAAGGAAAAAAAAACATCGATAGGTTGACTTACACCAAATTTCACACGTATCATACCATACTTTTTAAGTCAAACATGTTGTCGAGCACAAACTATTGTCATCCCCGCCGCATTGCATGGGTGCAATGCTAGTGTGTATATATAGAAATTGGATCAACAAAGTGTATATATATATATATATATATATATATATATATATATATATATATATATATATATATATATATATATAGGAAAAAAGTTTATGTCAGAACCGTTGTTAGCGCGAGAACCACGAGAACCACAAGAACCAATCTGAGCCGTCCAATTCCCCCTACTTCAATGTCATTGTCCACCCATGAATTCCTCACATACACCATGCCACACTCTATCCCTCCACGCTCTCCATCCATGATTTTCCCATATCCAAGGAACTGCTGAGATTGGTTCTGGCGGTTCTCGCGCTAACAACGGTTCTCGCATAAACCCTCCCCTATATATATATATATATATATATATATATATATATATATATATATATATATATATATATATATATATATATATCGTAACTAGGTTTTAGTCAACATATGTGCCTTAAGGTGACATGTTGACATGTTGTAAACATTTCCGGTCAAAATAAAGAAGTCTCTCGTTTCCACCAGTGGACGTAGGTCGTGACCCGACGACTGAATGACATTATACTTTTGATGTCGTGTTTATCTTGTTATTGTTAACAGTACCTTCTAACGTGTTTTTATTAAGATTTTAGTTTGACCCTTACAAGTGGTGATTTAATACTTACATTTTTTTTCCATAATTAAGAGTTATAAAAATATACCACGAATACGATCGTTTATGACTTAATTATCATTGTATATAACGAATTCTGTTTTTATCAAATAATCTAAAAAATTCGAAAGAAAACTTACCAATATTATATGAGGTAGTTAGCTTGTCAATCACTTGTTAGTATTTTTTGATATTTTTAGTTACTATATTCAAATTTCTTCATTTCTTGAATGTGAATTATGTTCTTAAAGCTTGAGAGGCTTTATTAGATCTTGAAGATCATCATCATCGAGCTCAAAATAAAATAAAATCTTGAAACAAAATCAAACCAAATCTTGAACTTCATTTAGTCATTTCCAAACAAATCACACTAAAAAAGGAAAAAAAAACTCACACACACAAAAAACTTTAAGATAATCATCGAACCATATCTTGAAATCGTACCTATATGAACATAATCATTTTTTTAAAATCATGAATCAAACCCTAACAAATTGATTTACAACTCGAAGTTATAGATTATCACTTTCCAGTAAGGGATCCTGGGAGAATAGTCTTCCTAAATTTATACCATCCGTTTTGATCTAAAAACAATACTTGTATAATGGAGAACTTGAATGTTTTTCAACTAATGAACTTGAATGTTCATCAACTGATTTCAAACGAGCACAGATTTGGAATATGAGCAATAGAAGGAAAAAACATAAAATAGCCTAGACTATTATGTGGTCTTATAATTTTATCAAGAAAAAACATAAAAATGGTTGATTACATTGCAAACACTAGTAAGTTTTTGAAAGTTTGTTATATAAATATAGAAATATGAGAGTTATTTTATACAATAACAATAGACCATAACAATTAAAAGTATATGAGAGTTTTTATAGAGGATTGTCATTACCACTCCACCAACCCGATTCTCATGTTTATAGCCTCAAATACAATTGATTAGAGTAATGTAAAAACAGTGTGACATATACAATATAAACAGAAATTTTTAAAAAATAAAGGGAAGCCCATACATTTGTAACTAAATTTTACCAATTGTCGATGAAGTCGTGTCGCTAAAGGTAATGACTATCGTCGACATAAGGGGGAGGTGAATATTGTCTACGAAGGAACGTAAATGTTGAAGTACAGTCAGCGGTGATCAAAGCATAAAGAAGTGCTAAAGCCAAAAGCCAAGAAACTTAAACCCAATCGTAAGCCGAAAATTGAAAATGTTTTAGTTGAAACCGATTTTATTAGTAGTTCAATGAAATCAGTTTTGGTTCGACTTGGTTAATATATTAACCGGGACTAAAAAATTTGGAGGGGTCACGGCTCTCCCCTATCCTTGTTAAGTTCCTCTATGAGTCCATCGTTATGGTATATACAATTTTTTATTTTTTATTTATCTTTATACGTTTTTTAATAAAACTTATAGAGAAATAAATACCCTCATACTTTTTGCTCTTATTTCATATTTCTACCGACTTATTATTTGATATGAAATAGAAAAAATAAAGGTAATATTATAAATTATGTCTCAAACTTATTTAATATTATTAGATATTTGAAAAAATAGCATTTTGAGAAGAAGCGTAGCGGGTATGGATATTAGCAGAGAGAAGAGAGTGACAGAGTCATTAAATGTTGAAGAAGCATGAAGTTGTGGCGGGATTCTTGGTTTTTGATTCTTTTTCACATGCTCATTTTCAACTCTACTTCTCAACAATTTCTTTTGCACATTTGCCTTTGCAATAAAAAATGTTTTCTCTTTTAAAGTTTTAATTCTGAACAGATTAATTCAATTGCTCATTACGCAGTCAAATTATAGATCGCTTTTTTTTTATGATGTCCAATTGTTTATGACATAATAAAGCGGCTATATATGTGTTGTGTTTGGCATATATGTTGATTTCTTTATTTTCCTTATCTATTCAAATATTTATCATTTGCGTTTTGTTTACTTATTAAGTTTAAAACACGGAAAATACGATGATATTAAATTAATATATCAACTATATAACCTACTGCAAGTGCAATGAAATTTAAAAGCAAAGTGCACAATAATATATATTTTGGAGTTAATTGAATGAGTGTTCTTTAAGGTTTGTCAATTATGTCGATTTAGTCCTTCATTTAAGTATTGGAAGTGCATGGGTGGTTCTTATCTTACCAAAACGTTGTAATGGTGGTCCTTTATCTTAACTGAAGTTCAAATTAATCGTTAGTCAAAGACATTTTAGTCATTTGTCTTGTTATCCTCGTTACCAAACACATATTCCTTTTGATCACCCATTTTTATTACTTACCAAATCTAAACAAGTATTAAAATCAACTACGGTAGTGGCTCATTGTTAAAGTAATACATTGGTAGTGGTTCATTGTTGAGCTCGCTATTGAGATTCACTTCCCTCGTCAATCGTCATCCACCATTATTTACTACGGTGCTTCTCGTTAATGGCTCGTCATTGGCGAGCTCATGGGCTAAACGGGCACGTTATCCATGTCTTTTTTTTGTTACGATCATAAAATAAAAGTGTGTGATAATGTAAAGGTTAGGAATAGTAATAATATTAAGATTGTCTAGTTATAAGATAGAGAAGCTAATTTTACAGCCGGTTATATCCACTTAATTATAAATGTTATAAGTATGAAATGAATAGTTTAAGATTTTTTTTTTTTCAAACTAGTGTACAAGAAGGATAAGAAGGGTTTGGGATCTGATGATAACATGCGAGACAATTATAGCTCACGTGATTGTTGACAAAAGTCATCCAACCAATAAAACAGGGGAACCATAAAATCATGCATGGAAAGTGCAAATCAATTCTATCGAAATAACTCTTGATCCAAACGAGAAAGATTTAAACTCTATCACGTGCTCCATTTCAGTATTTATATTTTTTTAAACGATACGTACACACTTCACTTAAATTCGAACTAAATCTTCAGATTAAAAATAAAATAGCTTCAGATTAAATTAAAAAAATATAAATAAAATTAGTTGACTTTAGTAACACACGTACCAAGGTAACTCTTAGACTGTATTTGGTTGAAAACGCGGAACGAGCATACGTATAATTAGGAATGAAAATTGAAATTAGCATTAAAATGTTACTTCCCATAAATGCCATGTAATGCATCCAATTGCAGCTATATTATTTAATAATGGTAAAAAACAGTCAGTATCAATGTTAGTTGGAGAAATACAAGCATCTCTATTTTTTTTTGGCTAAAATGTAGAGCTAAGGGTAGAGATCTAATTTGGGAGATGTGGTGTTGTAATCCATTAACTTTCTTTTGATTGTCTTGTATTTCGCTAGCACCTTGCTAGTTTTGTTTATTAATAAAATCTCTAGATTTCTAAGTCGAGATGATGGCCATGCCGAAGCTCCGTACTTAGTTATCTTTTCGCTGTTCAAATCTTATTAAAATGTTACTTCAACAAAGCACATATGCATCAATTTCAAACAACACGTACATCTAATTTAAGATTATATCGAGTATAACTTCGTCTTGGAAACCTTTAGACTGTATTTGGACATACCCAATTCTAACTAACGATTTTCTGTACTATACTTGGTAAAAATTAGGAAAAACCAGTTCAGAAATGAACAAGAAAGGGCAAAACATTTATGTCCTCTTTTTCAAAATCTAATATACACTGCTGCCATTTCTGCTTTCTTTTTCCTAGTTCCTACTATGGGATTGAATTTAGGATGGGCCACAGTAGCTCTCAAAACGAAGAGGATTGTTGGGCTGTGGAAAACAGACTAAGAACACACATAAAATGAAAGGGAGGCTTGGGCTACAGATCATTGGGCCAAAATTTGGTTTATTTGTCTTATTGTCTTAAGAAATACTAGAAGCTAATTAGTGTGTGTAACACTAATGGAAAAAGAAAGTATAGTTAGACTTTATGCATCCAACGGGCTGGTGGGCTAGATTGATGGAGAGTGATAGAAGTGAACACCATCGCTCCGCCCCCGTAAAGTGAGAGTGAGAGTGAGAGAATGAGGGGGATAATTGTTTTTGTTTATTTTTTTCACTCCTTCCCATTTGACTAGGATATACATTTACATATATAGAGGAGAGTTCAAACGAGAAATGTTTTTCGTCGAAAACTACGAGAACCAATCTTAGCAATGGATTTGATAAGTAGAATTCATGGATGTAGACCGTGGAGGGATCAAGTGTGGCAGAGTGCATTTGATGAATTCATGGGTGGGTGATGACATTAAAGGAGATAAAATTAGACGGCTCAGATTGGTTATCACAGTTCTTGTACAAAAAACAGTTCTCGTTTGAACTTTTGCATATATAGATACATATATAGTGAGAAGTTCATTCGAGAATCGTTGTTAGCGCGAGAACCGCGAGAACCAATCTGACAACGCGTTTTGGTGCCAAAATGACATATCTTATAAGAATTTTGCAGTTAAGCATGCTTGGACAGGAGCAATCCAGGGATGGGTGACCCTGAGAAATTCTCGCTTGGTCTCAAAAAACAAAGTTATGAGCTAGTGGGACAAAGTGGACTATATTATATCATGGTAAGACGGGATGTTACATACATAGTCTTAATTGCTTCAAAATTATGTTGATTGGGACAAGGATAAAATTCTTGTGTTTCTTTATGTTTGATGGTTTTTAGCACGACTATGGGCTAATTTGCTTGATTTCACTATGATCAATGTTGTAGAACTCGCTAGGCGGGTGCTAGGCGGTAGGCGGGGAGAAGCGAGTACTCGGATTACTCGGGGAGTACTCGGGGAGTATTCGGATTGGAACTTTTTATATAAAAATTTAAAAATTATATAAACTACATGTTAATAAAAACTCAAACATAAACATAATTGTTCATAGACCCAAAACATGTGTTTAGAAACATTAATAAAATTGTTCAAAACTTAAAATACTAGTTCAAACATAAATTTCATCTACGTCCTTGTCACGCATCGTCTTGGCCATTTTGTTCAAAGAACAAAACGGCGATAAAAAGCTTCCCTAATGACCTAATCGGATAAAAGAAAGAAAAAAAATTTTGACTTTGACCGAGTTTGACCGAGTTTTAACCGAGTTTGACCGAGTCCGAGTATTTTGACCGAGTTACGATTCCACGCCTCGGCTGAGCACCGAGTCCGAGTTACTCGCCGAGTACTCGGCCGAGTAGGCCGAGTTTTACAACACTGACTATGATTCTAGGAAGTATTGGCCACATATAGTCATATTTTGTACTCATTTGATTTTTGTTGTCCTAGTAGTTTGCCTTTAAGCCACTAGTTATATCTTCCTTTTTCCTTCCTCTTATCTAATGCCACATCAGCGTCACATCATTCTCTTTCTCCCTACCCTACTTAAGTGTTAAACATCTCCTTCAAACAATCCCTATTTTTTATTTATTTTTATATTAAAAAATGATGTATGTGAGTGTGTGATTGGTTGAGAGAGGGTGGAGGGTGGGGGGTGTTGCTTCTTCATCGAGTCTATAGACCCAAGCAACGTACTCAATGCCCTTACTCGCTTGTACCGTTTTGGTGTTCCCCGACCTACTCGATGGCATCCAAAGCCATCAAGTTAGGTATAACGCAAAGTCTTATAAAAAAAAGAAACTTACACGTTGCATCTTTATTCTTTGTTTGTTTGATATAATGATCATTGTATCTATTTCCATAATAATGACTTATATGATCTCTTATATTTTAATGGAAATTCTAAATACCATGTTATAATATTGCATGAGATTAACGAGATACAAATTATCAAATTGGAACAATTCTTCTTTTGTAAAAATCGAAATTGAAATTTGATTTTTCTTTAATTTGTCTATATTGATTCAATTTTGAATTTAATTTGAAATGATTATAACTACCATATTGTTAGTTTTTATCATTTTAAAGTTTCTTATAATGATTTTAAATTCATTTTAGTTAACCAATAGAGACTTACTTTATTGCTTTAATTGTAATTATAATATTTGTTAACTTTTACAAGAAATACAATCATGTCTTTACGTATCATGATATCACGTAACTGTCGTCATATCTGATATCCTTCTCGTATCGAAGCTTCCACTACTGGTTTGAGTGTTAACGTATTTGTCAATATTATTTAAAATTCTTAATTTTTCATGTTGTGTGACTATTTAATATCCTTACTTAAATTGTTAATTGATAAAAAGAGTCATTCAAACAATTACCAGATTTATATATTTTTTTACTACTATTGAACCTAGCAGGTTTCTAGCTTAAACACATCAAACAAATAACTGGATTTTATTATATTTATGGTAACAAAGTCAAGCACGATGCCGTGGGCTTCTAGCACAGTGTCATATGCTTCTCACCCAGTGGTAAAGTGTTTTGCGCAGCGACCTAAGCTTCTAATCCTCGGATAAATAGGTATAGATTTAAAAAAAGTGTAGAATTAGAAGATGATTAGAAGATGTGTGTTCAGTTGTTAAAAGACAGATTCATGCATATAAAACTATTGGATCTAAGGAGACACTTCTTAGTTCTTCGTGAGGATATCTATAATTCTTAAACGTTATGTCATGTCAGATTTTTCGCTCACCATATGTCCATATCAGATTCTGAAAGGGTGATTGAATTTGTCTCTCTAATAATTTGACATATATGAGTGTATAACATATATTGGAAAGTGTAATCGAATGTTTTGATCGAGATGTATGATATGTAAGAGGATATGAGACAAATTGTAACACCCATTCTGAAACCCTACCCACAAGTTTGATCTCGTATAAGCGGGCTAACTGAATTTTAAAACCTGCATGTTGGAAACTGGATTCGACATTTAACTCAAGAAAACTGGATTCGATCAAACTCTAATATTTGAATCAAACCTCAATTTTTTTCAGCACTAAAAAGGATACCTAATTGACTCTTTAAAAAGGACAAAAACATTGTATTAACTGCATTGCATATATAATGTACAAGTAACTATAGCATCAATCTTCAAGATGTATATAATTGCCACATTCCAAGAGGCTAGCTAGAAGAAACTATCAAACAAACTCAACACAAACCCTCAACTCAGCTTCGTTTTCCACCAAGTCCTCCCTGCGATACCCTCCAAGCCCAGTTTTAAACGTTCTTCCGCTGACCCTTTTCGCCGCAGCACACGACACACCACCACCGGCAGCAGCCGACGGACCACCTGAGAAACTAGAAGAACTCGATGACGATGAAGAAGAAGATGGTGATGAGGTGTAGCCAATTTCAGCATCACTGTGTTTGATAAGCTCAGATAAAAGCAATACAAGAGAAGCCATATATAATCGCCCTTTTGGATTTACAACCGATCGATCCGATGACAGAGTCTATGACTGAGATAATAATATAATCGCATACAGAGATTCCCTTCCTGGTTGCGTGTATATATATATATATATATATATAATATGGAGGTTAAGTTGGGGTGGGTAGGAAGCATGCATAGGAAGTTCAGCCCATAGTTATTAATTTATTATTAAATAAATAAAATATTGTGGCTGGTGTTTATCTGTTGGCTGCTGCCCATTTTTTCGGCAACAGGTTTTTTACAATCCAAATGCTTCGGCAACAGGTTTTCTACTTTCCAAATGCCCAATTCTACTTTTAATTTCTTGAATTAATATTGTAATTTTTTCCTTAATAAAGGTTATAGGAAGTAAAGGGAATATAAATCTTAAATTCGTATCTTCTAATCTTCATATAAATAAAAGATTAATATGTATACGTTTTATTCATACCATCTTAGCCATTTAATTGAAAAATAATTTTAATATATTCGATTTATCTTATTTATCTAATTAAAACTGAAATTTAACTTTTACTTTTATTGGTTTAAGACTTTAAATCAATTTAGTTTTAGTATCTTATCTTATAACTAGTTTATTACCCCGTGTAAAAACACAGGGATGTTTAAAAAAAAGAATAAAATTTGATGGTATAAAATTATAAAATGTATAGTAAAATAAGTGTAAAAGTGTTTCATAAGTGTTTTGCGATATTAAATTTTTTAGATAAAAATAATAAAATATCACCAAAATTTTAAATATGTCAGATTTTTTAACAAAAAACAATAACTAAATTTTTTTGAAGTATTACTATTAATGGATATCAAAAAATTAAGAATATACTACCTTTTAAAAAGTGTCATATTACAATAAAATTTATAACAAAACGTAGATAAAAATGAGACGGTCGTAAATATATAATTATTCTTTCAGTAAACAAAATGTATCACAAGTTACTAAACATAATTTATAAACACCATATAATTAATATACAATTTTTATAAAAATCCTCTACATTTTCTTAAAAACCCCTCAAATGTTTTATAAAACCCCCTCATAATTTTCATTCAGGCCCTCCCAATTGATTTAGATTTGGAATTGGATGACATTAATCTTTCTAAAATTGTTTTTGAAATTGAATAATTATGAAATTGAAAATTGTGATTGGTTGATTGAATTTCAATTTATGGTTATTTTTGAAAAATTTATATGTCTTTTATATATAGATATAGATAGATAGATAGATATGATTTTCGAATTCAATTTTGAAGTAACCAAACGTTTGATTATTTAATTATATCTTGTCATATGCAATTAAAATTTTATTTATTGCATAATTGTCGTCCTAATATTAAACGGAGTGTTTTAAATTCATAATGGTCGTAAATATAGTTTTCATCAACAATATCTTCTTATTCGTCTCTATCTTCTTCTAATATTAATAAAACAGTGACATAAATAAAATCTATTAGATAATTATACCAATTAATTTATATAAATAAAATCTATTAGATAATTATACCAATTAATTTATATAAAAAAAATTTAATCACTAAATCTGAGCCACTCATTTTTAATAGAACTTAAAAATCTAAATTTGTCTTTTCTTAACAAAATTTATAATTAAAATGATGCACGACACAATATTATTATTGTTTTGGTAAATATTCACTATTTAATATTTAGATAGGATAAAAACATGGTCAACATATAATAGATGTCAACATTGACAGTTAAAAGAACTCAAAACTTAAATGTATTAGTGAATTCAAATCTCTTCTTAATAAAAGACCTAATATTCATTAACAACTGTAAGTATAAAACTTAACGAGCACACAACTAATATATATCATATTGGGTGTGTATTACACAATATTATCCATGATCACATATATAATTATAAACACACAATACAAAAGCCATACCAAGAATTTTACAAGTCTATCAAAATACTTTTGCTTGTCTATTTGCTTCGTCCGCTCACTTGGTGAGGAAACTGATGGTGGTGATTGTGTTAATCCACGCAAATGCTTAAAGAACCCAAATTAAAGAGGAACAAGAGAATCCATAGTTCAATAGATCGAACTCATTAGACTTAATAATAACTTGGAATTTATAATGAAGTTTTTTTATCTGACATTAAAGAACTTGCTTCGAATTCAAGATTTAAATCGCTAAGAAGGTGTCCATTTTTATAGCTATAAAGGTTAAAAAGTAAGAGAGATACAGTTACCATCGCATGAGTGTATTTTGTTATAAACAATGGGCACATTTCGTTGAAAAGTAACACAATTTACAAGATTTTATTTCAAGAAATGTAGAATATTTTTTATAAAAGCTGTAGAAAAAAAAGAACCTAAGAAATGGGGTTTAGTATCCTATTTAGTATGTTACATTGGATACTTTCGGTTGTCTTATATGTGTGATAACTTATATGTTACCTTAAAAGTAAAGTTTTTGAACTATTAAATATTCTTTATAAAATTTTGATTGTATTACATTGTTGGTCTTTTTAGAATTAGGGTATTTCATATTTGGTCATTTAAATAAAATGTTGTAAATCTAGTTGTTAACTTTGAAGCATTGCACACTATTAATCTTGTGATGGTTAAAATAAATGGCTAATAGTGTGCGATTTTTCAAAATAAAAGATTAACTATGTATGATTTTCTAAAATAAAAAACGATAACTTAAAAAAACAAATGTAAAATAATCCTAATTCTAAAAAAACCAACCATGTTATTAATGTAAAATTTTCATACTTTACATTACCTTACTGCATAAATTGATTTTATGTTCCCTCAAATAAGATATTTTGCAACATGTTACCCTTTAACAAAATTTGCCTTAAATTTATTGGTATCCAGAAAATTAATTAACTCCCAGCTATAAATGTCATGCATGTAAAGCTTGTACCTTGCGCTGGGATGTTTGTTTGTGAGTACCTTACAGTGGGTTAATGAAGAAGATATTTTTAATGTTCAAAAATATATATATATATATATATATATTTTAATTAGCTACTAATTTGGAAACTCCGGCACATAGCTAGGATAGAGTTAGGCATCAGCCGATTTTATTTTTCTTTGATCAATGGATATTCAGCGAATAATAAATGTACCTCGCTATCTAATGGAATGAATTTCTTTTTAACAACGGAAACTAATGGAATGAACTTGTTGAGGTTTAATTCACGTATATCAATAAAAGATTAAAATATACGTTCTGTTTTATTTGGATTTAATAAGACATTTATATATGAGTAGATTATACCATTGGCCCTTTATGGTATATAGGCATTATATGTTTTGTCCTTTAAATTTGAAAGTTACACGGCTCATCCTTGATTCTGAAAATTCAATCTACTTTAGTCCTATATCGTACAAACATTTTAAAAGGCCATTATCTCCTCTCACATACCTTGCACATAAACGTGTTTTTGGTATTTCCTAATTTGAACGTAAAAAAGTCTAACAGCGGGAAATGGTGTTTGATGAGCTCCAACTCACACACACACACACACTTTAAGGGCAACGGTATGCGTATGTCTCCAACGAACAAAAATTTTAGCAAGAACATCACCGTATCCCTTTCATCTTGTGTGACCTCTATTGTGCTCCATTAAACAACGATTTTGGTGCAGAAAGGTTCAACGGTTTGTCTTTCATCGCATCTCTCTCTCCATCTTGTGTCTCCCCTACGTGTGTGTCACAAAATTCGAGTCTCCCCCATCAAACAACAAGAATAACAATTACAAACTAGCAATTTGTGTCTCCCCGTCAGACTCTTGCATCTTCCCCATCTGTACTTCCTTGTATCGTTGGATTTGCATTTTCTAGGTTTCCTGGGAGTTGATTTTTCTATAGTGTTACTCTTCAATCATGTTTTTTATATGAATGCTAATAGTCCACTTTCCGGTTGTGTGTTTATGTGCTTCTTGTGTTCTCGATAGAACTATGACCAAACAACTTCGGCAAACTAGTTTTGTTTCCGGTTTCTACAAATTAGTTTATCCGAAATTGCCCTTACAAGCTTCCACAAACAACAACCCTTCACTTCTTAATTTGATTTCTGCTTGAAAAGAATTAATATACCAAATGACCATAATCAATATGTATGGTTAATCAAAAAGCTTAACAAATTGACAGCAAATTACAAAACTTACACAAGTAACGTCTTCAAGTTTAACATTTGTCGGAGCTTGCAGCTTCCATGAATTTGACAAGTCTTGCATGGGAAAATTTTAAACTATCTTTGTTATCCTAAAATATGTTAAGTCTGGGTTGATTTATCTTAATCGGCCAATCTCATTTACTTTGTAAAGCCTTTCAAAGTTTCAATGCCTTTTCATTTAGGGAAACAGACTATTATTATTTTCACCCCCATGGGGTCAACAAAACCAAACAGGGCCGCTAGGGAACAACACCCCGATCCCGTAGGCAAGCTCAAATCCTCCCCGCTGAGACACACACCCTAGTTGTGATATATATATATATATATATATATATATATATATATATATATATATATAGGGTAAAGATCCCTTGGAAACACCTAATAAATGAGAACGATAGGAACACCTATCATCCGTCCGATTTAAAAAGCATCTTCAGTTCAGATGCATCCCAACTAAATAAAGTTTTAAACAAACATTCCATCTTTTCAAACACACTACACTTCACACTCACGTACCTTCTCACTACACTCCTCATCGACCGTCGGAAGCTTCACCGCCATCCCTCCTTGCCGCCACCATTTAGCTACCGCCATCCCTCCTCGCCACCACCATCTAGCTACCGCCTCTTCATTTGGCCACCACCATCGCTCACAGTCTCATATCTTACCTTGAAAACCACCGCCATTGCTCCCATTAACCTCTCCCCCCTCATTGCTTACCTTCAAAACCACCGCCATTGCTCAAAATTCTAACAATCGCTCGAAGAGATTAGGGCATTTGTTTCTATTACTGTATCAATTTGGGGATTAGGGCAAGGAAAGTAAGAGAATCAAATACTCCATTAAAGTTCGATTAAAGAGGGGCTTAGGGAAAGTTCGATTACCGAAGAGATTTCCGAACCAAAATCTAACAAATGGAGCAATTTGGTAAGTTCAATCATACATTCTGTTTTGTAATTACTGTATATGTGTTTCAAAGGAAAAAATATGGTGCGATTACTACATTTGATTCTCATTATAATATATTTCATATATTTCTATGATTTTTATCTTAGAATAACTACTGATTATTTGGATTTGATCTTATTTTATGGATTTGATATTTAATCTTTTTGTTTTTCGAGTTTACTTACTGTTTATTTGATTCAATGTCTTTGCTAATTTACTACATATGTATCTGATTACTGCATATGTATCTGATTACTGCATATGTGTCTCTGATTATTGCATATATGTATCTGATTACTGCATATATGACTGATACTGCATATATGATCTGATTACTGCATGTATGTCTGATTACTGCATATATGAATCTGATTACTACATATATGTGTGATTACTGCATATGTGTGCTAATTACTGCATCTGATTCTCACTGATTACTGCATATGTGTGTAATTACTCCATATATGTGTCTTATTATTGCATATGTGTGTGATTATTGCATATATGTATCTGATTACTACATATATGTGTGATTACTGCATATATGTGTGATTACTGCATATGTGTCTGATTATTGCATATGTATCTGATTACTGCATATATGTGTGATTAATGCATATGTATTTGATTACTGCACATATGCGTGACAAACTGAATATCTGAAATACTCAAAAGTGAAATTATGTGACAGTGTGAAAAATCTGAAATACTCAAAAGTGAAGGTTTAATTGGAAGATATGATTGAATTTAGATGGTATTCTTGTAAGATCAGTTTTAGGATTAGTATATAGTTGCAAAATTATTGCCTTCTTATCAGTAATTTTGTGACGAAGAGGCTTTAAAACACTGCACTTGTCATTCAATCATGACCCTGTTAAGAATCCCGTGAAGCACTTTAAATTCTTTTTGCTATCAGGTAGCATATTCAATTTTCAGATGCTTACTTTACCAAATGCTCTCTTTGTCCCAGTCTGTTCATTGCCTGTGAAACCTTACACATCCAGTAGCATATTCAGTTAGTCTGTTAGGCATTTTTATTTTCTCTGGGCTTTTAATTTAAGAAAATATAAAAAGATAAAAAGAATGGAAGGGGAAATGTCTATTCCTTTAGCAAGTTCTGACTAATTAACCGTGGTATTCCAAAACCTTTATTATTCTTATACTGTCCTTAATATATTCCTTAATATGATTCCTTGAGAAATATTATTTATATCATGGGAAGCTATTTTTGCAAGGAAATATAAACAAGAACTTGCAGTGATTGCTGCATATGTGTGCGATTACTGCATATGTATCTGATTACTACATATGTATTTTATTACTGCATATATGTGATTACTGCATATGTGTGTGATTACTGCATCTGATTCTCACTGATTACTGCATATATGTGTGATTACTGCATATGTGTGTGATTACTGCATATGTATCTGATTACAACATATATGTGTGATTACTGCATATATGTGATTACTGCATATGTGTGTGATTATTGCATCTGATTCTCATTATAATGTATTTCACTGTCTTTACTAATATTAATTGCATCTAATGATTAATTAGATAGTCCAAGGAAGAGCATGAGGCTAGCTGCAGCCATATTTAAAAAACAAAAGCAAAAAGTGGGATCTTAGAGTTGATCGTCCCATAGAAATTGATGAACCAGATCCAGTTGCAAAATGAAAATGATATTAATGAAGAAGAACGAGAACCAGTTGCTAAAAATGTTAATGTTGGAAATGAAGCTGAAGCAGGTAATATTTTCTTATTAATTATGTTTTAGTACATCTATATTAGTTATTCCTCTTGTGATGTTATCAAATGGGTTCATAGTTCACTCGATTCATATGTGTTCACCATATCTAATTTATGCAGCTAATTTGTATAGGAAATAGTTTTATTGTATCATGTATCTTTTCTAATTGATATACTGCATCTGATAGAGTTTTTATTATTGTATATACTTTGTTTGCGAGGATATATTCTTTTCATTTATATATTTTATTTGTATTAATATTTGATTTATATATCCTGTCTCTAGAAATACTACATAAATCATTTGTGTTATTCACTAATCCAATCTTTTAAACAATCCAAAACAAATGCTCGTTCGTTTATCGTCCGTGTTCAATTATTTGTTCGATTAAAGTTAAACGAACGAACATGAACACAAAAATCTGTTTGTTTACCCGTTCGTGTTTATTTATTTGTTCAACTAAAGTTAAACAAACAAACACGAACAAACTCATTCATGTTCGTTCATTTCATTTAGAACCATGTTCTTGGTTGAAAGATTCAGTGGTTTCTCATCTAAAAAACACTACATCGTAGCTAAAAATGTTACATCTTACCTTCACCTCTTAAATAATTTTGTTGTAATAGATTTTAATACTAACTATTATTTTTTACATACATAAACAAATAAATACCATAACAAATAACTCCACTGCCACATATATATTTAATTGAAATCAATGTTCAATATATCTATATGCATGTATAGATTAAAGAATTTGCCGTATTCAGCCGCCTAAAGGACTATCCAAACACCCCGTTCGCATGATCGCAAATATATTTGCATTCGTAATGGATCCTAACAGTCTTAAGATATGCGGCGATAAAAACACTGCATCTTGTCTACAAAACGACTACAAACAACTTAAAATCACGGCATCATGTCTAAAAATCATACAATCATCTTAAAACTACTACATCTTAGATGAATGAGTCAATCATTACTCATTTAAAATACCACTGCATCTTATTTAAAAACACTGCATCCGAATTAAAATTAGTGCATCTAAAACCTAATACATTTTACTACAATTTCAAAAAAAAAATATCTTAAATTTAAAAGAAAAAGAAAAAGAAATTAACTTTAAATCCAGGAAGTAGAAACAATATATTAGCCGTAATGTTTGACTAAAGATTGTAAAGTTTCTTATTTTCAAAACTTCCAGCTCATCCTTCCGTTCGCATCGTTCGTATTTACATATCGTTCGCAACTGATCCCTTCACTATATATATATATATATATCACTTCATGTGTTAATAAAAAATGATTGGTGTGGTGGAATTGTGGTAGGATAGAAAGATGAATACTATAGGCTTTTTAGTGAGATAGAAAGATGAAAGAGGTAAAGAAAAACTGATATAACGTTTAATATGACAAATGAGATAAAATGGTGGAAGCTGGAATGATAGGTACTTCCTCCCCATAATATGCAAAATTGTGAATCCTATCTTTCACTTTTATGTGTTTAATTAGAGTTAAAAAAACATTTAAAGCGAAAATATAGTACTTTAAAGTATAACATAAAAATATAGTACTTTAAAGTATAACATAATAGGCTAAAACTCTTGAGTCTTATTTGCTTTACTTTTCCTTCCCTTAGGCATTGCATCCTTAAAAATAAACCCAATAACCATCCCAAAAGACGTTAGCTAAACAAGGAGGATTCGATTACCGAAGAGGCGAAGATCATCTAAAACAATTTACTGCCAAAAAAGCTCTAGCATTGCTATTGTTAACAAATAATTTGTTAAATCAATGTGATTGCAAAGTATTGCGGACTTTAACCAATTGTCACAACTATTCCCAAATCAATGTTGTCATTATCAACTTCTACCATACATTTGGTTAATCTACTTTGCTCTACATTACGAATTTTGTCTTTTATATCTGTTCTTATTTATTTAATCATTCATTTCTAGTTTATTGATTTAAATATATTATTTATTATACATCTATAAACCCACAATTGACTAAACACAATGCAACTAACTAATTATATTATAGAAATAAATAAGTGGTTGAGTTGGTAAGTTCGATCGTTTGTTATATATATATAGGGTAAGATTACATATAGAACCTCCCTTAAATATATAACCTAAAGAACTAATCTGATGATGACACATATGACATTATGAATAGGGTCAAAACTGGAAAATAAACTCTAAACATACATCCACGTGCCACCTCCTTTTTACTCCAGGAAACCCATTTTTTTTTTAAAAAACCACTCAATTATTTAAATAATCATAATTCTTTCGTTTTTTAGAGTTTAAGCAAGAAAATTATATCATTAGATTCAGTTTTTCGTCCTCTTTCAAACAAGACTAGGCTTGATATATTTCTGAAACTTTTTTTTTTAAAATGCAAAATTTTCAAATTTTGCATTTTCATGAAAGTTTCATTTCAAACTGCAAAATGCAAAATATCGTAAATGCAAAATATCGAACGGGTCATCATATGCTTCCAAAATGCAAATTATAAAAATGCAAAATGCAAAATGCAAACTCACAACATTACAAAGCAGCTCAAAATGCAAATTACATATTCAAACCCATAATACAAATTCCATACACAACACTTATGTAGCCAAAAATGCAAATTATATACACAACACTACAATGAAAAATCCATACACAAAACTACATCAGTTTATTGTTTTAGTTATCTTCTTTCAAAACCCACAAATAACAAAATCATTCCAACACGAATCATGAACCAATTTTTTGGAGTTTGATGAATAAAAAAATCAAACCTGGTTCAAATAAAGCCAAAAATCGATATGGGTGAGGTGGAGATGGTCGTAGCTGGCGACAAGAAAAAAAACGGCGGTGGCCGACGATTACAAATCTCGCCGTCACCGAAGCCGTCCATACTGATGTCGCCGGAGTCGGTGCATGGTTGCAGGCTACGCCGGGTTGAACGTCGACCGGAAACAAAAAACATATTGTGCAAAACGGCGTGACGCAAAGCTTCCGGATGAACATCGGAGATGTGGATTCAAAATGGCTTAGAAGAGAGAGATCTTGGAAAGTGAAAAGAAAATTATGGCAGGTGGGGAAGAGATCTAGAAAAGTGAAAGAAATTATGGTAGGTGGGGAAAACGTGTGCCCTGTACATGTTTGACATTTATTTCCAATATTACCCTTGAAAGTGTAAATTAGACGGCTGAATTATTAGTTATTGTAATATTTTTTACATTTAATCTCAGCCATATATTAGTAGATCTAAGGGTCCATATGTGTTTTTTAGGTTCTATGAATAAAACATGGTTCTACATTGATGCTTTATATATATATATATATATATATGAAGAAGTTCCATTGAAAACTATTTTTAGTGCGAGAACCAATATGAGCCGTCCAATTCCCCCTCTTTCAATGTCATTGCCCACTCATGAATTCCTCACATACACCCTGCCACACTTGATCCCCCCACGCTTTCCATCTATGAATTTCACTTATCAAATCAACGGCTAAGATTGGTTCTCGCGGTTCTCGCATTAATATCGGTTCTTAATGGAACCCTCCCGTATATATATATATATATATATATATATATATATATATATATATATATATATATATATATATATAGGGTAGGGATCTAGTAAAAAAATGTTATGATACTAAATGTAAGGTGAAATCTGGACCACAAGATCTATTCAAAAGTCAAACAAAAAAGTCTCTATTTTTACCAAATTTTCGGAATTAAAAAAAATAAAAAAGGTTAATATGGTAAATTTAATAAGCAAAAATAAAGGAGGAGAAACACGTGGGTCTCTTCCCCTCAACCAAAAAATCTCAAGGCAAACATCTGATACACTGTTTACAATATCCTGATGCACAAAATACAATACTTTAATTCACATAATACATTTGATGCATAAATTACAACCACTTTGATGCACAAACCCACCATAATGATGCATAAGACACACTCATATCACCGATGATTCATCAGTAACAACAACACAACATAAAATAAATATAAACTCAAGCATGGATGAACAACAAAAATAAATCTTGATTAAGAAAATTTGAAAAAGTCTTGATGTTTAGTAACAAAACACTTCATTTTATTGATGAACAATCATAATACAGACTACATTCATAGAATATCACATCAAAATTGAAGCAAAATCCAGATGCACAAATCGTCTTTGATTCACAAAATTACAACCATTTTACTTCACAAAACAGAAAAATTCATACTGTAAATCTGATGCACAGGATCAAAAGCTAAAGCTTCCTCTGGAACCCAACATAACCACGATGCACAAAATGATAAGCCCTACCTGAAGTACCCTCCAATTCTGTCAATCTTTTTCTTTTTCACGACCTTTTCCAGATCCATCCTTGCGTAAATCTGATGTACAGGGAGACGAAAAATCATAGATGAACGATGACGGCAGTGGTGCTCCAGCGGCGGTATCCGGTGGGTATAACAACGGCGGCGGCTATGGTTATGCTTCACATCCACGGTGGGCGTTGGCGAAGAAGATGGCGACAAGGAGGAAATCGCTCAGAAGAAAAACGCCGAAGGTCGGCGGACCCCTTATCTGTGGCGGAGAACAGCGACGAAACCCTAATATGTGGCGGAGAAGGGCGACAGTGGTGTTCGGCTGGTCGACAAAAGGGCGATGGTTGTGCTTCTGCTGGTCGACGGCCGAAGGTCTAGGGCTCAATATCAAAGAAAGAGGGAGGTTTGAGTACGTATAAGAGAAAAGAGGTTTGAATGGACGTATGAGGGAATACGTGGGAGAGAGAATGTGGAAAGAGAATAAAAATTGTTCCTGTTTTACCCTTTTAATAGTTTTGCCACGTGTCAAGCCCTGGTTTCTCCTTACATTTAGTACCTTAAGTTTTTTTTACTTGAACCCAATTCTATATATGTATATTGTTACTTTTAGAATCATGTAAGCATATTTAAGAAGAACTTAAATTAAAATAAATCGATGAATTAGAATAATTTTGGTCATTTTTGTTGAAAAAGAGATCAATAGTGTAAGAGCGAGTTAAGGACGAGCCTCTTAAATTTTCAACCAATAAACTAGTTACGTAATTTTAACGACCAAAATCTTAATTTAATGTTTGGGTTCACATGTGAATCAAGGTTCAATCATACTTATAATAGACGCTAGTACGCCACTAGCAAGAAATTGGGGGAAATACACATAATAGTTCTAAGTTTAAAAACTATTCAACCAAAGTCATTTATTCCTTTATTTTACATTGTGAATTTTTTCATGGATGAAGTTTTATGAAAAAGTTTTTAGAGTTGGTTACTATTCTGTGAAATAAACTCAAGAAATACGTTCGTTAAAATTCGTTGAGAACCAATACTTCATGTTAAAATTCTTATTTGTTTAAAGTTGTTAAGAACATAGACTGGTATTTTTTTCCCTTCCTTTTTTAAGGAAGTCGTAGCTGAGGCCTGAGAGGCGTGAGCCCGAGACAAATAAGCCCAGCGGACCATTGGGCTATCAAAGATTGGGCTTTATGCACTATTTTTCTTAATGTCATGACTCATGACCAGCAGCTACTGGGCTAATATTCTATCCCTTATGATATCCAACAGTTAGCAACGTAGCATGTCATTGTCCTATACTTATTTCATGAGTTGCGAATAAGGTTAAATTTTTATTAACTTTAACCATTCTTCGTGTACGTCAAATTTTACGTACAAATCAAGGGCGGAACCAGGATTTTTATTGACCGGTTACACCATATAATGGCGAAAATAAAATAAAATAAAATTGATAGTGTTGTTCGGGTTTTTTCTCGGGTTTTCGGTTAATCGGGTCGGATTAACACGGTTTCGGCTGTTATTATGGTATTTTAGAGCCAAATTTTAAAACAAAACACAATTTATATGAAAACATGTTAACTAAAATGCTATTTTAAGGTAAAATAAAGTAATTTAAAGGTATAAATTGAAGATTGAACCATTTCCTATCATTTATTTTAAAAAATATCATTTTTCCTTTTATTTTGGTGGCATCACCGGTGGCACCTCGAAAATTTACCGGTAGCACTATTTAAAAAAATCGAAAATTAACACTACAAACCGTCAAAAGATCGGTGTCCCGTGACCCCCATCTCCACCACATAGGTCCGCCACTGGTGCGAATGATGCTTGTTTGATTTAAATTTTTTTACATTAAGATCGAGGCCCTTTTTAGATTTCTATACTGTACATAAAAACGATTGGACCAACTCTGGATTGCTACAAACATATTCGCTCGTTGATCACCCTTAACATCTCCGTCATCTAAAATCGGTACTCTACTAGTGGTTTTATTTTTAGAAAATATATCTAAATTTAACATTTTACTTTTAACAAGATTTTTGTTGGTGGTTTGAACATGATCATAAGACGTACTTCTTTTTATTATCATAAATGACTATAATAGTTTATTATTCGGAGGTACGTTCTCACTATTTTAGTGAAATTTCGTGAAAGATTTTTGTATGTATTCACCAATGATTTCTTAGCTTAGTGGTTAAGAGTGAGGGGGAGGCAAAGCCTTCTAGGAGGTCCAGGGTACAAACCTTGACATTAGAGTTTAATTCTAACTTGGTATTTACTAACTTACTAACAAATGACTTTGCCCTTCAAAAAAAAATTTATTATTATTCTAATAATTTTCGGTACAGATATATTAATTGTTAGCACGTGCATCCATGCTATTTTAGTGAAAGTTCAATATATACTTTTCACGTGCTATCATAATTATTACGGTACAAATAAATACATTTAAAACACACTAGTAAATAATAATTAATGGCTCTTAACGTAGGAGAACTATTAATTTTTAGTTCATACTTTTATTAGCCTCTTTGTTTTTAACCTTTTTCACTCATCAAAATGTATTTGCATAAAGTATCTTTCACTAATAGTATATCTCTGCTATTATATTAAACATTTAGCTACTATTTATAAGATTTTTTTAAGTTAATTTTTTTGAAAAAAATAAAAAAATGTAAGTTAATTAATACAACTAATAAAGCATGTTTTACAATACTTTAAAGCAATTTATACTAAGTTTGGACTGAAGGTAATATAAAATAAATCACAAAAGTCAGGTTACAAAATTTAGTAATGGTCAAGATTCTTACAAATAGAATTTAATATGTAATTATATATATTTGTATACTTGTTTTTTATATTCTTATATTAAAATAAGAGTTAATTGTCCAATTGGTCCTTTAACTTAGGTGTTTCTGTCATTTTAGTCTTTTAACTTTAAAAATGGTACGAAACATCCTTAAACTGCCATTTTCATACTGTTTCTGTTAATTTTTTCCGTTAAAATAGATAAAATAACCATTTTATCCTTGTATTTATATTTTATTGTTTTATATTTTATTTTTGCTTATTTTATAAATTAATTTATAGTTAAAGTCAAAGTCAACTCTCTCAGTAGTCATCTCTGTCAAATAAATTAATTTTTATTGTTTTAATTGAAACCACCACATCGGATATCACTACCAAATAAACTAATTTTTATTATTTTTACTCATTTTATAAATAAATTAATTTATATTTTATTGTTTTATTTCTTTCTCTCTCTCATACAGTCAACAGTAAATCACCACCAACGACCACCCACCACGACCACCCACCACCACCAGAGTCTCTGTTCATCGCAACCACCACCCTCCATTTTACCAACCACCACCGTTGTTTCTCGCCGACAACCACAACCCACCACCGCCCCTCTCTCGTGTCTCTCTCTCTCTCTCTCTCTCTTCCCCCTTTCATTCCAATAGCAATTTCCAAACCTATTTCACAAAAATTCTCGTCCATACAAAGTTATACACACATAGACATTTAAACACACACACACAACCTTTCAGATGTAAAGAACAAGAAAAAGAAGAACAGTTATGTGGGTGTTGCAGATCTGTTAGGGTTTTCGATCTACCCAATCTTTCAGATCTAAAGAAACACACACACACAATCTTTCAAATATACACACACATTAGGGTTTCGATTTTGATTTCAAACACCGCCGCCCGAGATCTGTGTAGCAACCGCCACCGCTACCGCTGTTTCAGCCCTAGATCTGTGTAATACACCGCCGCCTCATCTTCAACATCTCTAGGGTTTTCTGCCATTTTTCGCTATGGATATAGGGTTTTCGTGTGTAGCACAGAGGTCGATGGTGGAGAGTTGTAGATCGGGTTTACGGTGGCGGTTCACGGTGGTGCAGGCGGAGTGGTGGCTGTCGAGGTTGCAGTGGTGGTCCTTGGAGAGAGAAAGGGAGGAAGTTGTGGTGGTGAGATGGCGGTGGTAGTGGAGGAGTACGGTGGTGGTGAGAAGCGGTAGCAGTGGAGTACGGCGGTGTACGGTGGTGGCGAGATGGCTGTGGCAGTGAAGGAGTACGGTGGTGGTGGCTACCAATTAGTGGTGGAACCACGTTATGAGAAGGGGGGGGGGGGAGTGGCCCCCCCGTAGGTTTCAAAATTTTCATGGAAAATTACTAAAAATTTCAAATAGGCCCCTATAAATATTACATCTAGGCCTCTCCTTATTTACCCATTTGACATTTAAGCCCCTTGAACTTTGAAATAAAGTCGTTAATATAATAAAATGGTACTTTTAATTCAAGTCTCCAGTACATTTAACCTTACGATTTAGTCATTAACATCTAGATCGCTGAACTTCACAATTTATTTGTTGTAAATTGTGTTAATTATGATGTGATTTGTAAATAACTCTTTAAAAGTTTCAAAACTAAAGCTAAATTATTCAATTATCGAACAATTTTGATCCGACTCGTTTACTCTGAATATAGTTTCACTTGTTATATTAGTCGACTTGCCAATTTTTCATTAAAGTTGCCCCCCGTAAAAAAAATTCTGGATCCGCCACTGCTACCAATCTACCATACCCGTTTGATGAGGAGAGAGAGGAGTGAGAGAGATGGTGTGGAGAGAGAAAGAGGTGTGCTGTGTAGTGTGAAGAGAGAGAAATACGTGTGTGGTGGCAGTAAATTATAAAAAAGATAAATATATTAAAATGTAATTAAAAATTAAAAAATATGAAAAGACGGAAATACCCCTGACTTAACAATGATACTAACGGCTAATGTTAAAAAAGACTGAAATGGCATAGAAATGACAGTTAAAGGATAATTCTTACTACTTTTAAAGTTAAAAGACGAAAATGGCAAAAACCCTTAAATTAAAGGATCATTTGGACAATTAACTTTTAAAATAATAACATTTTGAAATTAAGGTTGTTTTATATAATTAGTTGACATCCAATCCTTAATCTTTAATATAAACTACAATAACCGAGTTATGATGTGATCATTCTATTTTTAGAGTTTTTTTTATCAATTATGTTCGTTTATATTCTCAAACGCCTTTAAAATTAGTTGTTTTTACGTCAAAAACTGTAAGTTTTGCACATTGTTCAAGATTTTCATTTTTTTAGGTTATTTGCTTAACACTATCATGTCACGTTATTTTCTCAAATTCCTTTATTTTCATTTTTTAGGTGATTTAGTTTGTTAATACTTTTTTGTATGTTTTACAATTGTTTCACTATACATGTTAATACTATTTAACACTGAAAACTTTTAAAATTACTTTAATCATATTCCAATTTATGTTTGACAAAAGTCAATTTAATTAATAAAAATTGGGATCATATAAATGTTGATAAAAATTCAAAATTTAAAATTAGTTATATCCTTCCAAAATTATAGAAAGCTTTATATAACAAACCAGCAACCTAAACCATGGAGGGTCATAGAAAGTTAATTAATAACCTAAAAGAATATCACTTTGATAACTTTTCGTGTTATGTCAAATTTGAAAATAAGTTATACCCTTTTACAATTAGAGGAAACTTTATACAATAAAGAAAAACTTTTAAACCAAACATTAGTTATGGTTAAAATTTTAATTACTAATTGAATTTAATATACAATGATATATATACATATATTGTGTATAATATTACATATTTTCTTAAATTTTAATATTTTTATATGTTCAATACCATTAAAAACATTATAAAAATAAAGATCACTGATTAACCATCTTGAATGGAGAGGAGTAAATCAGTATTAAGACTAATTGACCATTTCATTGTTTTGTTTTTAAGTTAATAAAATCAATGTGAGATTAATCCACCATAACTCTTAACAGACATATTAGTGCTGGTATACCTACCACTACCAGTACCTACTACAGAATAATTGGAGTCCACTTAAATTGACGACTATTCATCCTACCATTAAAAATGGCTCAATTAATAATGTCAATTATGACATCCAATCCTATTTGGATAAAACCATTGGCTTTACGCCGCATACAATTTAATTTCAAGAAAGAATTATATATTTTTTTCTATTTCATCATTCTTTTATTTAATAATAAATTGTACAAACATTCTATTCTTTTCTCTAATACCTTCTCTTAGACACATGTTATTTGATCTAATTAGTAAAAAAATGAACAATAACAAGAAAGGACCCAAAGCAAGAAGTTTCGACATGGTTATCAGTTATCACTCCATCAACAGACAATATATATTAATCTCTAGCAAAATGCTAGATCAAATTACAAAACGTTAATCACAAAGGATTACAACACCTAGGATCCAATCAGTAAGATGATTAGTAAGAATACTTTATACATAATATCACATTGACGTAATAATAAAATGGAACCCGCCTTTGTTGGATCCAAAACTCATAATCTAATGTCCACGATTACATCTCACTAATTAGGAATGGTAAAGGGACAGGTTTGGGGTGGGGATTGGTCCCCCGTCACTGTCCTTACTATTTAAGAAAACCGCGAAAATTTAAACGGTGATTCTCGTCGGGTAACCAGGGAAAACCGTTGGAAAACGGGTACCCCGCTTAATATGTACATATAATTAAATGAGTAATTTTCACCACAAATATATCCGTTAAAGTAAAACTGTAATTATATACACACACACATTATCGAGTATCGGTTAATCAGAATAAGGATCATCAAACGCATCCCCATCCCGCCTCCATTTATATCGGTTTTTGTTTTTCTTCATCGGTTTCAGTTTTTTTAAGATCTCTAACACTAAGGTGCTGTTTGTTTTTTCAAAACAGATTTGTTTTCCTCTAATGTCTGCAGACATGCAGACATTTAAAGAACAAACAGTTTGTTTTTGCAATCAGAAAAGAGTTTTCCAGATCTTTTTACATCTATTTCCAGCAGAGGTGTATCGTCCTCTGTTTTAAATAGACATTCTCACATGTATATCTGTTGCACATTCTTGTCCTTGGTTTTAACTCTATAATCATAATATTATATAATACAGATATTTAGTTGATCGTGTGTGATGAACGAACCACTATTCGACCACCGGTCAACATGGTTGTACACACACATACATATACATATATAAATAAATACATATACATAATATGTACATACACAAATATACATACATACACACATACATATACATACATACATATATATATATATATATATATATATATATATATATATATATATATATATATATATATATATATATAATTGAGTTCAAATAAAAAGAGAATTTGCGTCAATTTATAATACTTTTAATTAATGAATTCTAGATGTGCATCAATTTATAATTGATGATTCGTATTGTGTATCAAATAATCCATAGCTTTTTGATCTTTGAATAAGTGTTTTTTTCTGTAAAATTTGTTCACATAATTTTAGAAGGTGGTTAATATTCAAAAGACTAAAATACCCTTAATTAACTCATTTTAATTAATTTATTTTTAAAAAAAAGTTAGTTATTATCTCATAAATCTAGTGGCTCACAATTCCCCTTACTTTTTGTGCAGACTGCAGACAATTAGTCCACATCTATTTTTACAGACATGGAAATAGATGGAAACAAACAACAAACATTTTATCTCTGAAAAACAAACAACACCTAATACATTCAGGCTGTCACCGGACCTATCGGTCCACGAGTGTCAAAATGCATGGCTGCACACGATAAACAACTATAGACAGACGAGAATAAATACAAGATAATATGAACTATATTACTCCTTTCTTCTTTGGCTATTTGAATTTTAGTTCTATATTTTTTTTTCTTTTTTCTGTGAAAAATAAACAAAATACCAAACTCAACACGAGGAATTCTACCTAGAATTTGCCCCTTATTTGTATGTTTCCTCTATGTTCGTCTAATCTTCAACCACTCAATATATATATCGATATTTTCTATTCAAAATTTAAAGGTATAATTGTCTCACTAAAGAATTTTGTTGTATATGATAAATTGTTTTTTATATAATACATATTAAAAAAAGAACATTCAATAAAAACAAGATTCAATATATGCTAGAGAGGTTCCTTTGTAAAAAATGCGAATATATTTGTAAATATTCGAATAAAGTTGATTGCCTTTCCTATTAAAAAAATCGAATATTTGACATATCTCCAATTTCCCATGTGTTTCGACTCAAACCTGACTTGGATCAAACCCATCATGTTTGACCCTCAGATGGCTTCAGTCAAATAACAACTCACCAAGTGGGATTTAAGCTCCATGTTAAAAATAAAAAAATATATATATATATATATATATATATATATATATGTGTGTGTGTGTGTGTGTTTTAAAAAAAAAGAAATGTACCAAGATTTAATAAAGGCAACCAAAGACACTTTTTCACAAGGTAAACCATTTCATTTTGAACTCTCTTTCATGGAGACGGTTCCACAAAATTACGTCTGTGGGGCATCGAATACTAGAAGTGAAAATATGTATGTGTTAGGATAATAGGTTAAAATGAATGTAATCTATTGTATCCTATACTCTTCAAAAGTAAAGTATAGTACGTAGTCTTAATTCAAGACAATTAAATGATGTTATATCATACAATATAATTTACACCTCCTATTTCTTCGAGTAATCAGTCGGGGTCCAGAAAATAAAATAATATTCTGAATCCGAATAACAAAACTTATATACGTCAAATGGATTTTTTAAGTAAAAGTATTTAATAAACACCCCTAGCTATTTGTAATTCCGAATGAAAGAGGTCGTGAGATATTCTACTCGGTAGTTCGATTTTTCCCCTTTGTTTTCGCTTTTCATTTGGATTGAATATTAACCACAAACAATTTATTTAATAATTCCACATTTGCTGGACAAAAATGTCGAAATCTATTATGTTCACTATTTAAGAAAATTCCATTTTGGTATTTTGGTAGGTTTAGGAATATCTCGTTCTCTTTTGCTTAAATATCTTTTATTATAATTTGAATTATTATGATCCGAGAAAATACATAGACTTTGTACCCTTTTTTAATAGCTTTTATGATTATATTATAGGCTTATGGGGGTACTATATGTGACACTTGTCAACGAAATAAATGTATTGTTACTTAACAAATGACAGAATACACACTTTATTGATACGATTGAGCCATAATCCTGATCAATCCATTAACGGTAGATGGTTATTTTACATGACCATGTAGGGTTAGAGCATCAATGCCTAAACTTTTAATAGTTACAAATGTATTAGAATGTTTGCGAGTTGATTAAGAGATTGGGGAATGTATGTGGACTACCTTTAGAAAATTATTGCGTATGTGGACTCAAACTAACCATATATTTATATATTTATAGACATTAAATTCGACAACGAAGTGTCTTTACATCGTTTTCGTCTTCCTATTATTTTAGAACATCTAATAATTAATTACTTTTTTAAAATATATGAACATAAGTCCAACAAAATTAACTAATTATTATCACTAATTAATTTTTTAATATCATCCCTTATAACATAGAGAGACTTCGGAAGATAGTAGGAGTTACCCTTCTTCTGTACTCGAAATGACCCCTTAATTTGTTTCTTTGTTGGCTCAGAAGTTCAAAGTTTATAGTCGAGCTTAGTTCGGTTGAATCACTTATTTATGTAGCTGGCTGGGTGTTTCTTGAAATAGAAAATCTGTCTTTACGGAATTTGTGCGACTTCAATTACTGTGTCTAATTTGGTATTGAAAAAACAAGCTTCTGCATAACAATGATGAAAAGGATATGTTTTTACGGGTGTTAGATCCACGTTGTGTTTATTTTATCTTATTAGTCTAACTTTGCTTCTAGTTGTATTTCTTAAAAATATATTATAGATTTAGTAAATTCTCTTTGACTATATAAATGATGTAGTTTACCATAATTCATTCAAACATTTCAATAGTATCAATTGGTACAACCCAAGGTCATCATTCCCTTTAGGGAATGGGATCTCAAAGATATTTTTCCTAAAATTAACATTTGGTCAAATTACATGAGGCAATAAGTATTACATGTAAAGAATAAACTAGTGACCTCGAATATTAATAAAATCTATAGAAGAATTATCTATCGGAATAATACTCAGAGAGAGGCTCAGTGAAATAGACATGTATGTGAAGATGCAAATTAACTGCATATGGATAGAAAGACCCTATGAAGCGTCACTGTTCCCTAGGATTGACTTTGGGCCTTTCCTGCACAGCTTAGGTGGAAGGCATGTGTGTTCTTATTTCTTAGTGTATTATTTCATACTATTGCACTATGATCATCATAATCATTGTGAATTTACCTTAATTACACTTATACTTGATACAATTGGTACTACAAAGAGATCTCCATGTTAAGGATACTTAGACATACACCTTATTCAATAAGCTATTACCCAATGTTAATTACGGATTGTAGACAAAGTTCGATCTTTAAAAATAAAAGAGGTTTAATGGAGTCACACTCCTTTTGATGTAGTCCAAAGTTTTTAGGACTTTTTTGGTTTATGGTAGTTGCCTTTTGATCATTGTCTCTAACTTAAAGATATTTTTGAATTAATAAAATAATCCTCCAGCATTAAGAAAAACAGAGATCATCATCATTATTATATACAAGTTGTCATGTTTTGTAAATTAAAAATCTATAAGTCCATTAAAACACGATATAAAAATTATATAGGAGTTTTCATACGAAGATTATCATTATTTTTGTATGCCGTACCAATTTTCTATCATCCTGCCAAAATGCCAAACCTATATACAAAGTAAAAGTTTTTCACCTCAAAGCTAGTGATCATTGCTTAAAAAAAGAAAAAAAAAATGAAACGCGTTTCTGAATTGAAGCATAATATTATCGTTTGATTAAAATAGAAGAACTCCAATAATTCAGATATTTAATCTAAGGAAATTGAAAGCTATGTTGAATTTGTTTTGTTTGTTGATCAATCATAGAATTTGTAATATTTGAACGTTTATATGAGGGCCTAACCATTTCATCACATGGAAGGATGTTGATTGAATGTGCGGACAAATTCCAAAAAGATTCCCAACAACATTTATGAATCTAGATATTAATAGTGTTTTTAAACTTTATTTATATTTTGTTCCATTTTTATGTGCAACTGTTATTGCATTCAATACATTATTGATCCTTTTGTACTACTTTTTTTCCATTTCCATTTCCATTTTATTTTTCAATTCAACCAAATAAGATAAAAACGATTTGACACATTTTAATATTCTATTTTTTCCAAGAACATAAATTAAACTAAATTATTACGATGAGACATGTCTTTTTTTGTTCCCTTTATTTTAGTTAATAATAGATTTATTTGTAGAGTCCATTCTCATGCTTGTAAGAAATCATGATTAATTATGTTTGACTTAATCAGGAGAGAATCCTAACCCTTTATATTCAAATCAAATAACCTTTTAACATCAAAGATAAGAAAAACCTTATAAAACTCTTAAATATAAAAAACGTACTTCGATTTTCAACTGAGCTTCAGTTTTCCCGTAACATTCAATTGGCCTTACGTTGTCCCATGACATAACAACTATTTTCTTGTTCAGATATGTTATTCAGTTTATACCGAGACCCTCATAAAAAAACATGAAAACACCTTAAGGTTTACTCCTTCTGAAGCATTAAAACCGACTAAATTCACATAATTTAATGTGGAAAAGTTATTCCATTAATAACTCTGTATTAAAAACCTTAGACAAGATTAATAGTTACAAAAATTAGATGCTTGAGTCTTAACTATTAGTCAAAAATCAAGCATCTTTTCAAGCGTATAGGATATAACATTAGTACATGACACATGCTTAAACAAACCGTAGCCAAACACCAACAAAATTAAAAACTGATGTAGCTATTTCTACTCTTCCGAGTGATGGATGATCACTTATATTACATAAAATCAAAACATTGATGAAAGAAATTATAGGACTTCAACAGCAGTTGCAAAATAGTTGGACATGTTTGGTAAATTGTCAAGAAGATCCATAGTCAACATTGACTCCCGACGCCTTGTCCGAACCGGGCGAGTCAACTCGTTTTGAACCGCCAACGGTTTGATCAGAGTCATGGAGGTCGTCCGTTGGACAACTCTAAGCCACTTAGCCTCCATGTATCGTTGTTTCCTCCAGGGTCCGAGATGCATTTTCTTTTCCTTCATGCATCTTTTTGCTGCATTACTTAGAATTTTAATTACATTTTGCAGTCTGTCGATTTTCCCGACAAACACGTCGGGAAGTATCGAAACCAGACCGTTGTACTCGTCACTTCCTTTCTTCATTTCGAACTGACCACGAAACTCCAACTCGATTATCACACGAACCTCCCCTTTCTTCCTATTAGAGTTATCGATCACGTCTATAAACGTGTGTTCGCCTATAAATCAAGATTAAATAAAAAGTTTAAGACTTTAATTAATGTGTAAAGATAAATGGAAAATGCGGATATAATTTATACTAATATGTATTTGTAACAAATTACGTACGTACCTGATGGAATATCTGAGGAACTCTTCCACTTAGACTTGCAAATGGCCGAATTATGACCGGAATCTTGTAACCGGCGGCATATTTCTGTCATCCGGCAGCTCCGGCAGCCACCGGCAACCGGTCTTGAGCAAGAACATACATTTTCGGTCATGTCTAGTTCTGCAACTACTTCCTTCGTTCTAATTCTGATTTTGGATTCTAACGACGTCGTTCTAAACAACGTTGCCTGTCCACAAAGAAATTACATAAAAAGTTTGTCAGAATTTCAAAATATTTGACGTCGAAAGTTCTGGATGAACTATAACCGAAATTGTTTGATGAAATTGATAATGCTTACATGTATATTCTGATGCTGGGTTTCCCAGAATTTAATCTTGTCTTCGACTTTTTCCGAATTCTCGTTCTCGTCGTCTTCTTCAATCTCGTGTTGAATGTCGGGATAACCGTCGGTTTCAGGGGAAGATAGCATGGTGGTTTCGTCCTCCAAAAACCCGAAGATCGAACCGGATAAATGGACAATCGGTTGATCACCGGCGTTGTCGCCGGAACTGTAATTGTGGCTTGGTGACAAGACACGGTGGCTCATCGGAATTCTGGTGGTGGCTCCGCCCATGGATTAGCCTACCCTCGCGGTTTCCTTTTTTTCGTTTTTTGTTTATTTTGAAAGGGGGTTTTTTATTTTTTGCTGCGATGAAAATAATAATGAAAAAAGGTGGTTTTTATAAGCTGGGAGAGGTGAGGGTGATTGAGTGCCACGTGGAAATGTTGCCATTTCATGGTTCTCATCTTGACAGTCTAAGATGGTGGGCCCAGCAGCTCGGATCCACGTCAGTATTGAGTCAGTAATTTCTATAGATATATTCGAATATTCGGGAATTTATTTTTTATATTTTAAAGTTACTGAAAACACCTTTAGGTTTTGCTCTTTTACGAATCCGAGATTCCAGTTTTTGGAAATTGTAAAATAGTCCCTTTGAAAGTATCTTGAACTCGAAGTCTCATGTTTATAGTTTTAACTCAATTGGCGATTGACATGGTACTTAATGTCAAACGATGGAGGCTGAGCATGTTAAATCTCCGATCTCTGATTATTTTCTAGAGGAAAACTTGCAAAATAAGTTTACCTAGAATGTCTATATCATGAACTGATGACTATTTTGATTATCAAAAAGACCCGAGTTCAGTTACTTGTTTAATTTGATTATTAGTGAATCCAAATTACGTTTTGGTTTAGTGGTGATTGGATCGTTTGGTTATATTTTAATCAAGTTAAACTTAAACAAGTTGTTGTGCTTATATCGTTATTGTTTTCATTCAGCTTCAGAGTTGACATATTTAGACCTTTGGTTTGACATCAGAATAAAATGAGGAAAAAAATATATATCATCAAAACTACAATCACATTAACCGTTTTCACATTTTAAATAACTCGTATTATTCAACTATTAGGTTAACTTCGTTCTAAATTAAGTAAATTAGATATCAAAACCCAACAAACACTAATTATTTTAACATCACAAGATTTCAGTTACATCGTATTGATCTTATTCAAGTAAAAAATTGCGATTATAAGAATCAATGAGATAGTCCAAGTATTAAAGAAAATACAAAAAAAGGAGTAAAGATTTAATAATAGATATATTCTTAGGGGGTGTTCAAGAAAAAATTCAAAAAATAGAGGATGTTATGTGAATTGTTAATGATTTAATAATATCGGGTGGGTTTCCTTTAACCTTCCGAAATTACTATACCTCTCCAGAGAACAGTCCAACCCATGAACAGCTTGAGAAAACTGTACACTACGCACCATCACTTGTACCCGTTTCTGACTTTAGTAAAAAGCTTCTTGACAATAATATTCCCAACTGGGTAGAGAGGTATATTCCGTTTTGTCGTATGATCCGGTGCGACCTCTAGTGTGACAGCCTGGATGAACGAACACCGCGTCATCTTGCCCGTTGAAGTAGTGAGGCTTATCTGATGATGTGGGGTCCATGGTAGTTCCCCTACTCTCCATGTATGTCCTGGTCTGGTACTTTCACGAAACCGGGAATGGATTTAATACGCGGCGCAAAGCCAGTGGCGCACAGTGCTTAGATAGATGTATCAGGCTACAATATTAAATCAATGTTTGTAAGAACTGTTAGAAACCGATAATGACCAAATTATCCTTGATTATGGTTAGATTTACTAAATTAAACAGGATGCTTTTTTCAATTTTGTTTGGATTCTTTCAATAATTTGATGAGATAGGTGTAGGACCTGTAGTATAGAATATTTTCCATGTTTTTCACATTTGATGGTAACTCATTTTAAACAATATAAAAATAAAAGGTTATAGTATATTTAAGGTAAAAAAAAGTGACCGTCAGTCAATCAGAAAGTAATAAAAATTTAGAAAAGGTTTGATCTCATAGATTTGGAGTTGCAAACAATGTTTATTATACAAAGTTATTCATGTAATAATTGTTAAAAAAAATTATTGGTAATTCTATTTTTTTTTATGAACCTATTTGTTAAAAGTTTATTGTAAATTATTTATGATTTTAATCAATACAAAGATGATCAAAGTTTAGTGGCGGCCGGAATCAATTAAGTTTCACCATTATGTATGATAGGTTTATGTATCATCAGAAGTGTTACTAACTCGTCACGTTGTGGACATTTCCCAACACTAATATCATCCTTTGCTTTGGTTTCATTTTTGCACATATATATGTTTGGGTTAGGGGTTTGCCATCATTAACTTAACGAAAGTCAACGTCGACCATTTCACTGAGCAAGACTGGTTTTGATCTAAGGGCTAAATTTCTAATTGAGATGAACCGACAACATCAGAAAGTCTTGGCGCTCTTAAGTGTCTTGGCTAAGGTGACTTGGGCTGTTAGAAATAAAATATGATGACTTGGAATCTGCTTCTTGGACGTTGGAGGCAAACACGAGGATTCAAACTTCGAACCACAAGCATAAGACTCTTGAAGGTTTTGTTCAATGAAAATGTTTTGACATCAAAATAACATTGGTAGTGTATATGACATTAACACTTTAATAAGTTTTGTTCAATGAAAACAGTTTATGATTATATTATTGGTATTTGATTACAAAATAAAGTGAATTTAATTACTAGATGTATTTAATCTTAGGGGCAAGTAATATTCAGCTACAAATAGATATATATTATATAATTAAATGAATAACTCCAATGCAAACAAACCCTCCCTCTCAAGCAGTGTTACTTCATACTCTGTAGTGCAGCATGGTATCCTACTTTTGCAACAATGCAAGATCATCATCAAAGTCATATTTTCAGTCTGGTTAATTGCCTTAGGAAAGTCATGGATGCTGATCCCTATCTTCTCCTTGTTTTTTAAGACGTTATGGCTAGGCAAAATTCTGATACGGAAGAACATGTATTTATGGATTTATCCTAGCTTCGTGGTTAGGCTGCTGATTAGGGGTGTTCAAAAAAACCGAGTAACCGAGAAACCGACCTGTCCCGCGTGAACTGAAACCGAAAAAACCGATACCTGTAAAACCCGTGACCCGAAAAAACCCGAAAACTAGGGTACCCGCTAAATGCGGGGCGGGTATGGTTTTTAAATTTTGATATCCGCGGGTACCCGCCCCGCCCCGTATGCTTTAAGATATATATATATTGTTTAATATGAAATAACAAAACCATTATAAAAAACTTAAATTGCTCAAAACTATCTAACTTACCTCTAGTAGCCCATACCGTCTCCCCCACTTCATATTTTTAGTTTTGATATCGAGAATTTGCAAGCCTACAACGATCGAGAGTTCAAAATGGAGATACTTAAATCGATCAGAAGTGCCAAATTTGATCATATCGGTTTTTTTTTTGTTTTTACAAGGTTCTCATAGAAGATCTGTTTGATTTCTACTAGTGATTTATTCATTATTGTTGACTTGTTTCTTCCGTTGTTTATGGTTTTATTATGAATCTAAACTTGTTGAAAACAACAAAGGATACCCGCCTCCCTTCGGGTACCCGCACAACGGGTACCCGCTGCTTGCGGTTCGGTTTCGGTTTTTTATATTAGATACCCGCCCCGCCCCGCCCCGTGAACACCCCTACTGCTGATTGATCTTTTTGGCTTTATACAATGGCACACTTTCTTTTGGTTGAATACCCGAAAAACTTATTGTGTTAATTGGCCGGTGTTTTAATCGACGATTTGTTGTAGATGTTATCTTTCTAATTTATTCATTTTTAACTTTTATTTTGTAATTTCTAATATCTAGATAGCTGTTTTTTAGAAAATATTATTACCCATCACAAAATATTGCAATTATGTATGTAACTATTTGTTAGTTTATTATAAACTACTATATCAATTAAATATGAAGAAAATCATAAAGAACGATATAAGGTACACGTCCTCCTCTTGGAACTATCTACCAATACGTGGAAATTCGTGTTTGGAATATTACATAGGCCCACATTACTCTCATCCAATTTAAGATAAGAAAATTATTATGTCTCTCCCTTGCTACTTCATGTGAATAATAATGTTAGAATCTATTTATTTTAGGATAAGAAATTCAATATGAGAAATGATTTCTGTTAGAGTTGTCGTGTATATAATTATGTATGGCAATGGTGATCTGAATCGATAATCATTCATTCGATTCAATCTATTGATCATTAACAAGTTAAGGAGACTCGCGCGTTGTGACGGGAAATAATACAACATATTAACATAATTATGTAATAAAATGTATTTTTTATTACAATTTTGAAAATATATATTTTAGATAAAATACATATTACGATATAATTTTCATCAAAATCTTGATAAAAAATAAATGTTAATATTTCTTTCAAGTCCTTCTTATTTAAGAAATACCATACTAAATCTTTCATTGAGACACATTTTAAATATTTGTTATATTTAATAAAATCTCAATACCTTGTTCATGAGGAATTAGATAATATTGTTTTTTATATAAAGATAACTTGATCCATATTCTTACTTTAAAGTTTGATTTTTATGTAATAAGATGAAAAAAAATAACTGTTTTTAAAGAATTTTTTTCGTTGAAAAGTATAAAATATTGATAATGTTGAGTCGTATGCCTTTCTTGGTCGGACCAAGCTAACGGGCGATTTCTGGCAAGTCTTTCGTAATTTTTAGAGCAAGAAGTGGAATTAGCGTAATTTTTATATAGAGATAATTTTATGCATATTCTTACTTTAAAGTTTAATTTTTTTTTATGTCACGAAAATGTATCCAAGTTGTCACATTTTGCTATTGTATGTATCCAACTTTCAAAGTTACCATTTAATGTATCATACTCGTGAAAATTACCATTTAATGTACCCGGTTACCTGTTCCAAAGGTAACCGGTAATTCTCCTCCTTTTTTTATTTTTTTGTAATATGCCACGTCATTATTTAATTTTCACATCAGTCTATTTTCAAAAAAATCCAAATAAATCATGAAAAGTTGAAGAACTTGAACACTTGAAGATTTACATGAAGAACACTAAACAAGAACATCAAACCTAGAAATCAAGGATGGAGACAACCAAAATTACCATTTACAGATCTGGAAATCGACGACCAAAACAACACATTTTGTTTGACCCCAACCCAAAATCACAAAACCCCAATCTGAGATCGAAGAAGATCGGCCAAATCCCCATCTGAGTTCAAACATCTGAAACAAAAAGGTATGAACAAAATCTTATGGTGTTTAAACTTCGAAACATACCAGATCAACAAATCGTATGAACAAATTGTCTATGAACCCTAAAATCGCACTTGAAGCCATCGTAAATCTTAAATCGCACTTGAAGAAATCTTCTATGAACAATCAAAATATCTAGCTCACACCCAAAATCGAAACTCAATATAAAAAAACGAATCGTGATGGAATCTGATGTCGATGAAGAACCTGAAGTCGATAACAGAAACGAAACCGAAACCCCAAAATACTCGGATCGTTAATCATGAAACCCTAAATCACAACAAAGCTTAAATCGCAACTAGAAAACCCTAAACCACAACAGAAAACCCTAAATCGAAAGCTGAAACTCGATCTTTACTTACCATGAAAATCGCATATGAACCAATCGACTGCAGATGGAGAAAACATCAACGATGAAGATGAAGATGATGACCCAGAAACCCTAAACCATCGCAAACCCATACCGCCGCCGATCGAAGCCTAAACCGCCGCCGACCAAAAGCCCTAAGCCGCCGATCGATTGTCATTCTGAATCGTTTGTCTTCAGTATCATCACAAACGGGAAATCTGGGTATAAACAAAATCAGGACATCTAGGTATAAACAAACTGAATTATTATTATTATTATTATTTTTGTTTTGAATTATTTTTAGAAAAAGGAAATACATGTCACTCACCATGTCAGCTCCACGTCAGGGTAATCTGTGCCACATCACCAAGTAACCTACTATAACAGGTAGAGTACATAAAACGGTAAGTTTTGTAACTTCAATACATTAAATGATAAGTTTGAAAGTCCAGTACATACAATAGCAAAAGGTGACAACTTGGATACATTTTCAGCAAAAGGTGTAACTTCAATACATTAAACCCTTTTTTTTTTGTTGAAAATCTTTCTTTGGTATCAAATATTAATAACGTTGAGTCCTATGCCTTTCTTGTTCGACCAAGCCAACAAGTGAATTCTGGCAAGTCTTTCGTAATTTTTTAGAGCAAGAAATGGAACTAACGTAATTTTTAGAGCAAAGCTTTCATAATTTTTTTCGTACATATCGATATAAATAATAACGTAATACGATAGTATGTATATTAAACATTATAAAAAGATATAAAAAAAACAAAAGACATATAAAATTAATTGTATAAAAATAATAATAATATATCTTAGAACTAATAAAGTAATAATAATATATTTGAACATGAAAGGGAAATAAGAGCTGACGCATATGTGAAGCCTGAAATAGAAAATAGGATATATAACTGACGCATATGTGAAGCCAAAAAAAAAAAAAAGAGAAAAAATGCACTAATAAGATTCGAACCTGAGCTGCTTAGACTGTCCATCTTCACGCCTTAAGACCACTGCGCTAGACTGCTCTCACGTGTTCAAATGCAGATTAATATCTATACAACAATTTACCAGGGAGTTACTGTTTATAATTGTTACTGTTCATAACCCCTGGTAATGTTATTATATATAATATAGACGGAATTAAATAGAAATATTGAATGTGAAGCGAATATGAATGTTTGATAAAACGGATGTGGATAACTTATTCATTCATGAATGAATCTACTTACCCGAAACTAAATTTCTCTATATTGAATTTTTATATAATTAAGGTTATAAATATAAATATATTTACTGTATTTTAAACATTTATACATGTTACAACATTGAATATATATATATATATATATATATATATATATATATATATATATATATATATATATATATATATATATATATATATAGAGAGAGAGAGAGAGAGAGAGAGAGAGAGAGACAAAAGTTCATGCGAGAACCGTTGTTAGCGCGAGAACCGCGAGAACCAATCTAAGCCGTCCAATTCTCCCTCCTTCAATGTCATTGCCCACCCATGAATTCCTCACATGCACCCTGCCACACCCGATCCCTCCACACTCTCCATCCATGATACTTCCCATATTGAAGGAACGACTAAGAATGGTTCTCGCGGTTCTCGCACTAACAACGGTTCTCGCATGAACCCTCCCCTATATATATAGGGGAAGGTTCAAATAAGAATGTGAAATTAATTGAGAATGGAAGACTAAATCTTAGCCGTTCATTTTGTAAGTGGAATTAATGGATGGAGAGTGTGGGGGAATCGAATATGGCAGGGTGCATGTGAGGAATTCATGGGTGGGCAATGACATTGAAGGAGGGGAATTGGACGGCTGGGATTGAGTCTCCATTCTCAATTAATTTAAGGTTCTCGCATGAACCCTCCCCTATATATATATATATATATATATATATATATATATATATATATATATATATATATATATATATATATAAACATATATTAAAGACTATGATATTATATAATTGATGTTCATGTTTTTTGTTTCGTTGTAGTTGTATTAAGTTATATTTTCATTTGTACCATCTATTATACAAAAACTATGTATTTATATGAAAAAACATAAATTATATGTAAATCTATGATATTTTGTTAAGAAAAAATTATTTCGACATCCAATTGATATATATTTACTCGTCTAATCCGATTAATAGACATTCCTAACTATAATTCATTTGTCTTTATACAACTATGTATTTTTTTTCTTTCTTTCTTTTCTATCTTCTTTCTTTATGTTGACATCACATCACTTTCACTCTTCATGTTTGAGTCTAACTATGTTATGCATCTATTTTTCTTCCATACCTCTTACCCTTGTTTTTTAATTTGATATGTAAGAGAGAAGAAAAGTAAGAGAGAAGAGAGGAAATGTAAGAGAATGATAATAGAAAAATAAGAGAGAGAAATAAATCAAGTTGTAGATGCCACTAAGACTAATTATTGAAAGTTGGAAGAAGGGTGTGGTGTTTCTAGCCTTACTCGATGGCAATGTTGGAGCACCTGCTCTTTCGTGCCATGCTTTTAAGTTTTTAGTCCTGTTGCATTTTTGTAACATTTGAATGGAGCATAGTAGTTACATTAGGACGGTTTTCACCAAGAAAAAAAAACCTTAAAAAGGAAATTTAATCTACAAACATAAAATACCTTGACATATTTCAATTAACTATACCCAATCCTTGTAACACGTAAATGAGCCAAGTATTTTGGTTGTTGTATCCGAACCTCCAGTAAATGTTGAAATTTTGGGGATTCTAACTGGTTAAACACATCTTGCGCAAATTTTGTTTGCGCATTAGCTTTACTAACTATTTCCGCATTATCTCTTTTTTAAATGAATCTACGCCTAAGATTTTTAAAACAAAAATGATATATCTTCTTACTTTTTCCTCATACTTCATCTTATACTCACTAGCTACAATATAATATGTGGACTTCACTAATTCTTTTTCTTTACCTTATCCATTAATTTTGACATTTACGATAATCTTGTAAGTAGAAAGATATATCACCTCTCTTTTTAAAATGATTTCGTGAGCTTGGAACATTGACAAATGATAACCTGGCACTAACTTAATGCCCTAATTAATGTTTTTTTTATCATGTCATGATTACTTTTATAAAATTCTCAAACACATATTATTATAACTTTAAAACACATCCACTTTTTTTTTTGAACGGCTTAAAACACATCCACTTAAGCAAAAAGAGGACATCTAAAATCCTTTCAAAGAAGACTAAAAAGAAAAGGACAAATAGTTTTTAGCATTTATAGCTCATGCTAATTTAATAACTTCTGAAATCTTTATCCATTATTAAATAAATAAAACAAAAATGAATGAACACGTCAATATACGAAGTTGAATGATCTGCATTATAGTATAGTGATACATTTTGATTTTTGAACCAATTTTAAGTTCCTGACATAATAAATTCGACGACCAAAATTAACACATGATGCAAGAATAATCAAAATATTTTAACAAAAATAATATCATCCATATCATTTAATAGATAAACTTGTTCATAGTTATTTATTTAAACACGTTGATTAATATAATTAAATTAAAAATTGAATTTTATTGTCTGATTTATGATATTAATTTATTTTGAAAATCAATATTAAAAAATGGCGCTATAAGATGTCATTTTCAGTGCCTTCATTATTTGTTATGTTTGTTTTCTATCATGGGGATCGACAGACATGATCACTAATCAAGCTGCTACAATTTAGATATAGCAACTGTCTTTTTCGTTTTTTCTTCATTTATTTGCTAACAAACCCATCTTCTTCATTGTTTACTTTTCACTTATGATAGATAAAAACAGTCTTCATCAACTCCAAAAAGAACTTCAATGAGACAGTCCTCAAGAAAAAACAAGAAAACACGGTTAACTAGGACAACAAACAATAATGATTTCAAAACTTAGCGGTATCAATTGCAAATAATGAAATAACTTATTTGATGCCTTTAAGCGATATATCTAATTGTACGTTTCATATCAATTCGTAAACTTATTCCATAATAATATATTATCTGTTTTATAACTTGTTATGGTGTTTTCTTAAACCTTATTAAAGGCTTCCGTCGTGTGTGTGTGTGTGTGTGTATAGGGAAGTTAAATAAAACCTTAAATTAATTGAAAATGAGAGACTCAATCCAGCCGTCCAATTTTCCCTTTTTCAATGTCATTGCCCCCCATGAATTTCTTACATACACTCTGCCACACTCTATCCCTCACTCTCTCCATCCATGAATTCCACTAACAAAATAGACGGCTGAGATTGAGTCTCTCATTCTCATTTAATTTATCATTCTCATTTGAACCTTCCTGTATATATGAAAAGTAAGTTATTTGCGAAAAATGCGAGAAACATTTATGTCCATTAGATTAAAAGATCAAGGGCTAAGATTAGTAGTGGCATTTTTGTAAATAGTAAACTTTTAATAGGTAAACTAATATAAATAAAAGGGTATAATTGTAAAAATAACAATGAAATCAATTTGATCTTTTTAGAAAATCTCGGTGACAGAATTCAAAATATAAACCATATCCCCAAATTCTAGAGATTACTTTTTACTTTTCCTCAAAAAACCCACTTCATCTTCATCAACATAGAATTGAAATACATCTTCATCTCGGTTCTTCCATACGGGCTTTCATCATTCCGAGATCATCTTCATCATCCGACAGTCTAACACTCCATACGTTCTAGGAAGGCCGCTGCCCAATGAGAACCAGCGATGGCGGAGAAGGCCGCCGCCCAATAAAATCCAGCGTCGAGGCACCTTCAAAGTCACCCAACCACCGCCACCCTTTGTCGATCTCCACTAATCACCGCCCCCGCCCAGATCTACATATCGCCATCAACCTTCTGTCCGCCACCGAGCACCACGAACCCTTCTCCATTCTGTCTGCCGCCTTTCTTTTTTCTTCGTAAAAGACACCACCGTTGGTGACAAGCTAGACACGCTGCCCTTGTGAAGGGTTTTGTAGGGTATAAAAACATATCATAAACATGCACAGCGGAATAAAACCCCCTCCAGTGATCTCATCTAACTCGTACAGAAACTTAGAAGAAGAAGATTAAAAGACTATACCTTAAGCGAACCCAAAAACTTTTTCTTTAAACCTCTAGACAGCTGCAGGTTATCCACTACTACTGCACCACCTTAAACTGGCTGCTAGACCGCATAAGGATTAAACCTCGGATAAAAACCGTGACCCGCGTGTGTGTGTGTGTTGCGTTGCGTCGCCGCCCGCCACCGCTCACGGTGGTTCGGTTTTTGCCTTGCGCCACCGATCGAAAACCTCAAGAGAGGTGGAGCCGGCCGTCGAGAAGAAAGAGAGAGGGAGATAGCCTTAGGGTTATCTTCTTTTCTTATGTGATTAACTTATGAGATTAATAAGGCTAAATAAGGTTTATATATAATAAACCCTTATTAAGTCCAAGCCCGTTTAATTAAAGCTCAACTTTAATTAAACTATTAATCAATTACAGAAAATACCCCTTGACCTTTCTAATTAGTTAATAACTATTAATTAATTGGTCCCGTTAATATTTAAACTAAATATTAACTTCTCCTCTTTAAATAATAAATAACTTTTATTATTTTTTCTCTTTTTTAATAATTAATTAAACTGTTAATTATTATGATACACAACTAGGTAAAATCCAAAAGGTTTATTGGGTGTGTAGCAGTGTGATCTTTTAGTGTCACATAATATTGGACACGATGATACATGTTATCTATCTCTGCACATAATCTAACACTTTTTCCACCATCGCTTATTGCGACATGGTACAGATGCCGCCGCATCTCCACCCCTACAGCACCGAATCACGTTGTTGTATTTTTTTGGTTTCTAACTACACCTATCTTCATAGTGATTAGTGTTTAACATAATAATTAGTTTTCCTAAATTTTTTCTTTTTCTTGTTTGGTATTCAACAGTTCACAGCCTTTTCAAGTTTTATTTCTTGCCTTATTTTTATGATTACCAATGTTTATTAAAAAAAAATTCAAACTATTGGTATTCTTCTTTTGACTATGGTTACTATTTCTTGTTTCTTATTCTTTATTTATTAAGCGTTCTTTTTCTTTGTTGAGTTTTAAAAACCAATAAATTTATGTTTTTTAGTTGTTTATAGTTGTTCAATCAGATTGAACATGTTAATTAGTGAACAATCATGAGCTGTGTTTTTGAATTTAAGTCTGAATAACCGGAGGAAATTGGTCGTGTTTATTATTGAATACTGTTCATTATCAAACTAGCATATTATTCGATCTATTCAATATTATATGTTGTAAATTTATCTTAAAACCGGTATAATTTTGACTGTATTCATTACCGAACACATAATTTAAACAAGCAGTAGTAAAAATTTGCAATAACGAAAATTTTGTAAACTATTGTATTCATTAATAAACACAATATACCTAACGAAAGTTTGTACGATGTGTTCAATAATGTATACCATATTTAATATAAAATAGAAGTAAATTCTATAAACTTGGGAAACAATTATTTAGAAAAAGAAAAAATTAATAAGGAGAGATAAGGATGAGTATTTAAAAAAAATCCTGGAGAAAATAAGGAAGAGAAAAAATAGGGGTTGGTTAATTAAAATTAAATTAAAAAACTAATTAAATTGGTAAAAGACCTTATTACCTTTTTGAATTAAAAAATAAATAACAAAAAACTTGTGGCCCAGAAGGCTTCTCGCACTTTTCGCAAATTAGACTCTTTTCGCATTAACCCTCCCATATATATATATATATATATATATATATATATATATATATATATATATATATATATATATATATATATATATATATATATATAATTGGATCAATAAAGAACCATGTGTTAAACAAAGAACCTAAATAACCAATCTGGACCTTTGGATCATCAATATCAATGGATAGGATTGATCGATGGCAAAACTGTAATTATTATGTATTAATTTAAGATGAATAGGGCAAAAATGTAATATCCCTCTCCCACACCCACTATTTAAAAAAAAACCCCAAAAACTTTAAATTATCATAACTTTATAAGTTTTGTGATTTTAATCATAAAAATTATACAATTCTTTTAGTTTTTTAATCCTCTTCAAACAAGATCACTCTTCTTATAGTTTTCAAAAAAAAATTGAAAATGATTTTTTTTTTGCATTTTGGAGCTTTACAGGAAAACACTCTTTTTTTTTGCATTTTGGCAGCTCGTCGCTAAGAGCTGAATGTCGTCGCTAATGTGTTGAATGTCGTCGCTAATGAGCTGAATGTCGTCGCAAAAGGTTCGTCTCAGATCAGAAATTAGCGACGATGAAGTTAAATCTGTCGTCGCAAATAAGCAAAGTTGTCGCTTAATGACCTTGCAGTCGTCGCAAATGGTTTGTCTCAGATAATAAATTTTGCGTTTTTCGTTTTTTGCATTTTGCATGTTTATACGAATTTACGTTCTGCATTCTACATGTTTTTTGCATTCTGCATTTTTTTTGCTTTCTTCATTCTTCATTCTTCATTTTGCATGTTTTTGGCATTTTGCATTTTTCATGTTTTTTGCATTTCTGCATTTTGCATGTTTTTTGCATTCTGCATTCTTTATTTTGCATGTTTTTTGCATTTTGCATTCTACATGTTTTTGCATTATGCATGTTTTTGCATTCTGCATGTTCTGTACAGATTTTGCATTTTGCATTTAAGTTTGAATGAACCCAGCTTAAAATGCAAATTACAGATTTCGCATTTTGCATTTAGGCTTGAATGAATCAAGCATCTAAGAATTTTGCATTTTGGGCTTGAATGAACCCAACTCAAAAATGCAAACTACGAATTTTGCATTTTGAGTTAGAATGAACCCAGCTCAAAATGCAAACTTTGCATTTCAAAAAAAAAAGTTTCAGAAATATATCAAGTCCGGTCTTGTTTGAAAGAGGAAGAAAAACTGAATCTAATGGTATAATTTTTTTGTTAAAATTGTTAAAAACGAACGAGTTATGATCATTTAAAGTAAGTGGGGGTTTTTTTTTAAGTTTGTTGAGGGGTTTTGCTTGGGCTATGTAGGCGCCGATGAATTTTTTTTGTTTTAATTTCCTTTTTTGCCCTTAAACAATGTGCCACATGTCATCACCACGGAGGTTCTTTAGGTTCTTTGTTTAAGGGAGGTTCTTTGTTTAACCACACCCTACAAGTTTATATATTTTATATTATAAAAAATTAAGTACTTTTAATATAATAGTTTTTATTTTTAGATTAAATTTCTATTCTTACAAGTTACAACGATCCGAATATTATAAATAAAACGAATATTTGTTGCACGTTTTAGTATCTAAAAAATAAATAAATAAGATCCTGTATCAAAATGGTATCAGAGCCATGTGCTCTTAGTCGTTCTTCATTAATCAAGTTATCCTGATTATATTATTAGAAGATTTATGACGTCTGATATCTGTTTTAGTAAACAAATAATTTTACTAGTAGATATGATTTAAAAAAATATTAAATCTCTTAATGATTTCAAAATAATAACGTTAGAAGATCTATTATTGTCAGTGTTAGTCATTATTGTTGGTTGGATTAGCGTAAGAGGCGCAGCAAGGTCTGTAAGACACCCAGCCGGACCACAACAATAAAGCACTGTAGGTATTCTTCGTTATCTATTTAAAAATCATTAAAAGAATTTAATTTCTTTCAAATCATACTATTTTTAAAATTACAATTTACAATTACAGATAAGATGATGAATTTATTTTCTAAGAAACATAATTTGGATAAAGAGAATAATGAAGAAACTGATTTACATATGAATTCAATGGAAATTCATATCTCTGATATCGAACAAAATTTATCAAATTGGACAATTCCAAAACAAGATTTTAATACTATTTATAAAATTGGAGCTTTTGACTTTTTACATGGGTACTCAATCAAAGCATCTGAACAAACTATATATATTAATAAGGATTATGATAACTTACATTTATTATCCAAATCTGCTATAATTCAACATAGAAATAAATATAAATATTTACACGTTGGTCTAGTCCAATTAGCTGTTAAACCATTATTTAGATTAGGTATAGATGCTCCAGTCCTTTTAATATTAAGAGATGTTAGACATACTAATTTTTAAAATTCAATATTAGCTATGGCAGAAACCAATATCTCAAATGGTCCTATATATTTTAATTGTTATCAAAAATTTTCAGTAGGATTATTTGACCCAAATATTCTTGATACTTTAGTTTTAACAATCAAAACAAGAAATTTAGAATTCAAAGAAGAAACAAAGGCTATTGCAATCATATATAGAATTTGTTATAAGACTATGTCCTCAACAATAGAACCTAGATCTAGAATAGTTAGTCCTAAAAATGAAACAATAGTTTTTGAATCCAATACACAACATACTAAGGTTCAAACACCAAAACGTCTCAAATGGAATGAAATAAGTCAATCTTGTAATTGGAATCTACAAGATATTAATATACCCAAACCTATAGGAGAATCTAATAAAGCATCTAGTGTTATAGAACACGAAGATGGTTCTATAGAGATAAGCTTTGAAAATACTCCAATCATTTCTTCAAGATTATCTACAGGTTCAATCAGTAGTACTATTGATTTAAGAAATCCTTCTATCAAAAAATCAAAGTCTTTAAGATATGTAGATTTTAATAAAAATATTCCACAACCCATTTATAACGAAGATAAACAAAGTGAATCTGAAGGATATAGTCAAACTCGATCAGATTTTATAACAGAAATTAATAATTTCAAAAATCAAATATGAGTAATAAGACTCAAGTTTTATGTAATTTTAATTCCACAAAAATAACAGAGATAAAATCATATTGGAAAATTATTTATGAATATGAAATAGAATTAATGAAAATCGAACAAGAATTTCAACAAATTATATCATCTTCTAAAGATCAAAAAAATACTCAATGGGAACAACCTTTAGGACCTAACAAATGCCCAATGGGTACAACTAGCAAATCTCACAGTAAGAAATAATCATATAAATGATAGAATTAGATTATATTTCTCATGGATTACCCAAGTTAAATCTGAATTAGTTATTTGTTAATATGAGTCTTTATTCAGAAAAACTTAAAATAGATATAAGGGATACAATTTCTAGGATTAAACATTCTAGGATTAAACAAGTTAATCAAAATATAGAGATACTAAATCATGAAATTATAACTGAAGAAAATGTTTATAACAGATTCACTCATATTCGGGTTTTAAATATACAAAATAATGCTCATACATCACTAATAAAAATACTAAAAAATTTGAAAAACCAAATTCACTAATATGAGTTCATATTCTAACAATATTAAACAATGTATAAAAGAAAGAAGAAATAAAATAAAACAATTTAATAATGATATAGAAAGGTTCGAACTTGAGATTATTAAAGAAATTAGAACTAATCAAATTACTGATGTCTCATCATCTTACTTTGATAACTCACCACTTGTCGAAGAAGTAGAATTAACTTATCATCTTCGTGATGACTTAATCCTAACAATTGAAATTTTGAAAAAACTAATCCATTAATAAAAATGACTGAATCATACATCAACATGGAATATCTTAAAAATGAATTTTATGCAAATCATAATAAAGAAAAAAGAGAATATTATTATAATACCATTAATGATAGTAAAAAAGAATTTATACATTAATTAGAATGGAGAAATTATATAAATCAAAATAATATTTATTTAACATTTTTTGAATGGTACGAAATATATTGCAAACAAAACAATATATCATATCCTTTTCTAAATGTATACGAATCTCCAAAAATAACTCAAGAATATGTAGACTTAATCACAGATGAAAAGGTAACAGCTATTCATCCCTCAAAAACCAAAATATTAACCAAAATAAATATTTAGCTACACCATTTACCACAATTAATGAAAAAATGACTAAAGAAGAATTAACCAAACAAACCATATATCAAAATAATTATACAAATGAGATTCTTAATACTATGAGTCAACAACTTAATAGAATTGAAAGTAATAAAAATAATAAGACAGAAAGCAGCAAAACTGAAAACAATAATACAATAAAATATTATGAAGAAAAACCTATCTTTACACCTCAACAAATAGATTCAACAATTAATCTGGGATACAACAAAAAATTAGTAAGCGAATTAGAACAAAAATTAAGTGAAATAAAAATTAATGTAATTAATCAGGCTGACGACTCTGAAGAAGACTCTACAGATAATGATGTAAAAATCTCTCAATTACAAGAACAATTCTTAATTAATGTTAACAAACTCAGAAATACAAATACTTACAATAGACCAACTACTCTAAACTACTACCCAAGACCTAGTTTTCCAGATATACAATATGAAGAAAAAGAATACACCCTACAAAGAAGTGCTTACGATGGAACATCTGTTTATGAATGGAACATAGATGGATTTTCTAAACATCAAATTTTAAATACACTTCAAGAAATGAATATGACTTCTAATGCTTACTCAATAAAAGGAAATAATCAAAGAAAAATAGTTGAACTATTAACTTCCGGGTTTACTGGTAATTTAAAAGGATGGTGTGATTCATATGTTACTAGTGAAGAAAGAACTCATATACTTAATGTAAAAAAGGTAGTTATAAAACAAGAAAATAATGAGGCTGTTACTACTCAAGAAGATGACATTATTCCAACTCTCATCTATGCAATAATAAAAAAATTATATAGGAGATCCAACACTACTTCAAGAAAAAAGTGCTGAAATATTACTCAATTTAACTTGTAGAAAACTTCAAGATTTTAGATGGTATAAAGATATGTTTTTAACAAAAGTTATGTTAAGAGCAGATTGTAAAGAAGCCTATTGGAAGAAAGATTCATTGCAGGGTTACCCAACCTCTATGCTGAAAAAATTAGAAATAATTTAAGAGAAAAATATAATAATCAAATTTCTTATAAAGATCTTACATATGGAGAAATAATTAGTTATGTTAATAAAGAAGGATTATCCATATGCTCATATTTAAGATTAAAAGCTAAACTTAAAAAAGATAAGATAACTAATGAATTAGGAGACTTTTGTCAACAATATGGTTATCAACCAATTTCTAAACCTTCTTCTTCCAAACCTAAGAAACAATTCTACAAAAAATGTTTTTCTATTAAAAAATATGTTTCTAAATCTAATAAAACAGAAGGATATAAGAAGAAAAACTATAAAAGATTTAATAATAAACAAAACTTTAAAGGTAATCAAAAGGATATTATTATTTGTTATAAATGTGGTAAAACTGGTCATATGGCAAAAAATTGCTATGTTAAGAAAACTATAAATGAATTAGATGTTTCCGATAAATTAAAAATCCAGATAAGCAAACTATTTTTAAATGATTATGAAAGTTCCGAATCAAGCTTATTAGATTATGATAATAATGATTTAAAAGTTTTGCAAAACTATTCAACTAATGAAACTGATTATGAATCAGAATGCGAATGTATAGGAAACTGTACTTGTAATAAAATAAATGTTATCACAGATAAATATAGAGATTTTTTATAATTAATAGACCAGATTCAAGATAAATCTATAAAAAATCAGTTAATGGATAAATTTATTAATTATAATAAAGATAATGAATCAACAACTATAACAACCAATTATATTAACAATCCTTTTAATCTTCAAGAAATTTATCAAAGATTTTCAAAACCAAAAACTACAATTACAATTCAAGATTTACAAGAAGAACTAAAAACTGTCAAAACATAAATAAGATTAACAAAAGATAGATTAACTAAAATTGAAAAAGGAAAAGAAATTGCCACTAATGAAAAAGAAGATACTAATAAATATTAATAAAATTAATAAAAATAAAATACCAAAAATAATATCATATCAAAGATGGAATACTTATATAAATCTTTGTATAGCAAATGAATTCAAAATAACAGTTTTAGTATTAATGGATAGTGGTGCTGATATAAATTGCATCCAAGAAGGGATCATTCCAACAAAGTATTATGAAAAAACCACTAATCGAGTTGCAACCGCTGACGGATCCTCTCTAAATATTAAATACAAAGTTACAAATGTTCATATATGTAATAATGATTATTGTTATAAAACCTCTCTTGTTCTTTCAAAAACTTTAACCTCTACTTTAATATTAGGAACACCATTTCTTAATCAACTTTATCCTATTACTATTGATGAAACTGGAATTAGTACTAAATTTTTAGACAAAGAAATAATTTTCAAATTTACTAAGCCAATTGCTTTTACAGAACTTAATAACTTAAATAATAAAGTTAATCAAGCAAAACATTTAAAAAATGAAATTAATAGCTTAAAGATTCCTAACCAGATACAAGAAAAAATAACCCAAAATAAAATTAAACAAATTAAAGAAAAATTTGAGAAAATGTTTGTTCTAGTATTCCAAATGCCTTCTGGAATATAAAACAACATATTGTCAGATTACCTTATATAAAGAATTTAATGAAAAAGATATACCCTCAAAATCAAGAGCTATTCATATGTCCTTCGAATTGCAAGAACATTGCAAAAAAGAGATTCAAGAATTACTAAGTAAAAACTTAAGAAGACCATCTAAATCTCCTTGGTCTTGTTCAGCTTTCTATGTTATGAATGTTGCTGAACTTGAAAGAGGATCTCCAAGGTTAGTAATTAATTACAAACCTTTAAATAAAGTTTTAGAATGGATAAGATATTCAATTCCTAATAAAAGAGATTTATTAAAAAGATTACATGATTCAAATATCTTTTCAAAATTTGACATGAAAGCCGGATTTTGGCAAATACAGATTCATGAACAAGATAAATTCAAAACTGGTTTTAATGTTCCTTTTGGACACTATGAATGGAATGTTATGCCTTTTGGCCTTAAAAACGCTCCTTCTGAATTTCAAAATATTATGAATGATATAATTATTCCTATAAGTAGCTTTGCAATTGTATACATAGACGATGTTCTAATTTTCTCGAAATCTATTGATCAACATTTTAAACATTTAAATATATTTTATGATTTAATTTACAAAAATGGATTAGTCGTATCTGCTCCAAAAATGAGTTTGTTTCAAACACAAATTAGATTTTTAGGTCATGAAATTACTAATGGAACTATTAGACCTATTCAAAGAAGTTTAGAGTTTGCTAATAAATTCCCAGATGAAATCAAAGATAAAACTCAACTCCAAAGATTTTTGGGATGTTTAAATTTTGTTCATGATTTCTTTCAAAATATAGGAACAATATGCAAACCACTATATAAAGGACTCAAAAAGAATCCTGAACCTTGAACTCAAGAACATACAAATGTTGTCAAACAAATTAAACAAAAAATTAAATATTTACCATGTCTAAATATTTCTCAACCACATGCTAAAATAATAGTTGAAACAGATGCTAGTGATCTAGGGTTTGGTGGAATACTTAAACAAAAAATTAATGATCAAGCTAAAGAAGAATTAGTAAGATACTTTTCAGGTGCCTGGAATGATACTCAAAAAAATTATTCAACTATTAAAAAAGAAGTTTTAAGTATTGTTCTATGTATTAATAAATTTGAAGATGATTTATATATGAAACCATTTTTATTAAGAATTGATTGTCAATCTGCAAAACCAATTTTAGAAAATGATATTAAAAATGTTATTTCAAAACAAATCTTTGCAAGATGACAAGTCTTGGTCAGCAACTTTGATTTTCAAATTGAATTCATCAAAGGCAAAAATAACTCTTTACCATATTTCTTATCTAGAGAATTTCTACAGGGCAAATGACGTCTCAAAATAATACTCAAAACTCTACTCATGATCAAAAGAAAAAAATGGTGGCTCTTTCCCCATTCAAAAGCCAAACACCTCCTTCTTTACCTATTCAAAACAGATTTTCCCCAATTACTCCCCCTCCGAAGAAACCATCTTACTCATCCTTAGTCAAAGTCCCTATCTCAATCCCAGGATCATCAAGTTCTTCTATTACCAAACCTTCAACCACTAATATTTCCCCATTTCAGCTAAAAAATCCTTCTCCTTCAAAACCTACATCCAACTCATATAAAAATAATTCAAATTCTCAAACTGTTAAAATTCTAGAAGACTATGAATTGCAATTACATGCAAGAAGTTTTCTTACTTTAACAGATTTTCTCTTTCCAAAAGATTCATATTTTATTGGAGACCTTTATAAAACGAGAGAATATTATCAAACCATATTAATAGACATTGGATCTTTTAAAGTTACTCATTCTTACAAAAAGGATCTGATAAAATACAGCAAAGCCCAGATATTTCATATTATGACTATTCAAGAATGGAGAGCTAGACCATACACCAACAAGACTTTATCAAACTTTTCTCAATATCCTTCATATAATTATTATGATTATCAAGATGCTTGGTTCAACTTTCTATATCTACGAAGTTTTGGTCATTCATGGTTTATCTTCTTTGATAAGAATTTCAATGGTTCTTATCCAAGATGGTTTGTTAGATGGTTCAAATATTTGGGAAATATTCTTGACACTTTTCCAGCATGTGTCAAAGAAGGCTTTCTCAAATTCAAAGAGATCTTAATTCAAGACATCCCTGATTTTGAATATTTACTTCAATACTCCATTATATTCAAAATCCCATGGATTATGGCATGGACATTTACAATTATTCCTAGCACTGGATCATCTCCTCCATTACTTCAAAGAATTGTTCGGGTTAAGTGGTGGGACAGACTTCCAACAGAACAAATAGAAAATATGAATGTTCAAGGTGTATCAAAATATTATCAAATAAATTTCGGAGTTGCAGCTGCTTCTATAGTACCACCTCCAAGTCCATTAGAAGAAAATGAAGACGATCAAATAAAGCAGTTTATGGCTGTAAACTCAAAAGATGAAATCCGAAGACTTATTCAAGAAATCAAACAAGGATCTCCTACAAGTTCAAATCAAGACATGACTCAAGATGCTCAAGACCCCTATGAAGAATTCAGTCCCTTTGATTAATTTTAAATAATCAAACAATACAATGTAAAGTGTTGGGTGAGTTTGGTGATTTGTCTTTGCAGACAAATTCATTTGTTTATTCAAATCAAATTATTTATATGTATGAAATACACTCTTTGGTATTTCAGAGGAACGTATTATTCAAAACTATTATTCAAAATTGACAGGTACATAAAGACGGATCTAAAAGAAGCCATGACAAAAGCATCTTTAATTATCAAAAGAAGACAAGAGACCTTTTCAAAGGCAAAAGCGAAAGATGCTCTGTGAAAAATTATCAAAAGAAGACAAACAACTTTTCAAAAAGAAAGATTCTAAAGAAAAAGCTACGGAGCTCAATTATCAAGATTTCAAAATAAAATTGAAGAAAATTTGAAATCCGTAACCGGCTATCTTCGGTTATCAAGTCATCAAATATGCCTATAAAAGAAGACAGAAGACTTAGTTCAAGGCATCTCTTAGTTTTTACAAATATGTTATGCAAACTTCTAAAAAACCCTCTCTTAGATTACCTCCCAATGTTCAAAGTCTCTAGATTTTCAGATATTCATATCTCCCGATGTATGTCAAGATTGTCGCAAAGACAAGTGTAATCAAGATTGTTTAATCAAAGAAGGTACTTTATCATAAATATATTTTGCTTGCCTTATTTATTTCATTTTTAAAGATCCTGTATCAAATGGTATCAGAGCTATGTGCTCTTAGTCGTTCTTCATTAATCAATTTATCCTGATTATGTTTCTTAGAAAATAAATTCATCATCTTATCTGTAATTGTAAATTGTAATTTTAAAAATAGTATGATTTGAAAGAAATTAAATTCTTTTAATGATTTTTAAATAGATAACGAAGAATACCTACAGTGCTTTATTGTTGTGGTCCGGCTGGGCGTCTTACAAACCTTGCTGCGCCTCTTACGCTAATCCAACCAACAATAATGACTAACACTGACAATAATAGATCTTCTAACGTTATTATTTTGAAATCATTAAGAGATTTAATATTCTTTAAAATCATATCTACTAGTAAAATTATTTGTTTACTAAGACAAATATCAGACGTTATAAATCTTCTAATAAAATCAGGATAAATTGATTAATGAAGAACAACTAAGAGCATATGGCTCTGATACCATTTGATACAGGATCTTTAAAAAATGAAATAAATAAGGCAAGCAAAATATTTGGTACAGGATCTTTAAAAAATGAAATAAATAAGGCAAGCAAAATATATTTATGATAAAGTACCTTCTTTGATTAAACAATCTTGATTACACTTGTCTTTACGACAATCTTGACATATATATATATATATATATATATATATATATACATACATACATACATACATACATATAGTGGGAGGTTCAAATGAGAACCTTAAATTAAATGAGAATGAGAGACTAAATCCTAGCCGTTCAATTCCCTTTCCTTCAATGTCATTGTCTATCCATGAATTCCTCACATGCACCCTGCGACACTCGATTCCCCCACACTTTCCATCCATGAATTCCACTTACAAAATGAACGGTTGAGATTGAGTCTCCTATTCTCAATTAATTTCTCACTCATTCTCATTTGAACCTTCCCCCCCCCCCCCCCCCCACACACACACACATACATACATACATACATACATACATACATACACACACACACACACACACATATATATATATATATATATATATATATATATATATATATATATATATATTAATTATAAAAACAATACTGATAGAAAATACAAATAATACTCATGATATTTCTTATTACGATACTTTTGTATGATTTACCATTATTTTATAAAAAATATTATAATTGTTTAATACGAGAAAATTTAAAATATAGTTTAATCATGATGAATACGAAGTGTTAAAGATAATTTATTATATCATAAAAGTACTCTGTATGTGATTATTGATTTCTAACATTCAAATCTTATCCATCCAATATGCATGGCAACTTAACATTCTCTAAGAAATTGGAATTCCTTGCTTATAATTATTGTATGTAACTATGTATGTATGTATGCATCATTAAACGTTGATAAGCTTTTATAGTTATTAGCCAGGCCCAAGAATAGCGGCCCGCTAAAATTATTGGCTGGGTCCTTCGGTTTTAAAGACATAATTACGGGCTTAGTAAGAATACAAAACTGACTTGAAATAAACTTGAGCTCTTAATGACTAAATGCCCAAAGTATCACTTTTTTTTACTAGCAATTTAATAGTACACTTCCCCGACTCGTGAGTGTGGATTTGAATTGCTTGGTGGTGGATTTTCAACCACCCCTCGTTATTTTGCTTTAACTCCAAAATAGCCTTCAATCCAACTGCATCCACGTAATCTCTCATATACTTCTAATATACACTCTATAATCTCACTTTCCTCTCTCTGTTGGTTATGGGACACAGACAAACACCCAAAAATGACAATTGCAAGGCCTAATGACGAGAATTTAATTATTTAAGTGTACAATTTACATAAATACAACCCTCAACTTTGAAACTTGACTACTTTCGACCATTAAAGCATGGTGCACTTATACTTTAGGTATCAATAATACTACCATCTCATTTCAAATATTAAAAATAATTGTCTCTAGCATTTTTTAGCTACTTGTACCCATTGTTTAATTTATTATACATTAATTACATATGAACAATTAAGCATGTAATTAGCAGAAACAACCAAGTTACTTAAGTTTAACAATGTAATCATATTAATATTTCCATATCATTATAATTACAACCTTAAACGTATCATTATATATATGAAAATTTTTATTTAGACTACTTGTGTAAGATAAGAGACATCATTGTTGTTATAAGTAGCGCAATAAAAACATGTACTTATTACTAAAAAAACTTTAAATGACTACAAATATTTTATATTTGATGGCTCAAAAGCACCTGGACCGGATGGTTTCAATTTCAAAGTTGTTAAAAAGACATGGAATATCATCAAGGAGGACCTATCGCGGAGCTTGAGATGGTTTTGGCACACGGCAAAAATCAGCAAAGGTTGTAATTCCTCTTTTCTTTCCCTTATTCCCAAAATAAACTGTCCGATCGACCTGAACGATTTTAGGCCAATTAGCTTAGTAGGGGTTTATTATAAAATTATTGCTAAAATTCTTGCGGAGAGACTAAAAAAGGTGATTCCAAGAGTAATTGGGGAGGTGCAAACTGCTTTTATTCGCGGTAGAAACATTATGGATGGGGTCTTGATTGCAGATGAGACTGTCAAATTTTTAAAGAAAGAAAAACAAAAAAGTTTCATCTTTAAAATTGATTTTGAAAAAACGTATGATAATGTCAACTGAGATTTTTTACTCAATACCTTACGTGACATGGGTTTCGGGGAGAAATGGGTTAGTTGGATCAAAGTGTGTTTGAAGTCGTCTTTGGTTTCAGTGTTAGTAAATGGGTCTCCTACGGGAGAGTTTCGTATGGAAAAAGGGTTAAGGCAGGGGGACCCATTAGCACCGTTTTTATTTCTTATTGTCGCGGAGAGTTTTAATATTTTGATGCTCGAGGCAATAGATAAAGGTAAATTCAAAGGAGTTGAGGTTGGAAAACAAGTAAAAGTGGGAGTCACACATTTACAGTACGCGGATGATGTAATCATATTCGGAAATTGGAATCTGGATAATTTTAAGAATTTACTTTTAATTCTAGATTGTTTTCAAAAACTGTCTGGGCTGAAGATTAATCTGGGAAAAAGTTCCTTGATGGGAGTGGGAGTCTCACAAGATGAAATATCTTTATGGGCAAGTTTAGCTGGGTGTAAGGTAGGGGAATTGCCATTTACATATCTAGGAATGCCAGTAGGTGCAGATATGAGAAGAACAGCGAGCTGGAAAGGAGTAATTGAAAAAGTACAGAATAAATTATCTCATTGGAGGGCAAACGCGGTTTCGTTTGGTGGTCGGCTTACTCTGGTAAAATCAATTCTCGGTAGCTTACCAATGTATTTTTTTCTCATTGTTCAAAGCCCCAAAGAGTGTTATTACTGTTCTTGAGAGAGTGAGGAAAAATTTCTTTTGGGGGAAGGGGATGGTTCGGGGGGTGGCTAAATATATTCATTGGGTTAAATGGGACAGGGTACTAAATTCGTTCGGGAATGGGGGCCTAAATATTGGGAGCCTTCAAGCTGCTAATATCGGGCTGTTGGGTAAATGGTGGTGGAGATGGTTCAATGAGGGAGGGGATTTTTGGGTTAGAATCATTAGTAGTATCTATGGGTTTGGTAAGGAAAACCCTATTGAGGGTGGGGTGGGAAGGTATAGGGGCTTTAATACGGTGTGGGGTAACATTTGTAAAATAGGGGAGTGGTTAGAACAAAAAGGGTTGGGATTCAAATGTTCTTTTGGGAAATCTCTTGGGATGGGTTCGGGAATTTGTTTGTGGAAAGATAGATGGGCTGGAGATTTTGTGTTAAAAGATAGATGTAGAAGATTGTTTAGTCTTGCGGTAAACAAGGATGCGAAGGTGTCGGATAGAGGGTTTTGGAATGGGGAGGAGTGGGTTTGGGATTGGGATTGGCGTAGGGAACTGAGGGGTAGAGAAATAGGGGAACTTCAAATGTTAGTTACTTTGTTATCAAATTGTCAGCCAAATAGGTATGCGGAGGATAAGGCTAGATGGTGGATGGTGCAAGACGGGGAGTTCACAGTGAAAAAACTTAGAGTGATGGTTGAAGAGGTGGTTTTAGGTAGGTTACAAGGGGGGGTGAAGACATGGTGGTTTAGGTTCGTTCCTAGAAAAATGAATGTGTTCATTTGGAGACTTAGGTTGGGTAGAGTTCCGGTGAGGGACAAACTTAATCTATTGCAGGTGGACCTTCCTACAGTTTTGTGTCCTCGATGTGAACAAGATATTGAAGACTTGGAACACGCAATGTGGGGCTGTCAAAAGGTGAAGATCATGTGGCAATTGGTCGAGAAATGGTGGTCAAAACAGGGATCGATTTTGGCTTCAACGGAGGAGAACTTAACTGAAGATCAGACTTTATGGCAAGCAACCCTGTGGTGTTTTTTATATCATATCTGGGCTCATAGGAATGAACTGGTTTTCAAAGCATCTAAAAGAAATATTGAAGATCTTTTTTTCGATTTCCAATTAAAAACGTTTAATTGGATAGTTGGAAGAAAGGGCCTTCAAAAATCAGAATGGGAAACTTGGATCTCTCTTCCTCAATCATTGAAGCTTCGGGTGTAGGTGCAGCGTCAGTGTGGCTATTCGAGAAATGGGCCTGATGTCGAGTTGTGTTTGTTTTTGCAGCTAAATTCGGTTTCTTATATGTATTTTTGTTAGGTTTTTGGTTCTGCTGGGAGTGTTTTTTCTTGCCTCTATTGCTGCAGGTGCAGATTGTTGCACCAGCTTTGTTTTAGTCCTAGTTGTCGTTTGTTTTGATAGGTGGTCTTTTTTATGGCTTAGTTGCCATATCTAACTCTATGTGTGTTGTTCTAAGGTTTTTGGTGGAAATGGTAATGGTATTTGATGTTCAAAAAAAAAAAAATATATATATATATATATATATATTTTATATTTGATAAAATTGAAACTTTTGTTAAATATTATATTTTTAAATGTTAAAAGGTAAATATGATATTTTTAAATTACAATTGAAAAAATATGGTAGTTTACTATTAACAAAGACATAAATGTAATTATTATAATAAGTAATAACTTTAATTTAATTTTAACTAATAAAAGTCGAATTCTAATTTTAAGTAATTTTATTTATTTTATTAAACTAAAAGTTAACAACGTAACCATAGACTAGTCTTTCAGAAGATACGTGATGTAACAAATTTTAATAATTTTTTTATCGTATAAAAAATAAAATAAGAGAAGAAGCTTTAAAATGCTGTAATGGAACTCTGCCCATTCTTCATCTTCTTCTTCATCTTATACTCACTATTTACTTCTCCTTCTCTAACCCTAAAATGAACCCATTTCACATTTCAACAAGAACAAGAACAACAAGCCACATCTCAAAATCTAATCTAAATTCCTTCCTTAAAACCTGAAATTCACGAAACCCACATGAAAAAACATCACCTCTTTCCTCTAGATCTGCACAACAAAATTTAAGGCTGCTCATGAGGTAATAATAATGCCTGTTTCCTTTCATAACATCGGATCTCGAAAAAGAAAAAGCGTGACGAATTTCACAATGAAGTTATCATCTTGTTATTGGGTTTCGCACACACATTGAATTAAAATCCATTTGGGTAAAATCGAGGACAATGACGAATGGTTCAGTGGATGCACGATCATCGAGTGTTGGGAGTTTAGGTTCGTTGGTTGTACGATCGTCGAGTAATGGGAGTTTACAACAAAATCAAAACGGGGGACTGGGATTGCAGCAACAAATGAATCAATTGATCTCACCAGTTCTTTCTTCTAAGAAAACTTCGAAGATTTTTGTTAATAATCATAAAGATAATGCCTTCATTTGGATCTTTAAATTAGCACCTCGAAAGAAGGTTGGAATGCTGCTCTTGTCTATTGCTTCCTTCGCAGCTATGTTATGGATACTTTATATTGCCAAAGGTCTGCTTTTCATTCTCCCCTAAATTGAAATATAATACTGCTCAAATTTCTTTTTTTATGTTTTCTTATGCATTTTGCTTGATTTGATCTCAGTGTAATTGACTAGCTTTCACTGGTATTATGAACCAAGTTTGCTGTCCCAATTAATTGGTATTAAGTTTGTAGCTCAATTTAGGCAATATTTGGATTTGGAGTACTCACAATAATCAGTTCTTTGACAATTGTTTAGGGTCAAAACAGTTACATTTAGCTTGCAATCATTTCATTATCTTAAAGTGTGATTAACTGATTTGATCATTCAAAGTCCCAAACGCAAATCCGGAAACCCTTTATTTTTGTAGGTATTTGTTCTTATGGTTCTAGCTTCTAGGTTCTATCATGTTGTTTATGCTTTTAATCTAGTTATCAATATCTAAAACATTATATGTGAGTAATGTTAAAGTTACTTTCGATTGCAATTTTTTGTAATGTTTAAAGCATCTTGTATGATTGCAAATTAAGTTAGTTTCTTAGTTCTGTTGTCAACCTTCTTTCCCATCTTTACGACATTATGTTGACTAAGGATGGATTGATCATATGATAAAATTGCCTAAACTGATATTAGTTTAAGATTTTATCCGATTGAATAAGTAGGAATCTTTCCATTTTGTTTACTGACAGTGAAGTTGATTCCTGTGAAAATAATGAGCAAATATGAAGGAATTGCTTAAAAGTATATGCCAAAACTTTTGGTCCAAAATTGCCCATTCTTGAAATGTAAAGTCGCACACTCTTTTACTTCATCAAGACTAGGTGGTTTGTGTGTATCTCGTCATTAGAATCTACAACCAAAGAATTTAAAGATATGATTTTGATAAATCTGTTTATTTTCTTATCAATTATTAGTTTGTCTTTCGGCGTTTTTGAAGGTGAAATTAACCAGAAGACCATTTCATCTCTAAGAGTTTCTGGATTTTCACCAAGTATTGATGAAAGACGAGCCCAGGAGTTAAGTTCTGCTTTAATAAATGATCAAATGAAGATCACGACATATGATGATAACATGGTTGAATCCCATCCTCCTCCTCCTCCTCCACCAGCCATCGTCGCCCACCCTCCTCCACCGCCTGTTTATTTCAGAGGATACACCCTTCCTCCTGGAAATCCTTGTGAGACCTTTACATTGCCACCTCCACCAGCAGACAAGAAAAGAACAGGACCTCGTCGTAAGTTGTAATTACCACTATTACACTATAATCAAGTTCTCATTTTAGTTTCTACATCTTGAAAATATTTTCTTTACCATGTTTCAGCGTGTCCTGTGTGTTACCTCCCCATTGAAGAGGCAATCGCTTTAATGCCAAGATCGCCATCATTTTCTCCAGTTCTTCATAATCTAACTTACATCCATGATGAGAGTTTAATTAAAAGTGAATTTGGAGGGTCAGATTTTGGTGGATATCCTTCTTTAAAGCAGAGATATGAATCTTATGATATAAAAGAGTCAATGGCCGTGCATTGTGGGTATGATTAATATTTTCTTCAGATTTACGGGGTCATTTAGGGGGTGTTTGATTTGTATAGTGATTTAATGGTCCTCAGAATGACTGAATAGTCAGAATCACATTATCAAATGTAATAAAATGGGTAGTAGAAGATAATGCTTGGATATGTTTCTCCTACTTGAAATTTTAATATCAGATATTAGTCAATGTTTGAGTGTTTATCAGATATTAGTCAATGTTTGAGTGTTTAATGAAACGTGGTTATCAATGGAAATAATAGATGAAATGACCAAAAAGGATTTCTTTTTCATAGACATCTTTTTTGAAGTGAGAGTAGGGGTCTTTTAAATTAGATGAAAATAATGTATTACTTGGTACTTTAGTGTATCCTTACATCATCAGTTTTGTTAAAACAGTCAAAATAATCACACACATAATCTGTTTTTCCTAAAAATAAAACCAATTGTTACCACTTCAAGTCGGAATAACTAGACAATCAGTTCCAAAACACAAATTTAAACATCCCATAACCGGAAACCTTTTTATTTTGTTTCTATTAAATCCTCACTAATCAATTATCGGTTGGTGCATAATTTCACTAAAAGATTTGTCAGAGGAGATAGACCTGGACGCAATTCGGGGTTCGATATTAATGGTTCAGATCTTTTTCTGATGGATCATTGTCATGGAGTGGTGGTTGCATCCGCAATATTTGGTATCATTCTATATCATTATCATATATGTTTAAATATATGTATTTGTATATGTACACACTATTGAATCATGGTGGTTTATAATTGAGTTTTACAGGAGCTTATGATATTATTCAACAACCAATGAACATTAGTGAAACTGCAAAGCAAAGTGTATGCTTTTTCATGTTTATTGATGAAGAAACAGAAAAATTTATGAGAAATTCAAGTTATTTGGACGATAGCAAGAAGATAGGCTTGTGGAGGATTGTTGTTATCTACAACCTGCCATATACAGACCCAAGGCGCAATGGAAAGGTAAAATAACCAATTATTAAACAGATTATGTTATATTTGCAACATTTGACCGAAAACATAGTTCAATCAAGATGTTAAATTTCAGTTGGATATCCAAAGTAGTCTCGATTCATTCTCTTAACAAGTTTATACATATGGCAGGTTCCAAAACTTTTATCACATAGGCTTTTCCCGAATGCTCGCTACTCTATATGGATGGATGGGAAACTTAAGCTTGTTGTTGACCCTTATCAGATCCTTGAGCGGTATTACTTCTAATGCAATTTTTATCTTTACAGAATCCATATGCATACCTTAGCTTCCATGTATCCGGCAATCCCTCCATTGCATAACAACTGTTGATAATAGTCAAGTCTCTAAAGTAGACAGAAACTATATTATTAGCATTTTGTGATGATTAGTTTCGTTGTTAAGGCAACACTGCACTACAGACTAGCCTGAATTCTAGTATACATCAAACTATTCTAATACCAAAAAGTTTTCTCAAATGCTGTCAGGTTCTTATGGAGAGAGAATGCCAGTTTTGCAATATCAAGGCACTATAAGCGTTTTGACGTGTTTCTAGAAGCCGAAGCTAATAAGGCGGCTGCAAAGTACGACAATGCATCCATTGACTTCCAGATTGACTTTTATAAGAAAGAGGGTTTAACCCCATATTCTGAGGCCAAGCTTCCTATTAGAAGTGGTAGGACATTTTATTTGTTTATTTTATACAAAAATTAATAGTATTTAGGTGATGTTTGGACATTGGATGCTCCTATGAACTATGATATAACGTTGAGTATTTGAGAGTGCTAATGATTCTGGTTAGTTAGGGTCAAAATTATTAGAATGGATATCGTCATATTCTTAGCTTTACTTGACTAATTATCCAATTTTGATTATTCAAGTTGCAGTAATCACTTGCAAACAGTAAAGGCACACGCAAAACTCTCTATTTGGCTTTTCACTGAAACCAATACGTCCGCGCTGCCCCTTGTAACTATCCCGAAAAAGAGAATAAATCCTCCGTGATTCTCTCTACAAAAAAGGCCATCCATTATTATCTTCTTGATTTTTTGTGGATTTAATGGTTGATTCATGACAGATGTTCCAGAAGGATGCGTGGTGATAAGAGAGCATGTTCCAATCTCGAATCTTTTTGCTTGTCTTTGGTTCAATGAAGTTGACCGTTTTACTTCAAGAGATCAGATTAGTTTTTCAACAGTGCGGGACAAGATCAGGTCAAAGACAAATTGGACAGTTAACATGTTCTGGGATTGTGAAAGGCGAAACTTTGTAGTTCAGGTATCAAAAGCTTTCATTATACCTTGTCCGTTTGTTTCATACACATGCACCTTCACTTTTCAACTCAAACCTGTTAATTCCAGTATTCCGAATGGAGTTGGATTATTTTTCAGATTTGACATTAACATGTTTCCCTTCAAAGAATTCTTAAATTCTGAGTCTTGAAATACATATGTATGCACATGGCTTATGTTGATTATGTTGTCTCTTAACCTCCACACACAGGGATACCATAGAGATGTTCTGGAGCACTGGGCCCCGCCGCCTCCCCAACCTGGTGCATCTGTTGTCATTTTTCAATCCTCCAATCTTATTGATAATACAACAAAAAACTCTACAGATTTCAGTGTAAGTAATTCAAAAAAGAAAAAACGCCGAAGAGACAAAAGGTCAAGTTCTAGGGGACACCGAAAAGTTGCTGCAGGGACAAGAAATCGAAATTGAATGTAAGCAAAAGAGATCATTCTTAACTTCATTGTTTAGAAAATTCATTTTTGGTCTAGGAAAATCTATTCAAGATGAGTATTCAGTATATGTTTTTTTTTTGCCCTTTTAGCTTTATCTGTTTCACATTTTTTGTTGTATATACAATTTTGAGAAATTATAATAATCTTTTTATTACATATTTTTTCTACCATCTTGTTGTAGTAATCTTGATTTTCTGATATCTGACAATATCTTCATAACTTGAGGAACAAGGAGACCATACAGTCTAGCAATTATTTTTCATATATTATTTCCCTGTCATATAATAAATGTAGGGGACTTTATGTTGCATTCACGTATTACTTAAATTATTAAAATATTTAAATAACTAAAACTATAGTTATTTAAGTGGTATGTATATATATAATAGCATTAATTACGGGTAGGAGTATGATCGTCTACATTTTACCTCTCCATACCCCGTTATAACGAGATTGAGTATTGTTGTTGTTGTATATATAATAGCATATAATCTACATGTTGCTAAAAGCATGTATCATTTCATCATAAATGAATATGAGACTAAAAAAGTGTTAATGTTTAAAGTCCCTTTTTACTGAGAAATAACAATTTGAGGTTAAAGGTGCTTAAATCCAATACTTGAGGGTTATTTTTGCAATAATATCTATTTACTTGCATATAGTCGACTTTAATCACACAACAGATGTTAATATAAGGTGTACAATACACTCATTGCACAATGTACAACACCTAGAAGCATGGACATAATTTGGGCTATGGGATTTCTTGTAATCTAACCGTAAAGAAGATTCTGGTTGAAGTTACAATTCTTTTTAGAGAGAGAAAAGTAGAAAACCCTCCGCCTATACGGAGAGAGAGAGAGAGAGAGATTTAAGGTAAGGATGTAAAGATTTAGCGGCAGACGAATCTGGGTTTCAATGGCGATTCCATCTGGTTCCGTTGATTTTGCCAAATCTGGAATTAGGGTTTCGTTTTCTTCTTTCAAAATCCTTCAGCTCGTTCTGATTTTCAGTGTTTTTATCACGAAATCAACCTCCATTTCACAAGAGTTCTCCAACATTCCGTACTCCAAATACTGTAATGCCGAGGTTGAAGAATCCGAATCAACAGAAACCAGAATTCAGGGGGAAAGTTTTCTCCGATTAGATAAGGCGGTGTACAGCTTAGGATTTGAAAATCCCCAATTTAATTTCAATCCCGTTACCTCGCAAATTGCATCGTTTTCCACCCGGAAAGCTTACGAGACGAAATCAAAGGGGGTGGTAAAGGTTAAGGCGCTTCTCAACCTAGTTGGGCCGGACATTGTTGATTATTTCTCCGGTGAAGTTGCACGGCGGGGATTACGGCTTGTTAAGGTGCGGCCACCACGGTTTCTGCCACCTAAGAACGTTGGAGCTGGGTTTAGGCTATATGGGTTTTGGAATTCGGAATCTGGGAAGCTATGCATGGTGGGTTCAGGATCCGTAAGTTCTTTACGCTCTGTGAATGTTGTTTTTAAGCTTAAATATCCCAATTCTTCTGTTCTTGATACTAGTTTGATCAATGGTACATTGCAAAGTATAACGCATGCGGGTTCTGCTACTTATTTTAAACCTATATCATTTTTGGGTGTTTCACAAATGGGCTATAATTTTACTTACATCAATAAAGAGATCAAAGATGGTTGCTTTAGTGTCTACGATGGTATGGAGAATGTTTCTCTTAGTTTGCCTGATGCGCGAGCTGTTGACCGGCGTGGGATCTGTTCTATCATAACATGGGGTCTTAGGTTTGAATTGGATTACGAAAACTATGATTGTAAGAATGTTTCTTGTAGTTTTGGAACTGTGGGCGATGAAGTATTTCCGCGGTTTATGTCGATTAAAGTTGTTGATTGCTTAGAGGATGGTAAAGTGAGATATTTTTTGCAGTTTTCAAACTCGACTTATGGTAAAGGTTTGTCATTTTATCCGCTTACTAGTTTGCTTGCAGAAGGGGAGTGGGATAAGAAGAAGAAACGGCTTGCATTAGTTGCATGCCAACTGTTTGATAAAAGGGCTCTTAGAGGTTGTTCGATTAGGTTAGCTTTGAGTTTTCCCTCAGCACTTAGTCTAAAACATAGGAGTAGTATTGTTGGGAAGATGTGGAGTACAAAAACCAATAATCTTGGTAATATTTCATTTTACAGTCCAGCAAACCTAAATGCAAGGATCAAAGATATGTCCTATGAGTATTCAGAACATGAAAAGGTCGGAAGTTTGTGTGGAAAAAGTCTTGAAAGTAAAGGGAAAAAAGGAACTTACCCTGATGACATATCTCCAAACTTAAGATTTGATATGATGGTAAAAAACAAGAAAGGTCAAATGGCATATGGGTATGCATCCCCGTTGTACATACGTGATAGAGTTTACATGCCTTTTGACAATCAATGGAACCATAGTTCAAGCGGCGGATACATGAACATAAGCTACGTGATAAGCTTCACAGCCCGTGATGAATTTGAGTTTGGTGGTAAAGTTCCTGCTTCAAAAATGGTTGAAGTTTCTGCAGAAGGTGTGTATAATACCAAAAATGGAGTTATATGTATGATAGGCTGTAAACATATGCCATATGAGAAATTCCAAAGAAAAAGCTCGTTAGATTGTGAACTTGTGATCAATATCTATTACTCGCCATTGAACGGAAAAGATGCAGGAATGGTTCACGGGACTATCAAAAGCACTCGTAAGAAACCTGACCCGCTTTACTTTGACCTCCTTGAGTTTGGTTCTAGCTCCATAACCACAATCCAAGCAAGGGAATCAATATGGAGAATGGATCTTGAGATAACTATGGTTCTGATCTCCAACACACTCGCCTGCATTTTCATCAGTTTGCAACTGTTTCATGTCAAAAAGAATGCTGATATCCTCCCTTTTATATCCGTTGTCATGTTGGTTGTTCTCACTTTAGCTCATATGATCCCGTTATTGCTCAACTTTGAAGCTATTTTTATGGTGAACCGAAAACAAAACGTATTCCTTGGCACTGATGAATGGCTAGAGGTTAACGAGGTTTTGGTGCGAGTCATTACAATGATCGCCTTTCTTCTACAGTTTCGTTTACTTCAGCTCACTTGGTCGTCAAGAAATGGGCATGAGATCCAGAAAAACCTCTGGTTATCCGATAAAAAGGTCTGTTTATTATCACTTCCATTATATATTGCAGTTGGTCTCACTGCTTGGTTTGCACACTCGTTACACACGTCGCATACAAAGCAAGTAACTTTTTGGGGTGAACTCAAGTCGTACGTGGGGTTAGTACTTGATGCATTCTTGATACCTCAAATTATGTTTAACTTGTTTTGTGACACACGCGGGCGTGTTCTTGCTCCTTCATTTTACATTGGGTCAACAATGGTTCGCTTGTTGCCACATCTATATGATCTTTATCGAAGACATAGTTCTTCATGGTTCTATGACAAGATATACGCGAATCCTGGGATGGATTACTATTCGACTACGTGGGATATCTTTATATGTTTCAGTGGGTTGATCTGTGTTCTCGTGATATATGTGCAACAACAATTTGGGGGCCGATCTGTGTTGCCAAAGAGGTTTAGGGATAGTGTTTTATACCAGAAAGTACCTGTTGTTACTCAAGAACAGCAAGTTTTTTAAATGGTTTTAATTGGTTGTTTGTTTTTGTTTTATATGTAAATTTAGTTGCTGGTAAAGAATCAGTTTAGGCGTATTTGCCCCTTATACATATAAAAAATCTGTCTATATGAATTTGTTTTTGCAACTTCATCTAGTTCGAATCCTGGTGAAAGGTTAACGATAGATTTAAAAAACGTGTTGAAGAAACAAGATCTACAATAAACAACTTTCTTATTCACCTCTATATGCTGTACCAAAACATCAGAGATTAACAATTTCATTCAACTGGTCCACTCTCTCACTTTTCAAGATAGAATTTAATAATGTGCAGTGAGTACAAAGAAAGTTTTTAACACTGCGCGAAAGGTGGTCATGAAGCCAGATGAATTTAATGCAAGAATTTCGAGACGCTACTGGATTTGTTTCTAAAGCAACAGAATGGATGAAGAGGGATGCTATTATATGTAGAAACAACCTAGTGACGAAGCTTCAGTTTCTCCCTAAACCACTTCAAATCGTAATTTGTCGTATCCACTTCCCAAACTGTCAAGAGTTTGGGCATGGTCAAAACATCAGTGTTATATCATTTTCTCTTCTTCATCACATTATTACCCGTTTATTGTCACCTATGACCACTTGTTTATTTTCTCTCTTATTAGATACCAAAATTTATTTTTTATAATATACATGTATTTTACTCAACTTTCCCACTTTATAGATCCAAAAATTTGTTAAATAAATCAGGAAATGACAGTAATCAAAGATTTATAACTTTTACACTGATATGTACAGATTGGACTGCCAAAATTTAACCACTACTTGTTAATTAATACATTGAATAACCTTCGATTCTGTCAAAAGAATTTAGGATCAAATGTTTAACCACCACTTCCTGACCTCTCACACTTTCTTCATCTATGCGAAAATGGCGTCTGTTGTTGTAGAAAAACCACACCCCCTACTCATCCAAATCAATTCCAAGCCTGAAAATCAATTATACCAAAACAAATGAAACGTTATATATAATACGAAAAAACCAACTCAAATATAAGTTTAACTATACAACAACAACAACGAAACCCAATCCCGCTAAAGCGGGGTTGGGGGAGGTAGAAATATAGACAATCATACCTCTACTTGAAGGTAGAGAGATTGCTTCCTGAAAAGGACCTCCGGCCGTGTGAAAAAAAATCACTAAAAAAATAAATACGATAAAGAAAAACAGTAATAAAGTAAGTAATAAGTTTAACTATAGCAGATTGTAAAAAGGAAAAAAATATATTATATAACCTCTCATGATTCTGTGTTGATATTCTTCCCAGTGAGAATCCTCGAGATCTGGAGGCCTCGACTAAAGGCTTCATTAAACAGGATCCTCGTTTGCATCGATTGAAACCCGGGCATCCATGATAAAAACGCAAGTGGTGCCAAAACAAACAGACCAATCAGCATATCATAAAGCCGAGCCAACGACACAACCGTATCCCAAACAATGGAGTTCTCAAGAAACGGCCTTAGAACCTGCGCAATCGACACAATTCCCCATCCAGTCGGAATGAACGCCAAAATACTCGAGAACAAATCCAAAACTGTTAGCTTTGTGAACTCCAACAGCATCGTAGTCACAAGAACAATCAAAAATGTCACAAGAAGCTGCACAAGCCGGTATTTAATATGTTCGTTTGCTGCGAATTTGTCTTGTGCGTATGCAATCACAATGTAAACTGAAACAGCAACAATCATGAACACCCATGAGATCAAATACACGACAATACTCGTGCTGTTGTTTGCTATTTTAAGATGGTATACGACCCCGTATTGGAAGAAAAAGAACCGAAGATCGAGAATTATTTCCAACAATTTCCCCCATAAACCCGTGCCTCTCAGGTGATCTTGCTCTTCGTACCACCAAGTTTCCCAGCTAACATCGGCTTTTGCTAACGACCCACCACTGTAAAAAATCCATCTCACAAAATCGTTGAAATCGTATACTGTTTTCAACCAGTCAAAACCAGAGGGGTTGAATACAAACGGGCCCATAATCCATGAAACAACTAGAAACCAGCTAGAGATGTTCAGAATTAAGTAGAGGAAGTTACTCACGGATAACGGTGTGTTCGAGGCGTATACGGTTAGAATCACACCCAGCTCAATTGCTTTCACGAAATGGCTTCGGGCATATAACCGGTAGTTCTCACAAAACGACTTATGTTCTACAACGAATCCGCGACCTGTGGCTCGGTACTTGGCTCCACCATGAAGTATGGTTCGACCAAAGTAGTGGCTACGGGTGCCCATCGAAAAGGTAAAGAAAACCGAGGCGAGTTGTAGCTGCATTGTTATGTAATCCCACACAGCTGATAGAAACCCGTGTTCTATCGCGTTTTCAACTATCATGGGTAGGGCAGTGAAGACCCCGATCTGAACCACAAACTGTTGGTTCAGAATGGCACCAAATGCTTTGTTGTATCGCGAGTTGTCCATGGCTGCACCCTCGACCCCACTTAGCGCGAGATAAAGCCGGCCCCATAGAAAAGTGTACACCATCACAACCATCATCATTGTGTTGTAATAAAAGCCAACCGTGGTGTAAAAAAACGATAACATACGAAAGAAATCAAGCCGGTGGCCCAACCGGTACACATCCCGGCTCAAAACCTGCTCACCATTTCCTGAAGCTACTTTAGCTTCAAACATAGAAATCTGATTTAACCCGACATCCCGACCTTTTCCGACCTGGATATACTCGTGGTGTGTGACATTACCGCCCCGTAAAGTGCAGTTAAACCCTGCGAAGATGTCTTCACTAATGTTGATTACTTTGGAAGCCTTACTGATTCCACCCCGACTCAAGAACCAAAAACGATCAAAAACATCCGGGTGACCATAATGCATTCGGACCTTTAACGGGTTCGCGAGGACCCTCTGACCAAGTGTCACGAAGCTCATTTCTTGGGTTGACATGAACCATGCAAGTGATGAGACCGAACCTGTGAAGATGTTTTCACGAACTCCGAGAATTGTCGGTTTTCGGATCCCGTGATTAAATTTGAATTCTTCCAAAAGGTTTCGCATCTTAAGCGCTTCTTCAAATGAATTATCTTGGTTCATGTCAATAGTTTGAAGAGCATCACCCCGGGTGAAGATGATTGCTTGGTTTTGGTTCTCGGGCTTTCCTTCACCGAGCTTCATTGGCCCCGGTAACTTGATCCGATAAATCTCTTCCTCTTTCTTTAACAGCCCGTTATACTTCACAAGAACTGAATAATATTCAACCTCGCTCCGACCCAAATGAACTTCATCAACATACGCCACACGAAGAGCCTCGTTGTTTTTCATCAAATTTGCAATATCTTCGGCTTGAGACTCGCCTTTTTGTTTCTGCGACCCGTAATTCTGGCAAGCAACAACATAAGTGAACTTCATCATCACCGCCCCGACCTCATTCACAGCATGGGTTTGGTTTAAACTTCTGATACCCCTGGGGCCCAGCGCACCCTCGTTTATCTCCACCTCAGGAGCTTTTTCAAGATATGCAAGGATTTTTAGCGCCCGGTAATAATACATAATCCCACGAACAGTACGGGCCAATGTTTGGCCGCGATACGAGGCCCAAACACGAAGCTCTCGGGATCTTGTAGTGAATATCTCTTCATCATCCTTCATCCCATCTCCCCGCATTCTCTCCATAAAATTTTCCCACTCGTCTTCGAATATTTTTTGTAAATAAAACAACGTCGATATCCCGTCATCATTTGGCTTTCTAAGCCCTTCTTTCTTGTACAAAACATCTTCATCATAGTACGGTGTTAAAACACTAAATGCCAACATTTTCTCAACTTGTGGAGCCCGTGGGATATTCATAAACAACGAGTTGCTAAAAAACGCAATCCTTCTCCGGGCCTCGATGTTCTTCGGGACGTTCCGCATCGAATCCCGGGAACTCAAAATCGTGTGTAACCGCCTTAACTGCCGATAGAAGAAAGCATCCTCTGGTTTTGGAAACTGAACCCTGTTCACAAATAGCAAACTCTCTTCGGTTGTAGCCGGGTTCCTTGGGGCTAGACCTTCTTGGATCAATTGGGTCGCGGGTTTCTTTGATTTCGGGAGCTCTTTCACAGTGAGCTCATAAAGTGCTTGCAGAACATCAACAAGTTTGTTCATGTTTTGTTTCGAGTTCATTAGGATTTCAATAAGATTGATTAACCGAGCATGGATCCGAGGGAGTGTTTGACATTTATAGATTTCAGTAAACTTCCCAAGCCCTACATAATGATCAATTTCCATGAATAATCTTGTAACAATCCCGTGTTCTTCAGATCCGTTCTGGATAATTTTAAGTAACAAAAACCGGATGCTGCAATAAGCTTCAATAACAGCACACCGTCTGTACTCACTGTTACAAATCCTGAACCAAATCCAGCGGTCAGGTGCACCTGCATCTGCCAGTTCACTCGCCTGGCTCAGTGCAAGAAGTAGCTCATTGCACAAAAGAACACACGGCCACCGAACCACCATAATATCCCAACAATTCGGTGGTAGTTCCAGAAGCTCAACCTCCTTGTCACTGATCAAATCCTCTTCTCTCATTGTAAATACAATCTCATTCCAAATCAAAGCAAACCGTCTCGCATCAACCCGACTTGATTCAAGTTTCGTAAAAGGTTGACCAAATCCGTACCTAAGTTTGACCCGATGAATTGCGTTTCTAAGCTTCTGAACAAGGCTGTCTTTTGCCACCAGCGTTTGATCTTCAGGAATCAAATTGAACTGTAGTGCGCTCGCGAAAAACTGAAACCGTAATCTGAGCTGCTCGATGTTCCGAATCTCACCCAAATGTGAAAACAAACCGACAATCGATCCAACAAAAGCCGAGAAAACCGTGTACCATAACTGAATATCAACTAAATACATCAAAACAACGGGAACCCATACGAAAACAACAGCCATTCGGTTCGTGTTGCTGAAAAACTCATGCCAGTTATACTTGATTACTCTGAGGCTCAACAGTGCTTTTGTAGGTGCAACAAGCGGTTTAATTTGCAGAAAGTAACTAAATGAAAACTTTGAGAGCAATATGATTATCCAAAAGAGGGTGTATTTGATGTTACTCACTAATCCTTCCCGTAAACCTCGTCCCACATAGAGTCTGGAATGAAACCACCATGTTAAAATGTCGAAAACTATAAAATCAGCTCTTTCGACAAAGTTTCTAACCCATGGTATAACAAAAAGGATCAAAGCTAGTACTTCTGGGATGATATAAACCAAACCCGATTTCAAAAACACAATAATCTTATCATTGGCGGTATCAGACCACTGCCCATCGGCGTTTTTCTGAACCCAAATCTGAATGTAGAAGATAATGAACACGATAGTCCATGTTAACGAGACTAAGCTTTTCATAATCATTCGAAAGAGAAGCAATTTCGAGTCTTGGGAAACCAAACTGTACTGAGTCCCGGCATCAAGTATGGACTGACCCAATCGAAGCCCCGCCCATGTTATGAAAACCGTAAGCAGTTCAACTTGTACATCCCGATTGCTAATCACCTCCCATGGATACTTTGTTTCTCTCCAAGCTACAATCATTGATGCTTGGAAGAACAAAATTAACAAAACCCATAACCGATCAAAGTTTCTAAACACGTTCCAAAACGTTCTTTGCTCAACGAAACCCGTTTTCCCAACCCGGTTTGTGGCTTTCGGGTCGTCTATGAAGAAATTGCTTGAAAGATCTAATGGCCATTTAAGTTTCTTGAAGCATTTTCGACTCCAGAAAAACTCGTTTATATCATCATAGTTTCTCCAGGCAGAATGCGGGGCTTTACCGTTTCTACTTCTTTCAACTTCCGTTTTGATCGTTTTGTAAATGGGTGTGATGACTTTGTTTAGAAACGCATTCTCCCCGGAGATTGAGGGAATAAACGAGCGGCCGGTATTCACGTCTGTGTCTCCGGAGAGAACTAGGTTTAGTTCCGTTGTCATATGATGATAGATATAGCAGATACATTCCGGTGTGAACCGCAGGTTTCCGGCTTCACCCCAGATTAAGAGGTACATGGCCACATATAAAAGTTCCCGGCGGTGGGTGTCAGGGTTTTGCCGGAAGAGTGGGAGGCGAACCTGTGACTTGCGGCGGAGGTAAGAGCACCATGACTCGTAGTTACGGAGGAGCTTGCGGCGAAACTGGTGGAGGACTTTTGGGTCAAGGTTGTCGGGGATGACTGGAGGCGGCGAGAGGCGCATTTGAGCGTTTGCGAGGTGGAGGACGAGATGCTCCCGTTGGTTCCGAACGTTGTCGTTTTGAAACCCGAAGAACGCACCAAGCCAATCCATAAGGTCCATCCCATCGTGCCATTCTCGAAACGGCGGCCGCCGGAGGTCCCCGACAGCGCGTAACGCGGCGGCGGCGGCTCTTACTTCTGGGTAGTTAAGAGACGGATGGTCTGAAAGCAAACTGTGGATGGGGATTATGTTATAAGGCTCCTCGTACCTCGGCGCAAGAGGTGGCGCGTCTGTATTCCCAGGGCCGCGCGTGGGCACTGGTCTGTGCCTCAAATTCATCTCATCGGAATTCTAACAACGGACTTCCCGATCCAGGTTACGTCTCAAAACCACCCTGCAACACCCAATTAACCATTATACACTAAACAATCTGCCCCGAATGTTACCATTTGGGGATCAAAAATTTCCTTTCAAATATTTTTAAAAAAGAAAAACATAATTACACCTACAAAAACCAATCGATGCAGAATCTTTGAATTATATACCGAGTAAAGTAGAATTAAACAAAAAAGATCATACCTTTGCGAGTTGGGGATTGAAATTTACTTTTCTAATCACTCAGAATTAACCATTTTCCAAATATCGCACACTATACATACAAGATAGATACAAAATCACTGTAAGTATATACCGTGTAAAGTAACTAAAAAAAGATGAAGATAAAAAAAGGGAGAGAGAGATTGTACCTTAATAGGTGTTTGAGCGATGGAGTTTATCTTTTTCAGGGGCTTATTTGATAGTTGGGAAATTGAGTTAGGTTTTTGAGAGGGTGGTTTGTACGTTACAGGAACAATGGCACGCGCTGACAGGGTGGGGAGTGAGGGTGTAGATTGATGGCAATGGAATAAAGATAAGAAAGAAGAGAGAGGTGGGTGGTGGGGCCTACACACAGTGAGTGTGTTTTCTTGAATCACAGAATCAGAAAGACGTATTGAAAGGCGAGCAAGTAAATGACAAGAATTGTACCACGTGCACTGCACATTAGTCGTGGCCACTTGCGAGGGTAGATCGCTGGTGCCGTTGTGCTGATGGCTGCTGTTTTCTATTCAAATATGTTACATGGGTTAATAAATTCGATTTTTTAAAATAACTTAATTTCACTATTGGCCCTTTATAAATTTTAATGACTTTGCTCGTGCTATACGTATGGAACTTGAAAAGAATATATAGTCACTTTGCATAACAAAGTAAGCATAATCATATAACTCCAAATTTTTAGTTTGTTTGAATAAAGTGTTGCTGCAACAAATACACAACGTGCTTGAAGGTAACTCTTTGAAGGGTCCTCCGAGATGATGTGTTTATCTGCTTCATTTACAACGTTAGCTCGTCGAGGGACGGAGCTACTCCAACCAAACTCCGGTGTAAGACTTTGTAGTAAGGATAGATACTGGAGTAAATGGTAGTTGAGAGATCATTTGTCATACCTTTGCCTATTTGCGAGGAAAGTATATAGAGTACATCTGATTGCCTAAGGTTGGTGTATTTCCCTTGGTCTAAAGGTGAGAACTACTTGGACCAGTTGGTAGCTATATATAGATGATTAATCATTACTATTGTTGGTTCTCTTGTCCTTGTATTGTATTAGTAGCTATATGTTGATAGTTAATCATTGATAGTGTTGGTTCTGTTGTCCTAATATTATATTAGTAGTTATGTGTAGATAGTTCGTTAATAATTGCTAGTGTTGGTGTTACAACTTGGGTATGTTTCAACGAGTTAGTTAGCCAGACATTGGAGGTTCAGTCTGATCTGAAGGTCGAGGTCCAGCTACACTATGCCTAGAAGCATGTTAAGTTACATCTATACAAATTTATATATTGTTTTACTACTAGGAACCCCTCTTTAGTACTTCAAACCCATCTTGAGGCGTGAGTTTGTTATGTAAGTTTCTTGGTGTTGATTATTCCACCGAGCGCATTTTATTGGAGGTATTCTATTTAAAATAATTTGATGTGCTTATTTCTTTTGCAGGTAGCAAAAGTTAGAAATTTAATTGAAAAAAAAGAGTTAAAAAGGTTTTAAGACACAATACCTCAACGTGACAACTATCACTTGAGCAGTTGTTCATCTCTCAGCTCTCATACTACAAATATATATATATATATATAGGAGGGTTCAAACGAGAACTGCGAGAACCAATCTCGCCCGTTCGTTGGATATGGGAAGTTCATGGATGGAGAGCGTGGAGGGGATCAATGTGGCAGGGTGCATGTGAGGAATTCATGGGTGGGCAATAACATTAAAGGAGGGGAAATTGGACGGCTCAGATTGGTTCTCACAGTTCTCGTATGAAAAACAGTTCTCGTTTGAACTTTTGTCTATATATATATGTGTGTGTGTGTGTGTATTAAGTGACTTGTAATATTGTTTGGTATGTGTTTGTTTATATACATTGTTAGACGATGTCAACCGTATTAAAAACCTTTAATAGTTTCTGTTTCTCTAGAAACCTTTGTCAACTTTCTTTTATTCATGTTAAACCACACGCATCCATCCAACGTTTAGGTGATGGCTAGGGTACGGAAGTATAGAACGGCATCGTCTCCCCCTTCCTTTTTCAAGAAACCTGCAAGTAGGGTCATTTACAGGTTATTAGTCTTGTGACTCTTTACTCTCTGTATATCTTTTCCTTTTCTCTCTCCCCCTCATCTCTCTACCTTTATTATTATTTTTTAAACAGAGGAAGGTTATATGGGATGAATGTGTGGGATTATTGAAAAAGATGTGTGATATTCGTGTGATATGAGAGAGGATGAGATGATTAAGAGATGGATGTTGATTATCAAATATAATAAAGAAATCATAATCTGAATAGATTTTATATGGATACACTCGCAAGTCACATGACGATTTCCAAAGGGAGGCTTAGAATAAATCATTAGCAAACTATATAATTAACTTTGCTGTAGTCTTAAAAAACAATGCTAAATCATTTTGATAGGCGTTCATATTAACAACAAAAGAAAGTTTCACATTTGCATGAGATTTAGCATGTTGTATATATCATAACAAATAGAAAGTTCATTGTGCTACTATGTGGTCCCCTCATCTCATATACTTAACACATCAAATCAATCAATTACAATTTTCAAGATAGATCATACACTCATAAATATCATATCATGAGGGTCAAACTTATTTATATCATATCAAAGGGGTCATATAAAATTACCCAAGTTTATTACTTCTTACCTTATAACATAATTAGTTGTATAACCTTTTCTATTAAAGTAAGTTTGGCTATTGAAGTTCATAATTGAAGTCAAAAAATATAAATAAGACATTACAAAGAATGTTTAAAATTAATTCATAATAAAAGCAAAGTATGATAATCAATCAAGACGTATCCATATCAAAACTCAAATGACACTAGATATAGTAATTTTATTGATAGTTGAAATCTTTGATGTACGACGACTCATTTTTATAATGTTAGTAGGGTTCGAGTTCAGGTTAGGCTCGATACCATGTTACGTATTGTGGAAACCGTTGAGGACATATTGCATTCATATATCAGAATATATAAAACACAGTATTTGCACAAAGGGCCCTACACTATACATTAATTACAATTATAAGTGATTATTTAACGGTGTTTGTTTGACAAATGGGTGTGCTGTTAAGTGTATTAAAACAAAAAAATAATTGTTAAATTAGATATTTTTCATTTTGTAAATTTCTTAAAAACTAAAAAATTGACATTCAGGTATGTTTATAATTATCAACTTTGACAGTTTAATCTTGTAGGTTAAATAAAATATGTGTTTATGTCCAAGATTTGTGAAATAGATAGGTATCTTGACTCTTACACAGTTACACATATCTGTTTAGATGTTACCTAGATGTAGGATGGATTATTTAAAAAAGTAAATTACATATACGGTCATTTATTTACATGTAGTAAAAGGTATTTAGAATAACCAATTATCCTTAAAATGTTTATATAATAATACTATAGAGAACTAAAATGAAAAAAAATAAAAAACAAATTTGTGTTTAAATTGTGAAACAAATTTATATCTTAAAAAGTTTGATTTTATAGTCCTTTTTTAGTTATGACTTGAAATTTTTAAACTTCATACTTGTACTCTTTATAATAAGGAGAACAAGTTGTCTTTACAATATTTTATTCAAATATATAGTTTTGATGTCGTTCAAACAGAGGTGGAGTTGCGTGTTTTTGTGCGACCTGGATAACTATCGGCCTTGTGTTCGGTTTTAGACCCTAGGAGTTGGTTATCTAAAGCAATTACTATATATCCAAAGTATGTTTAAGTATCGATTAAAGAAGAATATGCTTGAAATGTGTTTAAATACGAGGTGAACCAAAATGAAAACCTTGCCTTAACGAGTACTCTTTGATTCGTTACCACCGTCATAAATATACAAAACACTTATAGGCTCAATAACGAGCCCATTGCAGGGGCTTTCCAAAATTTCAAATACTAAGCCCAAACGCACTCGTAAATTCCGCCGCGACATATGAAGACCGAATCGGCCGTTGGTTCCGGCGGCGCCACCACCAATTCATGGCCCGCGAAAGGCGTTGCTGCGTACGGAGTTGCAATAACAGCGGCAATGGCGGTGGGTTACGCCGCTCTCCGTGTTCGTCGATCGGCTAGATTCAGAAGTCAAGTAGTGGGGATAATACCTGCTCGCTATGCATCATCCAGATTCCAAGGCAAGCCTTTGGTTCAAATCCTTGGAAAACCCATGATTCAGGTTTCAATTGTTACACGGTCTTTTTCCAACATATCATTTACACACACACACACACACACACACACTATATGATCAACTCTTGAATAAGTTACTCTCCCAATCGAGAATGCCAGATGCTAATAATAGTCAGCTTGTGTTTGATGTTCATAATCTGGTCGCGAAATGTTTACACCTTGACGATTTTATTCGTGCCCTAGATTTGAAATCCAAAATCCTAACTGCTGTTTTTGTTTGTTTGTTTGTTTCTTGTTCATTCAGAGGACTTGGGAAAGAGCTAAGCTTGCTACCACACTGAGTCAATTGGGTTTGTTTTCTTTCCGGATTTTACTAAATTAGTGAATGTTTGGATGCAATTTTAAAGTGATTATTGGAGTCAGTGTATCTTGTGGGGGTGTTTGTATTTGTGATTATTCAGTTTAGATTGTCTGCCATAAAGTATAATTATAAGGTAATAATACATTATAATCGTTTATGATTGGATAATAGTTTTCTTTTTTTTATAAATCTTTTTAATTCTAACATGTCAATATCTTTAATTACTTTTTAGACTTCCTATAAAATTTCTCTCCTTTCAAATCACACATATACACAACTCTTATTAATCATGGATAACCTTGTTTCACTGCCATAAAAAACCCAACCACACTCCGGCGAACTAATCCGGCCAAGATTTTCTTCAAACACACACATGAAAATCACAAACCCAGATCTTTAAACACGAAGGCGAAGACGGTGATGTTAGGCAGTGGTGCGGCGGATCAAGCTCCGGTCACCTATATCCCACCAACTTCCAGCAATTTAAACCCAACCACCATAGAAAATTCCGTTCACCTCTTTAGAACTCCGGTACCGTCAATGAGCGGAACTTAACATATTCAAATAAAACACAAGATCTTCACAAAACACACCCACCTTACTTGCTGGAGAGACTAGCGAAGAAAGAAATAGAAAACGAGACGGATTGCGATGAGGGGACGGCGGGGTCAGAGAGAGCGCAACGAGTTGGCGATGGCGGTAGTCCGGCGAAACTGCCGTCGGGGGAGAGGGGGGTAAACCAGAGGGGGAAGAGAGAGACTTGAGAGAAAGAGTGTGTGTTTATAAAGTGAGAGAGAGAGAGTGTTTGTTTACGGGGAAGATAAAGGGTTTATGGGGAAATGGTAAATGGTAAATAAAGAGAGAGAGTGACAGGTAATATTTTTGAATAATAATTTTATTCTAATCCTTTTCTTATTATACATGAACAAACTACAAAATAATATGAATAAATAAAGGGATATCGGATATGTGTTTATTTTATTAGTATTTGTCATGTATATATAATATTAGCATTTTGTCATATATAATAAAAAGACATCTGAAATAGGACCTAACATTAATAACGTCATTAAAATTCTACGATAACACTTCATTGGTTTCTTTGCCGAGTTCTCCACGTACATGAGTTTTTAGTAGCGACTATACAATGAGTTTCTAAATGATCATTTTCCTTTGTATTGCTTCAATCCAAACACATGTAAATATCGAGTTTTTATAAGATTTGACTTGTTTACGACTCTAAATAATACAAAAGAATAAAAGGAAAGGTTTTAAGTAATAATAAAAAAATAAAAGAAATAAAGTAATTTGATAAGCAAAAAATAAAAAGATTAGTTAAAAAATTAAATAAGAAAAAATATAAAAATTAATTAAATAAGAAAAAATAAAAAAATAAGTAATTAAATAATTTATCAATCTACATATACCTTTTTTAATTTTATGTCGAATATTTTAAAAGATTACAAGATTAAAAAATAAAAGATAAAGACAAAGTAATAATTAAATAATAAAAGTAAGAAAACATGATTAGCTTATCATTATAAGATTGATGTGGGTGTTGAAAAAATTAAGATAAATGGTATAGATTAGGGTGCCTAGTAGGTATAGATGTAGATTGGGGTGTCTCTATCAACACCCGTATGATATTTTGATTGTTTAGAATAAAAATAAACAGCACAGTCATTAACTGATTTTTCAAATGCTTTGTGTCACAACTCACAATAATCAATTTAAAAATGAAAATCCAAACACTCAGTAGGTAACTGATTAATTACCTTTTCTTTTATCTCGCAGTAAATTTTAATTTATGTTGCCAAATTAGATTTTTGTGATTCGAAATATCCGAATTTTTGCTATAAGAACCAGATTTGTAAAAACACTACAGAAGTAAAATAACTTGTGTAACACATCCGAATTTGATGCTGGGGTGAAATATATGGAATCATTAGAGTTTGCAATAATGCTCCATAATATCCTGTTTTTTTAACTACTTTTTAATGGGTGCCCACTGTTTTCCTCCGGGTATGTGTTTGGCAGTATAGTGGAAGAGGTATGAGTATGGACACTTGAAAATAGTTAATTTATTATATTATTTTGTTATTTGTTCATGCATATGATTGCAATGAGTGCTAGTAGGCTCATGTTTGATGGATCTATCGAATATGCAAAACAATTAACACACTAGGTTAGAAGATTTACAGGGCTTGAACCCTGTAAACCACTACTATGCTCAAGCAGCAATGAATTCTAAAAGGCTCAAGGTGTAGGAAAGCAGTGCTTATATGAGATATCTTGGTAATGGAAGTGGTGATCTCATGTATAGGCCGAGGGTCCTTCTAGAAGTCAATGACAACTCGCACTGAATGGCTGGGTTGTAGAAATCGGTCGGCGGTATGTCGGCGGTCGACCACCGCCAAGCTATTAATCGGTCTTGGCGGCGATTAATCGGTTTCTCGGCGGAAACGCTAAATTATAAAGTAATTTATTTAAAATCTTAATAGAATAAGTCAATAACCATAAAAAACTAAAATGTTTAACAAGCCTTGAAAGTTGAAACCATAAGTTCATAACTAGTTTAATAAACTTAAATAAAACCATAAGTTCAATATTCCATATTGTCTTCTACTCTTCATCTCTACAAGTTTTCATGAACGAGAGGAGCCCTAGGTCTTACGAACGAGATAAGTGAAGTTCTGTTTGTTGATCAATGCAATGAGGGCCTTAAACCCTTTTTTTTTTTTAAATTTGACTTTCGTTGAGCGCCGAGGGCCGCCAAGGACCGATGTTGACCACTAACGCCAAACTAGACCGCCAAGGTGATTTAGCAGGCGGCAGACCACCACCAACCGCCTAGGCGCCGATTAATCGGTCGCCGAGGCCGCCATTTACAACACTGCTGAATGGTAGGATATGAAACTAGTAGGGGGTTGGACACCTGTCCGTGTGGAGTGGTCTTTCATGTAGTAAAATATTATTTTTACCCTTAAAATGGAATCCGGTTGAAACAATTACTTTTGCATGAAAATAGGAAAAATATGTCTAACATGAACAAATTAAAATAAAATACATTTTTGTAATATATTTGAATATATCTCGAATATTATTTATTGTCTATAAGGTCTGTTAATTGAAATAAAAAACATTTTTTCTAATAAATTAAAATTATCAGTAAATTGTAATAATCACATAGCTAAAATACTTTTTGATTAATATTATTCATAAAAAAATTGTACTTATTTATAGGGTCGTTGCCATTATTGTAGGTGAAGTGAGGAGATTAATTGGGGATGGATTGCCAAAGCCCAAGCTATATTGTGGGTTTGATGGATCTCCGTTTGTATGGACATGAATTATATTTTCAAAATCTATATACTCGAACCAAACACTCCCTAATTAAAACTGTTTCAGTTTCAAGTCCTCATAGGTTCTATGGAAACAGAGATCTAAAGGTGTCATAAATTATGAACTTTTCTTGAATGACAAACTCACACACACACCATCCTACACCTTTGTCCCAAGTGGGATTTGAGTTGAGGAACACCTTTTTCATTATTTTGAAATGAAGGGATTGTATTGTTTTGTTTATGCGTTCGTAGGGAAGGGGAATCGTAATATTATAAGTGTTGTGTAGTGGGACTGTGGGGGTAATTCCCATTCGGGTTGCAATTTATTAAATATGGATCAGTTTGGGTACAATAAAAAAAATTAGCCAAATAAAAGAAATGAGTCAAATGGGTCGAAAGTTTTTTAACTTGTAGTTCCATTTTTCGACCCACAAGTAGATATATAATGCATTTTGACCCGAACTGGCGAACTTGTTATGACCTGGTAGCCAACCCGTCCAGTTGGCCACAATAGTCTCACACCTGGTCATTTTAATTTAAAGAAGCAACTTACTTTTTAAATTCGTCAATGCTTTATAAATTTATAATCCGTCTTTTTACTTGAAAGTTGACAATAGCTTCTTATGATGTTGATCTCTACTTTGATCGAGCTACTCTTACTTTACATGATTGACATGCACCAGTTGTGGCTACGGATGATGAGAGGATTGCAGATTGTTGTCATGGATTTGGAGCTGACGTCATAATGACATCTGAATCTTGTCGCAATGGTGAGTTTTTTGTATTACATATATGTTAATTATCCCCCGACCAAAAAAGAAAATATTTCAATACGGTGAGTTTATGTATGACCAACTTGCAGGAACTGAACGCTGTAATGAGGCACTTTTAAACCTTAAGAGGAAATTTGATATTGTTGTGAATATTCAAGGGGATGAGCCGCTTATTGAGCCAGAGATAATTGATGGGGTGGTCAAAGTTTTACAAGTAAGTTAAGAAAGCAAACAGCTTGTCAGTGTGTGTGTATACATACATTCTTTGATTAAAATGTTGTTGAAAATCATATCAATTGATCAAATTTACAGTAGTTTGGATAAAAATTAATTTACTACACACTCTTGTAATTGACAAAGATTTAGGGGGATTTTCAGTTTTTTGAAGTGGCAAAGATGGAAGACTGAAAAAACACACCAGAATGATCATGAAAACTAATAGAGAACATCTTTAAATGCTAAAGGCTGGATAACTCAGTAACTCAGGCTGTTTGAATATTGAGTTGAATGAATTGTTTGAATTTATGTATTTGGCAATTTTAACTTCTGGACAATCAATATGAGTTCAGACATTTTGAATAAAAACTACCCTTTCTTAAAATGATGCTAAGATCTCATTATTATTTTTAGACGTTCTTTTTAATGTTAATGAATCAGAGATCTTTAGGCTCTTTTGGATCTTTATGAAAAATAACTAACGCTCCTCAATTTAATATGAGTGAACTGGATATACGTGCCACCAAGAGGAGTCTATGAGATTTTATATAAAGAAGACTACTCATGTCTTGAGAAATCTGTCATGTTTATAGCATGAACATTATACCGTTTTGACTAATGTAGCTTTCTAATGGTTTCATCACGTTTAAATATGTTATGGATATAAAGAACTGGAAACACAAACATGCCCTTTAAAAAGCATTAAATAAAGTAAAACTTGGAATATTTCTTGATTAGAATTCCATTTTCACGGGGTAGGTAAGTTGGGGGTGTTAGGATTAGCGTTTACAACCATTTTCATTGTCGGATTTTTATTTTGACTTTGCATTTAGTTATGCTTTTGCAGGCAGGCATCCCCTGATGCTGTAGTTAGCACTGCGGTCACATCTTTCAAAGCAGAAAACGCCTCTGATTCAAATCGAGTGAAATGTGTGGTTGATAATCGTGGCTACGCAATATATTTTTCAAGAGGACTTATCCCATTTAACAAGTAAGCATACATGCTTTGTTCCATCGGGAATAGAGGCGGCAATTTGAGTCGTAGGTGGCACCGTGGCAGGTTGGGTAACAGACTACTAACAGGTGTAAATGTGCCTGGGTTGAAAAGTATTGTTTCTAGTACGACCCGTGTTAAGTTGACCCGCAAACCTTTTTTGTCCGTGTCTAATTTTTGCTATGGATAAGTAATGCTCTAGTTATGATTACTGTTGTGGTTTATGAACAAAATGGTACACCAAACTCTTAAATGTTATTAATCGATCAAAGAAAGAATAACAAGAATATGAAACTGCAATTGTAATTCTCTCTGTAATTGCTATTTTGAAAATGAAGAAGATGCTTATCATCTCGTGTGCACAATATATATACACACAAGACAAAACAACATTTCAACTAAAGCCTCCAACTTCTAACAAGTTTACACTTATGACCCTTTGACTTAGAAAAGTCACAACTAAATCCACAAACTCCACCTTGACTTTAGCTAAGTCAAACTTGAATTCCAATTTCCAATGTTAAGTAAATCCAAACAATGTCGAAACTTGAACTCCGGAACCGCCTTAGTTAACATATCCGCGGGATTGTCTCTAGTTCCAACTTTTACAACCTTGATTCTCGATTCGGAACGAATGAAATGATAACGCACATCAATGTGTTTCGTTCGATCGTGAAATACTTGATCTTTGGCCAAACTTATAGCACTCATGCTATCACAATGAACCAAAGTCTTATCTTGGTTAATACCAAGATCGCCAACCAATCCTTTCAACCAAATAGCTTCTTTGGCCGCTTCCGTAAGCGCCATATATTCCGCCTCGGTAGTAGATAACGTAACCGAAGGTTGGAGTGTTGCTTTCCAACTTACCACCGCATTACCAAGCGTAAAAACATAACCCGTAAGAGATCTACGCTTATCTAAATCCGCGGCATAATCCGAGTCCGAATACCCGGTTACAACAACATCCCGGTCACCACCATATATGAGACCAACATCGGCCGTACCTTTAAGATACCGGAAGATTCTCTTCACCGCTACCCAATGATCTTTCTTTGGGTTCACCATAAACCGAGAAACCACACTAACCGCGTGAGCCAAGTCCGGCCGTGTACATACCATAACATACATCAAACTTCCCACCGCACTAGTATAGGGAACCTTTGACATATATTCATCATCACTCTCCACTTCATTAGAACACACCATAGAAGGACGAAAACTCGATGATGAAGGATTGCTCAACGGCTTAGCATAGAACATTCCAAAACGATGAAGTATCTTCTCAACATAAATCTTTTGAGTTAAAAACAATTTCTCGTTTTTCCGATCTCTCAAAATTTCAATCCCCAAAATTCTTCTAGCGGGCCCCAAATCTTTCATTTCAAATTTGGTACTAAGAAGATCTTTCACCTTCTTGACTTCTACCATGTCTTTAGCGGCGATTAGCATATCATCCACGTAAACAAGCAAGTAAACCATACTCCCGTCCACCAACTTCCGATGATAAACACAACAATCATATGGACTCCGAACAAACTCGTGACCCACCATGAAACTATCAAACCGCTTGTACCATTGTCTAGGCGATTGCTTCAAACCGTATAAAGATCTTTTCAACAAACACACCAAGTTCTCTTTCCCTTGCTCCACAAACCCTTCCGGTTGAGCCATATAAATCTCTTCTTCCAAATCACCATGAAGAAAAGTCGTCTTAACATCTAGTTGTTCTAATTCCAAATCACCATGAGCCACTAGTGATAACAACACCCGGATAGATGTATGACGAACTACGGGAGAGAAAATTTCATTGTAATCAAGACCTTCCCTTTGGCTATACCCCTTAGCCACAAGCCGTGCTTTGAATCTAATCCCCTCGGGTCCTTCTAAACCGACTTTTCTTTTGAAAATCCATTTACATCCAACGACCCGTCTTCCTTTTGGTAACTCCACAAGAACCCAAGTCTTGTTTTTATACAACGACTCAATTTCCTCGGACATTGCACCCAACCACAAACCCGCATCTTTAGAAACAATTGCTTCACGATATGAACCCGGCTCGTTTGAACTATCCATATCTTCGGCAACTTGTAAAGCATAAGCCGCCATATCCTCAAAACCATAACGAATCGGTGCTCTAATTTGTCTTCTAGACCGATCACGAGCCAATGAACCACTATCACTTGCTCCACCTTCACGAGATAACCCGGAATTAAACCCATGAGCATGTGAATTCTGACTTTGCGACGAATGCACTGTTTGTGTCACTGTTGGCTCAGTTTGCGTCGCTGTAGACCCTGATTGCGTCACTGCAGGCCCTGATTGTGTCGCTGTAGCCCCTGATAGTGTTGCTGAAGACTCTGTTTGTGTCACTGAAGGCCCTGTTAGTGTCACTGAAGACCCTGTTTGTGTCACTGAAGGTCCAGATTCAAACCCATTAACACCCAAAATGTCTTCATCACCCAAATTGTCTTCATCGGTTTCACTATCACCCAAATTGTTACCAAGATCATCACATATCTCCACCTTCTTGGTGACATTCTCACTTGTAGGAATCATAGATTTCTCATCAAATGTTACATCTCGACTCAAAATCACTTTCTTTTCCACCGGTGACCAAATTCTATAGCCTTTTACTCCATCACCATAACCCATAAACACACCTTTCTTGGCCCTCGGTTCCAATTTCCCATCATTAACATGATAATACACCGGACACCCAAACACTCTAAGCTTTGAATAATCCGCGGCTTTACCGGTCCAAACATCAAACGGTGTTTTATAGTCAATAGCGGTTGCCGGTGAACGATTGATGAGATAACAAGCCGTATTAATCGCCTCGGCCCAAAACCCACGAGATAAACCGGCATTTGATAATAAACACCTTGCTCTTTCTAACAAGGTTCTATTCATCTGTTCGGCCACTCCATTTTGTTGGGGTGTAAACCGAACCGTTTTGTGTCTTGCAATCCCATGTTTTTCACAAAACCCATCAAACTCTTTTGAACAAAATTCCAACCCATTGTCGGTTCTAAGCTTCTTGATCTTACGCCCCAATTGATTTTCAATTAAAACTTTCCAAGTCTTGAATTTTTCAAATGACTCATTCTTGTTTTTCATTATAAAAACCCATGTCATTCTCGAAAAATCGTCAATAATAGAAAGAAAATACCGTCCACCACCTAAAGATGGTACATGCGACGGCCCCCAACAATCCGCATGTAAGTAATCCAAAGGAGCTTTAGTTTGATGAATAGATTTTGAAAAACTTACCCTATGTTGCTTGCCAAGAACACAATGTTCACAAAATCCCAACTTTGTCACTTTATGTCCATCCAAAAGACCTCGATTGCTCAATAATTCCATGCCTTTTTCTCCAACATGACCAAGCCTCATATGCCACATCTTGGTTAAATCCGGGTTTGAATCTTGGGTTTGAGAAATAGCAACGGTGCCTTTGTCTAAAACCGTCTCGCCCTTTAACACATACAAAGTGGATTCTTTAATTCCTTTCATGACAACCAATGCTCCTTTTGACACTTTAAGTACTCCACCCGAACCGGAATACTTGTATCCCTTAGCATCAAGAGTGCTCAACGATATCAAACTTTTCTTTAAATCCGGAACATGTCTAACGTCGGATAGAGTCCTCACGATTCCATCATGCATACGAATCTTGATTGACCCGATGCCAATCACCTTGCATGCCACGTCATTACCCATTAATACACTCCCGGAATCTTGTTCTTGATATGTCGAAAACCACTCCTTGTATGGACACATATGAAAAGAACATCCCGAATCTAAAATCCACTCTTGTGAATTTCCCAAACAACAACTAGATACCATAAGAACCAAATCCGCTTCCGAATTTGTATCTTCCTTGGCCATATTAGCATTAGAACCATTTGACTTATACTTGGGGCATTCTCTTCTCCAATGGCCTTTTTCACCACAATTGTGACAAATATCTTTTGAACCCGGTTTTCTACTTCGTGATTTTGACCTTCCTCTTCGTTGTTTCCCCTTTTCTTTGTTTGATAGATCACCATTTCGGTCATTTCGAACCACATTCAACCCCACCGGTTGAGATTCTACACCATTTCCCGATGCCTTTTGACGAAGTTCTCTTGAATGGAGACTTGACCTTACTTCTTCAAGTGAAATGGTATCTCTACCAACAACAAACGAGTTCACAAAATTCTCATATGACGGGGGTAAAGAAACAAGCAAGATTAACGCCGCATCTTCGTCTTCGATTTTTACCTCCACATTCTTAAGATCCATCAAGATTGAATTCAACTCATCAAGATGATCTTTAAGAACCGATCCTTCCTTCATCTTTAATGAGAACAAACGTTGTTTTAGAAGTAACTTGTTGGTCAACGATTTCGTCATGTACAATGACTCCAATTTCAGCCATAAACCCGCTGCGGTTTCTTCCTCCGCCACCTCATAGAGTACCTCGTCCGAAAGTGATAACAAGATCGTCGAATGAGTCTTTTCATCTTGTTGAATAAACTCGACATCCTCCATATCTTCGGGTCTTTCACCCGATAATGGTTGCCAAATCCCTTCACGTTTCAACAATGCCCTCATCTTGAGTCGCCATAAACTGAAATTATTTTTCCCAGTGAACTTCTCAATCATCATTAATGGTGGAGCCATTTTAAACTTCTCTAAATTGAATCTGTCGTGGAACTTTCTTGATAAAAAAAAAAGGAACTATTACTCCAAGACTTTCAACTCAACTGGTGTATTGTGAATTATCCCAAGAAAAGAAAAAAAATATCCACTGGTCTGCAAATTAAAAGATCCAAGCTCCACTATTTTTCTTTTCCCCCGCTTTTTTTTTTCTTTCTCGATGAATACCTCCGGTAAAAAACCCACGGTGGTTTTCTATACGTGACACCCTTGGTAGTTGACAATAACTCCCAAAAAAGAAAACCAAGAAAGGACCCACTTCGTGTTCTCCGGCGACCTTTGACTTCACCGTCGAAGTCAACAACCTTCACGATTTACCGGTGATCTCGATTGTTAGTGAACGAACGATCACTGTGACTCTCTTCTCGAAGAATTGAACCCAAGGTTGTCAAGAACTTTCACTTTCTTCTCCGGCGAAAACTTTGCCGGCGACGACCACCTCGAAAGAAAAACCCAGGAAAAAAACGAGCCCTTGAAGCTCTGATACCACTTTGTTGTGGTTTATGAACAAAATGGTACACCAAACTCTTAAATGTTATTAATCGATCAAAGAAAGAATAACAAGAATATGAAACTGCAATTGTAATTCTCTCTGTAATTGCTATCTTGAAAATGAAGAAGATGATTATCATCTCGTGCGTACTGCACAATATATATACACACAAGACAAAACAACATTTCAACTAAAGCCTCCAACTTCTAACAAGTTTACACTTATGACCCTTTGACTTAGAAAAGTCACGACTAAATCCACAATTACAAAAATGAAATTCTTACAACAATAGTATAAATTAAAATCTTTGAATAAAATAATTTTGGAGGTGACTGTCGGTGACTTTCAACCTGTTTGACCCCCTGTTTGCGATTTTATATAAATTTGAGATTAAAAACAACCCAAATGGGCTCACTTATAAAAAAATGGGTACAAATTGCGACCACTGATTGGAAATTTTATCTTTTCCCATGTTTTCGTACAGGTCAGGGATGGTCAATCCGCAATTTCCTTATTTACTTCATCTTGGCATCCAGGTAAAGATTTTGTGATAGAGAAAATTAATTTTTCTTTTTGATTGTTGGATATCTCTCTTTTTTTTTAAGAAATAAAACGTGATTGAGTTCTGGACCATCTTTACTTGGTTTTATCATTGCAAACTAACCATCTTATTTGTGCCGAAAAAACACTATAGTGTGCAAGAATAATGGATCAGTATTTGTGGAAATTTAATTGTAAAATGAACGATCATTATTTGGGATCTTTTGTCAACAGTCTCTCATTGAATGTAGTGCTTTTTTTTATCAATGAAACACCATTTTGATGAAAGAAGAATATATCATGGCTAACCCTGTTCTTTTTTTAAAATCTGGAACAGTGTTATGATGCAAAGTTTTTAAGTTTATATCCTAAGCTTTCTCCTACTCCACTGCAACTTGAAGAAGACCTGGAACAACTCAAAGTCCTTGAGAACGGTTACAAGATGAAGGTACAAGTCCGTCAAGGAAATACTATATGTTAATCTTTGGAAGAAATAAATGTGTTTTTTGTTCTTATATTTAAGATAATGTGTGAACTTTTCTTTTCGGTATGCACGCTTCTAGGAAATCCTTGGGTACAGCACGGGACCATATTTACATCCAATATGTTGGAAACATTATATACCCTAGAGAAAAGTTAGAAAATCACGAGAACATTTTTATCTTGCATGATTAGAATATGTACGGGTTCTATTCTCTTAATTAAGAATATATGAATTAAGTTTACTGTTTACAGTAGAAATGAGTATTTTGTATCTGTAATTGTATGTATGCAACACAATACCATGGATGCTATTATTCTTTCGATTTGTGTTTCATTGCTTACCAATTTGGTAGGCGATCATCCGTTGCTCGCCTCAACTGGTAACGACTTTTTTTATATTGTTTGTTTGCTAGTTCTCTCTTATATTGTGAGGTACAATGCGATTATAGATCTTATTAACTTGATAATGAGACCACAAAACAGAAAGCATGTAGCATTCAATGTGAAGCTAATGATCTTGTTCTTTAGCAGGTCATCAAGGTTGATCATGATGCTCATGGCGTTGACACACCTGAAGATGTTGAAAAAATCGAATCTTTGATGCAAGAAAGAACTTTGTCATAGAAATTACTCTGGTGAGTGATTGACCTTATAATTTGCAACATTTTTAGTGCTGTAATAGAAGTTTTATGTGGTTATCTTTCTTCACATGTGTGCTACCCCTTAAACTAGTCGAATGTTTGACATTTCGAGGTAAAAGATACCATTCGTTGAATTTGAATCTAACTTGAAAACGCTAGAAAAAGAAAATTGTATTGATATGGTTGACCCAGATCAATGTATATAACTTTGATTGCATAAGTTACAAATCATTATAGCATGACTCTTGCGGATAACAAGTACGAGCAGTGTTATATCCTTCTAAACATCTTCCTAATGATCGTTTAGTATAATCTTAACACCATATTCTCTTTGCAAAAATCTATAGGGGAAGTGATATCCTGTTAAACTAAGCTTTAAAAGCAACCAAATGAAGAACATTGTTGAGTGAGTAAAGCAGGAGCAAAAAGTAAAAAATGACAGCGACGAAACCAGCGATCAAAGCTGCAGAAACATGGTCGCAGAATTTAGGAACCTGGCCGCATATCGGTAGCCAACCCGCATGCGAATTCCCCTTTTTTCCCAGTTGCCCTACACCCACTGCTGCTGAGAAGCTCGATATCAAAAACGACATTACAATCTACAAGAAGGAAGATAAAGAAGGTTAACTCATGCTCATAAAATGTCGTTAGAACACGAAGCAAGAAAAGTTTTCAAAATACCAAATCGAAAACAAGAACAGGACGCCACGATTTCTTGGGAGGAGCAAAGAGTGCTGCAAGACTGTAAACTGTTGTGATAATGCTAACGATCACAAAGTACCTACACAAAACATTGTTCATGTAAGCGGCGTGTTCTCCCACAAAGAAAAGATTGCGATGGTGGGTTTGGTTCGACTTACTTGAGTGTTGGTGAGTTGTTATACTTGGCTTGAAAGGTCATGCCCAAGACCTTGGCTGAGTCATGACTAGTGACCATAACAAGAGTGGCTACAAGAGTTGAAACCATGGCCAGGACCCTTAGGCAAACAACTGGGATCCATTGAGCCTTGTTCATGGAGTTCAAACCCCACAACTAATCCAAGAAAATGATGTGTGTGTGTGTAAGAAAGTGTGTGTTTTGGAACTTTTGACAGATTTTTTATAAAAAAAGCTTACATGGGATAAGGTTTTTATAACAGAGTTTGGTTAGTCCAGTTTCCAGAGTGAAAAGTGTATAGTATAGAGCAAGGTACAAGGTTCTAGGAATAATGTACAAGTAGATATACGAAGATAAGTGTGGAGTTAGAAAGATGGAGGTGGTAGTGAGGTAGATGACATGTTAGGCGAGGTTGGTACGTGTGGTTTTTCTTTGGTGACCTAATAACGTATTGAGGGGACAAATAACCTCATGCTAACATGTGTTTACTCCAACGGAATAAATATTTTGTCATTGCTATATATTAGTTAATTTTCGTATATATGATTTATTAAACGCTGCTTAAGTTTCAGTATTAATTAAGCTTACGAGTTATAAGTTGTATTTTCAATATGTTTATATTATTATATAGATGTAAACTAAGTTACAGAAACAAAATATTTATGAAGAAACATCTTATAATTATATTAAAATCAAAATATGATATCTTTTTTTTAAATTATAAATATCCTTTTTAAGATCTACGCATGCTATGTAAGAATTTAGTCTCGTAACCTTTTACCACTTCGAATCTGCTACCACTTGGGAAATAGAATAGGTCACTTTTTTTATATATTTTTATACTAAAGGATATTTTTATCACATCGTTGGATATGAGATAGGTTTTTTCTTTTATTCTTACCATTTTGTGGTATTAACGATATATCACTCAACCTCTTTTATTTTGATTTCTCACAACGGTCATTTCTAAATCTCTTTTATCTTTCTCTACTTTTTTATATAAAATAATAAAATAGTCAAAAACAAGCAAACAAATAATGGTGTATTTGATAACCGAGTTATGGAGATTATAAGAATTTGAGTTAAAATCTTGATGGAACTAATTAAAATATAACCTCTCGTAGTTTTTTTAAAATAAATCATCTTTCAAGTCAAATTTAGGATTGAGATATGATTAGTTAAGATTGCCATGCAAATGAGTCGGTAAATGAATCAATTTTTTAAGAAGATGTCTTTCCAACAATTTAGTAGCTATCCCTCTTTGGATATAGAATTGAAGCAAAAAACGAGGTCTTCTATGAGATAACTGGATCACAAATCCACTAAGCCGCTTGCTCACAGGTGTTACCCTATTGTACCTTCAAGTTATTAAATAAATCTTCCAACTTTTCTCAGAAAAAAAAATTAAGAATACCATGCTAACCCGAACATTAGTATAATTGACGTATATTTTCCCTGCTATTAATTATTTGACATAATATTTGTCAAATAACCCTATTGTTGGGAGAAGATAGCCCTTAACTATGAACCTTTAGTTGTTTCGTAAACGACCAATACAAAAAAAAAAGAACATCAATTACACTAATATATCAAAGGGATTATAGCAACAGTATCAAAGTATTTGAAAGGTGTTTCTTATTCATGGTCATAACTTCTAGTCATAACAAAATCTCGAAAAAATTCCACGTGGTTTATCTCTAAAAAGTAGGAAGGGGTCAAAAAAGTCCAGGGAAGCTTTTCAAGTAAGATTTGAACCTACGTGTGAACAAGATATGTAGTCTAGGGGTACTTTTAAAGTGATGGTGTGCTTTGTTGTTCAACAAGATTATAGTTCTATGCTACCATGTTTCTTTGTATATGCATATGTGTATTTTAAATGTTCATAAACTAGCTTAGGAGTTCGTGTATAAACTCGGAGATAGTAATGTTGAATCTTAAATTTTTTAACATCTTATAATATTAAAAAACCCAATATATTGTAAAACATATATACGGATATAAAATCTCTTATAAAGTGATAAATCTATTAGAAAACATAAATTATATATAACATAATCAGATTTTTTGTGGAACCTCTTTTAAATAACATTTATCGTTTTATTTGTGGGGTTGACTTATTATCACAAATTATAACTTTTAAACTATTATTATTTTTTACTTGAGAAAGCGCAGTATAATTGACAATTGATGAAAACAAAACGTCTTAATGAAAACAAAACGCCTTTTTGTGGAAAATAAAGAGAATGATTGACGGGCAATTTTTAAAAAAAATGCAACATTGATATCGTAATCCCTTTTCTTTTAATATATATTAAAGATTAAAGATAAGAAAAGATTAAAAAAAAGACTTTGATTGATAAAGTCAAAATTAAATAAGGAATGATGATGTAAAAGCTTTTTCTTTTAATATATATATATATATATATATTAGCTTAGATATTAGATAGATTATATATTAGAAATATGCAAAACACACATATAATGAATCTCTTGATAGTTGCTTTAATTATTAATTACAATGTATATAACTTGCATTAGATGAGACACATTCTGATAGTTTAATTAACTTCAATCTTGTTTAATTTCATAGTTTCACAATTATGGTTTTATAGCTTCAAATCTTAATAGTTATAATAAAAAGACTGTAAAATTGAACAGAAAAACCAAAACACTCCAAAACCGAACGGTTTAGTTTTGGTTTTAAAAAAACAAAACTTTCGGATTAGTTTTGATTTATGTCAAACGAACCGTACTAACCCCTAATAAAATTGTGATGTTTAATTTGCAATGACATTTGTCTAGTTTTAAAATTCAGCATAACAGATTAATGGGTGAACTTGAGATAGTGGTAAGGAAAGTTTTGTGTAACCTTTATGTACTTGGACTAGAAATTGGGTTTTCATTCTCTTCCAGGGGCCACAGTTAGATGTCACTATAAAAAAAAAATTTAATTTTTTTATTTTACTTTCAACCAAATTTACTTCATTTTGCATTTTATTTGCATAATCATTACTTGTTCGTGTCAGCAACCTAAAAGCTGCATTATCTAATCTAATTCTAATATAAATGTATATTATAGGCTAAATGGATGTAACAATAACTCCAAGTAATTTCAGTTATGGTGCATGGTGTATGTTTCAAAAAACTTGTTATAACTGAAACTGGAGTTGAAATTGAATCCTTAACTTTTATTTATAGCTAGAAGTTGAGTTGTATAGTATTTGTTTGGAGGTATTTGTCAAAAAAACAGTTGTATGTGTAGCTTTAAAATGTCATATAACATAAATAACACAAAATAAAACTCTAAAACAAGAAACAAATTTAATTAATTGGTATTTGAGTAATTTGATCTATCAAAAGTTTCGGCTTATTTTATAAAGTTACTTGAATTAGTTTTTCATTTTAAAGTTTTTTAGAAGCTTTTTTCATATAAATAAAAGTTAAAGCGTTAGGAATGAATTTACTAATTTACATTTCAACCCAAATAAATATTCAACTCGAGATAAATGATTTCTTAGCATATTAATTTATAGGTGTTTATGTGCTTAATTGTACCCCTTCATCTAAGTCGAACTTATGAAGCAAATTCCAAACAAAGGTTGTACAATGACAAAAATGACTAGTTGACTAGTTGTCGAGTAATGTAAAGATTGCTTTGTATATAATAACTTTAGGACGAAACTAAGTGCAACAGTCAATAATTCATCTTATGTGAATTAAGCCATTTTAAGCTATATTCATCATTTTTGGTATTGTGATTACCAAGGTGCACATTCATGAAACTGTGTTTAATGAGCTGTATTATTATTCATATTGTTAAGGGCTGTGTTATCATTCTTCTAAATATTTTATAATTATAAAACTAAAAATTTTGTTGCTATGATATTTTGAAATATTATAAAAGATAAATGTGATTTTGGTAAATTATGGCGGGTAAAATAAGATATTTTTAGGTTTTTTTAAAAATTATTTCTAATAATTTTGATTTAAAATGAAGTCAAAATTGAATATGATTTTCACGAAAAAAACAAAAAAATGGATTTTAGTTTTGTTTTAAAATAGTTTTTTTATTGTTTGAATTTTTATATCTAAATCAATTGCTAGAGTTATCTAATTAAATCATTCATATTTGTCTTTTGTTTATATTAGATTATAATTAATTATATTTTGTTTTTGGCATCTTTTTAATTTCAATGTGTATAGTATCCGTTACCACTTAACAATAAATGCCACTTGGGTTATAGCCCAGTGGTTCGAGTCTTGTAGCGGACAATAAAGATGTAAGTTTAGAAAAAGGTGTAGATTAGGGTATGCGTGCGTTATGTCGTTAAAAAAAACTCAGCAATAAATATATTTACTTATGATATGAAACTTTAGAGTTTTATATAAGTTGTTTATTGAGTAATATGAAAGAAATCGGTAACCTAAAAATAGATCACGATGAATCCTAAACTAGTTAATTGTAATATCCAAACAATCGAAATCAAGATCACCCATTTATTGAAGCCATAAATCAAATAAACATAATCAAAGATCACACATGCTCACAAATTGAAGAACACATGCTCAAGTTTGAATAATTCTGATTTTGAACTAATTCCGATTTTGAAACTCAAACAAATGAAACAAACAATAAACATTTGAAATTGAAAACCCCGTTTGGAATATAAATCAAATGAACAATCAAAACCTTCAAAAATAAATCGGAGTTAACTTGAATTGAACATTCAATTTTGAAATTGAAAACGCTTGTATCAAAACCATAAATCTTGAACAGAATACAAAAACTATAAACGGAATCACAATAACTTGGTGAAGATTCGAATAAAAACCCTAGTCTTGAACAAAACCCATAGCCGGTGCAGGGACAACCTAGATATGGATGATTGTAGATGAATAACAAGCAATTAATATGGTTTTTGTTCGAACCACAAACCTTCAATGTAGAATCCAAATACGAGCCCTTTCAATGATATAGTAGATGATGTATGCGATAAATTGTAGATAATGAATGGATGAATGTAGACGAGGCTTTAATGAATAGTAGATGGCGAAGCAAATAGTATGATTCAGCTCACTTATTATTATTATTATTATTATTATTATTATTATTATTATTATTATTATTATTATTATTATTATTATTATTACTATTATTATTATTATTAAAATAATGTTAGAAAACAGGACAACCTATAAAAAAACCTATAGTACCGCACACACACAAGTTGGTTCACACACAACCACTCACAATCACCACCATTACACACATATAGACCCTTTAAATTAGTTCACAACAAATCTCACACACACATGTATGTAAATTCGATGTGTGACATAATCACCAGCATACAAACACTTAAGTTGTTGACCACGATCAATTTACAAAAACAAAGTTGGTCATTTGTCATTATAGGAGAGAGATAAATAGGGATGAAAAAGATAAAGAGGTGTAAGAGAATGGGATACAAACTATTAGTGGGTATGAATGTCGAATCAAAAGTTTTCCATCCTACTTCAGTCAATTATATATAAAGTCACTTTTTGTTGTTTTTTAATTTGTGATGTAGGTTTTTAAAGGCAAATATAGAAAAATGGTATTTAGGTGATTTTATATGTAAATTAAATTAGGGATTATGTTTTTTAAATTTCAAATGATCTAATTAATATATAATTAAGTAGAAAGATATATTCGAGAATTTAAATGATTTTAGAAGGATATTGGTGCAATATTAATTTTTTAATGATATATATGTAATTAAGAAAGTTTACGAGGATATGTATGAAATTCTAACTTTTATGCGTATGAAACTCTAAAAATGGCTGTAAGCACTTAGACGTCATATACATCACTTTTATATTACAACAATAAAATATATTTTTATTAAATGAAAGCTTAAGAAGTTAAGCCATCAAATAAATTCGGTGCATGTTAATCTATTATTTATGCTGGCTTTATACCCTTTATATAAACATGGATGATTGTTAGTGTAAATACTGTAAACATTTATTGTATTAAACCTTAACCATATAATGAATCTAAATATCGATAACAAATCAAGAAACATTCATGAAAATCGGAAGATGAATAAAGAAAGTTGATATATTAACAATTTTGTGCCGATAGTTGTAGTAAAATTAGGAATTAAAAATTGACATCGGAGTTAGTAAAAATGCAACAAATTTACAATAATAATTGAATCAATCTTAAGATTTCGTTGAAAAATGCTTTTGATTGAGAAAGGATTCGATTAAGACGACAAGTAACTCGCTTTTACTTAAGATCCACATCTAACTCAAAATTATACTATAAAAACTTTAAACGTAAAAAACTCTTAGTTCTTTAATCATCTTAGAAAGGAATGATAAATGGAATAAAAATGAATAATAACATTATAATTTTTTTTAATATATTAAAGAAAAGATTAAAAGATTAAACATTACAGATTAAAAGATTTAACACTGTCAACGATTCATTTAATTTTTGAAGTAAATAAAATACTCGTAATATCGATTTCCATATTTCCTTTCGTTATTTACATTTCCAAACGTGAAATCACGATTCTAACCCTCGTACCGCCATTCTCACAACAAAACGTCCCCCTTTATATCCAGCCGTCTACTCGTTTGTTTCAATCTTGACTCTGCGACGAGCAGAGAGAGACCCTAAAACCCTCTCTATCGCTTCTCCCCTAACCCAGATTGATTTCCTTCAGAATCTTCGATCAATTGATATTTGATTTGTGAAAAGGGTTTTGAAAGACTGATATATGGATCTGGAAGAAGAGTATGACCAAGGATACAACGATGAGGAAGAAGATATAACCCAAGAGGATGCTTGGGCAGTTATCAGTTCTTATTTCGAAGAAAAGGGTCTTGTTCGTCAACAACTTGATTCCTTTGATGAGTTTATACAGAATACTATGCAAGAAATCGTTGACGAGTCCGCAGATATCGAGATCCGACCCGAATCCCAGCACAATCCCGGTCACCAGTCTGATTTTGCTGAGGTTCGTTTCGGATCATATTTCTGTATATATTTTTAGGGATTTGAGTTCAGTTTTGGAGCTGAAGTCTTTCGAATTTCCTTGATTGCGACTCCCAGTGAAAAACCGTAACAAAAGACTGGCATTCTTGGTTCTAGGGTTTTGTTATACACCCCTTTGGAATAGGTCGTTTCGTGAAGTTGTTTGAAAAAAGTTTGAATTTGTTTGACTTGATGGAAATTTAGAATGATACAGTTGTAGAATTCATTGTTGAAATATGAACTTTTGAGGTCATTCTGCAGACATTTAGGGCTAGTTGACTAAGCTGTATAGTTTTCAGACATGTATAAAATTGAATTATTTTTAACTCTACTGGGAGGAGATTATACTTCTAAGTGGGTGAGTGTCAAAATTATATGATAGTACAATCAATAGCTAACTTGTTAAAATGTGAAGACGCTTTGCAAGAACATGGGAGTAAACTGTCTAAAATCTCATACGAATGTAGTCGAAGTACAATATATGTAATGAGTGAGTATCAAAATCACATTTTAGAACACAAACCAAAAACTGAGGCATCAAACCTTTTTGAAACTTCTATGCAAATCGCCCACTAGTTTTTAAGGTTAAGCTTCATTACTTGAGGTTATGTCGGTTTTGGCTGTCAGGTTAGATTGAATTACACTTACAATGACCATGATTCTGTCATTCTGAGGGTTTGATCAGACATAGGAATGGCATCGTTAAGTTTTACATGAACAAATTGCTGCAGACTGTCACCTCATTATATCTCTTCAAGAATTGAGATTCGAATAATTTCTTTATGTACACATGATAATCTGAGAGTGTAATTTACAGCATTCCTCCTTCATAGAAGAAGAAAAAAACACATTGCTTTAGGCAATAGACAGAAAAGGTGCACATGTTTATGTTATGTAATAAAAGTATTCATCTTCATTCACTTGCAGACTATCTATAAGATCAGCTTTGGTCAGATTTATCTGAGCAAGCCCATGATGACAGAGTCAGATGGTGAAACCGCTACATTGTTTCCAAAGGCAGCAAGGCTGAGAAACCTAACATATTCTGCACCGTTGTATGTCGATGTTTCAAAGAGGGCTATAAAGAAAGGGCATGACGGTGAAGAAGTCACAGAAACTCAGGATTTTGCTAAAGTCTTTATTGGAAAGGTACTTAATTAAAATGAAATCCCACTAAAATAATCGGTATTTTTTTTCTTCAAGGTTAACTAATCAATTTCATGACATGTCTCAGGTTCCTATAATGCTACGATCAAGCTACTGTACACTATTTCAGAATTCAGAAAAGGACTTGACCGAGCTTGGAGAGTGCCCGTATGATCAAGGTGGATATTTTATAATCAATGGAAGTGAAAAGGTTCTAATTGCTCAAGAGAAAATGAGCACCAATCATGTCTACGTGTTCAAGAAGAGACAACCCAACAAATATGCTTATGTGGCAGAAGTTCGTTCAATGGCAGAATCTCAGAATAGGCCGCCAAGTACCATGTTTGTCCGTATGCTTTCCCGGACAAGTGCCAAAGGGGTATTATGATGATAAAGTTTTTAGTAGTATTTATGATGCACAAATCTTTTTGTTTTCCCTTTTGTTACTTGACATGCTTTACAATTGCAGGGTTCCTCAGGTCAATATATTCGTGCTACACTTCCTTATATTCGAACTGAGATTCCTATCATTATTGTGTTTCGAGCACTGGGATTTGTTGCTGATAAAGATATATTAGAACACATATGTTATGATTTTGCTGATACTAAAATGATGGAGCTGCTGCGGCCATCATTAGAAGAGGCATTTGTTATTCAAAATCAACAAGTATGCTTTTGCCTCTTTCTTGTATTTGTATCCGATTCTGGTTTATAATACTATAGTACCTTTTTACTTCGTGCAGAATTCATAATTTTTAAAGCAGATATTACGACTTGAAGAATCAGAATTGGATAACGAATTGCTTGAAGTTGGGAATAGTTAGATAATTTTGCAACAGTCTTAATAATCAGTTTTCTTGAAGATTGCTTTACTTGTTTATTCAAATTTTATCATTTAGATCTTAGATGATCAGAATTATAATCTGTTCACCAAACACAAACGCACAAAATTGATGATTGCAACTTAAAAATGCAACATTGGATTTAGATGAACATCTAAAGGCCCTCTAAAATTGTGGAGAAAGATAAAAATCCATATGATAATCGTAAAGTTTTGAGATAAAATGGCCTCTTTGTTTCTAAAGTAATTGGTTAAGCTTCGATCCTTTGTTGCAGGTGGCGCTAGATTACATTGGAAAAAGAGGTGCCACAGTTGGTGTCACAAAAGAGAAGAGAATAAAGTATGATCTTCAAGCAATGTCTTAAGTAATAGGGGCCTTATATCATTATTTTCTTAGTGTTTACCACCCTTTTTATAATTCGCAGGTACGCCCGTGATATTCTTCAAAAAGAAATGCTTCCTCATGTGGGGGTTGGAGAGTATTGTGAAACAAAGAAAGCATACTACTTTGGGTAAATCTTATTTGTTTTCATGTGTGTTCGCCTTTGGTATCATCTTTCTTTTTTTTATATATTTTTTTGGGGTAGACGTAATGTCTCTTTTCTCCCATCAGATATATCATACACCGTCTTTTACTATGTGCTCTTGGTCGGAGGGCCGAGGACGATCGGGATCATTATGGGAACAAGAGGCTTGATCTTGCTGGTCCATTGCTTGGTGGCCTATTTAGAATGGTGGGTTTTATTTCATTTTTCATTTTTTATTTTTTTCTTGACGATTTTATTTTATTAGTAGGTGCCAGCACTTATAAAATTGTTGTTATTTTTTTAACGCAGCTCTTTCGAAAGTTAACGAGAGATGTAAGAGGATATGTACAGAAGGTAATTACTTACATATTCAATTGTCTTCAACTAATATTTCTTTCATTATCTTTATCGTCGTTGTGTTTCACAAATATGCAGTGTGTAGACAATGGGAAGGATGTAAATCTTCAATTCGCAATCAAAGCAAAAACGATTACCAGTGGCCTTAAATATTCTCTTGCTACTGGGAATTGGGGGCAAGCGAATGCAGCTGGAACAAGGGCTGGTGTTTCACAGGTCTGGTTATATTATTTCATTGATGCCATTCAAGGAAATGTGGGTTTCTTACTATACTTTTTCTTCCTTATGCTTTATGAATCTTGCAGGTGTTGAATCGCTTGACATATGCATCTACATTATCACATTTACGAAGACTTAACTCTCCTATAGGGCGTGAAGGTACATTTGTTTATTTATAATAATTGTCTTTGTATGTTTCGTGATTGAGGATATCATGGAATACCTTTTTTTCTTCTTTTGCTCTATCCTTGCTGGATTTTGATCTGGTTGTTATACATGTTGAACAGGAAAATTGGCAAAACCAAGGCAGCTACATAATTCACAATGGGGAATGATGTGCCCTGCAGAAACTCCTGAAGGACAGGTGTCTGCTATATAACTTGACCATTTTGACCATGTACATGCTTTAAGAATCTGACCGTTCACTTTAAATCTCACGGCAGTATAAATATGTACACTGTTGTCCTCTATTCATTTGATAGAAAGCACAATTATTGATATATACACACTATCTACAATTCTACATAGCCTCCAGTTATGTTCTCCACAGATCATGAATAAAAATTAAACGAACATTATGAAAAAAGAAGGGGTTATCCTAGACAAATGATGCAATGATCATATGTTTCTTAATCGGCACTGATGGCAATCTTATGTAATAATAGGCATGTGGACTGGTGAAAAACCTTGCATTGATGGTTTACATAACCGTTGGTTCAGCTGCGTACCCAATTTTGGAATTTTTGGAAGAATGGGGTACAGAGAATTTTGAGGTAGACATTATTTAGTTTAATAGATATTTTACCTTACTACTTATTATCGTCTTTATTTCTTTAATCTCTTAAACTTTTACTTGTGCATTAGGAAATTTCTCCTGCTGTCATCCCACAAGCAACAAAAATCTTTGTCAATGGTCTGTGGGTGGGAATCCATCGTGACCCTGACATGTTGGTTAGAACGCTGAGGAGATTGCGAAGACGAGTGAGTATTAATAATGCCATATCTAAGTTAACATGCGTGAGATTACAAATTTTGTGCTTGATTAGTGAAATCTTTTAATCTAAATCGTCTAATATCTTTAGGTAGATGTGAACACCGAAGTTGGAGTTGTTCGAGATATTCGTTTGAAAGAACTTAGAATTTATACCGATTATGGTCGCTGCAGTCGTCCACTCTTCATTGTTGAGAAGCAAAGACTTCTAATTAAAAAGAAAGATATCCAAAAGTTGCAACAAAGGGTATGCTAAATTTTGTAGTTGATAGAATTTCTGACATGTATTTAACTCGAATCTTAATAAATCTTTTTTATGCGTTTTCATCTTACCACAGGAAACGCCAGAAGATGGTGGCTGGCATGATCTTGTAGCTAACGGATTCATCGAGTATATTGATACAGAAGAAGAAGAGACTACTATGATTTCCATGACCATTAATGTAAGTAAAGCAGACAGTTTTAATCCATTTATGTGAAATTTTGCTAAAAAGGAAATCTATTTGAACGGTTAAAAAGTCGCCTAAATTCCATACTTGAACTGTTCATTAATAGGATTGTTATTTCGATAAATGCTTCTGTAATAGTATTTATTGTATTCTTAATGAAATAAAATGTGCACAAAATAAATACTTTAATGGTTGTAGGATCTTGTAAGCGCGAGGCTGAACCCAGATGAGTCTTATTCTGACACTTATACTCATTGTGAAATCCATCCATCGTTGATCTTGGGTGTTTGTGCCTCCATCATACCATTTCCTGACCACAACCAGGTAAGATTTATACATTGATAGCTAAAGAATGACCATTAACTTGCAGGACTACATTAACTATATTTTTTTTTGTGAACAGTCCCCACGTAATACGTATCAATCAGCCATGGGTAAACAAGCTATGGGTATCTATGTCACCAACTTCCAATTTCGTATGGTATGTAACAAGTTTATCTTCACAAAAATTAATGTTTGATGGATACCTGTGATTGATTTTTTTATTGTTATGTTGCAATGATGTTTCTTTTAGGATACATTGGCCTACGTTCTTTACTATCCTCAAAAACCACTTGTGACTACTCGAGCAATGGAGCACTTGCACTTCAGACAGCTTCCTGCTGGCATTGTAAGTTATTTTATTTGTAAATAAGATGTTTTATCTTTACCCGAATACCGTCCCTAACCCTGTTTTTTGCCTTCTTTTTTCTATAAAGAATGCAATTGTGGCGATTTCCTGTTATTCTGGATATAATCAAGAAGATTCCGTTATTATGAACCAGTCATCAATAGATCGTGGTTTCTTCAGATCGCTTTTCTTCCGTTCATACAGGTGCTTGCATTTTTCTGTTTTTTTCCTTGATTTTAACTTTGCTGTTTAATATACATATGCCTTGTATAGGGATGAAGAAAAGAAAATGGGGACACTTGTGAAAGAAGATTTTGGTCGTCCAGATAGAGCTAATACCATGGTAAGCTTTTTTTCCTATGTCCTATTACCAATACCAATAGAGAGATAGATGGGGAAAAGTTCAAACCATTTACCATTATATGTAACAAATTTAGCTTAAGAAGAAACCAGTCAAAGGTTGCCCCTCGAGTGCTTATTGTATTCTGTAATCATTTAGTATTTTAGCGTGTGTGTGTATTTATGTTTGAAAAGCATCATTTTGATTATTTGTGAAACTGAATACAATGGACAAGATAAGGGTGAAGGGAATACCCACCCCACTACTTTGGTGGGGTTGAAATTTTCAACCAGGGCTGCAGGGTACCACCCCCGACCCTGTCGACTCCCAAAAAGAAACACCCTGCCGAGGGCCCCCATTCGGATATATCTCTCTCTCTCTCACGTCTTATTTATTTAAGAAAACAATGGTTAGTGGGGTAGTGGAATAGAAAGATGACCATTACCGGTGTTTTATTGGGGTAGAAAGATGGAAGGGGTAGAGAGATGAAAGCTGATGTGGCAATTGGGGTTTTAGGACAGAAAGATCGGTACTCCCTTTAGCCTAAGTGTCAAACCATTACCCGACCTGCCCATTTTGCCTCCAATGAAGACTGTAATTTCACCTTTATTTTTTTAAAATCTTTTTACAGGGTATGAGACATGGTTCGTATGATAAATTGGATGATGATGGTCTTGCTCCTCCTGTGAGTGCTCATCTTCTCTGTGTTGTAGATGCTATTTTCCTTGATATTAGTTGGATCAATTTTACTAAAAAACACCACCGATGTAAAATATAGGGAACAAGAGTTGGAGGTGAAGATGTGATAATTGGAAAAACAACGCCTATCGCTCAGGATGATTCTCAGGGTCAAGCCTCACGATACACTCGTCGTGATCACAGCACAAGTTTACGACACAGTGAAACTGGGATGGTTGACCAGGTACCCGTTTTTCTTTCAACATGACCCACCTGTTTTTACCACCTCTGGTGCTAATGTAATTGACTCAACTACAGGTACTCTTAACTACAAATGCTGATGGATTAAGGTTTGTGAAAGTGAGGGTGAGATCTGTGAGAATACCGCAAATTGGAGATAAGTTTAGTAGTAGGCACGGTCAAAAGGGAACTGTGGGTATGACTTACACACAAGAAGATATGCCATGGACAGTAGAAGGCATAACTCCTGATATTATAGTCAACCCTCATGCTATCCCTTCTCGTATGACAATCGGTCAACTTATCGAATGTATTATGGGGAAAGTTGCTGCACATATGGGTAAAGAAGGAGATGCTACTCCTTTCACGGATGTTACTGTAAGTCAACAACACTGAAAACAACTGACTTTTACTACTTCCAAACAGTAAAAGCACATCCAATACTGTCTGTTTTGAAATCATTATATCCGAGTCTGAATTTGATTCAAATCATGATGTTGCAGGTGGATAATATCAGTAGGGCGTTACACAAGTGTGGTTACCAAATGCGTGGGTTTGAAACCATGTATAATGGTCATACAGGACGACGTCTTCCAGCTATGATATTCCTTGGGCCCACTTACTACCAAAGATTAAAGCATATGGTGGATGACAAGATACATTCACGTGGTCGGGGACCGGTTCAGATCCTGACTCGGCAGCCGGCTGAGGGACGATCGCGTGATGGTGGTCTTAGGTTTGGAGAGATGGAACGAGACTGCATGATTGCTCATGGTGCAGCTCATTTTCTTAAAGAACGTCTATTTGACCAGAGTGATGCGTATAGGGTTCATGTTTGTGAGCGGTGTGGTCTGATCGCCATTGCTAATCTCAAGAAGAATTCTTTCGAATGCAGAGGCTGTAAGAACAAAACTGATATTGTTCAGGTGATTACCCTACCCCTTTTGATTGGCATCCTTTGGTTTGTTAAATCATATTCGACATACTAATCATATATGAAAAGCGTTTTTATGACCCATTTTGACATGTTACCCATGGGGCCCATTTTCCCGACCTTGATGGTGATCACTGATCACTAATGAGTGTATGTATGTATGTATGTATGCAGGTGCATATCCCGTATGCATGTAAGCTGTTGTTCCAGGAGCTCATGTCCATGGCGATTGCGCCTAGAATGCTAACCAAAGACATCAAACAAGCTAAAGAGTCCAAGAAGAAAGGCGCTTGATCTACTCGTTGCTTCTGAAAGGTGATCATCACGAAAAAAAAAGGTCTTCTGATGGCAACTAGAAGACGGTGCATTTTTTTTAAGAAATTTTTTGGCGATGTGTATCATGTACTCAAATTTATAGTGTGAAGGAACTGGCATCGTACAATATGAGATCTGAGGTTTTAAACTATAACGTTGTCTTAGTTTGTTGTTTAGTAAGCATTGTGGATCTTATATTTTATAGAAGAAAGTAAAATTTTGTAACTTGTTAATTTTAATTGGTTTATGTTTAAGTAAGTAAAAAACTCATTAAATGATGACAATAGTCGATTTTAATGGTTGTATTTTGCATATTCAATGTATGTGATTTGTATGAATATCAAGTTTAAATCTAGTTCCTTTTTGATTCATATCACTCTCTTGAAAAATTGGTTAAACAATTATATATGTATTTCTTAAAAAAGAATGTACTGTTAAACATAAATTACACTTCACACACACACACACACACACAAAAAACAAACCAACCAACCTTTTTATATATTTATTGCTGGTTTGATCTCGAATTAAAATGGTTATCTTTCTAACAATTAAAAAATAAGTCTATAACTTTTTAAAAGTAATACAACCAACTTTCATAATCATTAATTGTATGCAACTTGATGTATACAATAGAAGTTATGACAAAGTTTATTATAAATATTAAGATATATACATTAGGCAACCCTTATTTTGCGCCATCTACTGTTCTTTCAAGGTTTTACTAAATTACGCCGTTCTATTTATATACGTAACATGCTGGAAACTAAACCAAGTCAATATACGCCGTTCTCTTTCAAGGTTTTTATCTCTCCAAAATGGATTCAACTCGAGATAACTCTTTTTCTATTATGTTTTTTTAGTAGGTCGGAAAAAGATTGTTAAGCCTATCTGTTTTTTTTTTTTGAGTTGTTCAGTCTAGGGGTGTCGAAAAAAACCGAAACCCGAAATAACCACCCGACCCGTTAAAGGTTCGGGTATTTCGGTTCGGTTATTTCGGTTATCGGGTATCCATATTCGGTTATTGGGTTAACCCGTATCTAATTCGGTTCGGTTATTGGTTAGGAAAAATAATTTTCGGGTATACCCGAAATACCCGACTTTTTTAAAAGAGCAATTACTAGCTATATTGACTAGTACATAATGCATTTCAAATTGTACACTCATTCTCCCATGCCATATTACTATTTACGTGAAAGTTTTGAAAAAAGCCCAAAAAGAATTTTAACTTAAATCCATAACAACAGGTTGACTTCCTCCTCCATTCTGCGATAGGACAACACCCCTGTACGTACGATGCGATTCATCAGCTTCGGGCTTGACACCAAAGGCACAACATCCCACGATCAGATCCCTCATCGATTGCCTTTTTCTTTTTCTTTTGCGTCGATCAACATTCAACGAGCAGCAAGCGGCTTGCAACAGTTCCCGTCGATCAACATTCAACGAGCAACAGTTCCCGTCGATCAACATTCAACGACTTTTTTCTTCTTCTTTGTGTCGTTCAGAGCAGCGATATACCAAAAGGTAAGGGTTTCAAGTTCGATTTTGGTGATTAAGTTCTATGGTTTTCTATTTGATAAAGTTTTAGGGTTTTTGGGTCAAGATGGAATTCACCGCATCTTTAGATCTCTAGTTATAATACAACTGTGCAAAAGAATTGTGTATTATATATATGGCATGATATTCAACCTGCAGGTTCTGATCATCATATGCTCTAACTTGTAAATAATAAACTTAATTTTCATGTCTTATAGTAATATATGTAACCAAGTAATGTAGAACTATATGGCTCGTTGCAACTAAATCGGGTATACCCGAAAATAACCGACCCAAACCGTACCCGAAACCCGTAATGTAGAATGAATCGGTTATCGGTTAAAATATCTATTCCAAAATACCCGAAATACCTGAAACCCGACGGATATACCCGAAAAACACCCCTAGTTCAGTCTATTCTGTTTCTTTGATGTACGATGTAAGAATTATGTTTATATGGTCCCAATCTTTTGGACCTGTGTTATATTAATACAATTTTGCTTTTCAAAAAAAATATATACAATCTAGCTGGTTAACGCCCTCTTCTATGGGATTTGATTCTTTAAGTCTGCACTTTTTTATTTCTTTTTCTTAATTCCATCCCTTCTCATGTGGCCCGTATTTTTTTTTTCTTTCTTTTTCTTCACGTAAATTGTAACTAATAATTTGCACTTCTTACGTATAACTCTCATAAAATTTTTACAATTTTGATTTATATTCCTAAATTTTTTATTGTTTTTTTAAAGACAAACAATTCTTCACGTAAATTGTAACTAATAATTTGCACTTCTTACGTATAACTTTCATAAAATTTTTACAATTTTGATTTATATTCCTAATTTTTTTATTGTTTTTTTTAAGACAAACAATTTATATAAGCTAGAAACTATTTCTTATATAACTTTTTACATATCTTTTATTATTATTTTCTCATCTGCCCATTCTTTTTAACTCTCATAAAAGTTTTTACATTTTATTTCTTTTTTTATTTTCAATAAATGTTATTTTAACCATATCCATTTTTCTTTTAACTTGTTTTAACATGACTTGACTTGTAATTTTTATTATTTATTTCAGTTCCAGTATTTTTAATTATAGCATTTGTTTATATGTTTCTTTTTTTAAAATTATAAATCGTAAGTGTATATCATGATGTGTGTTTGTTGTGTAAAGTAAAAAGTATCAATATTAAGGTATTTTGTTATTTTTATTTTTGAGGGTTTATGATTTACTGTTTTTGATAAAAGAAATTTATTGAAATACTTTTTTGATATCTTATCGATGACTTTTATTAAATGTTATGAAGTTACTAATGTAATTATAATTATTTTTTCTTCTTTCTATTATTAACTATTTGGCTTTTATTCTTACAAAAATAATATATTAATGTAATATTTTAATTATTTTTGCAATGTGGTAATAAATACTTTCAGATTTTTATTTTAAAAAAGTTCAAGTAGAGATGCTAACGTGATTGGTGATATCGATGATTGCACTTCTTCTCCCCGTCCCATTCCCATCAAAATATATATTCTAATCCACCTACTTATCATTTTCTTACTATTTATGTTATTACATTTTAACTCTATTATTTTATTCTATTTATAAACTTTTATTTTATGTTTAGGCAACGTAATACTTTCGTTTTTTATTTTCTTATTTGATAACTATGATTAAACTTTTTTCTTATTCCTTATATATCTTTCTTTTTTCTATTTTTTTCTAAGTAAAATATCACATTTAGACTTTATATTATTCTTTTTATATATTTTGTTTTATGTTCCCGCAACGAAGTGCTGTCACATAACACTAGTTGTATACAATAGAAGTTAAAACAAAAGACATAAAAAAGTTATTTGCATACAATAAAATTATAAAAGTTAATTATATCATTTTTAAAAATTTGAAATTAATTATATACAATTATAAATAACACATTCTTCATATATACAATTGTGAAGAATTTTACTGTTCACGTTCACGCCTAGAAGGTTCTAGGTCTTTTATATAAAATTTTTATATATTACATAATTTTTTTATTCTTTCTTTCATGTTTATTATTTATTTATATATTCTTATTCTTATTTTGATACTTTCTATTTATCATACTTATTAAATATCCAAATTGTTATCATATTATTATAAATATCAAATTACATTATAGTATTTATTTCTAAATATTTATAAATTTAATTATGTGTGAAAGCTACAAAATATTACTCGAAATCAAAATCAAAATCAAAATCAAAATATATCTTAAATTTGATTAATACGAACATGAATTCTCCCGATTATGTAATTTACTAATTTAGTGTACATTTGATTATAATGTTTTATTTAAACACATTCATGTAATCGTACACATTACTGAACGTAACAAAAATATTAAAACAAATTTCAAAATAAGAGTTTACCTACACACAAAAACATACTATAAATGTTACTAACTGAAAAACACTAACAACCAATAATAAAATATATGTATATCATAGTGTCTTTACTTTCTTAAATATTATAAGACCAAACAACGTTTAGGTCTTGCAATTAGATAATAAGAAAATTCTAAGTTTAATGAATCCGTAGCGAAGCACAGGAGGGGAAAATAATAATTTTTTTTTTGCAATTGGATTGTTTAGATCCACAACGAAGTGCGGGTGTAACTCTCTTGTTCATTACATTTTCATACAATATATCCTTATTATACAATACATAGAAGGATTTTTTTTGTCATTTTGTAATTTTTGTCATTTTGTGGAGATCATATTATTATTATTGTTATTATTATATTATTCTTATTATAATAATAACAATAATAATCATTATAATTATTATATGGATAAATAACCAATAAAAATAACGTGTTGTTTCTTATGTCAAGAAAGGATTATAAATTTTAATTTTTTATAAAAAAAGTTGTAAATTTTAATTTTGCATAAAAAGATATTATAAAATTCAATTTGTTATTAAATAGAGTATCATGACATGCTAAAAATTGGTTAAGATTCTATTTTTTTTGTTAGAAATCAAAATTTATGATCATTTTTTTGCCACAAAAATTGGACGTTAACTTTGTTATTAGTAAATAGATATATATTTTATATTTTTCATCTCTTATCATCAAAACATATTATTATTATATTTTATTGTTTATATTAAAAGTAATTTAGTTTAATTTTATAGTTATTTATATAAATATTAGTGACTGAAGTCAACGCTAACATTCCGAAGCTTTTCAAATTATGTTTTATAGAATCGCTTAGACACATTAAAAATTAAAGTAAAAATATAATTTTACAGTAAAAAAGATACCATTTTTACCTTGTCATAAAACACAACACATAATTTTTACTTGTTTTTAACATTTAAGAATCATAAGTAAATAACTCGGGAGGACTCTCAAACGGAAAAACTCGTTCTAAAAAGAGGTATATTGGTTTTAATTGTGCAGGTGCACAAAGTCACACTACCTCCTGACTGACGATTCCAAAATCTCGTAGGCGGCGAGTGCGCGACGATTGGTCGGCTGAACAATGACTGTAGAAGACAACGAATCACCTTCACCCAAAAACTTCAACATGGAGTCGGAAGAACAACCAAACGATCTATCAAAAGATGAAGATCATTCTGAAGAAGAATCTAAAGAAATTCAAGATGACGAGGACGATGAAGATGAAGATGAAGATGAAGATGAAGATGAAAATGGACTGCCACCCTCCCCACAGTCATCTCCGCCGTTATTAGACATGATTGACTTCCCACCTTCTTCCACATTACCTCCTACTCCCCCACTTCCATCTTCCCCTAGAGGTATTTTCTCCTCCTTTTCGCCAATTCCAATATGTTTAATTCGGATTTACTTGTCATAGTTGTATGCGATTGAAATCTATCCAGTTTTACTTTCTGATTCACTTGAAAATCAGGCATTGCATGTGCTTGATTACCCAGACTTCACGAATTAATTATTTAACTTAGGTTAGGAAATGTTGAGTAACTTTACATGTAGCCTTAAGAATTGGTTTTCTACTGAATGTTGATTAAGGTTTTAATTGGCTTGCTTGGATAGTTATAGTTTTATGTGACTTGAATGTTTGCACTTTGTCATTATGTCCAATTGAAGAATTGCTTATGGAACATTTGAAAGTTAAAGGGGTTTTTGAATGTGTGTTTTGAAAGTGATTACAGCGACTTCAAGAATCAATCACTTAATCATATGATTAACTTTAGTTATTTACTAATTTGAAATGTAGCCTCAGTTTTCTTAGGGCAAGTCTCTACCCACATTAACAATGTAACTACTCTGATCTTGAAGAAATTAGAAGCAGAGTCAGAATCCAGATGGGTTATGCAAAACAATAGAATAATTATTATTCTACTTGGCTAACAAATAGAAGCTTCAATCAATTTGGGACATACCAAAATGGAATTTGTTTCGACTTTTTTTTTTCTTCACACGGTAAGAGTAGAATATACTCGGTGTCATGGTCATTTTTCTATGGCCTACAAATTGTCTATTTTGTGGCTTTTTGGTACTTCTAATAAAAAATTAAGAAGGTTCACAATTGAAGCTCAGATTTAGACATGGAAGAACAAGACTCAGAAGATGATGGACCTCCACCTGGATGGGATAACAAATATCAGCTAAAAGAAGAAGCGGAACAGCTTGTAACACCTTCAGCCGCCTCAGCAAAATTTTCAGGTGAATTATGCCGCCCTTCTATCACTTTTAGTGATACTGTAATATGTACATGTCACATATATATACAAGAACATGTAGAGGCTTTTCAAAAGAGTGTGATTTTGTTAATTTGCACTAAACATGTGTAAAACTTTTCATAATCAACTTTTTTTTAGTTCCTTTTAAATTTTGAAGCAAGCTTTTTCTTTTTTGATATTATATCAGAGATACAGACAGCAGATGTGCGACAAGGTGTCCACAATGAAGAAGGTGAACCACGATCACAGGCACATCCTAGTTCACCATCAGAATTACCTGCATCAGGTGAAAATATTTGTCATTATTTTGGTAATTGAGGCTCTTTTGACTGGCTGATCAGATCCTTCTCATTGCTACTTAACAATTTGGCTTTAATTAGAAATATGTAAAATAATTATACGCCTCATAAATTTCACGATATGCAATAGGGCTGACCATTTGGGGCTTTGGATTATATTTAATCTCAATGGTTCAAATAAAACATTTAGCTAACAACGGAAGAAATCAGAGGGGTCAAACTGATCGAAAGTTGCTTGGAGTGTATATTTAATGCACATAGTTTTCTAAATCTCTTTTTTCAAAGATTTAGGTTAGTATAATAATAATAATAATATTGTTTTTGTATAAATGTATCTTTTTTATTTTTCAAATATGGACAAAATGTGTCTTCGGGTCAACCCATCAGTCAACCTGCACGCCCTGCCTATGTTGGTATATCCCATGCGTGAGAACTAATATTAACATGTGAGTATAGATATACAAGTGGAACAACATGACTCGGAAGACGATGGACCTCCTCCCGGATGGGATTCCAAATGTCTGTCTGAACACAAATTACCAATGGCATGCCCATCAACTCCTCCATCAGGTAAATTATAGAACTCTTTTAACAGTCTTTCGAGTTTGCCTTTTTGATATGATAGTTCAAGTAAAAGTCTTCTTTATTTTTCTTTTTGCTCTGCAACATTATTCTGCTGTGTTGTATAGGCCCATGGAAACTCATGCAAGGTTCCATTTACAGACATAACTATCTGAACTCAATAGAATTTTTTTGGCTGTCACTTTTAAGAGCTTTCATTTGAACAGCATACCCATGTCGTACTTAAAAAATTAATACTAAAGGTTATGAAAAAAAGTTAAATATAGTTACCCTTCATTTTTTAGGATCGACTTGAGTGCAAATTTGTTAATTTGTCCTTAGCGTGTGTAAGATTGACTAAAAACATCGACTGAAATTCCTATATAATTTAAAGGAACACTTTATGTTGTGATAATGGAGTTTTGTATAAATTGGGAATGACGTGTCCTAATGAGTAAAAATATCAGATATAAAGATGGAGAATGCACAGCAAGATGGCCAAAGTGAAGGTCAACAAACAGCAGGAGTTCCATCAGGTAACCCTTTTTATTGCTCGTTATAGTTTGGATCTTATATATAAACTATATAACCCATTTAAGTTTCATGATATACAAGAACAAATGTGTGAAAACACTATGAAAGTGGATCAAGAAGATTCAGAAGATGAAGGGCCTGTACCCAGATGGGTTTCAAAATGTTCGCCCAAACCCAAATCTATAAACTTTGCGATGCCTTGGACCGACTAAATTTTTAAACAAAAAACACACATTTTATTGGTGTTCCGAAGTTAGTGAAGCTAGGTGGCTCTGAAGCACGCCGATCCTACTAAAAAAGACGTTACAACCTAAGGACATAAACATTGAATACAAGTTTATAGATCATTATGTCTTCGTGTGTTTCTTGAAGCAAACCCATAAGTTCTAATGATGTAATCGAATTTGCTAAAAACTTTCTTTCAAAACTCAAACTTGCTAACCCGTTCAGCCTCTAGAGACTCATTGTTTTTCGTAAATAGGACTTCAAATATCTTAATTTTGAAAAACTTGTTTGAGTTGTTTCTGAGATGCTACCTTGACTAGTATAGTCAGCAAGATTCTATAAGCAAGTAGAAAGTTTGAAAACATACCCATCTTCATTGCAAACTCCATGATTTGATCAAATATCCAAGGTCTTTCTTGCTCATATGATTCATTTGGCAACATTTCTCCCAAAATTTGTAATTCCATAAACAAATCTTTTCCATGAATGTCAGAATCCTTTCAATTGTCAAAGCAGGTTTAAGATTCGAACACCATTTTTTGAAGACAACATCATCTAAATAGTAACAGAAGCTTTATCATTTGTCAAAGCAGATTTAAGATTCGAACATCATTATTTAAAGACATCATCATTTAAATAAACTAACTTTGATGTGTCAAACATGAAAACCGAAATTTGATTCTAACTATTTCATTTGTTCAAATCTACTTTTAAATTGTGAAAGGGCATTATCAACTAAAACAAGAAATTAGTCGGTTCTGGATGCGCTTTAGCATACTTTTGTTCTCTTTCGGTATTTGGATTTCATCAAATTGTCCTTTTCTACAAAAACAAAAGTTTTGCTAGAAACCGAGGTTCAACTCCAATGGATTTTGCAATTCATTTAGCTTTTTTTAATAGAATTGTTAAACCCAAACTCCCTATATTTTCAAAATAAGCAACCACTCCCTCCAAATTTTTTACTGCAACATCAAGAAGCATATCGGTGGACCGTAACTTTTTACTACAAAACCTTGCAACAATAAACACCAACTCATCAAGTAGTTTTTATAAGCTATATCTTGCAATAGTTCTTACAAGCTATATCTTGTAATCTTGAAAGTTTCTTGTGCTAGAACGAAAGCAAAGCATATATAGACTGTCTTGGTTCTTCATAATTAAGATACTTGCCTGCTGATTATATCCTTCTATTTGCTACTTATTTTTTTGGCTTTAATCATCAGTTTCATGATAGGCAATAGGGGTGACCATTTGGAAATTTGGATTATTTTTAATCTCAAATTCTCAATAGTCCATAGGTCCAATAAAACATTTAACTAACGACGTAAAATAACAGATGGGTCAAACTTGTTGAAAGTCCTGAAGTGTATTTAATGCACACGATTTACTAAATCTCTTTATTCAAAGATTTAGTAAAATATAACAATAATGACGATAATAATTTTTTATATTAGTATATTCTTTGTTATTTTTATTTTTTTAAATATGGACAAATATGTCTTTGGGTTTACCCATTAGCCAACTTGCGTGGCCTTCCCATGCTGGAATGTCTCATGCGCAAGAACTAATGTTAACGTGTGAGAACAGATATACAAGTGGAACAACAAGACTCCGAAGATGATGGACCTCCTCCCGGATGGGATTCCAGATGTCAATCTGAACCCAAATTACAAATGGCGTGTCCGTCAACTTCTCCATCAGGTAGTTTAGACAACTGTCTTTCAGTCTTTCGGGTTTGATTCTGTGATACGATAGTTCACCGTAAAAGTCTTCTTTTTTCTTTCTGTTCTGCAACATTATTCTAACGTGTTGTATGAGTTCATGGAAACATCTAAGTTTCCATTTTCAGACATTACAATCTAAACTCGAATACTCGATTGTAGAAAATATGATTTCTCTTTCACTTTCAAAAGCTTTTATTTAAACAGCATGTGTTGTTAGCATATGCATAGAAGTTGCAGATAAGTGGAAAAGATTCTTGTAGATAAACCCTTGTAGTACGATAAAAATCAACAATAAAGGTTATAAACAAAGATAAATTCAATGATTTTTGTAGTTACCCTTCATTTTTGAAGATCGACTTGAGTGCAAACTTGTTAATTAGTACTTAGCATGTGTAAGATTGTCCGAAAACATCGTCTCAAGTTCCTTTAAAAATTGAAGTGGACTCTTTTGTTGTGAGGTAAGGAGTTTTATGAAAAAAGAAGCAAGGTAAGTTTTCTAACAAGTAAAATATCAGATATAAAGATGGAGAATGCACAGCAAGATGGCCAGAATGAAGGTCAAGCAGCGGCAGGAGCTCCATCGGGTAACCCTTTTTGTCCTAGTAGTTGTTATTGAGATTCATTTGACGGGCTCATTAGAACCTTTGCTAGCTATTGTTTGGATTTCAATAAGAGTATGTAAACTATTTAACTCATATAAGTTTCATCATATAAAGAACTAATGTGTGAAAACACAGATATGAAAGTAGATCAAGAAGATTCAGAAGATGAAGGACCTCCACCCGGATGGGATTCCAAATGTCAGCCCGAATCCAAATTACAAATTACATGTACCATTCCTCAATCAGGTCAGTCAGAAAACTCTTTTATTCAATTAATTTAAGCTTTATTGGTTATAAAAAATGTTAACTTAATGCATTTGTCCTAAATAGTAGATGTAACTGATATAAAGATGGAGGATTTACAACAAGAAGCCCAGAATGAAGATGGACCCCACCCAAAGTCGCAGTCATCACATTTTAGCCCGGTACCAGAACTAGTTCCATCAGGTGAATCTTTTTGTTATTTATTGTTTTAGTAATCTTTATCAATAGCTAGCTATTGTTTTACTTGTTAGTGATATGTTTGAACTCAGATATAAAAATGGAAGAACACGACTTAGAAGATGATGGGCCTCCACCCGGGTGGAATTCTAAATGTCAGTCCGAACCCAATTTACAAATGGCATTTCTAACAACTTCATCAGGTCATTCATTCATAGAAATCTCATTTAATCAATTAGAAGAATATTATATCTTCTAATTTGATAATTTCTGATCACCTCATTGACATATTTGACTTTATGATAGAGAAAGATCAAGAAGACGATGAAGGCCCCCCTCCAGGTTGGGAATCCAGATCTAGTCCTCAAGTGCAATCACAAGTTCATTCAAGTCTTCCATCGCCAATTGTTCCATCAGGCAAGTCATCATTTTTACATTTCACTTGCAGTTTTTTTCTTTCCTTTTGGATACTGGATGCTAAAAACCTATCAGACTGTCGGGTGATGAATTATCAAAGCAATTTGAAAAGTGAGCAGTACGAATTGTGAGACTGTTATTTTTTTTGACTATTTTAGCCTTTTGAACAGTTAATATTGATTAGCATCTTGAGGATATTATTATTATTATGATCATGATTATTATTATTATTATTATTATTATTATTATTATTATTAATATATTTGTGTTAAATTAAAAAAAACCATCCACAAAATGATATTCAGATCTTATCCTTTTTAGTGTAGACTTTTTTTAGCTTAATGAACAAGACTTTTTTAGCCCGAGGTAGATTTTAATGGATAGAAAAAAAAAACACTCGACTCGAGTGTCTGACCTGAATCAGACAATTAGGCTAAGATTTTATGAGGAAAAAAAAGTGCCCTTCCATTACTCTCATTTCCATTTACACCTGGAGGTTAGTTTTATATGGAGGACTTTAGAGCTCCTTCTTATTAATATCTTTAATTTCAGTTCGTCATTTCTGTTTGTATATATGCACATTTACTTGTTGCTGGAGGGATTGTTGAAAACAGGTACTTCTGTGTAACACATTACATTTTACATGACAAGTATTGTCTGCTTTGAATTTGTGTACATGCATTTTTAATATTAGTTGCTTGTTTTATATCACTATAGCAATTTTAATCAAATTATGTAAACATGGTTCAAATTGGGTTATATATTATTGGTTACGGGTGAAATGGGTAAAGCAACAAAAGAAAAAAGAAGCTAAAAGGGAAACAGGTCATATGGTTTATTAGTTGATCTCCACAACCTCCAGAGAATTATTACTCAAGACTTGGAGTTTTATTTATTATTTCAACCCAACGTGGCTTAGATCGTTTTAATTGGTCCTTGTTACTTGACCCGCCCAACTTTTCCACCTATCTTTATTCGTCAAAGACAGGTTAATTGGATGCTCTAAATATATTATCCTAGTTTCTACAAGTTATGATTGTCGTCCTGATTATATTACCTTTTCTATTTACTGGACATTTTCTCTGTGGTTCCTCATGAAAGCACTGAATAAGTTTAAATATATTTCGTCAATGTACTAAATTCATTAGAGGTAACATGTGGACATGCTAAAGGTGCAGGAATGGGTTGTGAATCAAATAATGTCAGAATTGTTGAAGAAAGGCCTCAACCACCTCCATGGCAGCTGTCGATTCCTCCAAGGAAACCACAAATGTCAGTGCCAAAACAATCAACAAAGAGAAATTATCCTGGTGAGTGTAAAATGAGAATTTTTTAATTCGTCTTTTTTGGGTGTCAAATGAGTTCTATAGTTCTAGAATTTTATAAGAATCATTTTTATGTGGAGTAAAAGGATTATCTCATCAAACTGCAACGTCCATGTTAATTTAAGATGGAAAAGTGTAGTGTTAGTATTTTAAATATTATAAGTGGACTCATGGAACAATAGAGTTATTTGAACCGGAAGGAACTTTTGCTTATCTAGACAAGGTTTTCATCTCTTCTATGGGCATGTATTTAATTGAACTTTGGATCTAAGAGCACCCATAGTGATAACTAGCATCAGTGTCATCACTAACCTCCATGTCAGCATTACTAACTAATCACTAACCACCCGCAGTGATAACTAACACCACTACCCTCGCTGGACCCACACACAATTATCTATCTCAAATCTTGTTGGTTAAATAATAGTAGAAAAAGAAAATTGATAATGAACGGGGCGGCTCATAACCACCATGACGAGGATGCCTTTCAGGAGTAAAGAACGAGCTGGTTGCAATGGTAGTCACCAGTGGCCTGCTCGTTACACTCATTATAAACGGTGCTCTAATTCTATCATGTTCATTTTTGTCACCAAACACTTTTTGAATAGTTGTTCATTTTTTTTTATTTTTTTTTTGAAAGGCAGAATAATTGTTCATTTACTGAGGTCGAGTTTTTGTAAAGAAATTCATTAGATGAATTATTGTATAAATGCTCGCAAAATGACAAGTAGCGCTTGGAAAGTTAAATAAATAAATAGATGTTATTGTTTTTTCTATGAATTTTGCAATTTGATGCAGAAATGGGACAAATGGTGTGTGGATCTTGTCGCCATTTGCTTAGCTATCCAAGAGGTGCTCGATATGTGGAGTGTGCTTGTTGTTTGGAAGAGAATTATGTCCTCGAAGGTCCATTATTCCTTTTTAACTTCTACATGACAAACCAACTATTTTTTTCCCTATTATTGATGTTGACTAATGTCATTTTGCAGAGCATGAAGTAGGGCAAGTCGTGTGTGGAGGTTGTGACGTGCTGCTGATGTACCCATACGGCGCACCAAAAGTGAGATGCGCGAATTGCAGCACCGAAACAGAAATCGGAGTACGTTCTTATCTCACCACTACACGTCTAACATTTGTTAGCTCAATAGTTGATTTTTTAGATGTGACAAATTGGACGAGTTGTGGGTCAAAAATCAAAATGGGTACTATTTTATACGGGTCGGTTTAAGATGACATGGAACATCATTGGGCACGCTAATTAGTAATGAAAAGTTAATAAAAAAAATATGCTATTTTTTTCTTCTTTTTGGTAATTTTCAAAGTATGTTTTTGTCATTGGTAAAAGTGTGAAAATACTTGGCTATTTTGCACATTATCCCTTTACAATAAACTTGTGAATCTAGGCGATTTTCGACCTGTTTCTCTTGTTTGACCCATTTACCCTGTTCCTTTTTAGTTTTTTTAACCATTGTAATTGTTAGAGATAATACATAACCCAAATTTGACTAATATACGGTAAATGAGTTCAAATTGTTACCTCATGTAATTTCAAGAATCCTTTCATTCTAGGACTGTATAACATTAAATATATATTTTTGATGCAACTTAACCATGAATGTGTAGGATCAAAATCGACGTCCACCGCTCTCTGAATACAAAAAGCGAGCCACGCAGCACCTGAAGCGTGTGCAAGCAAGCTGAAATATATTGCGAAAGTTAGTTTTGATACTCATAGGCCAAACGCTTCGCCATTACAAGAAAGATTCATTTTGATGCCCCACCTAGCGTTTTCATTTTTCTTATATATATATATATAAATCAAAACGTGTATATATCATACATGTAACATGTTATAACCACCAAATCGGTCATGGTTTGATCATTTTCGTTAGTTTTCTTTTGTCATTTGCTTATTCTATAACATCTAGAAGGTCAAACACATATCATATTAACAAATTTTGACCAGTGGATCACGTGGTTTGAAAACCTAATCTGGGACCTTCATTATTTTGAAAATATGGTCCTCGATAGTCAACACCATATTTCCTTCTGCTGTGAAGGTGTCGTTAAATTACTTGTGTAACACAGAGAACATTTTTAGTTAAATAAAGTTGTATTCTTGAGTTTTATTTAACGAAGAAAGGGAATGATTTTAAGATGGAGTGTTTATGTTAATGTTACTATGAAATCTATCATCTCAAAAGTGAGAAGATTTGAACGGAAATGATTTCATTCTCTTTCTTTTTCTCTCCTCTCCTTATTATATTCAAGAGCATGCCCTAAATCTAAGGTATAACATTGAATCGAACAATCAATTTTATTTTCTAACCTAAATGAAATCATTAAGGCCAAGACACTGTTTTAAAATACTATGTGTAACTTCAACCAATTTAGATTTTAGGATTAGAAATTTACCATTGTTCATATATTTAAATAACTGTTTTAATAGATTTGTCGGAATCGGGCCTAAAACAAAATTCATTTATTATAAGTTAAGCTAAAAAGATTAGAAGGGAGGCGACTCCCCCTGTTTCTATAGCGTGCATCCGCCACTGCTACTAACTTAATATAAATATGGTCGATGAATCTTTCTAAAATGAGGATGAACGGATCGAAGATGAAGAAATGAGCTTCTTTTGCAAGCAGGTGATAGCAGACAAACAAAAATCTACAGAAAAAACAAAATGCAAATATATCACCAAACCCTTATTTTATAAAATCTAATTAACTACTTCTAGTCTTTTAATATTTGCTAATTTGGTAGTTGCCTTATTTGGTTCATATGCATGTCCAGTGACAATCTTAATTTATTAAAAAGGAAAATAATAATGCAATGTCAATTCCTGTACCTATAATTTTTATATTATAGGTCACTGGGCATACTAACTAACAAGTGAGTTTATATCCTTCTATTAAATTTTCTTATTCATCTTTTTACTTACGAAATTGAGATAAATGCTAAAAAAATTAGCAAAGAGAATAGTAGATACCACGTATCACAATTGAATAGATAAATTAATAAAATAAGATAATTTAGCTAAAACAAATATAAATTTTTTCTTTTAACTTTATGACATGAGCTACCCAAAAACAAATTTGACAATTTATATTAATACACAAGTTTTTGACAAATTAACCTTCCTTTCAAAAATATAACAAGTTTTACATCATACGTGTATTACAATGGGAAACAAAAATATTAATCAACATATAGTCTAAACACATACATAGTGAAATTTATTCAAGAATTCTTAGCGTCTTCATACAATTTATTTTGAATTCAAATATATTAAAGTTAAAATTTCATATTATATTGAACATATATTTAGCACTATTAATCTTCATAAGTTAACTGAAAATTTTCCTTAAAAAGAGGAAAAAACACTCACCGAGTTCTTGCTTCTACGCTATTTGGTTGGATTCAACTCTACCAAAGTTTCAGTTTCATTTTGTGATATTACATAAAATATAATATTAAACATTAATAATATTTATAATCGGAAGGAATTTAATAAAGAACATTTCATTGAAGTATTTTACTTTGTCATTTGTTCCACATGACACATTTAAAAGTTTAAAATCAATGATGACAAACCATTATCAATCATTATTAAGTAAGATCAATTAACTATAAGTACAAATTTCATAATAAATCAGTCACTTTGTTTGTTTTTTAAAATTAGGTCTTATTTTTAAAAAAAAGTCTTACAGACATTTTTAATAAGTTTGTTTGTTTTTTTTCAAAAAAACGTCTGCGTGCCTATAGACTTTCTAATAAGCTGATTTGTTTTTTAGCAAACATAATACCTTATTTTATTTTATTTTGTTTATTTTAAGAAACTAAAAACTACATCTTTTTTTTGCAAACCTCCCAGAATTAAGTCATTCTTAATCACATCTTCTTTAAGGATATGAAATAAAACATAAGACATTTATTTTTCGAAAACAAACAACACCTAAGTTATTAGATAAACAAAAACAGTAGCTTCATAGCTATGGAATTATATACTACTTGTCATTCAAGAAATAACAAAATGGTAAACATAGTAATTTGCAAATTATCTCATAAGAGAGTAAAATTTAGTGTAATTCTAATGTGACTTTTGATAAAAAGAGAAGTTTCGATTAACATTTAATCCTAAACAAAAGTGTGAGTCTTCATAAATTGAGTCTAAGAAGGCGTACGGGCATACGTCGTTAGTGAATAATGTTAAATAATACACTCACCGCACCTCACATGTAACCTTCGGCCCAGACTCTAGAGTGTGAACAATCACCTTTTTAGACCAATAATTACATACTTATCAATAGTTATAGGCTATAGCTATGAATTATGATATTACTTAAAAGTTAAATAAAATAAAATGGGTGGTGTACTGTGTTTAATGTACTTTTTCCCATCTCACATACGTATATTATATCTCACATACATAATAGAATTGGGAGTATAATATATAATTTATACTTAAATTAATTCCAATAATAATATTCTCATTTACCGTTATGATATACATGCGCTTCGATTATTCTAAGAGGTTTTTGTTTTTCTATACACTAAATAAAGATATGTGTTAAATATATAAAAACACTAATAATTTTACATGTCATCATATATTATGTATGAATATGAAGTGAAAATTTATTAGGAGAAAATACAAATTCTTCCATGATATTTAAGTTTTTCTTTTTACTATGAACCATGTAATACCTGGATTCATTAATAGAAAATCAAATCCTAAAACTATTAGAAAAAAGTAGTGAAGTAGCTTTTAAAATAAAATTGGAGCATTTGATAACAAAATTAACCGAACAATAACTTGAAACAAATGATCTATCATATTAAGAGATGTATAAATTATGCACTAGAAGAATTTAGAGTTGTGTTCAATATAGTTGTAACACCGGTTTCACGAGTTTAAAATTAGAGTAAATTAAAACTTTATTTACACCAAAAGTTTGCAGCGGAACAAACTACTGATTACATATTAAGTAGTGTTTAGCGACTTGGCGATCTAGAACAACTAATCAAACCAGGTCTCAAAATTAAGCCGGTGTTACCACTACGCACCGACCATCGTTATAAGTATCAGAGTTAACTACAAGTGTTCCAAAAGATATATACATATTACCACTACCCAAAAGTAACTCGCCTTGCCAGCCATCTGATCACTGACCTGCGAAAAGGGAAATATCACGAAACATTAGCTACACTAGCTAGTGAGTATAGGTATCACATAAGCACCAATAAGCATGCTATCACGGCACAATATGGCACACAATGCTAAGCTATCACATAGCGGTGTGCCGACATGTCAGCAGGATCATATCTTGCGAGGTAGCTAGCCTGGCTCAACGATCCGAGCTGGGGAATCAGTCACAACCAACCGCATCGGTGGGGGAGCGAAAAACAGCCCACCATCACGTTTGAGTCACTAGGACTCCGTTTGAATTTGATCATAGACCAAGATCCTCACTGTATGTCGAGGAACGGCGGCCTGCAGAACCTTCTGGAATCCGGAATGGCCATCGAATCCCATAGACCCGGAATTTACCGTCGAGTACCGTTAATCCCGAATAACCAGCCATTTAGGCCCTCAAGGGATCCAGCTGCATCAGCAACTGACCTCAACCACTGCATCTGTCCGGACAGGAATCATAAACACGTTTGACCCATAGGGTCCACAGTACGCATGCGTATTACATATCACAGTTTATATCACATGTATCACTATATCACTGTATCACTATATATACACATAGCACATATCGCAGGCACACAATAGCCCTACTTACTGAGTCTCATGGGAAACCGGTACTCACCTCGATATCACAAGAGGCAGATATGGATCCGGGAATCCCAACAACACACTGAGTCGTCCGAATCACCTAACACATAAGGTTCAGGCTTGGTTATCACTTACACGTAGCACACACAGGTTAAAACACAAGTTACACAAGCTATCTAGACTGGACCCATGCTTACGATCGCAAGCAATATTCTTGCGGTCACAAGGGACCCTTCAGACAAGCCATGCGATCGCAAGGATACCCCATGCGATCGCAAAGGTCCTTTTTCCCCAAATGCATGCTTCCGATCGCAAGGGATACCCCCTTTGATCGCAAACATGATTCTAGGGTTGGTTACGATCGCAAGTTACGTACCTACGATCGCAAACCTTATTTCCGTCGCCCTTAGGCGGTAAACACCACAAAATAGACCCATACGATCGCATTGACATACCATGCGATCGCATAGCATACATACAAGACTTACGGTCAAAAGCCTAACACATGCGATCACATCACACATTTCCGCGGAGCGACTTTAAAAAACTTCCGCGACGCGGAATTAACAAACACCCTTACGATCGCAAGGCTTAACCCTTACGGTCGCAAGGATGGCAATACCCCTTGCGATCGCAAGCACCTTGCCATGCGACCGCAATGACCCTTTTTACAGTGACCTTCGTCCCTGTTTTCGCACAACACCTGTAAACTCGCGTTTTGACACTTTAATCGATCAAATACTGAGTTTTTATTACTTGTACACAATACTTGACATCAAAGGAAACTCATAAACACATTTGGACACAATAACAACACTTAGAACACAATTATATACCACAAAATGGTGTATTCTCACCAAGAACACAAAACTAGGTTTAATCTTGAAAACACTTACAGATTAGAAGAAGAAGCAACTGTTCTATCACTTGAATCAGCTACAAAACTCCTTTGCAACGGATTGGTACTTTGATTTCTTTCAAAACTTTGAGAGCAAAAGGTGTGTGTGTGTGTGTGTAATCTTGAGCATACGTATTTGTGTGTGTGTTTTTGACTCATAAGAGTCAAACAAGCCATAAACCGCCTCTTGGTGGTTAATTATCACAATCGGGGTATTTTGTTCCCCTTTCTAACTCACAACTTGACACACACCATCCCGTTTTAACCAACGAGGATATTTACGGAATCATTACGCGAAACCATATAACACTACTTCACTTTTAAATACGTTTGACACTTTTCACATAATCACATTAACTTAACACAAAACACGTTAGTCACACAAAACAGTTAATTTGAATTTACTTAAGGTCACATTACAAGTACCAAAACACATGGTACAAGTCACTACTGCTAGGCCCATTTACACGGTGTTACAATAGTCCATATAAAAAACATAGTCCTAAATTTTAATATTTAATCACATGTGATTCAATATAAATTCACATGTGATTCACTATACAATCACATGTGATGGTAAAATCATTACATGTTAATTACGAAAATGTCACTCCGTCCAATTTTTTAAAATTCAATCTGGACCATTGATGGGGCTGATCCAAGGGCTAAGATTAGTCCCTCAGGACAATGCAATAAGTATGGACTATATTGAACATTTCTCTACTATATATACACATTGTATGTATTTAGTACCACAACAAAAAATTTAACTTTAATATATACATAAAAGATCTAATACAGATAATAATAAATAATATAACTTTAATATATAATAAAAGACAAATTAAATTAAAATATAATAAACTTTGTTTTAGTTACTTTTATATATATTAACTTTATTTTTTAAAAAGTAATACAATGAAATTTCTAATTTTACATTGTATACTACTTACTGCTACTATAAAAATTATAATAAAGTTCAATGTACATAATGATAAGTAAATAATAGACATATAATAAGATTGTTTGCGTTAAATAAAAAATTTTAAAAAATAATTGTATTATATTTGAAAATTTAAAGTTATCTGTATATAATATTAAAAGACAAAATTAATTACGTTTTAATACAATTTGCCCTCTAACAAAACATAAGTTATATCTGATTTGTAAGTGGGTGTTAGTGTTTATATCCCCTTTTCTTAGCCATGACAGTGTAATGTACTCTTTATCCATTATAAAAGGGCTTCTAGAAGGCAACCCCACTCACCTCTTCCTCCATAAAACCCCCAAAAATCCCACCCCCAAACTCCCATCTTCGACGTCTCCTCTGCCGCCATTGAAGCTCTAATCTCTCTCTGATCTACCTCCAATTACCTTAGCAGAATCTTCTTCTTATATTCCGGTAATTCTTCGGATTATAACTTTTAGTTCCTTCTTCTAAGAATTCTGATTGTTTACCTGTGATCGACGTTTTTCGTTATGAATTCGTGCTCTCTCCTTATGTAGTTTCTCGTATACGTTAGGAGTTTTATTCGTTCGTCTATAACAAGCGGTGAATGTGAGATACTTTACTCGGTTGTTTAAAGTTTTATCTATAACAACATTTACGTGACTTCATTCATGACCATGATCAGAAGATGAAATTGTTTTATGTTAGGAACACATCATATTTGACCTTGTGATCTTATCATACCTAGTTGATTTTTGTAGTCAAGAGAAAAGAAGGAAACCAGAAAAGGTGTCGGTGTGCAGAAAATAAGTTATTTTCACTGTTTTGGTTGTAATTAGGTTTATTTTCCCTTGTTCTAAGGGGTTTTTGGAATTGCGTTTGCAAAATAGTATTTAAAACTTTTTGACATGGTTTACCAGACTTTTTTCTTATTTTATGAGGTGTTTCACTGTTTTGAGACTTGCAGTATATTGTTCTTAACTTTTTGGCATGGTTTACCAAACACTTTTTTCTAAATATTTTTGTTTTGCGATGGTAATTATCAGATAATCTCTAGCAAAACACAGTTCTTTTTTTATTTTGGATTATAAGCAATTTGAAAGTTTTATCTGGCATCCTTTTGTTTGCTAAATGTTATAAAGTATTTTAAATTTTGTGCTTCACTTGCAATATAAAACTATAGAACTATAAAATGTTTGGAATAATAGAAATGGAGTTGTAAGTGGAGAGTTTATTGGGTTGCTCTGCTCTATAAACAACTTCTATTACTTTGAAAGATTTCCATCGAACATGCTATCGCCCTTTAGTCATGTTTATGTGCTATTTCAAGAAGATATTCGTTCTCCGTAAGAAAATCTCACTATATATGTCTGGTTGGCCCTTTATCACCTAAAACATGAGGTATAGGTGGTAAAATAAAATCTTTTTACTGGCATATTATTTGGTTGTGTTGTGAGATAATTTCTTGTTTTCTGAATATACAAAAATGAAGGATGCATACATATTTCCATTGTACAATCTTTATAATTCCTAATAAAAATCCTTATAAAGCATGACCGCCTGTGATATAAGTATGTCCAATCTTGATGTAACCATTGCACTAGATTAAACAAACTAAAGTAGATTTATACGCCCGTCCTAGTTTGATTATTAATCTAGATGTGGTAGTTGGATCCCGAAAAAACAATTCACTGTAATTCAATGAGAAACTTTGACAGGACTCGGTGTCTACTTAATTATTGTTTTAGTTGATGTACCTTTCAGTCCACAAGATGATTTGACAAGTTGTCAATTCTGAAGCGACCCCTTTTTATAAATTGGTAGCTGTGGTTTTAATTTACACCTTTTATTTACATTGATCATAACCTCTTTAAACGTGTTATGTGCTCAACTGTTCAACCGTTGCGTATTCTTACCAAATGTACCTTTCTTCCAGGAATTAGCAAGCTTGCAAGCAACAATTAAATCGTCAATGGAATACGAAAGCTATTTTGCAGACGAATTGAGACCTGTTTCATCATCTGAAAAATCTTTGCCTTGCTTTGACTGTAGCATCTGCCTTGACTTTGCTAAAGACCCTGTGGTCACTCTTTGTGGCCACCTCTACTGCTGGCCTTGTCTCTACAAATGGTTATCTTTTCAGACCGCATCAAATGATTCAGATAACAATCCACTTTGCCCCGTTTGCAAATCCGAAATATCCCACACCTCGGTGGTCCCGCTTTACGGGCGTGGCAAAACATTATCAGACAACGAAACCGACACCAAAACATCAAATATGATTATCCCGCCTAGACCACACGCATCTTTCTTATCTGCACCCAATCCCACCAGAAGATTTACATATGGAAATTCCTATCAAACACCTTATCGAAATCACAGCTCTACCCCTCCTCCTAGGTTATATGGTGATGAGAATGTTTGGATGTATGGAGAAATGATTTATGCCCGGGTTTTTGGGAATTCTCAGAGTTTATATACATTTCCAAACTCATATCATCTGGCTGGAAGTAACAGCCCCAGGTTAAGAAGGCAAGAGATGCAGGTTCACAGATCTTTAAACAGACTAACTATGTTTCTCTTCTGTTGCTTATTCCTGTGCCTCCTGCTTTTCTAGCCGTGCTTTTTGTTGCACGTTTGTATGCTTGATGATAGCATCATGTGTATATTTGAGGTTAAACATATGGTTTGTAGAAATGAAGTTTTGTTGTATATCTTATATTATATTATTTAACCTTTTATATCCAAAATTGTGTACACTCCTATATCTTTTTTTTGAACGGCAAAGTTAGTTGTAAGTAAGTTAGTAAACCCCAAGTTAGAATTAAACTCTATTGCCAATGTTTGCACGTTTGTATGCTTGATTATAGCATCATGTGTATATTTGAGGTTAAACATATGGTTTGTAGGAATGAAGTTTTGTTGTATATCTTATATTATATTATTTAACCTTTCATATCCAAAATTGCGTACGCTCCTATATCTTTTTTTTGAACGGCAAAGTTAGTTGTAAGTAAGTTAGTAAACCCCAAGTTAGAATTAAACTCCATTGCTAAGGTTTGAACCCTAGACCTCCTAGAAGGCTTTGTCTCCCCCTCACTCTTAATCACTAGGCTAAGAGATCATTGGTGTACACTCCTATATCTGAATAGGTATAAACAAAAGAGGTGGGTTCAAAAGATTTTTTTTGAAGATTAAAGCAAATAAAAAAAAACTTATCCGACATAAATAAAAACATTTGTTGTTTTTTTAAGTGAAGTATGGTTTATTGTTGATATTGTATTTGTGAGGTTAATTTTTAGTATCTTAAGTATTGCGGGAGCGTAGTTTATTTAGAAGGCGTGTTTTTTTTTTGAATAGCAAAACACACGTACACACTATTCTACCCTTAAATCTACACTTTCGACGTAAGTATTATCTAAATGCTAAGAGTGTGGGGTGTACCAAAGTTTGGGCATTCCATGCTTTGTACCACATCAGTGTTATATGAGCATAATCCACTCTATGCTTCAATTATGCTTAAATCTCGTACTACTCACACTTCAAAGATTTTTTATTTAAAAAAAAATACTCTCCCCTATCTGCTCTTCATCTCTCATCTTTTCACTCTCTAACTCTATCCCTCTCTCATCTCTCGTCGGTAATAAAATGCCGATGGTTTTTGTTTCTTAGAACCGCCTCAGGGTGGTGTTTCTTTTGGTATCGTAAAGTCCACCTCAGTATACTGAAAGTATACTGTTTGCTCTAGTTATCGGCTAAAAACAGTTCCTCTTTTTTTTAGTATTTTGCAGATGACCTTCCATTATAAAATAGAATTAAAATTATGAGCATTAATTGATGTCGTGGTCTTGACATTATTATAACATGGAGATAATAAAGTATACCTAACTATTTAAGTGCATGCATTGCATATCCTGACATCATGATACATGAGTTTGGTTACTGCTTTTAAATAATAAATAAATCACCATGTTAAATTAATCCATTTGGAAGGTTCAGATTCGTTTCATATTTGTTTTATTGTATTATGTATAAAATAATCATCTATATATCTTATAATTCAAAGCTATAACGTTCCTTCTTAAGATTACGAGACACGTTGGACCCTACAAAAACGTGTTTTATTACGATTCTAATAAATTCTTGTCTTAATTTTACAAACGATCAACCAAGTTTGACTGTTGGTCGAGTTTGACCTTCCAATTTTCGACACGAGTTTTTGCTTTTATACCAATCGTAGTCATCCCTTGTGAATTGTGATAGACAACGGTTGGCAAGGTTTTATGGAAATACATTGCACTCCTCCCCCTAAACCGCAGTTCGAACCCTACTTGTCTTCTTAACCTGTGATCTCTCTTCTCTTCTCCATCTCTCGCTCTCTTCCTACTTTTTTTGAAGATTATTTTAAAAAATAGAGAATGGTTTGAAGTAGGGATGACATAATGATCATCCACCTGATCTGATCCATCTGTGATGAATATGGACGAAGTCGATGAGATTATATGATGGGTCATATAATGTAATGTATTGTGAGTAATTCTAAGCATCCTAAGAAATTTAGAATAAACTTGATAAATGAAGTGTTGTAGATATACAAGTTATTCTGATTCCCACTAACAACCAGTGTTATGTTGAAGGTTTCTTTCAACTCACTCTAAGCAAATATGGTGGGATGTCCAAATCTCATAAAAATGGCCCCCACCCACTTCATTGTTTAAGTGACATTTGAGTTTGGGCCCTACATTCTGTTGATAAGAAATGTCAATTTAACATCTCATATTTAATATATTTTGTATACTTATGAAATAACATCAATATGTAACGTTATTGATACAAGAAACTCAAAGTAACATAGTATAATCATCTTATCATATGTAATTGATAATTCAAACTTGAATTGTTATGTAAAACCATCAAGTTCTAACCCTCTAAATAGTATGGATACGTTTGATACAAAGTTTTTTAATCAAGTTGTATTCATTTTATTTTAAGAATAAAAGTTACTGTTTCATTTGCATGTAAAGCTAAAAGTTTTTATTTTAAAAAAATGCTTCAAAATTTAAAAAATAAAACTATATGGAGTAACTTTTAAGGAACTTTTAATGTTAAAAAAACTATATAAACATCCTTGTAAATTATTTTATAACTTATGTTTTTTATTTACACCCCTTTATATTATTTTACACTAAATAGCTTTAAGTATCATCTGTTTTATTGAATGTATATGAAAATAAAAATTTTTGTTTCTAGATATTAGCTTCAACTTGGTGCTAGTTAATGGTTTTATATATCAAACATAACATATGTTAGGCCATGCCATCAATGGTGCTTTAAAAGGGTTTCTCGAATATGGATTCCATGTATATTTATGAATTAGATTAGTAATTAGTGGGCTGGTAGGTAGAAAAAAACCCATTAATTAACACATTTGATTTAATTTTTATATATAAATATAAAAAAAAGAATAGGATCTTTAGGTAAAAAAGTCCAAAACATCCATGAACACTATCTACGATACGATAATGAGTAGGATGATCAAAGTGATAATGCATAATTATTAATTTAATTTAAAAAATGATTGATTGAGATAGAAATCCTAATTTTCATAATTGGAAAGATTTCTTGATAAAGACGTGAACAAATGAAATGAATATCAGTTAGCAGTTTCTATACTACAAGTTTATTCTATATTTTTTTTGAAAAAGCAAATACCATTTACCAAATACCAAAGAACATAACATGGCAACTAAGTCATCCTGAACAAAACAAAACCAGCAGGCCCTCTAACCTCCACCTACCCAATGACTAATGGTGTAACACTCTACACCAAGCAAGCAGATAACTAAAAACAAGCCACCTCAAAAGCAGCTGGGATTCTATCTCGAAAATACATACCAAGCAATACAAAAAATCGAAAAGAAAAGACTCCCTGTAGCACAGATTACACCAACAAACTCGGGTTAGACAACCACGAAGTCCAATTCTCTCTCGATAGACCTTTTCTTCCAAGAATCCATTTGAACGACTTTAATTGCATCTCAAAAAACATATCTTCCAATTTCTGCGACGAAGACTTGAACACAACCATGTTTCTGTACGACCAAATAAGATATATAAAGATCCATACCGCAGCTTGCCATAACGATTGTTCTTGCGACAACTGCTCCAAAACCGAATTAACCTCTACCAACGACTTTGACCACCACCTTGCAAAGAGCGACCATCCTTTTTGTACTTTTTGACACCTCCACAAAGCGTGCTCGACATCTTCCACCTCTTCATCGCAGTGAGGACAAAGAACTGTATTTAAGTCCTCCTGCAAAGAATCAAGATTTTTCCTAACCGGAATTTCCCCCCTCTTAACCCTCCATATAAATATATTCACCTTCTTAGGGACTCTATAATGCCACCAAGTTTCCAACCCATTATCTACCCCACCTAAACCCATTATTCTATTTGTATGTTAGAAAGACACGTTGGGTCTATTCTATTAACTTATCTTTATCTTTACTATTTTATAAAGCATTTAGCGTATTCTTTTTAAGACTTTTTTAAGTTAAGTAGTACAACACATTTTGCATATATTACAATACATTAAAGCAATATTTTCAAACATTAAAGTTATGAAAATTAATTAATTGTAAGTTACAAAACAAACTAATTAATTACATTAATTTCAAATTATTATAACCAATTATTATGACTTATTGCATATTAAATTGAACTCAAGTTTAGTTCAATAATTTATTGATTTAAGGTATTGTAAGTAATCTTTAGTAATTGTACTACTTAATTAAAATAGTTTTCAAAATTAATAAATATTTTTTAAGGTATTAAAATTTTGTTGTGATTTAAATAATATTAAATTCAACATAAATTTTGTTAAAAAAAGATTTCTTAAAGTATATCTTGATTACTTATCTTCAATTTAGTTCTTTTAAAATGGTTTTAATATAGACAACACATATTATCGACAATCACACTCTTCTTCTTTTAATTTTACTTCAAAAGTTAATATTATCCCAAAAAACATATTTTACCCCGACGCATCGCGCGGGTAAAACACTATATATATATATATATATATATATATCTTTACTAATTTATAAAATATTTAGCCTATTCTTTTTAAGACTTTTTTAAGTTAAGTAGTACAACACATTTTGCATATATTACAATACATTAAAGCAACATTTTCAAACATTGAAGTTATGAAAATTAATTAATTATAAGTTACAAAACAAACTAATTAATTACATTAATTTCAAATTATTGTAAACAATTATTATGATTTATTGCATATTAAATTAAACTCAAGTTTAGTTCAATAATTTATTGATTTATTGCATATTAAATTGAACTCAAGTTTAGTTCAATAATTTATTGCTTTAAGGTATTATAAGTAATCTTTTAGTAATTGTTTATAATATATACCCGCGCAATGCTGCGGCGGCAATAGTTTATATAGTTTATATATATATAGGCTAAATGGTTTATAAAGTAGTAAAGATATAATTCGGTTTATTCGGTTTGAAAATTCCTAAAATCGTAAGCTAACCGAAAATCGTTTATGGTAATCGGTTTCGGTTTTTAAACCGAACCGAAAACCGAATTTGAAAACGGTTTCGTCTTTTTCGGTTACGGAGCGGTTCGGATTACGGTTAAAACGGTTTATAACCGAATTTTGAACACCCCTATGTCCACAAATGAAACTATTTTACTCCGCCGCATTGCGCGGGTAAAATACTATTTATGATAATTAAGGGGAATAAATTATTTGTGCCATTTAACATATATTTTGTTTTACTCATAAATTCTTTAAATAATAAATTAGATTAGATTAAATTGCTAAGTTTTGTTTCAAAGTGTTTATAAATATAAAAGTAGGGCCAATTGCATTTAAATACAATCAACTTTATTTTATTAAAAATAATACAACAAACTTTTATAATTTTCGCATTGTATGCAGCTTGTTGTATATTAGGAAAGTTATGTCAAAGTTCATCGTATGTAATGGTAACTAACAATATTAGACACATAAAAAAGTTGTTTGCATATAATAAAAAAATTATGAAAGTTAATTGTATTATTTTTAAGAATTTAAAGTTAATTGTACACAATGATAAGTAAACCAAAGTTTATTGTATTTTAATGTAATTTGACCTATAAAAATATGTACAGTGAGGTTTGTAAATTACTAGATTGCAACAATATGAATCACGTTTTAATAAATTAATATTCCCAAATATGATTAAAGATATATTATAAAATCTGACAAATATAAAGCATAACCGAAAACAAATGCTTTTTTATAACGAGTCAAAATACTCATTTCTTTTAAAATTATGTACTAGGGTCTACCACATCATATATAGCAAAACATTTATAAAACATATATAGAGATTAAAAGAGATATAAATTTATTAAGAATTAAAAATTCATACATAACATCATTATAACTTTTTTATACAAACCTTTTTATAATCAAATTTTAATTTTTTTAAGAGAAAATTTCACTCATGGTCCCTGTGGTTTACCACTTATCACAACCTCAGTCCCTTAAGTTCGTTTATTACACTGGTAGTCCCTATGGTATGGACTTTGTTACACTGACGGTCCCTGGTCCAACTAAAAAGACCAAAATACCCTCATCCTCACATATGAAATAACCATAGTGCCCTTATGTTTATTCTTTTCTATTTTTTTAATCAAATTTTTTTTTTTAGCATTAATATAAAATATTTTAGTATTAATATAATTAGTTAATTTCCCAAGATAAAAACCCCATCCCCACGTTCCATTCTCAGTGCCTAACCACCGGCCACCGCTAGCTCGTCGCCACCACTGCCAGCTCGCCACCGCCCCCGCCAGCTCGCCGCCGCCACTGCCAGCTCGCCACGGCCACCGCCGCCACCCTTCCCCTTCTTTCTTCTCCACCACCGCTATCTTCTCTCCCCTTCTTTCTTCGCCGGAGAACAGCACCATCGTCACCCACCATCTTCTCTCCCCAAACAGACACCACCGCCGCATGGTCCGCCGAAGACAACCACCATCACCACCATCTTCGCACCCAAACATACACCACCGCCACATGGTCTGCAGCACCTAAACATCCACCACGGGCACCCACAGCCACCACCGACCTTGTACCTCCGCTGAAGACCTCAACCATCACCACCTTCTCTCCGTTCCCTTCTTCTCCACCGCCATTTGCAACCCCTTTCTCCCAACCCACGACTCACCACCGCCGCAGTGAAATTAGGGTTTTTTACACTTCTCTCTCTCTCTCTCTCTCCAAACATACCACTGCCATCCATCACTCCCATCCCCTTCGCCGGAGAATACACCCACCGCAGTAGCAGAACCACCACATACGGCTACCACCATCTAAATATAACCACTGTTTTAGGGTAACGATTTTGGATCTTTGGGTTTTGATTTGGTGTAATCAGATATGTTCTTGGTGTTCTGTTTTGTGTTCTTATTGATGGTGGTCGGTGGTGGCTGTGGGTGCCGGTTTTGGCGGTGGTCGGAGAGGGTCCAGACGGCGGCGTGGACGGTGGTCTTTGGGTTTCCGATTGAGGTGTCAATGGAGAGAGGCTGATTGTTATTATTTTAGTGTTTTAATTTTTTACTAATATTTATTAGTAATTAATGAATAAAAATTAAATAAATTAAGAAGAAAAGGGTATTTTGGTCTTTTCAAGTCCACTAGAGGTGACCAGGGACTACCAGTGTAACAAAATCCATACCATAGGGACTACCAGTGTAATAAACGAACTTAAGGGACTGAGGTTGTGATAAGTGGTAAACCACAGGGACCATGAGTGAAATTTTCTCTTTTTTTAATTTAATTCAATTGGTATACGTGTTTATATAAATAACTACAAAAATAGGTAAATTTATCTAGTAAATGATTTGAATAATAGTTTTTGTTAAAATATTTAAGTGTTAATAAACTAAATCACCTAAATGATTTGAATGTTAATTACTTGTATCCAAACAACTTAATAAGGAATCATGATTTGAAAAAAAAAATGAAGAATTTAGCCTAAAATCTTCATGCTAAGCTTGAGTTCAGCCTATTTACAACCTTAATATGAAAAGAACAAATGTGAAATGACAGGATCATGCTATTGAATCTGAAACCTCAAGACAAAGGCATAAGCAATCAATGGTTGATGTTAAACCGTATAAACTAAAACATCTTCATATTAAACATAAGTCATCACCTCATATATCCTGAGAACTGATTTCATTTGCTGAAGTTTTCAAGATTCTATAGTCTTGTTCTTGATGAGATCAAGCAGTCTTCCACATACTGTTGATGAAAATACACCTTCCGTCACCAAAGAGTTCATAAATCCCTCTATTTCTTCCACATTTTGTTTTCTTTCCAAGTATTCTGAAAGGATCACTAATTTATCCTTAACAAGCTCCTCATTAGGAAAAAAGTGACAATTTAACGTCGCATTCTTCAATGCCTCGATGCCTTTTAAAACCTGATTATCCTCAAAATACCCAATCATTAAACAGTACCATGTACGAAAATCAGGGTTACCCCCTTTCTTGATTCCAGAGTATAATATAACTTCGGCTTTCCCCAGTTCGCCTTTTTTAACATAAGCATCAATCAAATCATCCGGTATTCTAAAATCATAAGTCAAACCTTTAGTTTCCCATTCTTTAAATATCCTTTCTGCCCCTTCAATGTCATCAAGTTTCAGTAACGAGCTAATCATGTTCCTATACCCCGTATTATATATCTTATTCTTCTTTAAAATCTTCCAAATTTTATATACTTCATCTTTCTTACCTAATTTTGCATAAGTTCTAAGCACAGTGTTGAGGGCTTTGTATTTATCCTTTTCGTTGCTCACCAATTTTTCTGCCTTTTTTAGTAATTCCAAACTTTTATCAACCAAACCTACTTTCAGAAATGCATTTGCTGCAATAAGATACGTGTTACAATCCATAACAACACGGGGATCGCCTTTCATGAGATTCATGATCTTATTTAACCCCTCGATATTACCATTATCAGCATATGCTCTTAATTGAGCGGTGAATGAGTATTTGTCTCCATAAAAACCATTACTTTCCATTTCTTGAGTTAATTCATCCATCTTTTTGAAATTTCCAGTATTGTAATAAAGATTTAACAAGATATTGTAAGCCAAAGGAGTCGATATATGCCTCGTTTCCCTTATCTTTTGCATCATAGCCTCTGCTTTATCAATTGATTTTTCAAGAGCATAGATGTTAAGAAGGGTGACATCAACATTAAATCCGTTGAATACCTGTGAAATGTTATTGTAGAATTCCTCTGCTTTCTCTAAGCCGTCAACTTTATAAATCAAATGCAGCCTGTCCCTTATATTACCCATTGTAGGGGGTATGTATCGTTTATCAGTCATCCACTTTGATACCTGTGAAAAAATTATAAAACGCTTGAGCATTGTAACTTACACACGTGTAATTGCTCTTACCTACAGTATGGATTCACCCTTCCAGTTATATATGCACGTATTCGGTGTGACAGCACAAAGCTTAACCAGTTTAACCAAAAAACCCTAGCAGAAAAGGGTCATTTGTGTTATATTATTTGACAACCAATCAAAAGGGGAGAAAGTTAGAAAAAGAAATAGCGAAAACTTAGGAGGCGAACGGTTTAATGGTTTACTAAGGCTCTAAAGCTAAGGGCCAGATTCCTTCTAACGAGTCTCCTTGTCTTTGTAACCAAAGATACTACATCCTCCTAAAATCAATTTATTCAAAAACTAGATCAGTGTTTCATAGATTATAATTGTTAGTCAATTTTTATACTATAACGATTGATGACATTAAAAATAGATGGACAAACAAAGTTTTGGGGGGTCAACAAACCATTGTAATCCGTGTTAACATCTACCCATTATTACCCAAACATGTTTTGATTGGTTACCCAACACACACATTTTGTCACCTACAGAAAAAGCTCGTTGCATGGTATTGAATGCGTGGAAAATTCGTTAGGGTTGTGTGCATTGCTCACTTGAGTATATAGTGTAAAGAGATATAACAAATTACATAAGGATACCCTATACTAGAATATACAAAAGTAAAACGGACTACAAAAGAACCCTATACAAGTTTTCCATTTAACACATGGATATCCAGGCTTACACCGTAACCGTCAATATCATAATAGCATCATTCAGTAATTCTGCCAAAACCTTTGAACCAAATATCCGGATTCAATTGTACATATAAATAGTTGTAAGGCCTAGTTTCACATTGCATTTTGGAGGGTTTTTAGTTGAATCAAGAATTGTGTGGTGAAAACCACTGGCAAAAAGCAAACATTTTCAGAAGCCCCAAAAAGTTAAAAATCTGTGCTTGGGGCAAGATACTATACCATGTCCTGAAAAATGGATTGTAGCTTCAGATAAGCAGGAAATTCTAGCTTCGAGTATTGGCCAAAGGCCCAAAGTCAGTATTCAGGAAAGAATTTGCATAATTAGAACTTAGAAGCAATGACCAATTACACTTCAGTAGTGCAGTCTAACTAAAACATTTTTCGGTTGCAATAACAAACATGCAATGCAAATACCCCAATACACACATCTTTATTACTGTGAATCATGGAAAAAAAACCCTCTACATATATTTCTAGTGACTCTCGTGTGGGTAAATAACACCCCTAATATGTCAGCAACAAAATCTCAAAAGGCAAGTTTAAACGTTATGAGTTTCTTTGAACAAATAACTAGAATCACAACTGCAGTATAATAGGAAGGTCGTAGACTAGGATTATAACCTCAAGCGCATGTTTGAATCTTCTGAATTTCATCAAAGATTTGATGATTTGATGGAGAGAATCTTTATCAACTTCTCTCCCTTCACTGACCCATTGATCAAGAACTGGTAAAATCGAGAAACTGGGATCACCCACTGGTGAGATTCTTCTATAAAGTGATCTATGCAATGAATTCTTGTACTTTCTTTCAGTAATCACTGATGATGATGATGTTTGTGAGGGTGATTTGATGGACAACGAGCTGAAGAAGTTTTTCAAGGCATTTTGACGAACACCTTGTGTGCATCGTACTAAACGGGCGAGCATCATTTCATATCCGTGTTGTGCAGACTGCAGAAGTGCAGAGTACTCGGAGGAGAGAGAAATCTTATTATTAACCTGGTAAAAAGTAAAAACCTTTTTGGGCTCGAGAGGCCCAGTATGAGGCTACGGCCCAAGACCCAAATACACCCAAGGCCCAATAGTTTCAGCATAAATGGGAAACTCATAAACCTATATGTAGTTATGTACTACTTACAAATCGCAGTGTACAAGTGATTATTGCATTTGCAAAACCCTCGCTCACAGACTACTACACCTCACTTCTATACTCAAAAACCCTGCTCAAACATCAAATCATCCCCAATTTGAAGGATTTCAAGATGTTGGCAATGGCGTGTCGATTGAGAAAACTGCAAAACCTGAAAACGCTAACAGAAACTCGATCCTTCACTACTGCTACGATTACTCGAAGTGAAAGTAACAACAGTAGCAAGAAGAAGGAATCATTGTATTCGAAAATAAGCCCGCTCGGAAACCCTAGTTTAGCAATGACCCCTGAGCTAGATGATTGGATTCAAAAGGGAAAGAAGGTGCGGAACTCTGAGCTTAAACAGATTATTCATGATCTTCGCAAGCGCAGACGATTCCATCATGCCTTGGAGGTTGGCATATTTTATTATCAATTCATTGATCAAATTTGTAAGATTATTGCAGTAGCAGATTTCTGCGTAACTTTTTTTTTATAAATGAAGCAAGTTGATTCGTTTATTTGTTCCGAGCTCATTTTTTGCTTGAATTTGGTGAGGTTTGACTTGATTAAGCTAGAATTACTGGATAAAATCATAAGAGTTCAGCTAGTTTAACCCTACTTTTGATCTTGCGAGCGTAATGAGGTTTGTTTCGGCTTAATAATCTTATTACATGAGGAATATCATGGTAATGGACCCTAATACTTCATAAGGTTTCATATCATATATAGGATTACATCTTGCTAATTTAGCTTCTTGTTACATGTTTATCTTGGTGTGATTGTTCGTTTGTTGTATAAACTCATTTGATCAGTTTAAATTCTCTGGTGTTGTGTGTGTTTTGATTCTTTTGTATATATGTGTTTGTAACTTTGTATATGTATATAATGGTGTATCATGCCATGCAGGTTTCAGAGTGGATGAACAAGAAAGGTGTCTTCAAATTCACACCTACAGAACACGCTGTGCAGCTGGACCTAATTGGAAAGGTCCATGGGTTCAACGAGGCTGAGAAATACTTTAATGGTCTAACCGAAGAAGATAAAACGGGTAAGACATATGGTGCCCTCCTCCATTGTTATGTCCGACAACGAGAGACTGAAAAATCTCTTTCCCATTTTCAAAAGATGAAAGAAAAAGGTTTCGTTTTATCACCTATTACGTATAATGACATCATGTGTCTTTATATACATCTTAATGAAACCGATAAGGTTCATGACGTCTTAAACGAGATGAAAAAGAATGGTGTCTCCCCTGACAATTTAAGCTATAGAATGTGTATAAATTCATATGGAGATAAGATGAATATTGACGGTATGGAAAAGATATTAACAGAAATGGAGGAAGATACAAAAATTGTTATGGATTGGAATACTTATGCGGTTGTTGCAAATTGTTATATTAGAGGAGAGCTGTTAGATAAGGCAAATAACGCCTTAATGAAAGCCGAAAAACATTTAGTTGAAAAGGATGGACTTGGGTACAACCATTTAATATCATTACATGCACGTTTAGGGAACAAAGTGGATGTTATTAGATTGTGGGGTCTTCAAAAGACTGCTTGTAAGAGACGGATTAACCGTGATTATATCACAATCATGAAGTCTTTGGTAAGACTTGGTGAGTTTGAAGAAGCAGAAAAGGTTCTAATCGAGTGGAATTCATCTGGAAATGTGTATGATTTTCGAGTCCCTCGTTTTATTATTGATGGGTATCTCGAGAAAGGTTTGTGTGAGAAAGCAAAGGACTTGCTTGGTAACTTATTGAAGGATGAAAAGGCGACAATACCCGATAGCTGGGGGTCAGTGGCAGTAGAATTCTTGAAGAAAGGCAATGTTGAGGAATGTATAAGCTGTACTGAAACCGTGTTCGCTTTGCCATTAGAGAAGAAAGATTGGAAAATGGACTCAAAGGTTGTGGAGAACTTGTTACATGGTCTTGGTGAGAAAGCAAGAGTAGAAGACGTTGAAATGTTTGTGCAAAAGTTGAAGAAATTTGTGAAATTTGATAGAGGAATGTATCATGCTTTGATGAAAGGTTACGTCAAAAGTATAAAAGAAGTAGGCAAAGTCTTGGAAGACATGAAAGCTGATGGAATTAAAGAAGATGAAGAAACAAACCGGATTTCTGGCTTGAAGCAGAACGAAGTTTGAAGACTTAATCATTGTGTTATGCTTCCATGATGGTGCGATCAAGTTACCCTTAACCACCCTCTTTTGCTGCTGTTACTTGCAAAACAGTTTTGTATTTCTTTAGTAGGATATCCGAATTGATTGCGTTATATAACTTTGGAATATTGTTTATGATTCAATTTGAAGTGGTTGTATTGTATAGCTATGACACAGAATGCTCTTGACATGGATAATTTTTTGATGATTTACAATGGTTAAAATCTCTTGTTCAAAATATTAAAAAAAAAAAATGTTGATCATGATCGTTGATATTTGTCTTGTATACGACATTACAACTTAATCTTAATATAATAGCATGCCAAAGATGTATTGCAGTTGATAAGTTGCCTGTTAAGGCCACTGTTCATCTCAAAGTGTAACCTCTTTTAAGTATTTCCACTTTCCTCACTTTCCTTTCACATTTTCTCGATGTGTTAAAACGGGTCAAATAATTATGAACCCGGATGGGTTGATGCGGGTCAAAAATGACTAAAAACCCGGTGTACATTGACCCGGTCTCATCATCATGTCCCAGGTCCACTGGTCGGCCCGGGTTTTAAAACATTAGTTTTCTCCCTCTTGGTCTCTTTTTGTAACTCCCCGACATCTCTCTATCTCGACTATGTTACCATGTTTTGAAACTTTAATTTCAACTATATGGTTTTAATACTTTGACATTTGACTATTTTGCTGATAATATTTTAATATTTTAGATTGACTTTATAATAATTATACTTAATAATGTATTATTTTTATTTCCGCTATTTAATAACATGGGTGTGGTTAAACAAAGAACCTAAATAACTCCCTGGTGATGACATGTGGCACATTATTTAGGGGCAAAAAAGAAAATAAAAAAAAAAACGGCGCCTACTACCTCAAGCAAACCCCCCCCCCCCCCAAACTAAAAAAAAACCCCAATTACTTTAAATGATCATAACTCGTTCGTTTTTAAGAATTTTAACAAAAAAATTATACCGTTAGATTCAGTTTTTCGTCCTCTTTCAAACAAGACCGGGCTTGATATATTTCAGAAATTTTTTTTTTCAAAATGCAAAATTTGCATTTAGAGTTGTGTTCATATTAAATGCAAAATGCAAAAAATCATGCCATAAATGAAGAATGCAGAATGCAAAAACCATGCAGAATGCAAAATGCAAAAAACATGCAAAATGAAGAATGCAGAATGCAAAAAACATGCAGAATGAAAGAATGCAAAATGCAAAAAACATGCAGAATGAAAGAATGCAAAATGCAAAAAACATGCAGAATGCAGAAATGCAAAAAACATGAAGAATGCATTTTGCAAAAAAACATGCAAAATGAAGAATGAAGAATGCAGAAAGCAAAAAAATACAGAATGCAAAAAAAATGCAGAATGCAGAACGTAAATCCGTATAAACATGCAAAATGCAAAAAACGAAAAAACGCAAAATTTCTGATCTGAGACGAACCTTTTGCGACGAATGCAAGGTCATTAGCGACGACTTTGCTTATTTGCGATTACAGATTTAACTTCATCGTCGCTAATTTCTAATCTGAGACGAACCTTTTGCGACGACATTCAGCTCATTAGCGACGAGCTGCCAAAATGCAAAAAAAAATAAAAATTCATTTTCAAAAATTTTTAGAAAAGTATAGGAAGAGTGATCTTGTTTGAAAGAGGATTAAAAAACTAAAAGAATGGTATAATTTTTTTGATTAAATTCACAAAACTTAAAAAGTTATGGCAATTTAAAGTTTTTGGTGGTTTTTTTTTTTTAAATCGTGGGTTTAGGGGTGGGGGATAATTACATTTTTGTCTTATTATTCCTAAAGTAGTACATAATAATTACAGTTTTACCACCGATTAATCTCATCCATTGATTTTGATGATCCAAAGGTCCAGATTGGTTCTTTAGGTTCTTTGTTTAACACATGGTTCTTTATTGATCCAATTTCTTAATAACATTATGTATTGTTGCTTAAACATAGAAATCACCTTGTTTATTATATTTAGTTATATAAGTTATATATGAAAAAAAATCAAATTGAAAAGAACATGGAATTCAAAGTTCGAATGGAAACTAACATTGAATATTAAAATTAGGATATGAACAAAAAGTTGTATTAGAAATTTATGTCAAAACAAACAAGGAATTAGAATATTTGAAAACCATCAAAAAACATAACATTTTAAAGAAAACCATCCAAAACTCAGTTTACATCATCAAGGGCCACTTCAAGTACAAAATGCCCACAAGTCGCAACAACTGCATAAAGATTCCAACCTCTGTTAACATCCTAAAAATACCTGTGTCCCGAACAACTTAAAACTTCAATGTTCTATCTATCGACACGTTCATTGACGGCCCCTTATCTTTTACTCCGAAAGAGTAGATGCAAGTTCCCCGTTACTTTTAAGCTCCAAAATGATATCACATCCTCCAATCAACTCCCCTTTATAATAAAGTTGTGGGAAGGTAGGCCAATTCGAGAGAGTCTTCAAACCTTGTCTCACTTCCTCGTCACTCAAGATGTCAAAAGATCCGAACTTTATACCTTCCTCCTTAAGGGCGTTTACGACTTTTGAGCTAAAACCACATCTCGGAGCATCTGGGGTACCCTTCATAAAGAGCATAACTGGCTTGGAGTTCACGAGCTTCTTTAAACGCTCTTCAAGAGATACAATTCCTTTTTCAACCAAGATTTTTTGAAGTTCTCCACTCTTTTGCATTTCTAAGACGATATCTGATCCACCAATGAGTTCACTTTTGATGTAGAGTTGAGGATAGCTTGACCAATTTGAGTAGACTTTTAGGCCTTGCCGCACTTCCTCATCAGAGAGTATATCAAAAGTCTTGAAATCAACTTTTTCTTCTCGGAGAATCTCGACTACCTGAAGAAACGTAAAGATTGGTGATTTACTAATTTATCACATACCAACAATACCCTTCTAATTTCCTTTTGTTTCGAAGAAAACTAAAAATATAATAAACAGAAACGTAAACTATAAAAGGTAGTGTGATTAACTGCAAGTTCTTGTGTAGCAACAGCACACGCATGATGTGAAGCTCGAGTTTTTCTCGAGCTACTCAAGCACGAGCTTTTATCAAGTTAAAGCTCAAGCCTAAAAATGAGCTCTAAATGCATAGCAAGCAGAGCATAAGCTTATAAGTGTTTGGCTCGAGATCTTATCGTGTTTTTGTATTATATACAAGGTGTTCTATATGTGACTATGTATAATTGAATTTACAAATATTATTGTTTGATCTTATTATGGTTGTTGGACTTCGCTAAAAAACATTTCCTCCTTGCGATCAAGTTTCATTATAACTTTCTTTTACACATTTGAAATTTATTATGCTATTTAACAAATTTTTCACATATATTTGAAATAATTTTGGTTGTTAAAAATACTTGTTATACAAAAATTCAAGATCTCAAACAAATCTCGAATCCTCCTCAAACAAAGCCCATGCAGGCTTGTCGAGCTATCAAGCAAAGCTCTAACGAGCTTCAGTCAACTCGTTTGCAGTCTTACACCCAACTTAATTATGCATTTATGCACTAGAATCAAGATTAAATTCAAACACTAAAATAATGCCATGATTTTCTTCACTAAAGTAGTAAATGTGACTAAATTAGTTGTAAACATTTCAAGTTAGGCTTTCTCACTGTTTTGACCACCAAGCATTTCAGAGCGTTGGTGTGGATATCGCGTAAATGACATACATAGCCAAGTTAGATGGCCTTTTTTAGTCATTTTATATATGTAGGCCACCCAACTATAATAACGTCAAAAGAGGTCAACAAGCTTGGCTATGTGTGTAAATTAAATCAAATTCAGTCAAAATGCCCTGAAATGACAGTATAAAACCTAGTTTATATTTGCAAATCACCTAATAATTGGAACAATTGCATGGACTTCTAACTTCTAAAGTTACGAAGAAGTAACAATACCCATTCCTCAACAACCATCTACCCTTAAACAACCATAAAGGAAGTAGTAATGAGACTATATTGGGACACACAGAAGAAGTTCATCACGTTGTAGCAACAAAATTATCAACAGAGGGGTAAAATATATTCACCTTTCGGCTGAAACCGCATTTAGGTTCATCTGGATTTCCCTTCATAAAAAGCATAACAGGAGCGGCATTGATGAGACTTTCAAGGCGGGAAGTCAAGGCTGAACTCAAGCCAGTTGAATCAGTAACACCGCCCTTTTGACCATCAGGTTCCACCACAGTTGACTTGCTGACTTCATCTCCAACCCCATGATCTGTAAATGCTTGTTTCAATTCACCCCCCTCATGCATGGCAATTATAATATCAGAACCTCCAAGAAGCTCTCCATTGCAATAAAGTTGGGGATATGTAGGCCAGTTTGACAACTTTTTTAATCCTTCACGAACCTCATTATCACGAAGAATATTAAATGTACCAAATTTAACGTCTTCAGCCTTCAAGATTTGAACGGCTTTTTTACTAAATCCACATTCGGGTTCTTCAGGGGTTCCTTTCATGAACAGCATGATGGGGTGAGAACGTGTGAGTTTTTCAAGCCGGCTTTTCAGTGCATCACTGATGCCACCTAATGGTGGTGGGTTAGTACTCCCATGAGAAGAGTTGTTGACTTTAGCTAAATCTTGAATTGCTTCAAGAACCGACGGCCCCGCTGCCATCCCAAGGCTCGCAGGTGCTGCAGGTTCGCCAGCATGGATTGACCCCACCACTTTTGCAACTTTATTAGCTAACTCGGATGGATATGCACCTTCTAATGCATCAACTGTCTTGCCATCCTACAAAAAAAAAATAACTAAATTTTGTAGAAATAGAAAATGTAATACAACAGCACTTAATCCAACGCGAAATTTAGTAATATTAATTCATCCGCTATATTTCTCATCCAAAGAAATGTAATAATTTCCTTTAAAACTGTCCCCAAAAGCAACACCAAAAACTCTTTGCGTGTTGGCCATCGTTGCAAAATATTTATTACTCTGATTTGGACCACAAGACTTCTTTATCAATATTATGTATACTTGTATTTTCCTAATAGACAGAACGATTTCATTGAACTATGAGACAAATGGTCATTTATATGAAGATGAATGCAAATATGCAATAGGTGATTCCTGAATTATCTTCATTCTATATACATCATGTTTAATCTGGAAAAGATTTAAAGACAGCATTTAGGGATTATTTCATACATTATCAAGGCATGATTCATGATTTTAAATATTCATACAAAGAAGTTATTTTTTAGAGCAATTCCTAAGGTGTTCCTAGAGCAAGTATAAGTCAAGACCTTATTCTTTATAGCTAATAGAAGCTTAAAAACATGATGATTTTGTTTTATTTCAAGATTTTGTTCCCAATATTCTGAAGAGAAAAATAAATGGTAATCATGCTAAGGTTACCTTACAGAAAACAACAAAAGGCACAGCAGAAACTGAATATGCCTCAGAAATCTCTGGTTGTTCTTCAGCTTCAACCTACGATATCAAAACCAGGAGAAAATAGAATCAGTATCATATATTTTACAAACATGAGTTTTAAGCATAACAGATCAACTAGGTACAAAAACGAACATAAAATTCTACTGCTTTAAGAAAAAGATATGAAAAACTGCAAGCTTTCCCATAGAATCCTAGGTACTCTACCATATTAAGTAGATAATTTATATATTTGTAAATCTTTGTCAAAGGTGTCTTTGAAAGCAGGGTTAATATAGAGCTGTCAATTAATAAAATCTGGGTTCAAATGACAATCTACGGGCAAATTTGTAAAACATAGAGACTGATGGTCTTAATAATTTCAGAACTTGTGTAGCTACAATCAGATTTCTGAATATGTATCTTGAATATAATTATATGAACCCTTGACAAGGGTTCCCCATAGTTGGCCAGGATAAAGATACTAGCTTAGATTGTGGCTCAAATAGAGCAGGGCTACAATACAACACCCAAATCATAAAATACAACAGAAATGCACAAAACTAATCGTAATAAAAGACAAGAAAGACATTATTATTCCACCAAATTCTTCATGTAAGTGCATAAACTCATTTCATCATAGTCCTACCTTAACACTCAATACCATAGAAACCTAGAACTATTACAATGCCTGCTGCATAAATTTTATCCATTCCCTACTAATATTATATATGAAAACTTTTACAACCACAAGAATAATGTCAAATTATGAGAAAACACCACCAGAGTTGGAGGTACACATGATCACACGAGAAAACAGACAAACCTAAAGACCATAATTTATTTAATTGTCTAGAAATTATATATAAAACCAGAAGAATCCCATAGGGATACCATAATTCTATCAAAAGTAACCAAAGATATATGAAAATATGATTTAGAACGAATAAATAAGCACACTATACACTTGATTTAAAAATTTTTAACTTTGTGAATGATTGTGTTTAGCTTTATGTTGCAAGCCAAGAATGACTGTTTTCAAACAAACAGTGTTGTAAAGCTCGGCCGACTACTCAGCTCGGACTCGCTAATCAGCTTAATCGGTCCTTGAACAAGGCGATTTGAACAAAATCGGTGTCGGCCAAACTTGGACCAACTCAGCCCAAGCGGAAGGCATGAAGTCAAAGTCGGTCAACGATTTTGGCAACTAAAAACCCCTAACTGTATTCAATTTAATGCAAATTTGATGAATCTTTTTTTTTTTGTTCACCATAATGCAATGAAAAATCTAGTTTTTAAACATGTGTATGCATTAAATTATCTTAGGAGTCATTTATGTATTTACAAAATGGTTTTAAAAAAAGACATGTCGCAGAAACTAACAGAGATGTTAATAGGAGATTCATTTCAGAAACCAAATTTGAAACAAGCTCCAAATTTGTTACAAGCTTCAAATTTGAGAAACAAAAAAGTAAATTTAGTGGCAAACTGCATCGACGATTCATGTAATTAACTCATTTTTTTATTTTCACATAAACAAGCAATCATCTTTGCAAAATGACTCAAAATGTTAAATCCTTGATTATTTTTTCTAGCAGACATATATCAATATCTCAAATACTAAAATCACCAACAGAACAAACACAAGATTAAGGAGTTAACATACAAGCATTTTTACAGGAGAGAGAGAGATTGTATACCACTTAACTAACATCTTATGAAGAGAATAAGAGCATACAGAAAAATACGAATAGAAGAAGAGCTGATGATGATGTTATCAGGCAAATACAAGCATACCCAATTGTCAGAAAACATGCAAACAAAACCATAGAGAAGCTTAAAAATACGCTACAGAAATGGGCGTGAAGATAAGACCAAATACACACAAAACCATTAAATTGACATCCTACGAAGCCAGTAAAAGCGTACAAAAGAATACCAATAGAGCTAATGACAACTGAATAAAACTTATAAAAATCAGATTAAACACATACCCTAAGGAAATGGGCATGAGGGAAGTCAGTAGAAAGATGAGAAAAGACTTGATCCATGTGCTTAGAAGCTTCACACCAAGAAGCCCAGAAGTGAATCATAACAGGTGATCCTTCTTTCACGAGTTTATCAAGCTCTTGCTTTGACTTCACATCAATTACGGCCATTTTTCTCTGTTCTTTCTTCCAGAACCGAGGAAACGAGAAAAATGAATAGAAAAGAGAGAGAGAGGAGATGACGAAGGAGGTTTGTCAGCGTTTTTTATGCCTTGGGGGAAGAGGGGACTTTTGATTTTGGGGAAAAGTAGAAAACCTATCATACACGCTGCTTTTGGGCGAAGAGAATCAAGATCATCGTCACTTTTATTGGCGGCCGTTGATTTTGGACGGCCCGAATTTTTCCACCGACCCGGTCTTCGGGTCAGGCATTTGGTCGTATCCTTGTTTCAATGTAATTTAAATTTGAGGGGATTAGAAATTTAGAAATCAAAGAAATTGAAATTTGTAGAAAAACATTATTTATTTGGTTCGTAATTTTATTGAAGAATTGAAACTTGTTAATAATAAAAATGACGACATTGTCTTTTTATACAAATTCAATAATATATTATATCTTTTAATTATGGATGACAATTGTGTCGAGTTCAGGTTGACATGTTATGTGTTGGGGGTTGACATGTCACAAACATATGACATTAACCCAATCCGTTTATTTATTCGTGTCAAAATTTCAAACCTAACCTGTACATGTGGCTGACACCCATCTAACCTGTTTAATTATATGGGTCAACGTGTTGACAGGTCATTTGTATGTTGTTGGATTGTTAAAGGGTTGAGGGGTCAACGAGATGAAAGATCGACATTTTTAAAAGTTCCATAAACTGTCACAATATCATGTGTTTTAATATTAAGAGCTTTGTTGTTTAATTTTCACATACTAAACTACCAAGAATGTGCATCAATTTTCGGATGATAGTTACAACAAAAAATGATTTTTATATAAAAAAAGAAGAAAATTTTAATATTAAACGGGTTCGCGTGTCGACCTGCAAAATTTATGTATGACCCTAACCCGATCTAATTATTTTACGTGTCACATAATTCAACTCAAGTCCAACTTGTTTATTATATATGGCAACCCAGATCCATTTATTTCCATGTTGGGTTTGCATCATATCAAGAATTATCACCCCTACATAGAATCAATGACACAATCATACATGTATATCATATCAAATATTTGAACATTAATTGCATATTCAATAACACATAAAAACTTTAAACATAGATTAATATAAAGTTTACATGGAATAAATCCAAATAAATCGAAGATCAAAATTAAATAAAGAGCTCTCTGGTTTGATAAAGTTACGAGTTTGATCTCTAATCTAAAAAGTTAACAGTTTAATTTTTGTTGACCAACTTTATTACAGTTTTGGTCTCTTTCAAATTTGAAATGACAAAAATACCATTACTTTATTCATTTGTTTATTTTCTTTTATATTTTAGTTGATTTCAAGTTATTTTAATCATTTAGAAATGAAAATAATGATATTTACTGCTAAATCTTTCTCCCCAAAACCCCCTCAACTCATGCTCTCCCTGACCCCTCTCTGTCAGCAATTTCCCACAAATGTCACATGCAAAGCACATATTTACCAATTTAACACCCATTTCGCCGATCCATCTCGCCGACGAATATATATCCCGCTGATTGAACTCGGCTTTGGAGGCCATATCGCCAACGGTGGTACGGATTAAAAGGGATGGCCATCTCACTGATGGTTGCGCTGTCTCTCCAATGGGGAAGCCCATCTCATTGACGGCTGCACACTCCCGAGGTCATTATTAAGGGGTATTATTTAATTTGTAATCTTTTTAAATTACAAGTTTATTTTCTAACATTTAGTTATTAAAGATTGTTAGTTAATTGTTAAAGGGTGTTATGAAATTTGTGATGATTGCCAATTTGCCATGTAAATTATATATGGAATATTAATTTTTTTAATGTAGCAAGTTTATTTGGTCACATGTAATTAATAAAGGGTGTTATTTAAGTGTTAAATGTTATTTAATTGTTACAATTTATTATGAGTTGTGTTGTATTATCACACATTATATTTTGTTAAAAATTCTCCCGTATCATGCAAATTTAGACGATAAAACTTATATTTAAAACGACATAATATGTTAGATAGTGTTATAAACATCAAAACGTGACAAATCCGACTCATATGATTGAGGAATTGGTCGGGTTGGTTGTTGAACATATGTGTTACTATGCTAAGTACTTGATAGTTGGGATGGGAATGACATTCTGCAACCTTCATGGGTGTGTGCACTTTCACCTAACACTACTGCACTAGCCACACACTATCCAATAAAACACAATCACCAGCTCGTTGATACACACATTACACGAGGTAAATGTTACTTTTATTGGCGAGATGAAAGCACCATCGGAAAGATCATGATTTTTTTTTTAAATTGCCGCGTGCCAGCCATCAATTGAAAAGTTGAAAAAGTTACATTACTTTCTTACAAAATTTCCATCTCGCTGATTTCGTATGTTCCCGAGGTATCTTTTCTCTTTTATAGGCGATAACATTATTTTTTCTTGCCACGTGTCGTCAATATAGTTGTCGCGAGATGAGGGCCCATCGGCGAGGTCATTTAGGGAAATTGATACCTAAATTCGTAAAAAGATATTTTTTTGTTTTTTTTTTTTGGCTTGAGCACTTATATTTGTGCCTATCTAGGTAATTGATTTTTTTTGCCTTACTAGGTTTGGGTTCTCCTTTTCTATCTCCTCTTATTTTCACACCCCGCTAAAGCGGAAACACGAGGTGTCATAGCACAATGTTTCATAGCACAAGGTAATAGACAATTCCCAACTATAATAGATAAGTAGTAATATAAGGAGAGTACCAACAGTACAAAATACAAACACAAGTCTCCAGATTTGTTTCATTAAAGTACACACGTTAAGTAAGTTGGGAAATGATTTATTATAAAGATGACCACACGCTGCATGCTCCTAAGTGCTTTTAAACTTACCGACGATTACCTGAAAAACATGAATAAAAGAAAATGTCAACTACGAAAGTTAGTGAGATCACAGGTCTTCGTCATGCACAAAATAAATTTTTAATGCAGAATAAGAAAGCTTTATAAAAGGGGACTCAAAGTCCAATAAAGTACGATAGCTGATATTTAATATTGCCTCAATACTGCACAAGGTATTTGAATATACTATGATATTCTCTACTTGAGCCATTACCAAACCTTCCGACATACTATGCCCTTAAAACCGCAACGCCGATATTGACAACGTTGGTAATGGTAAAGTACACATATAGTTCGTCAACCATAAGTGGGGGATGTCGACCCCAAATAGCGCTACCTACAAGTACCATCGGCCCTTTCATCCGGGTTAATGGGTAATGTCTAATAGTGGGACTTTTATTGAGAAGAACTCAAGTACATCAAAGCATACTACCATAGTGCACGTTTAACATTTACATATTTAAAAAAAATTAATTGACAAGGCAATCAGCTTTAAAATGTATAAATATACATATTTGTATAAACATGCTTTTCCCCCAAAATAATTATATAAACTTTAGAAGAGGGGCTGAGAGTACTCACAGTGAGTGATTTGCTGAACGTAAATAGTGGCTGAACCTAGTATTCCCCAATCACCCGATGTGCTCTTATCCTATAATAATAACGTTTCAATATTAGTTCTAGGCGTTAATTATTTAATAGTACATAATAAAAGTTTTATTAAAAGAATAATTAGTAATACATCATGTATACATTAGCTTGAATACTAATAGTATTTCTACATATATGTATATTATTATACATATACATATTTTATACTTATCATGATTAGTAGTAATATAGTTATAGGTTTAGAATATTCTAAACTATATACATTAACCTAAATTTTCTTTTATATAGATACTAATTTATTATATATATATACATATACATATATACTTATATATTTACTTTTTAGGTGTATTTATCTTATTAAGATGATTTTTAAACCTTAATTTGAATTGTTATGTCACATCTTCAAAGATTTAATTTGTTTGTCTAGTTCTAGTAAGTCCAAATCTGTCCAGCTTATAATGTTATACTTTGGTGCCAAGTTTAGGTATCCTACTGAATTAATAAAGGTTCTAAATTTTTATATTTTATTATATCATGTCTCTAGAGTATACTATACAAATATTAGAATTTTTAAAGGTCCAATGGTATTTTATTAGATTTTAGTAAATTAAGAAGTCACTAGTCATAAATCAGAAAAGTCTTCTGTGTTATAAAGGTTTGAGGGGTCAAACGAACTTAGTTTTAAGTAATTCAAGTTGGGTTTTATTCATGACTCAAAAAGCTAACTTTTAAAAAAAAAGTTGGCTGTATTTAAGTTTAAATAGACCAAGTTATGGTCATTTTAAGTGTGATGTGGAAAACTGTCCAGATCTACCGATTTGCACACTTAATTTGTTTAATATGTTTCATGGACCAAATCTTAATGAAAACGAGTGAGACCAGTTGCATTTGAAAGATAACAGGTAAAATAATATTATAGAAAAAAAATAGAAAATTTTGAGTAATGAATAAAGAAGTTATAGCCTATCCAAGTAGCTATGACACTGCAGAATCTTTTCTTGAGCCATGAGCCTTACTTTTCGTCTTTGACAGGTCAAAACTCCTTGGATTTTTGCATTTTTTATATGGAAATGAAAGGTAACTCAACAATGAAGCTTTTAAAAAAAATCAAGTCATTTGGACTTATGTGTATCAGGTTATGACCCCTTTAACACGACATAAGAAATCACCAGATTTCAGAATGAACATTTTAAGAGTTATTGGGTGTTTAAATCCATTTTCCTTGTTCATCTTGTCTTGGTGCTTCATTAGGGTTGTCATTAACCATCATTTAACTATGTACAAGTATGAATATGATTATTTATGTTGGGTTATCATGTATAAACTCTAGAAATTCAGATTTTCTCTAGAGTAAACTTTTACATGAAATCACCCCAAATGTCGAGTGTTTATCATGGATGAATCATGGATTTTCACCATCTAAAGATATTTTTCGTATCTTGGTGAAAATCTATCACCTAAAACACCATGACACATGATATGTTTCAGATTTTAAAAGAAACTTACAAAGAAGTAGTAGAAGTAGAGAAAGGAGTAGAAACAAGTAAAGAAAGGTATAGAGAAGATTTTTCTAGTCATATAAATGACTTGCAAGTAGTTGGAGTAAATTTATACCTTGATCTTGTGTTCAAATCATAATCTATGGTGGTGAAATGGCTGGATTTATGTGAGTAGTAGGAAGAAAAAGAAGAGAAGAGAAGAGTTCTTGAGAGAGAAAGGGAAATAGAAGAAAGTGGTAAGAATTAAATGAGGGTGAATTGGCCGTAAAAAATGAGAAGCTAGGATATTTAGGTTTTTTTTACATATATATATATATATATATATATATATATATATATATATATATATATATATATATATATATATATATATATATATATATATATATATAATGCGTGTGTATGGAGGTATTATATATTGGTGATTGGGTACAAATTAATGCCTACAAGTTATGATCATTAATCTCTAACATAAGTTTATATTTGACATAAATTATACATATAAATACATATTATTGCTATTATTATTATTGTTATACAAAATTTATTAGTCTTGGCATTTCATACAACGATTTTTTTTTTGAAGTTTTAAATATTTAAGCACATCATTGGGGATTTTTAGGGAATCTAGGACTTTTACTAATAACTTAAGCCACAACTAATATTTTTAGCTATTCAAAACCTACATTAAGGTTTTCTTATGACTAACCTGAATTTTAACTGAAGGTTGTCACACTTATTCTCACTCATATTTGCACACACTCTCTATCTCTCCCTCTCTATAAACATAGGGCTTTTGGGTTCCATAGATTTTTGTTTGTTTAGGGTCGATTTTTCTAGTTCAATCTTCATGGATGTCTTGGAATGATGGTCAAAGAGGGAGATGCCCCGAGTTAGTGTGTGAATATGAAAGGTTTTCAATTTAAGGTTTTTGGGTCGTCTGTTATTTTAGGTGTGGCGCATCAATGGGTGGAGTTTAATGGTGGTTGAAGATGATGGGCAGTGGAAATGACTGAAGTTGAAGGGGTGATGATGGTTGAATATGATGGAGGCAGTGGTGTGGTGGTTGAAAAGGGGTTTGGGCCGGCGAGTGACTGGCATATAAAAAGAGAGAAAGTGTTTTTGTGAAAGAGAGAAACAAATGCAAATTTTTAGGTTTTTCAATAAGTTTAACATTAAAAATAAACCTTAATATAAAGTTATTTAATAATTGAAAGAAGATAAATAAAATAACGAAGTAAGGGAATTTTGGCAAATACAAGGTTGAGAGGATCAAAGCCGCAATTAAGTTGGGTCAATCGGAACTAAACCCGCTACTTTTCAGACCTAAAGACAAAACATGTTTTTTTGACCAAACCACAATGATCAAAATGTAATATACCCTTAAGTAAAAAGAAGTGTATTACAAATAAAATTTATGAAATAAGCAAGAACAAAGTCTACAAAACTTTTATGGACACTTCCATGGATTTTTGCTCGATGGATTGTTTAATAAACATATCATGAACATTTGAATAATCATTAGGGAGGAAATCTTAAGAACACGTATCAATAACCAAGATCATCACTGGGGAGGAAAAACTGAGATTCGTTAACCAAGTCAGGATGTATGAGATGAACATACGAAAACCGTAATCGCTAATTCACAAACACCAATCGACAAGAACATAGGAAGAAATTGTATTGACCCGAGTCCCCATTATTTTATAGAACGTGATGTTTATACGTTTTTAGAGATATCCTATATTTTATAAACTGTGATCTCCACGACTCCATTCCATCACTGTGTGCAGGAGGCTTTGACGTGAAAACTATCACAAGAAGATGTGAGGCGTGTTGCAAATACATGTGGGGTGAGCTAGTCTCCACGCTCTCTTTCCTTGTATTTGCTAAAAAATTATCAGATTTAATAGGGTATTAGATAAATCTTATAATTTAGTGTGATGGGAAGTGACTAATACGAAACCGAGTATAGTTTAAATAGTGAAAGTGAAAAGCTGATATTACGATGAAATAGATGTAAAGTAAAGTTGTGGCAGAACGAGCGAGCTAGGTTGAATTGTGTCACAGGTCAAAATAGGTTCAGGTCAAATGGACTCACGCCAAATTGGTCAGGAAAAAATTATTAAACGGGGTTCGATAAGGGGTAGGATAGGTTCGAATCAAGACGGACAATTTTTTAGAAAACAAACATACAATAAATGATTACAAGTAGATTAACTTTTCATACCCATATCCCATTTACACATTTGAAGCGTGAACAATTGTTTGTGTGTATAAAAAATGATGCGAGGAAGTCAAGAAGAACAACCAGTCACTTAAGCCATATACAATCAACTTAGGTATATTCAAATCAATTCCAACAATAGCAAAGCGTGAAGCATTTCTACTAGCTTGTCTGTGTGTTTTAGTTGTTTGCAATCAAGCATCTATTTTTGCTGGTTTTTACCTCTGGTTGGGTTTTTGCAAAACAACAGTCATGAGATGATTTTCACTGCACATCGATCAATTGACCACGGTGAAATCTTACCGCAGGAGCAAAAAATTGAGTAAGGTAATTTAGAAAAACCGTCGGCGTTCGAATAAAGGAGAGTGGATGAGAGATATAAAACGCCAATGAGAGGTTTTCTTCTTTACTCGAATCAACCCGTTCCTTTTTTTTTTTTAAATATGTACAGATCATCCGTTAACTTTACAAATTTTTTTTTTATTTTTTCCCCAATTTAACCCTTTAGTAATAGAAAATACAGCCCAGATAGATTAATTAGCATGAATCATACTACCTCAAATTCAAGTCAGCGGGTTTTAATTGCCAGGTCCAGATGTAAAAATTATAAACACTCTTACCCTTATAATGAGTTTGCCATACACAAATCACAATACATTAAAAAAACAATCCATTGCGACTATCATTACTCACTCGCTCATATTTGTCTTTGAGGTTCTGGAATGTAAGTGATTTTTATATTAATACCACATGTATTTTCCATATTAAAAAACAATCCATTGCTATTATTAAAATTTCCTTAAATCTCGGTTCATAAAGTGGTTCAGTAGGTTGATTACTGTCTTTTCTAACAAATTTTCTTTTTCTACACGGAGAATTCCAAAGATTCTTTGTCCAAGCTTTCACACTTTCTTCTTGCTACTCACAACACTTTCACTCTGCACAAAATCACACACACACACATACAGGCATTCTGTTCATCAAGTTCTTACACAAGCCCTACATGAAAAATATCTGTTGTGGGTTTTAATATCTACTAGAATCAGAATGAAGGTTCCACTAGGGGCAGTAATTGGGAGATTCCCTTTTCCTTCTTCAAGCAATAATGGGCAAGATCAAAATCTTGAAACGGGTGACGTCATCAGGCATGGCAGAAAATGCAGAGACATACCCTTCCTTGTTTTCTTCATTGCATTTTGGATTGCTTTGATCGTTAACTCCAGCTTTGGGTTCTATAAAGGTAACCCTTTAAGGTAATTTATCCACAAAACTTGCTCAAGTTCATGTTTCTTGAAAACCCATTTGATCACCGTCTTTGTGTGTTTCTAGTCGTTCTGTCAAGTATTTTATCTATAAACACCACCAAATTTATGATTCTTGAAATCCCATTTCACCCTATTGGCCTGTCGTCTGTGTATTTGTGTGTATCATTTTAGGGTTTATAGATGTAAAACCTTTAAGATAATGTTGGCAATAAACTTGGTGTTTCTTAAGACCCATCCCAGCCGTTGGATTTTTTGTTTTGAATGTATCAATTTAGGTTTCCAACACTTGAAATTTGATTTTGGTGTAGCCTGTTCTGGCTAGTAATTTTCCAGTTTGTTTTGTTTTGAGTGATTACCCTTTTCTAGCATCCTACTTGCTTTTTGCCATATCAAACCGTCTTTTTTGCGAAAAAAAGAGCTACTTAGGACAAAAACCGCCAAGCATGACATTTTGCATTCAAACTTTAGAATTAGGTCCACAATTACTAATTTGTGCAAAAGTAAATTGTTCTTTTTGGCATTTTCACTAGAAGTGATGAACATTCGTTTTGCACTTACGGCTCTAAAATTTAGCCAAAGCTGCTTGTGCTTGCAAGCTCAAGTGTTCCTTTTGACGTATTGGTAAGAAACATGCAAAGTTTGCAGTGATAATCCAAGCATGATAGTTTAATAATCAGTTGTTCCTTTTGTTTTAATTTACTTTAGTATTTGTATAATTGTATATATGCAACTTGGAATCTATTAGACTTCTTTAAAGATAAGATCACTTCAATGGCACTCCTAGCATATATGCTCTATACAAGAACAACAATAGGAGCAAGACCAACCATAAAGCAACAATATGTCACTTTCAAAATCATTTAATCCATAGAATACACCGACGAATCAAGTTAATTAGCGTTACTAGATTCCAAATTTTGTAGACAATTAAGGACACACTGACATTGCCCCATGCCTTCTTCCTTTTGTATTCCCTTCATCTCTTGAAAATTGCTACATTTCCTTCTATTACTGTTCCTTGATTATAATTATGTAATTACCATGATTGTCTTGGAAGAGAGCTAATTTTATTGACCTGGGTGGTCAAAATTATCTTATTTTGTGGTATCTTAAGGCATCTGGTTAATAGTCAAATACTTTTCTTATGTTACGTGTGTCAAATGTACTTAAATCGGAGTAATGGAATAAATCTGTACAAGATACAAGGACTTGAAGACGTTTAGAACTGCAATAGGGAAAGTATTAAATTACTTAGATAGCTTTAAATAATGGGCTTAATAGCACATTTTACCTTTTTGTTTATATTGACTGTATTTATTAAAAAGATCTTCAATACCACTTTGAATTACTTGAAGATTTACGTTTTCATTTTGTTGGTTGTATTTGTATTTATATGGTGTGAGAAGAAACGAAGATGTAAATGTGGTTCCTATTTGCTTGATGTGGGAACCTGATACTTGTATTCTATATTTTTGGTTCATGCATACTTTAACCGATGATATTTCATTAGGCTCGCTCATGGTTTAGACTACAAAGGGAATGTGTGTGGTGACAAGAATGCAAGTCCCAATCTTCATGGGTTGGGAGTGAGATATTGGGTAAACCCTAATCAAGTATTCGAAAGTGGCTTCAAAGATAGTCATTCAGACTTGGAAGATTTTAAAAGTATTTGTTTAAGAGATTGTCCTGTGCCATCTGAAGATACTCTCAAGTGGGTGTGTAATTATCCTGAAGGGGACGAGATTCGTCTTTCAATGGATGAGTGGGTGAAAAGGGATTATGATTATTTCTCTTTACTAACTCCTGATATGGGAAAATCTTCCTTACAACTTCTTGGTCCATGCTATCCTGTCCTTTTTCCAAGTGTCAATGGTAGGTGCTAACCAATATCTTGTATTCTTTCAAGCACTTTTATTTTATTCAGGTGGCAATTTTGACCCATTCACTGAAGATTGGGTCGAATTCGGGTTATGTTTATTTAATGGATCAAACAAGCAACGTAAAAATTAGCTTAAAAGGAAATAGTTCGAATAGTCAAAAGTTTCCCAATTAATTTGAAGGAATAAAATCTTTTAAATAGTTTTTATGCAAAAAAATAAATAAATTGTTATTGAAATGATAGAACTCTGGTGATCGATTTGACTCACTGATGAAACAAAAAGATTGGGACAGAAAGCGTTTTGAGTCTACACCCTGACCCGGCCAGTTTTGACAAACACAAAGAATTACCCATTCTGGCCACTTATACAATCTCATCTTTAGTTCTTTTGATCTCAGCTAGACAAAATGGAAACATTGAATCATAAAGATTTTCATTTTGTCTTATATTGTGGAAGGAGATAAGAATATCTGATCATCAGTGAGGAAAATGATGATGAGGCACTAAATAAATAATTTTTTAATCATATCCTTGTTGGTTTTGCAGTTTTGTGGAGTTGCGAATTTATGGCACGCAAATCAAATGTATCTCTTCAACAATGGCATCAAATGGGTGGACAGACTGTTGATGATGGCATGATATTAGATAAAACTGTTCACAAGTCCATTAACTCTCAATCATCCGTTTTAAAGGTTCAAATTTATTATTTACAGACTACTTTGATCTTCCGGTACCTCTCATTTCACTTTATAGGATTTGCATTTTAGTATATACTTCCTAAAGATGTCTGCAAGGGCTCACCTTCCTTCATTAAGAATAAAGGTCAAATTCTAAATGCTAGTTGTTCCATGAAGATTGCTATGCTTGATATGAGTATGACTCATAGTTTAGTTAAAATATTCGGAATATTAGTAAAATGCCTTCATAGTAATGAAACTAAAGTGCCACTGATTTGTTTATGCAGCGTTATGTTGCGGATATTGGGAAAGCGTGGCCAGTGTTGATTGTTTGTGGAGGAATCATACCTTTAGTTATATCGGTGATGTGGCTAGCCATGATTCAACGTCTTGTTGCTGCAATGACTTGGATAACAATCACCCTTTTTGATATACTCATTATTTCTGTCACTATGTTCTTCTATTTGAAAGGTTTGCTTTTATTTACAATCATTTGGTCCCCTCGACGTATTATCTTGTTACTCGAGGCCACTGTTTAATTTGTGATCCTTCTGTCTAATTGTTCTTTTAAGGGCCACATTAATCTCTATGTGCATATCAAAGACACCCTTACATAATGATAGTCATTTGATGTGTGCTCATCACATCAGGGAGCCTAGGTGCACCATTACACCATTTTTTAGGTTTCCAAGTACGGAAATCCTGCAATTAAAACAGGACATCTTTGTTATAGAAACCAATTTACTTCAGGGTTTACATACCGACAAGTAGAACTTAGCTCAACAACTTTGAGAATGTTGAAAAAGAAATTCTATCTTATATTTGAAATATTGGTTTTAAACAGCTATACAAATACCAAGCTGAATCTTGTTATTACTTTCATACCCTTCAGCTGGATGGATTGGAAATGATGCTATCTCCCCAATCATTGGCAAGCATGATCCATATTATCACATATCTGGGCGGGTAAGTTACATTATACGTGTAACTCGTGTAAACTAAAATTCTCTTTATTCTAGATCTAGCCATTTCAGCCCATATACATATATATATATGGGTCAATTTAGGTCATGTTTGATCTTAAACATGACAAATCAAAAGTATTAGCTAAAAGAGGAATGAGTTAAATGGTTGAAATTTGAAAGTTACCTAAGTCTTTCTTTGATGCATGCCCCTTCCTATCTTTTTATATTCAGAGATTTACATTATTAGTATTTCAATATCGTTTTTCTAATTAAAGAAATGACTTCTACCCTTTTTCTTCTTGCTTTAATGCTCATATCCACTTGAATTTGCATATTGCTTCAGGAACGAGGCCATCTTCATTTTGTTGCAGCCCTTATGACGATTGTTATGGCTATAGCGGTCCTCTCATCTATTGCCATTGCACGACGAGTTGTTATGGCAACCTCAGTACTAAAGGCAAGCGTTAGAATGGAAACCATTATTACAAAATTACAGTTGTATTCAATAATCATGAATATAATTTCCTGATGCAGGTTGCATCTAAAATTATAGGAGAAGTAAGGGCTTTAATAATTTTCCCAGTTATGCCTTACGCACTTCTTGCAATCTTTTATATGATTTGGATTTCTGCTACCCTTTACCTCCTGAGCTCAGGCGAAGTTATTAGAGACAGATGCAATGCGAATTGTTGTGCTTATGATCTTCGGTTAAAACATGTGAATTGTGAACGTTGTTGTGGGCATACAATCCACTACACTCCTCATATAGGGCTTGCTATCATGTTTCACCTGTTGGGGTGGTATTGGGTCACACAATTTGTTAAAGCTTTTTCTTCAACTGTAATAGCCGGATCCGTTGCTTCTCATTATTGGGCCCATGGTGAAGTTCTTGTAAGTTCTTGTATTATACATGTCATATCTTATGTATAATCTTGATATAATTGACTAGTTATGTTACATTATGCATGCAGCAAGAGATTTCATTTCTTCCTATATTCTCTTCAGTGAAGAGGCTCATGCGCTATAATATTGGGTCGGTAGCTATTGGTTCTCTTATAGTTTCACTAGTTGAGTCATCAACCCGGATATTAAAACCGCTTCGACGGAAACTGATGGTTGTTGATATCGAGACTAACAATCGTGCTGGAAAAGCATTGTCTGTTTCTTCCCATTATGCTCTTAAATGCACCGAGTGGCTTATCAAATCAGTCAACCACAATGCTTACATAATGGTAATCATTTATACAAGTTTCCTTCTTTCTTCATTTTTGTGGCGTCCCATCTTCGTTTCTCGTAACATCTGTGAAAATGGGACTTGGAAACGTGTAGGATCAAAACTATGCTATTGAAATAGATCAACTAAATGTAGACTTTCTGTTTCTGAAAGTCAAGAATTATACTTTCCAAATCTGAAATTGTTACGAGTCAATACACTTTAAACATCTTTCTTTGAAACATATATAGCTCTCAAAAAACACAGTATATATATATATATATAGGGAAAAGTTCAATCGAGAACTGTGAGAACTGTTTGTAACACCATTAATGACTCATTGATAGGGGTATTTTGGTCATTTATATATTTACCCAACCGTGAATTGCGTCCGGGTGTGCCGTTATTAATTTGCAAGACTTGATTTTTCCAAAATACCCTCATTGATGCATCATTAAAGAGTTATTAATGGGCCATTAATGAATCATGAATGAGCTGCCACAAATTCTTGGTCATTGATTAATTTTAATCAAGGGCTAGGATTGGTTCTCGTACGCAAAACAATTCTTATTTGAACCCTCCCCTATATATATTTATATGAATTGTAAAGACGTCATTTTTTAAAGCTGAAAAGTAGTTTCTTTGACCCCTAGAAAGTCAAATGAGGAAAATTGATGTATTTTTCTTTGCAGATTGCCATCACGGGTGAAAGCTTTTTTGCAGCATCTGCAATGGCGACGGAGTTGATCAAGAACAATATTCTTCGGATAGGGAAGGTGAATGTGATTGGAAATGTCATTCTTTTCCTTGGGAAGTTATGTGTTAGCCTAGCAAGTGCTTTGTTTGCATTTCTCATGTTGGATACTCATGCATATAAATCCGCACATAACAAGATCTCTTCACCATTGATCCCAGTGCTTGTAAGTTTCCTAATCACATTTCATGTCAAAATGTTTCTGTAAACAACATTAAAAAATGAAGCATTTTTCCTTTTTGTATAAAAATCAATCTTGATTGGCGTTTAGCAACCAAATACTCTATTGGTTACTTTAATCTTAAAAATTTCTGAGAGTGGTTTATATGATATATTTCTCATGTGGTTAAAACAGGTATGTTGGGGGCTTAGTTTTGTGGTAGCGACCCTGTTTTTCGCAGTGGTAGAGGTATCAATAGACACCATCATACTATCATATTGTCAAGATTCAGAGGAGCATCGAGGAACTACACAATATGCCACACCTCTTCTCCTAGAAACCCTAAGTCGTCAAAATGAGATAGACACACATGAACAATGACCAAGTAATCTTCTGTTATTTGCTTATTGTACAAAAGGTTATCCTCCATAGATTCTTATGGATTTTAAAATCTGCAGGCTCTGATCATGGTGTTGGAACATGAGGGTGGGTTGAGACCCTCGGAGGACTTGTTTACTTAAAGGCGAAAGTTGTGTAGGGATGATCATCACAAGTTACTCGAATTTGGGCTTGATTCATTGGAAATTTGGTCTCCAGGATGTAATTTATCCGTACTTGTAAGTTTTGGTAGCTCCTCTGTTGCCATTATGTATATGGTTTGTGGACATTTCACCCACTGTATTTCTAGACAACATAGTACAAATTAGAGGTGCCCAGATGGATGGATGGATGGATAGTTTGGTTAGCGGGTCAAAAACCAAAAGAGATTTGGATTGAAACGTATACTTTGTTGTATCGAAATTAAGAAGAGATGGATAATGTTTATCATTTGAGATACACAACTTTGTTTTTCTTAATTTTCAGGTATTCACATTTTCTGTTTAGTCAAAAACGTATTTTTGTCCTGCCCAACAAGTAACTTGTTATCTCATTCTCCATTAATCCTCCTCCTCCGGCATAATCAAACCCACAAAAATCCGACTGTGTAGCCTGAAATTGACGAGTTAAGAAAGGAGGAGTCCAGTTGGTCGATTAGGGTCACAAATGGTTGATTTGGTGTCAGTTACCTTCTATTGAAGCATCGCCGATGTCTAAGAAACATCTTCCAGAGGTGACGACCGGATGAGATGATCAGTACATGTCCAAATCATTTTTTTTTCTTCCAAAAACAAACTTGAGTACCTTAAATCAAGAAGAAAAAAGTAGATTACTTCAAATAAGAAAATGTAAAAAATTTGATACACTTTCATGCAATTTGCTTTTTCTATAGTGCGTAAAAGTGAACCGGAGAAGATTAATAAGGATTTTTTTTAAGGTATGTATCTGCATATCTAGACCAGTAGACCGTATAGTTTTTACCCTAGATTTGTGGTTATAGAAAGAAATGATTTTGTTATTTTTTGTATAGGTTATATTGCCTTGTATTTTATTATATAATATATAATTACATAACTAGGGAATATAGGCACCTAGAGCTCAAACCAGCAGTCTGATTAAAGTAGATATTACCTGAACTAGAAAGAATTTTAATACTTTAGCAACCAACAGAATGAAAGAAAACTTCATGTTGCATATCGATAAAAACTACAGTATCGCTCAAAAAGTCAATATCATGTTCGGACCGACTGAAAAGAAAATTAACGATAATTGTACCACATGAATTAGTAGTGTGCTTTACATTCTTGTGTTCACGGAATTGCTAAACATTGAAACACAACATATATATATACATGATTATATGTAGCTCCAGTATAATTGCCAGATGACACCCTCCGATTTTCTCTCTACAACCGCAGAAGGAAAACATGTTAAGCGGTTAGTTTCATCTTCGATCATGCTAGGATAGTTGTACCACATGCATCAGGGGCGTGTTTTCCATCCTCAAAAACTAAGTTTCCATTTACAAAGGTCGCCACAACTTTTCCACTCAGTCTTGAACCCATGTATGCCGATATGCTCTGCATAAAGAATGTGGTTAGTTTCTCTTTGCCTATTGACATTTGATGTCAAAACTGTTAACTTTTTAATATGTAGAATACAGGTTTTCTGATGCCAGCTTCTATTTGTCACTAGTGGTTTTATAAAGTTGGCAAGTAGCTAGTTGAAATATTTTTCTTGAAAGTTTAAGAATTTATGTTGATGTTAGTTAACAACATGATCTTGAAAGTCAAAGAGTACGTAAGAAAGTCAAGAACCAGAAGCTCATACCGGATGCTTAAGATGTACAGTGTAATTTTCATCAAGGACAAACTCCTCTTCCGGTTCCCAAATGACAATATCTGCATGCTTCCCAGTTGCAATTGCTCCCTGCAAATATTCAATCATGTCATCATTTTTGTAGATTGGAAACAATTCGTACGAGACTTCTGTTTCCTTTAACCCAGTTAACCATTTGTACTCATAGAGTCATAGCTAAAAAGCCTAAAATCAAAAGCTCATTCTTTGACAGAATATCGTGCAAAGATTGGGGATGACTGGTCCTAACTGAACCTGGGCCTTTTGGGGGCATATTTCTTTGTTCTTTTTCTTATTTTTTTTTATATGTTAACAATGCTAATTTAAATTTTAATATGGCCCATTAGCAATAACTCAATTTTGACAAGAAAATATCACAAATAAAACAAAAGTATATGATATAATAATAAATAGTAGATGTTGGGCGTAAGGACCGGGCTTTTCTAAAAAAGAACCAAATTCTTTAAAAAAAAAAGACGACCAGATTCGGGTCTCCTAAGGACCAGGCTATAATTGGTCTTTTGGAATTTGGAACATATTTCAGCCAAAATCGGGCTTTTTTGAAACAGGGACCAGGACATTTACTCCCATCAACATGTAAGTACAGCATGGTAAATTAGATAATATGATCCTAATCACAAATTTGAAAAATAGGACTCAGTCAACAAGGTAAACTATAGAAGCACTCTACCTTAAGATCTTGGTTAGCAAGTTTAGCAGGCTCCTCACTCCACCATGAAACTAGTTTCTCCAAAGTAACACCATATTTATGTCCATATGACCAAGTCACAGGAAGAACAAACTGAAAATGTAAAGACACTGTTAAAGAACAACTAGTTCCAAAACAAACAATTTAATGCCAGAAAAACAAACAACCTGTAACGAAGATATTCCTCCCCATGCCCTCAAGAAGTCACCTTCAGCAAATAGTTTGAGCTCAGGTACAGATGGTGAATGATCAGAGCTTAACATGTCGATATCCCCCTCCTATATTATTATATGTATTATTTTCTTCAGACATATGATATGAGGATTTTCAACAGGTGTATCCACTACAATAATTTTTTATCCTTTACATTACAAAAGAATTTTTCAGGGAATGCACTATAATGGTAATAATACAGCTCCCAAATGGGGCGGTTTATGAAAGTTGAACTTACCATTAAGGCCTCCCAGAGTTTTTCTCTATTTGGTGCATCACGAATGGGTGGTGCACACTTGAAACGAGTATTACCATCTGGGATTTCTTCCGAGGAAAAGGCAAGATAATGTGGGCAAGTTTCGACAGTAATGCTATCACCATTACTTTTTGCTTCCTAAATAAAAGAAAAAGAAAATTCATAGCCATTTTTAGCTTCATGTAGGAAAAACCAAGTGTCTCTAACACTACCAGTACTAACCTTGATCAATTCTAAAGAAGATGATGAATCCGAGAGATGTACAACATGAAGATGAGCTCCTTCAGCTCGACCCCCTGTTCTGGTGTCTTTTGTTACTGTTAACAATTCTCTAATGGCTGTCTCTTCCCTATTGAAAAACATGTATTTCTAGAAATTATGATTGCTTTCAAGATAACATTGGACCTTAAATGGTGGATTTAATTATGATCATATTAAACAATGGAGGTCTACAAAAAGAGATAACTTTGCAAAAATATCCCTTTGTATCATACAAGTAAACAATGCAGAAATGATAGACTCAAGATCTTACAAGCACTAACTTTGTAAGTTCTGCATGCAGAAGATTAAAAAAAACCTAAATTTTAGGTTGCTTAACATTGAATTGAGGGGCATAATGGTCACTTTACCGATTCCAACACCATCTCGGCTCAATTTAAATAGTTGGGTGGCATCATTGAACTTTATATAAACGTGTCCTACATGATATTGCACCATCTTTTGATGGTATCCGCACACATTTTCTCTGTTATAGAATTGCAAATAGTGCATATACACGTTGAGTTAGATAAGACAACTAGACATACCATGAGGCGGGCCTGGTTTTAAGATAACTAGAATAGGACCGGGGATCATCAACACCATCTTTCAGTTCTATTTCCTTCTGTTTTTCAGCATGTACAAGCAAGGGTCTCTTGTATTTAGCCAGTACAAATAGCCCTTCCTATAGATGCACCCAAAAAAAAACAAGTAGGGTATCCATGCAACATGAAAATCAAAATCTTGAAAAGTAAATATAAAAGTTTACACGTTTTAGATTATTGAAGTACCTTGATATGGCTAGCATCTGTCATAGGAAAGTCGTTAATTCCAGAAGGACACATGAACGACTGAAGACGAAACATGTGGAAGAAACAATGTAAGATGTGGTAATAAAGAAACATGTGAGTTTGAATCTCATGTATGCAAGGAATGCGGTCAGTAGTACCTTTAGACCAAGAGCACCTGCTTTTAGGAGATTTTCTAGCGCACTTGCATTAAATGCATTTTCAGGTACTAGACCTCCCCAAAACCCTGTGTAGAAGTAAACATATGATTCACATATGGTTCATCAATTGTGATAAGTGGATTAAGGGATCGACTAGAGATGACAAAATGAACATGTTGGATAACATGTCAAAACCATTAATTATACGAGCCTCATTGGGTTGAACCACGACAACCTTTGTCCATTTTTTTTGTCTTGTATACATAATTAGAGTGTCATATCTGATTGTGTGGAATTTATATTACTTTGCTCAATTTTTTTATTTGTTTTTGAAGAAAAAACAATTCATGAAGACTTGTGCATTACGAAAGTATACTTTGGGTGGGTTGAAATTCAGGAGAGTTTATGCATAGAGATGAAAACACAACCAAAATCCACCAATTCATAAGTGAATGGGTTGAAATTGCCACCTCAAAGATTGACTAATAACAACAACAACAATATCCAATCCCGTAAGAAATAGGGTATGGGGGTAAAGATTGACCCTTTGAACGGTCTTTTTTGCAAGAGACCAGGGCACCATATTCGACTTTTTGTTTCCTTCGGGAGCTTACCAACATTAACATGAATCCTCCCTTTTGCAGCTTCTATCTGTCATCCAGATTGCCATGGTCATAGGAAAATGATTAAGCATTTCACTCAATGATCAAGAGAAATAAGAAACCAATACAAAAAACATGTTAGAAAAATAAGAAATAAGATGAAGCGTAAATAAACCAAACACCTTGAGCTGTAAGTTTTCCTCGGAAATAGTACATGGAAAACTATTAAGAGGCATATCTATCAATGTTGTTATCCCACCTGTATAAACAAATATGATAAACAAGGCTCAGGTTGCCACAGTAGAGCTAGAAAATATACTAATTGGGATGGAAATTTTTTTATTGGGGATGATTTTTTTGGTCAAATAACTATGATCTTATATAAAACTTCATAACACCTATGTTAAAGTAATAAAGTGTAAATTAGCCTTCTTTTAAGAAGGCTAAAAAAATACTACCTTAACAACGTACCAGCAGCAGCAGCCTTTGTTCCTGAAGGAAATCCTTCCCATTCTGTCCTCCCAGGATCATTAAGATGCGCATGCCTGTAGTCAACACACAACAAATTTAGGTTTACATGTAAAAGATTTAAACTTTGTGTCACTTTGAGTCTTAAACTTGAAATCTTTTATACGAAATTTCTTACACATCAATTAGACCAGGCATAACAACAGCTTCTCCATAATCAATCATTTGTACGTTCTTGACTTTTCCCGCTAAATCCTTTTCTTTAACCACAGACATGATTTTTCCTTCATTGATCTCAACTGTCCTTTTGCAGATTCAAACAAAACCACCAACTTGATATTAAAATTAATTGACTCTTGGAAGTACTATTAATTTTCCAAATTATCATAGATTACAAACTCTAAATATTCTATTTGCAGTAGTATTTTTATCGGTAGATATACTTGTCAGGTTTTTCTTAATAGAATTATGATTGTTTTTAATTTAGAAGTTTCTTCGTTCGACTTGAAGAGTCAAAATGTATAAATGGTGTGAAACAAACCTGCGCCAGAAATTATCTCATGAGGTGTCACAATGCGTTTGCTAGCAATCCAGAAATGATCATAAGGAAGAAGGCTGCATCCAGTTGTCGTAGGCTGTTGCATAGGAAAGAACATTATCGATTTTTAGATTAGTAAGCGCATGATTAAGATATTTGTAGCTTACAAAAGAAAAAGTATTCGCTTAAGCGGTTGTATTATGCTGTCTTGACAAGAAAGCATCTTTCTACGTCCTCCGCTTATAAAGACTTTAAATTTTCATTTTTATTGATCATCATTTAATATATATATATATGCAATAAGTTTATAGAAAAAACATAGCATGAGTTGAAAGAAAATATACAGTTCCCAACCATAGAAAATTTAGAAAAGGTAAGACCATAAAACTAATGGAATAATTCTTACATAACTTTTGGATAGCCTTGGAAATCATACCATACGAGGGAGAAACTTATAGTGTATCTAGATTTAATTTCCAGCCATCTAAGCATGCTGGCAGAGAACAGATGATGATTGTTTTTTTTTCTTTTCTTAAAATACAAGTTATAAATTCAATGGATATTCGAATTAGCATTTTCTTAAATCAAATCTTTTGGAGAAATATCGCTTGGCTCCAACATATTCAATTGAAAGAGTTGAAAAACCAAATCTTTGCAGAGATATGATGGGATAGTAGATGAATAGCAAAGAATCAGTCATCTTCATCTTTGAATAGGTGGAGTTTGGATGCAAACAAACCATAAAGATTTATGGGTTCTTGGTTTGGCTCAGTGGGACCAGCCCTGAAGTATCTGAGATAGCAATGTTGGCACCCATGATCAAAGAGTAATAGTTTAATTCACGAAAACAGTCTCTTTGTAGAAAATACTGCGAGTAATAACCTCAAAGTCAACTAAAACCAGGGTACTTTCAATCGAATAGAAGACTTTCTCATATTGATCTGATAACCTTCAAATCAACCTAGACTCTGGTATAATAGTCAGTTACTAAAAGACATATAGCAGCATTGGATTAACAAACGACATCATCCACTTATATAGTCCTTGATTGTTTTGTAGTTATGTCCACATATAAACCCACATAGAATCCCAAAATTTTACCTTAATCAACCAAACTAGCCTGCTAGAATCACAACTTTGCAAGGGAATCACAGTAACTACGTGTCTGGAGGGGACTTGTGTTTTGAAAGTAATATATCAGCTCTACAATAATAACTAGAAAATCAACTGCGATAATATGTGGTGGTGGTGCAGAGAGACAGTGAAGGATTTGCTTTCGGTTCCTGTAGTTGTAGTAATCGACTTCCAAGTATTTACGTAATACATAAAACAAGTTAGACTAAGGGTACAAAGTATCATTTGATAATCAATTTAAACTGCTTATCTAACTCCCAAAGGATATCCAGTCCAGAAACCACACCACTTAAAAGATGTGTAGAGTGTAAATGAATCCATATTAGAACATGTATAAGGGAATCATAAAAGTAACATGTGATACATATACATAAAGATTTTTCACATAGATTATGTAGCAGTAATTCCAACTAAGGAATTGACTCTATCGATTAATTAGGGCTATGAGAAGAATTGAAAAAGAAAAAAAGAAAGAGAGGGGTGGGGACAAACGTTATTATTGGAATTGGAGTATAAGATGAAGAACAAGTATATAATCAGCGGTACAAAAGACACCAGAAACCTCCATGTTCCAGGTCCCATCTCCACCGGCGACGAGAGTTAATGTGAGCTTCACCGGAGGAAATTTTAAGTATGAGATTGAACAGAGTAGGCGTTTTCCGGTGTCACGGGGTTGACCTACCTACAAATTCTCAAAACCGGATGTGGGGACCACAATACCACATTACGGCAGCGGGTCGAACCGGATAGAGAACCGAACACTTTTACGGTCTAAAGCCAACGGGATAGTGGGATACCGCTCTGGAAAAAAGCGGCCGATTATGGAAGACGGGCTGGACCGGTGAACTGGTTGAAAGACGAGAAGGCTTCAAACTCGTACCTGGTCATCGCAATTCATGTTTGGATATTGATCTATTAAATTTAACTGTTGCAATTCATGGTCATCGCAATTCACATTTAGATAATCAATAAAATGAATGGACAAATGTGAATTATCTAATCAAATCAAATAAAGGGTCATGATCGAGTCTCTCACCTAAATATTCATTCTAATTTGAACATCCTACTATATATATACTAGCATTGTGTCCGCGCAATGCAGCGAGACGAATAGTTTGTATTTAATAACATGTTCGATTTCAAGAATTTAAAGAGATGGTACTCACGGAATGCGGTTTCTCTTTTTCTCATCAACTTTTTTATTGAATTTTAATATAATTTTTCTTTAAAAACAAACACTAAGAAAAATTATGTAATTGTTAACTAATTAGAGAGAAAAATTATCTAGTTTTGAAAATTTTGTTTATGTAAGTAATTTAACCAAAATTAGATTAATAAAATTGTTGATATCATGTTTAATGAGTTGTTAAAGACAATTACCATAATTAGTTGAGATAATTGATTGAGCTATTACTTTAAGGGTTTGTATTATTTATATAAAATTGTGTATTACTAAAATTAAGTAGTCTTAAAATTTTTAAGAAAGAGAATGTTAAATATTTTATAAAATAGTGTAGATATAGATATGTGTGTGTGTGTGTGTGTGTGTGTGGTCCCCTAAAACGTGGGTTCTGTGCGGTTGCACTTTTTGCACTTCATTAAAGACGCCCCTGAACAAAATTAGGAATTGACATGAGATCCGATAGTTGTTGATAGATATTGCCTAACAAATTTGCATTTTTTAGGAAATACGAGAGGATGATTATTGATTAGTGGAAAAATTATAAAAATAAAATGATGACATCATAACTTCTTTATATGAAAGAAGTAAAGATTAAAAATAAAATTAAAAATTAAAGATAGAGATTGAAAATATGTAAATATAGATGATGGTTCTAGCGCGAGAAGTGTGGCTCCAAATTAATAAACTAAGGGTTTAGTACACCAAAATGTATCCAAGTTGTCACCTTTTGCTATTGTGTGTACTGAACTTTAAAACTTACCATTTAATGTATCAGACTTACTAAACTTACCATATAATGTATTGGGTTACCTGCTAATCAGGTAACCAGTTATTTTATTAATTTTAATTTATTTTTTTATCATAGAAATACCACATGTACTCATATGAATTTGTTATGAACAAAATATGAACACTAAATCCAGAAATTAAAAACTTAAACCTCTCATGAACAAAATTGAAAAAGCAAACCATTACTAACAACAAGAAATTTAACAACAGAAGATGATGAAGATGAAATCGCAAGATGAAAATGAAGAACAGGAATCTGAAATACGATTTGAAACCTAAGCCCTAAAACAAACATGAAATAAGTTGAACCTTAAATCACAACAATCAAGAACATACAATAACTAAATAACATTCAAGAACATTCATCATTTGGATCGAACCACAGATGATGAACCAAACAAAGATTGCATGTAAATCAGATCTGGTTAATAAAAAATCAGAAGATGGAGATGAAGCGGTTTCAAGAACCGAACAAGAACCCTAAAATCGAAGAACCCTAAAATCGAACATGAAGAAAAAGAACCCTAATCACATACCTTTAAGGAAGACGATGAAACCAAACCTGATATACAGATCGATGAAACCAGTAAGGAAGACGAGATCGAAACCAGCAATGAAGACGAGATGCAGATCTGGAGATGAATCGAAACCCTCCATTTAACAAGTTCTCGGATTTAATCCTCGATTTAAGAAACCCTAAAAGTCGATGGATGATGAATCGTCCCTAAGCAGATGCAGATCTGGATCTGGATTTAACCCTCGATTTAAGGAACGCAACGGAGATGCAGATCTGGATCGAATCCCAGAAGAGATGACGAATCGCATAGCAGATTTGAATCGTTTTGTTTGGGTTATGAAATCGCATAGCAGATCTTCGTATCCAAGAAATCGTTGAGTTTTAGGTTTGATGAATGTTGGGTTTTGGTTTTTATTTTCAATTATTTTTTACAAGAAAAATACATGTAAGCATCCAAGTCAGATGCCATGTCAGCAAAACATGTGCCACGTCAGCGTGTAACCTTCTATACTAGGTTAGATACATTAAATGGTAACTTTTGAAGGTTGGATACATTAAAAGGTAAGTTTGAAAGTTTAATACATACAATAGCAAAAGGTAACAACTTGAATACATTTTGGTGTACTAAACCCATAAACTAGCCATCAATGTAAGACTGATATGATTAAGTTGTTAATATAGTACCCTTTTAGATCATTGTCCTTTTGTTCAATGTAAGATTACTATGATCGAGTAAGTTGTTAATATAGTACTCTTTAGATCATTGTACTTTTGTTTAATGTGAACTAGTTGTTAAGTTGTTAACATACTATATAAGTCCGATTGTAATATACTAATACGTAAGAAAGATAATGTTACATGAATGTATATAACTATCATAGTACCCGCGTAAGACGGTGATAATAAATATTTTTTTCTCAATAACGTGTCCGTTTTCAAAAGAAGGGTAGTGAGTTATTTCTAAATTATCGTTGTTCAATAAAATTTTACATGGATTGGTATATTGTTAGCAATTGTGTTGGTGTGGGGGATTATGTTGGTGTAGTTGGAGAAGTTTGATGGTGTGAGAAAGTGTATTTGTCAACTTCTTATAGTTTTGAAGCTATATAAGTAATTTTTCAATCAATCCTCATTACTTAACATACTTAATCTTAAAAAGCCAAGTACATTAGACATGGCTAGAAAGGAGAGAATTACATTAGACATGGAGAAAGGCGAACGGTAGTTTGGTAACTTCAAAACACTTAAAATTTAAGAGTTTAAGCAAAATTGTGAAAATGTTTTATAATATAGAATTTGTGTGTGTGTGTATATATACACACACACACACTAGTGGGGTATAGGCGCAATAAGACGGCAGTGGATAAAAATGGACGGTGGTTGAATCATAATTAACAAAGTCAAAGGATTAAATCGGAAGAAATGACAAAGTTAAAGGACGAAATTTGATATTAACTCTTTTATAAATGACACCACTAATATTTTAAACGAGTAATTAGGAAGTTACAACTACATAAGAATTAAAGTTTGACTGTTTGAGACAAAATTGATACATATCAACTAAATCCATATCAGAATACTTCAAGACTACCACTTAGACAAGCTCACCCGAAATACAAAAACACAACCATTAATTGCATAACATTTCGCAAGAACCCTTTCATCAACCACATCGGCTCTAAAACCCTCCGGCCGGGTTCACCGAGCAACAAGAAAAAAAGTGTGGAGATCGACAACTATAACCAATGTGCAAGCCAATTTTCTTTATGCATGAGAGAAAGGCGTATAAAATGAGTGATATGGTCATGAACTCATTTTTGTAAACAAGTGAACAAAGTAACAAAGCCGGTTTATATATATTTCATAGACGTACTCGCGCTATTTTCTACCTCAAATGAGAATCATAGGCATCAAAGAGCGAAGCGGGAGCAACGAGAGGCAGCTTCTCGATATACATGAAGAATCTATTAAGATTTTCCCATGTTATTCTCGCCATATCCATCACTTCTTTCATGTTCACATACACCCACAGCTCACCCGGCTCGATTTTCTTTAGGCTCACTCGGCAGAATGGACATGAAAAGGATCTTGTTTGCCTGTCATTTATACCAAAAGAATAAGGTTTAACGAGAGTAAATGGTCACACATAATATGCACACCTGGATTGCTTTTTGTGCAACCATTTACATTCTTCAAAAACGAGTCAAGAAAGAAATGTATAGTTATGGGTTGCGATAGAGAAGACATACCAGTCGTTATAGCAGCGGGAGCACATGGCATGGCTACATTTTGGTAATACAAGTTTTTCATTAGCTTCCATGCAAATCCCGCATTCTTCCTCTGATTCAATATCGATATCTGAACAGCGACTTTCATCATCGTCTTCTAGTTCTGAATATAGTTCAAGGCGTATCTTCTTCTGCTTTCTATCTTCAGAGTTGCTCACTCCGCTTTGAAGTTGCATTAAAGATGGATATATAATACCTGTTTTCATTTTCAATTACGTAAACGGTTTTTAGATATTTTTTTTTTCAGAAATCTAATTACAGTTCAGCTGAAACAATAACCAAAACACGTTCTAAGCAAATGAGACATACTCATTGATTGTGCATATTGGAAGTGATTATTTGATATTAATAAGCAGAGGGAGATAATCAACTATTAGTTAAGAACATATTGTATAAGATAGTGCTTGAATATTTGGGCTGTTTGCAGATGTAGTTATAAGATAAACAGATGTTTTGACTATTTGGCTAAATAACTAGGAGAGGTTTTATATCCTCCTTTTGTACTCTTACTCACCATCTTACTCATAAGATCAAGAAAACTGTCAAAATCAATGGATGAGACGAGGAAAGATAATTAGTGCATTACACATGTCAATTATTGAAGAGGTAGGAGGATGGAGTAGGAAGATTTAGTAAAAGAGAAAAGAATTATCAAAAACTAGATAACCAGCTTATCATTTATTAAACATAATTATCTGATAATCAGTTTCAAAACGCAAATCCAAACACCCTCCCTTTAAAATAGTAAAAGCAGTTAGATACATCACTTGGACCATACCATAGAATTCTCTAACGCTCGCCTTTCTTTCATGTGTTGACATTGTTGTGGTGCCATCAACATAAACCTGTGGTACATAATATCAACAAAGCTTTTAAAAAGCAAATCTTCATTGGAACCCTTAAATACATAATATAGGCAACCAAAATGCACCAATACTCCTCAATTTCACAAGGGTTTGAGTGGGAAGTCTTACAGATCAGTTGAGGCTAAAGTCTCAGATCACAAAGAAATATATGATAGCTGAATAGATAATTATAAACATTTAATCTACTACAAAAAGAAGGTATGGATTCTTGACCTTGTAAATTAGAATCCTCAACAACCCGAGAGCGCCTGCAAGGTGGCAATCCGACCATTGAATAAAGAAAAGCAAAAACTGTGCAGCTGCGCTATAAGACATTCGCATCTGCACACATGCCCCATCGTACTCTCTTCGTAAATCTGAAGCTCTGCAAAAGATGAAACAGATTCAAGATTCATGGAAACATTAACATACTTTCAGCTAGGGATGAGCGCGGTTCCAAAACCGGACCGAACCGGACCGAACCCGCTTGGAACCGAAACCGAAAATGTCTAAAATGAAGAACCGAGAACCGCACCGTTTTACTATAAGCGGTTCCGGTTCCGGTTCCGGTTCGGTTCCGGTTCTTCGGTTCAAAAACCCGCAAAACCCGAAAATTTTGGTACCTCCAATAAAACTTTCTACGTCTAAGATTTCATGCTACAATTTAATAAATAATATTATGACGGTACAAGAAATTGTAGTGATCTAAGCATTCATAAATTCATAAAAAACTAAGTTATAACACCATGAAACTATGAAACTAAACATACTTTATATGTTTTATATGAATTATGAAACCATGAAACTAAACAACTTTTCTAACTAAGTTACTAAAGTGAGATCAAATACAAACTTACTTGACTATCTTCCATGTTTGAAGGAGCCCAATTGTCCATCAATGATAATGAGAGGATTAGCCGATTAGGGATGACAAAAACTAGGAAGTAGGAAGTCTTGAAGTAACGAAATACGCAATGCCGCAATGGAGTATTGGAGTTCTACGCAGCAGAAGTCGATTAGCCAGAAGTCGACGCAAGGGTGTAGAAGCAGAAGTCGACGAACGCAGGGCGGCAGGGGAGTAGGGGACGACGCAGCGAAGTCGACGCAAGGGTTTAGATATTAGAAGCCGATCGAGTAGACGTGGGATAGATAATTAGAAGTTTAGAACGTGGGATAGATAATTAGAATGTAGAATCCGGCTTAATTATTAAGGATATGATAATGATATTTTGAATTTTGAAATCTATAATTAAAATATAAGTTGCCTTTTAATATTCCGGTCCGGTTCCGGTTAAAAAACCGATTTTAATGGAACCGTACCCGAAAGAACCGTACCCGAAAAAACACAAAAATTGGAACCGAGAACCGCCCCGTATATGTACAATTCGGTTCGGTTCCGGGCCGGTTACGGTTCGGTTCCGGTTCGGTTCGGTCCATACGGTTAATATGCTCATCCCTACTTTCAGCCATTTAAATCCCAAGGTCACTTCATTCTTTTAACATTTTCATAAACTTGTCAGTTATGAATAAAGTAAGTATAAAACCAACAAAATAAGGAACTACGAAAGAGTGTCGAATACAAAATAAGGAACAATTTGATTATCAAGGTCAAACCAAACACAAATGCCATCTTACTGATTTATGGGTATCTTTCACACCTTAACAAGCTTTTGTTTTTGTGCTAAATAATAGCGCAAATATCGAAAGAAATGTAACATAAATATCAAAATTTACCGATAAGAGTAACATATAATATTTTTGTGAAAGAAAGGTTTATGAACTTTTAATTTATTATAAGAAATATTGTCCTAAGTACTACATATATGTGGCATGTCATCACTCAATGCTGAAATCCATATCAATTTATGAAGTTAAATTGTAGCTGATTTGATCACAAAAGGTCAAAACGTATAGCTGTGCCCTTTAAATGCCAAACAAGTCGCAATCAATCAAGGAAAAACTCTATTAAATCTCTATTATTAACCTAAAAAGGAGGCATCTTGATCCAATATAGAAGCAACAGCTATTGTCTTATTGAGCAACACTTTAATTAAAGGATAAATTGTCGAGAAAGGTAACCTATATATTGAAATTTGCCAATAAAGGTAATGTCCAATTTTTTTGGCAAAAAAATCATAAATTTTGATTTCTAAAAAAAATGGAATATTAACCAATTTTTAGCATGTTACGATGCTTTTTTAATAAAGAATTAAAATTTATAATCTCTTTTTATATAAAATTAAAATTTACAATCCTTTTTTATTACAAATTAAAATTTATAATCCTTTTTATATAAAATTAAAATTTACAATATTTTTTTATAACAAATTAAAATTTATAAGAGGTTTTCGCGCAAATAAGCAAAATACATTAAACATTCGCGAAAACAAGCTAAGAAAAGTCAAATTACGAAAATAAGCATCAGTTTCGCCCCCAACACCCTCAGTTTCGCCCCTAGCTTCGCCCTCTAATCATTGCTCGCCACGTGTCCTCAGTTTCGCCCCCCAAAGCTCAGTTTCGCCCCTAAAAGCCCAATTTCGCCCCCTGGTGGGCCCCACAAAGCCCAGTTTCGCCCCTACAAGGCCAGTTTCGCCCCTGGTAGGCCCCACAAGTCCAGTTTCGCCCCAACTGAGTACACGTGTCGTCGTATGATTGGAGGGCGAAGCTAGGGGCGAAACTGATGCTTATTTTCGTAATTTGACTTTTCTTAGCTTGTTTTCGCGAATGTTTAATGTATTTTGCTTATTTACGTAATTGATTTAATTTATAATCCTTTCTCCACATTAAAATTTATAATCAGGACAAATTTTGATATATATGTTTGACACTTGCCCTTAATTAAACCCCACGTTAGAACAAACAAAGATCATTAATTGCTATATATCATCTTATTAAAAAACCACAACATAAATATAAAAGAATTGCATTAAAACACCATAACTTTGTGAGAAATCATGATAAACAGAGGGAAATTGTTGGGGGTTCTTACAGGGTATTAGCATGTTGAATATCTGCTTCAAGAACTTTGAGAGAATCTTTAAAAGATCTTCTCATTGAACCAACATACATCTCTCTGGAAATTAAAGATTCAGTCATTCACCATCTGCAGATTCTTGATTTCTGTCTCTTTTTCTGCATAAACCCTATGAATGTTTTTTCTTTTTTTTAAACTTTCTCTCTCTTAGACAGGACTTAAAAGGGACTGTGGCTTCTCTCTCTCTATCATGTTCACGGAACCATCGAACAAGGGTAAGAAGAGGAACTGTGTCACTGTCAAGATGCCACGTGGAAATCAAGATAGTCTAACACCTAAGTCGTTTTGAAGCATTCTTGATGTTTTTGCTATTTGTAGTAGTGTGTGAGTGAGTATGTGTAAGTGATAGTGTGGTAAATTGTGGCCAGATCCCTGCCTCAAACTTTGGTTTTAGTAACGGCCCTTCTATTTATACAAATATTGAAAAAGGCGACGAGAGCATTATGTTATTAAAAATCCTATAAAAGTCGATTGTTCATAAGTATAATAAATTATTATTTATTATGTGATTCTATCAAAGAAAATAAAATAATAATATAAGAAATCTACATGATTCGGCTAAAGTGATTTAACCTATGTTCATAGGAAGGAGAATTCAAGTGGTATTTTGGGAATTATACCAATGAATTTAACCGAAAACCTAGTAACTACTAGGCCATACTCGTATATAAGTAAATCTGAAATAAATAAACATATTCATACCACGTGATCAGAAACCCGTTAATTCTACAATTCAAGTTTTTTTACTTCGTTTTAGGCCAGTTTATAGATTCATTTTGACCACCACATTCCATTACACATATATTTACCTTTTAATAATATCAATTGTAATATATATTTGATGTCCAGAATGAAAGCATAAAGTTTGTTTTGGGTTCATAAAGTGATGTTTGAAATGTCTGAGGATTAAATGTGATGATATAAACAAGTCTGGGGGTTGTCGCTAATAACACAACTACTCAAGATAAATGAAGGCAAATCAAGCCCTTATCCACTTTCATAATCATTTATTTCTGTCTTGTTGAATGAATAAAATATTTTACGGGAAATATATACATTACAATATTTATATACAAATTAAAAAACTAAAAACTAAAACTAATAAAGGTTGCAAGGGCAAGGAGTACTTGATTATCGCCTAAATAAATACCTGACTAAAATATTGAAATAGACAAATATAGAAAAGCAAATAGATCCACAAAATTCACTCTTACAAATCAGATTTCCCTTCAGTTTTTCACAAATTTATGTTAGAACAATTGTATGAATATAAAAAAGGCTTCATACACTACAAGTATGATATTGAAGTGCTACAACAACACACAACCTTACAAAACTGTGATAATCGTTTGTTACTAAATCCATATGTAATTACGATCGATGATCACTTGCGACACTCCTAAACTGCCTCAAAATCTCTGTAAACGTAACAATCCCCACCAACGTATAATCCTGTTGAACAACCCACGCATAACTAACACGAAGCGCAATCATCTGAACCATCACAGCCATCAACGAGTTCCAAGGATGACAAACAATCGCTTCAGACCGCCGTCCGGGATAAAACCGGCCCACACAACCGTTTTTGGTTGGCCCAAATTCTTCGTCAGACGAGCAACATGACGACGATGACGACGACGATAATAATGGGCTGAAGCAGTCCTCCATAAGATCCAACATCTGGCCCAGGTTTCTTTGGTTCAACCGGGCTTTAACCAAATGGACCAGATCGTCTGATGGGCCGTTATAGTCTATGTAAACCATTAAATCCCCAGCTGAGAGGGTTGTTATGGCTGCTGCTACGGTTTCGTCACAGCAAGCGAGGGTAAAAGGGGAAATTTCACCAATCAAATGGTTATCCTTGTTAACCACTCCAATGGAGGTTTGGTCTAAAAGTGAGCGAGTGATTAACGGTAACGCGGTAATTGCAGGGTCGTTGCAGTTGATAGTGAGTGTTGACTTGTCGATTATGTCTAATGCTTCAATGGTGAATGTGGGTATCGGGGAGAAGAGGCTGATCGAGTTTAGAAGGAAGCGAACCACGTCTTCTTGGGTTAGCCAACAGAAGTTTTGGACGTGATGAGGAAGAGTATGGTTAAAAAGAGAAGGCTTGGTAAGTTGGCTTTTCTTCGGATTAGTGGTTGAATTAGTGTACATTGGTATAACCAAGTTCTGAGCACCTTCGAGTATGCAATCTATCGCCTCCAAAAGACTGAAAAAAGAAAACAAATTCGTAAGTGTAAAGTACGTTGTGCGTACAGTTGGTATAGCATATATAGATACAAGACAATTGGCATATTGGGATCACTGTATATGTAGAGATTGGTTTTCTTTGATTTGTTATGAATGGATTAGAACTTAGAAGTCAGCCAGCATCAATAAATTTCTTCAGGGAAGAACTTTAAACCGAGGAATTGGGCTCTGGCCAATCAATATTAGACACCATTAATAAAAAAAAGTCACTTTCACGGCCTGTTCTCGAGTTTTTAAATGAAGGGGAAGGGAAGGAGTAGGAATGATGGAAAGGAAAGGGAATGATAGAAAAACTTCCCCTCCCAATCATCCCAAAAGTGGGGGGAAAGTTTTTACACACAAAATTGATAAAATTGTCTCTCCTAGCCCCTCTCAACCCTTTCCTTTCACTCCTTAAAAAACTCAAGAGGATAATATTAAGTAAAGATATTGCTTATAGATGAAATCAAAGATCAAAACAAACTTTTTATATGTAAGTATATAATATAATAATATAATAAAATATCTGTAACTAAGATCCGCTTTTGCTTCTTTTTGTACGGAGGATTCTGAGATCCAAAAAGTTAATGAAACCCATCCCACACTACCTAACCCCTTCAATTCTATTTTATTTTATTTCCTTAATAGAGAAAATCTAAGTTTCGTGAGGTATATCATATATGTAATTTATATTGATGGGGAACAATATTTCATTCTTTTTTTTTTCAATTAATTAAAATAAAACAAGGTGAACTCATAGGTTATAAATTATACATCTTTTTTTTTGTTTTTCTTTTAGTTTATATTATTCTCCATTTTACTTTCTTTAGTTTCTTACACTTTCGTACAACGTTAGTTTTACCTTTCTTGATCTTAGTATATTTTTTATTTCTTTTAATACTTATACTGAAGAGTGAGCTGAAGAGAGAGGAGAGAGAAAGAAGAAACAGAAAATGGATGGAGAAGGTAGAGATTAAATAGGTTCTTTAACCCAATCATGTTTTCGGTAGGAGAGAGACAGAGAGTGTTCTTTAATCTTACAATACCACATAGACCATCGGATGAGGTATGACGGATAGACTGATACGAGCTACCCAGCAGGGTATATGGGTCATGCCTTTTGAAATTCTAAAGGGATAACTTCATATGAGAATGAAGTTTATGTTTTTCTAATTTGTGTATATCAAACAAAAGTAGAATAATGTTATTATATGTATCTAATTACCTTTAAAGTAGTAACTAATTAAAATTTTTCTTTCTGATGTGTTTAAATTATATTTAGTCAAACTTAATTAGGGTTGTAATGACATGATCAGAATTCAAAAAACAAGTGTTTCCCTCATCTTCTTCAGTTTCCCAATAATTTTGTTTAATGATTAGCCATATCAAAACACGTACGACATTCCTCAACTTCCTTGGTAGAGTACGTACCACCACCAGCATCTTTGTCTTCTATTACACATTTAGATTTTAAAGAAGTTATGGAAATAGCATCTTCGTCAACCTTTCCATCACTCGTCATGTTCATGTTCTTAACGATCTAGTCATCGTCGTGATCGTCAGTTGAGAGGGAAGTATATAAGAAAGAAGACGACAAGATGGTGAAAGTAGATTTTAGCAGTGGTTTGAAACGTGATGATAGAACAAATGACCGGATTTAAAGCAAATTGTGGTGTTGGATTGCAGTTTATAATAGTTGATTATTTTAACAACCATAATAATAATAATAATAATAATAATAATAATAATAATAATAATAATAATAATAATAATCTTACTATTATTATTATTATCATTATTATTATATTATTCTTATTATTTTCAAGACTTTTTAGTTTATAAAGTTAATGCTATGAAGTGTCCAGAAGAACTTATTTTTAAAGGTCAAAAAGAAAATGCTTATGTCTTTAAAAACTTTTTTACATTTTAAACAATACGAGAAAAAAAAAATTTAGTTGAAGAAGGTAATATATATAAATAAGGTTAGAGGTGTTTGTTTTAATTTTTTAACTTATTACAGAATTAATTTATCGGTTTATGTCATATATGTTTATTATAAAATTATTTTATTGATTTATCTTTTTATAAAACCCTCTTAATAAGAGGGTATTAAAGGTGATAGAAAATATTGTTTTCATTATTATGAATATCAATCTGTTCTTGGACAAAGTGTGTAGGTTTAAAAGTGGAATTAAAGTGTGTGTTTGTTTTAGTTTTAAAAGTCATGAACCCTTACTATTTAAACAAAAAACTATTTTGAATCTGTTTTATCATCTCATCCTATCATTTGATTTTGACATTTATTTTGATAAATTAAGTAAAATAATAGGTAAAGATATTTAGAAATTCTCTTGACATTAATAACTTGTTTTTACAGGAAAAAACCTAATAAACTAAAAAAAGTTTCCAAAAAACAAGCTAAAACAAATATTACAATTATCATTTAGGAGAAATGACTCAATTAATTCTCAACTTTTGCAGTTTTTTCAAAGTAATCACTGTACTTTATAATATATTTCTTAAACTTTTATTTCATTTCCGATATAAAGAATATGATAAATAAGAACTTCATAAATAATTATGCCCCATATTGACTGACTTTAGTATCTTAGATATCCATATTTTCTCAACTTAACAATTTCGATTCTCCACATTTTCAGAAATAAAACTTTCTAAATGCCTTGAAAATTAGTGACCTGAACTCGTTACCAAACCGGATATTATTATTTTTTTGTTCAATAAACAAACGAAAATCCTAAATCAACAAATCATTTTCATAAATATTATTTGACATTTAAACTATTTTATGGTGTTTGAATTATATATCAAATCAGAACGATTTATAGGTCCAAAATCCTAATTTCTATGAACAAAAAATAATATTTTAAACACTAAACAACAATCATCACAACAATTTAAGTGTTTCTTTAGTTTATTAAACAAAAATAATAAAATCATATTTAGTAATAATTTCAGGTCACTATTAAGGGTAATGATTTGCGCACAACAAATATTAGACATACACAACAAACATAACATTTTTGCCCTTATAAAGTTTTGAACAATTTTGTTCCATCCACATGTTTAAGGGCATTATTGTCCAAACACATCTACTTTGTTGTGCATAACAAATCTTTGTTGTTTGTAAATCACCTCCCTACTATTAAATTAGATCAAACCTATTTTTTAGACCGGTTCATGCTTTTATAGGCCCTTTCTTAAAGTGATTCCCATTACAACCGGCTGGAGCAACTTGGTTTTTATGATGACTTGTACGTGATGTTAAAGAAGGCAAATAAAAGATATTTGGAGACTTGATGTCAAACGGTTTGGTTAATTAATTATTCTTTTTCATATTATTCAAAGTTTTTTATTTTAGAAATAACATAAAAGTTATAGAAGATAAAGTTACACGAAGGTTGAGAATTAATATATGTGTAAAAATGATAACTAGCAAGTCATTTTATCAATAATATGATACAAGATAAAATAAATAAATTACAATAATAGAAATTCAACAAAAATTCATAAGCGATACAAAGGGGGGAAAACGAACCTGGATTTGGGTTCCAGATGTCGTATTTGGCCTTTCACCTTCGGAAGCAGATCCAAAACGTTCGATTGAAGCGCATCGAAAGGATTCAACAGATTCTCCTCTTTACAGAGATAAACAATGACATCAACCATACAGATCTTTCCCACACATCGACAACAACCGTCGTATTTGTCGTTACAAACCACCGCCACAGAATCGGAGCGGTCACATCTCCATACGCTTACATAGATCTCCCCTGATTTCTTCAATGCATTCACGGCGTCGGAGACGGTAGCGGTTGTCGGCAGCGACCTCAGCGGTGGCTTTCCAAGGCACAAATCAGAGATCTGGCTCGTGAAGAAGCTAATTGCCATACAATGAATGGAGTTGGAGCGCTTGGCGGAATATTCGTTTTGCTGCTCAATTCTCATGAAACCTCTGGTATTTATAGGTAGAGGGAGAATCGCAGATAATTTTGGTCCGTCCGTAAAATCCGAACCTTTGTCATTTAGATCTGCGCAATTTCTACCATTAACTTCACAACCGTTCCTAATATGGTTATTTTTATTATTTTACGTAAACATGTGCTAGTTTTATCACAACTAAATAACTAATAAAAAGATTTTAGGATATTAAATAATATTATTATTAAGAATTTTAATAACCACAACCCTGTTATTAGTTATAGGGTAATAAAAAGTTAAAAAAATAGAACTAAATTATATAATTTAAAAGTAGTAAACACTAGCTAGGCTGATATTGGAAAAACATCGAACTTTCATCAATTTATCAATTAACCACTAAACTTATTTTACTAACACTTTAACCACTAAACTTTTTTGTAAACACTCATTTGTTTTATTCCTTTTAACCACTAATTTTTTTTTTTTTTGAAATGATTTAACAAGTAGACTTCTATTAACTTATCAGTTCAACTATTGAACTTTTTTCACCTTTATTTAACTAAATAATAATTTTGTGTTACTTAAAATGGTGTAAATGAAAGGCTATATATATGTTTTGTGTGCGAATTGAGAGGCTATACTAGCAAGTTATTCATAATTGTTATGCAAAAATAATTAGCAAAAATAACCCATAAATTATTAGGAAATCAAGAAAACCATGATCCGGCATGTTTTAAATCAAAACTCTATGTAATGGAATTGAGAGGTTATACTTTGATGTAATTTGATGTTTTATTTGACTAAAAAGTTGACATGTTCTTCAAGTTATTATGCAAAAAGTTAGTAGATATTCGTGAAAGTTTGGTCGTCAAACAAATAAACGGGTGTTACAATTGTGGTATCAAACTTTTATCAAGTTATCAATTTAACCACTAAACTTTTCTTAGCAGAATCGAATTTGCAAAAGAATCAACAAAATTCATAGTGTAGCCTCTCTATTTCAAACGCGAGAAATAGTATTTCTTTTAAACTTTCTTAAACAAAATATGTACAATTTAAAGGTTAAATTTTGGTAAAAGAAAGTTTGAGTGATTAATCTGATAATCTACAAAGGTTCCAATGGTTAAATCGTTGAAAAATCTTTTTTAGTGGTTAAACTAATTTGTACAACCGGGTGTTCTCCGATTTAATCGATTATTTTACCTATTATGATAAGATAAAAAAAAATCTATTGGCTTGCAAAAAAAAATTTCATGATTAAACCAACAAATTAATGAAAGTTTGGTGGATTTTTTGTTTCAATATTGACCCCCCAAAACTAAAAAGGTTAATGCTACTAATGCAACAACTTGCAATAATGAAAAAATTAAAAATGCTATATGTGAAACTGCATAAAGGCTTAAAAAAGGTCACTTTTTGAAATTTAAAAATAAGTGAATTACTTATAAATATATAATTGTTAAAGAATAAACATAAATTTTAAATTTACTGTAACTATTTAAGTAACTTATAAACTTAAAGGTTCAAACCTCTTAAGATAAAGTTTAACAAATGATAGGATAGGAGTTAGGCTTGTTATTCTTACTTTGTATTTCAAAGATTAATTAAGTAGATGAATTTGGTCAAGTAAAACAACCACCCGCGGCTGTTCTTTTAATTAAACGGTTGAACTTGAACCGAGTCAACCCCCGTGACCCGCTTTTAGAATTAGTCTATTTACTTTTTTTTTATTTCTTTTTCGGCGAAATTGGCAAAATGACAATTAATTGCCTTCCTTTTACAAGATATAAACATTTTTAACCCTCATTCTTACATTACTGCTCTTAATAATCCGTCATATTTTTATACCTGTATCTAAGACTGTAAAAAATATTCATAAGATTAGTGTATGTATATTTTCTACATGTTCTTCCATTCAACCATATATTTTCTTTATTGCACTACTTGATGTTTGTCTTTTTCAGTTGTTGGGTAACTTTATTGCATGTCAATGATTGTAAACTCAATGATGATGAACGGAGGCATCTTTGAAAACTTTTTATATATAGTAATTAGCAGGGGCGGATCCAGAATTTTTTTTGACCAGTGGCACCATATAATACGGAAATAAAATTAAATAAAACTGAGGCTGTGGTTCGGGTTTTTTTTCGGGTTTTCGGTTAATCGGGTCGAATTAACGCGATTTCGGCGGTTATTCTGGTATTTTAGGGCCAAAATTTAAAATAAAAACACAATTTATATGAAGTTATGAACTAAAATGCTATTTTAAAGATATAAATTGAAAGATTAACCTATTTTTTTATCATTTTTTTAAAGTATCATTTTTCCTTTGATTTTGGTGGTATCACCCGGTGCACCCTGAAAATTTACCGGTAGCACCGTCTCAAAAAATCAAAAATTAACACTACGAACCATCAAAAGACCGGTGTCCGGTGCCCCCTAACCCTTAGGTCTGCCCCTGGTAATTAGTAAATTAAGATTTATGAAACCTCCTTCTAGATTAAATCTTACTATTAAATGTAATTATATGATTATAATGTGATGTGTATTACACATGCAATATATAGAAGGACACATGCAAAATCAGAAAAAGTACTCAACGTAATTTCCTGATTTTTCAAGCTGATAACGGTTCAAATAATTTCAAAAAACAATCCTATTAAAAAAAGAAATAGAAGAAAAAGACTTGTAGAAGTTTCCTACTAGTGGTGCATGCGTCCAAAAAGGTGGAATCGGACGTGGTTTTATATTAATGGTATGTTCATATTTAATATATAGAATTATTTAATATGTTCGTATATATAATATATATATATTTAATTAATTGTATAATAAAATACTGCATTTATATATAATAGACGGTGCATTAATATAAAAAAAGAATATAATATAATTATTTTCGATCACCAACTGAATTTAACGTACGTTTGATTTTTATAAACATGTCTTTTTTTATATCTTAATTAAGTTGAAGTTTGTAATATTAGTTTTGTGCGAATCACATTAAATCAAATTTCATGGTCTCCATATTGGTCGGAAGAAGAGGTAGGTAGGTATGGTAACGTACGATTTAGACTTAAATCTTGGACCCATCAAGACTATACATGTACGAATACACGTATGTGGGTGCCTTTCAAACCAATAGATTTTTAATTTTTATTTCCAAGTAATGCCCCTCATTTATTACTTTATATTAAACATCATATAGCCTATAGGGTATACCATTAACGGTATCTCTTATTTTTGTTGTCTTATAAGATTTTGTATTTAAGTCCTGTAATAAATATTATTAGGTTTAGTTTTATAGAGCGTGTGTTTTGTCGTTTTTAAAAAAAATGTGTATAGAGAAAGGTTTTATTTAATAATCATCGTTATTACGACTACTGTGAGAACCAATCATGTTCATTAATTAAAATAAATCAATGGTTAATAAAATTAACGGTCGGCTCATGTATGACACATTAATAAGAAGTAAGCCTATCTTTAATGACGATTTACTCATATACAATTCATGGTAAAAAAATATATTAATAATCAAAATATATAGGGTAGGGATATTGTAAAAAGAATTTTATGATACAAAAAGTAAGAAGCAATAATAACCATTGGATCAACCAAAGTCAATATTAAAAAGTCAAAAAAAAAACAAAAAATTCGGAATTAAATAAAATAGAAAAGGGCATATTTGTAAAAATAACAAAAGCAACTGATGCACAAAACCAAATTCTTAATTGTACTGACAGTTACAGAACCTACTTTCCTTAACTACCACCACCACCACCACCCCAAATTCTTCTTCTTCTCCAATCACATTCTCAGATCAAAAAAAAAAAACACCTGATGCACAATTAAAACCAAAATAAATCCCTAAAATCTTGATGTACAACCAAAAAAACCCTGATGCACAAAACTGTCATCCTTGATGCACTATTAAAACCAACCAAAAGATAGATCTATTGATTAACATATTACAGTTAATGCACAAATTACACCCATTTGATGCACAAAAATAAAAAAAATCGTACTTGGTAAATCTGATGCAAAAAGACACGAATGAACATATGAATGGCGGCGGCGGTGGTGTGCATCGGCGGTGGTGGTCGGAGATGCACAAATCATTTATTAACGGTGTTGGTTCAGTCTTGATCCAGCGGCGGCGCTGGTGCAGATGGAGTGACGGGACAACGGTGGTGATCCTTTGACGGATGGGGGCTGCGACGCAACCGGTGACGGGTCTGGGTAACCAGCGGCTGAGCAAGGCAAAATCAGATCGAGACAGGGTTGCGTGGGTTTGGAATCACCGTTGCAGAGGCGGCGCTCCCTGGAGGCTGAGAAAATGAAACGGGTAGGGTTTCTTTTTGTTGATAAATTGAAGTATACATGGAAACGTGGGAGAGAGATTTTTTTACTTCCTATATTACCCTTTCAGTACAATTGCCACATGTCAATACCAGGTTTCTCCTTACGTTTTGTACATTTATTTTCTTTTTATTTGATCCTGATTATATATATATATATATAGAAATTGGATCAATAAAGAACCATGTGTTAAACAAAGAACCTAAAGAACAAATCTGGACCTTTGGATTATCAATATCAATGGATAGGATTGATCGATGGCAAAACTGTAATTATTATATATTAATTTAGGATGAATAGGGCAAAAATGTAATTATCCCTCTCCCACACCCACGATTTTTTTTTAAAAAAAACCCTCAAAAACTTTAAATTGCCATAACTTTTTAAGTTTTGTGAATTTAATCAAAAAAATTATACCATTCTTTTAGTTTTTTAATCCTCTTTCAAACAAGATCACTCTTCCTATACTTTTCTAAAAAAAATTTGAAAATGAATTTTTTTTTGCATTTTGGATTACCCAGCTCAAAATGCAAACTACAGATTTTGCATTTAGGCTTGAATTACCCAGCTCAAAATGCAAACTACGGATTTTGCATTTAGGCTTGAATTACCCAGTTCAAAATGCAAACTACGGATTTTGCATTTTGGTCTTGAATGAACCCAACTCAAAATGCAAACTACGGATTTTGCATTTTGAGTATGAACACAGCTCAAAATGCAAACTTTGCATTTCAAAAAAAAAAAGTTTCTGAAATATATCAAGTCCGGTCTTGTTTGAAAGATGACGAAAATCTGAATCTAATGGTATAATTTTTTTGTTAAAATTGTTAAAAACGAACGAGTTATGATCATTTAAAGTAATTGGTGGTTTTTTTTTAAGTTTGTTGGGGGGAATTTTGTTGGGGCCGAATGGCGCCGATTTTTTTTTTATATATATATATATATTTGTTAAATCTTAGTTGAATTAGTTGACATACTATTTTGATATATGTTTCACATACGTATCCCGCACTTGTAAGATTATGTATTATTTTTACGTATGTATGATAAACATGATTTATTCTCAAAACTTATATCTCGCAGTGTTTTAAATTTGAAATGATAAAAAAAGTTCAATTTAGATAATTAATAGTGGTTAGGTTTAGCTAATTATAGTTATTCTATTTCAGCATGCAATTAACCAGTTATAGTTAGTAAGCTAGTAACGTGACTAAACTAGTAGAATATTAATTAACCCGTATGAACAAGTTAAATTTCAAGTTTTTGTACTTTGGTTATCTTTTTCTAATATATATATATATAAATACAAGACTAACCATCATCAATTCAATTAGTAAATTATAGTTTTTATTCTAATCAAAATCAAATCCTAATCAGTTAATTTTATTAAAATTGAAATTCAATTTTTAAAACTTAATTTAAATCCTAAGATTATGTATTATTTTTACGTATGTATGATAAACATGATTTATTCTCAAAACTTATATCTCGCATTGTTTTAAATTTGAAATGATAAAAAAAGTTCAATTTAGATAATTAATAGTGGTTAGTTTTAGCTAATTATAGTTATTCTATTTCAGCATGCAATTAACCAGTTATAGTTAGTAAGCTAGTAACGTGACTAAACTAGTAGAATATTAATTAACCCGTATGAACAAGTTGAATTTCAAGTTTTTGTACTTTGGTTATCTTTTTCTAATATATATATATATAAATATAACACTAACCATCATCAATTCAATCTATATATATATATATAAAAGGCTTACTAATTTTTCAAAATAGTCATTAAATCAAGTTCAATTAACCAATAGGAACTCTCAATTTCAAAATCAATCAATTCTCAAAAACAATTTTGACAAGATTCAATAGATCAATTCAATTTTAAATCAATTGTGAGGGGGCTTAATGAAAATTGTGAGGGGGATTTATGAAACATGGGAGGGAATTTTAAGAAACTATGAGGGGGTTTTATAAAAGTTGTATATTAATGTAATTAATTATGGGTTGTTTATAAATTATGTTTAGTAACTTGTGATATATTTTATTTAAAGAAAAATAAATTATATATTTACGACCGTCTCATTTTTATCTACGTTTCGGTGTAAATTTTATTGTAAAATGACACTTTTTAAATCAAGTTCAATTAACCAATAGGAACTCTCAATTTCAAAATCAACCAATTCTCAAAAACAATTTTGGCAAGATTCAATCGATCAATTCAATTTTAAATCAATTGTGAGGGGGCTTAATGAAAATTGTGAGGGGGATTTATGAAACATGGGAGGGAATTTTAAGAAACTATGAGGGGTTTTATAAAAGTTGTATATTAATGTAATTAATTATGAGTTGTTTATAAATTATGTTTAGTAACTTGTGATATATTTTATTTAAAGAAAAATAAATTATATATTTACGACCGTCTCATTTTTATCTATGTTTCGGTGTAAATTTTATTGTAAAATGACACTTTTTTAAAATTAGTATATTCTTAACTTTTTGTTATCCATTAATAGTAGTGGGTAGGTAATTTTTTGTTTACATAAGTGAGTTTTTTTGAGATTATGTTAATGAGTTGAACAGTCACTTGGATATGTTATTCAAAGTGTTTAGTTATTAATTTTAAAGCATTTTCAATTTTACTAGAAAGATGTATGAAACCTTATATTACATATGGTTTAAAAATCAAATGTATCATTAGAAGATGATATATTATATATGTTTAAAAATCTAAATTTAGAGATATAAATATAGTTGTTCTTGATGATCCTGAAATTATATTAACAGTGTAGGTAGTTAACCAAATTTAATATTAAAATAGAAATATTAATTTTTTATACACAAAACAAGAACAATTCTTTATTTTCTAATAATTAACACGTGAGTTATTTTTTTTCTTTCATTTGCAAGGTGTACAAAAATTCAGCTTTAGAAGTGAAAATACAATGGGGCCCGTTTTAGAGGTAAGACATGTGGTCACTAGGTAGCGGATTTAAGCATGTAGATGAACCTTTTTATCAACTAACTTGATTCTTAAATTATCAAACAATTCTATATTAGATTATGTTGTATTTTAGGTTTACTCATGTAATGCTCATGTGTACAAATTTGTATGTGTAGTTTATTTCTCTTAAACATGTGCACTTAAATCATCATTTATTTAATAGTTATGTGAATCTGGATTTCCATTTTCTCTATATATGAAAAACTTTTAGTTGTTCTTTATATTTGATAGTCTATACTGACTATCATTTTATTAATTTTTAATGACTATCATTTTATTTTTTCTCAATAATGAGGTTGATCAAGTAAAATGATTGTTTATTAAAATATTGTTGTTTTTGCTTGATTTAAGAATTTGTGTCTTGAGTATATTCGCTTCTTTTTCTTATTTCTAGATTGTCTATTGACTGATCCGTGCGATGTTATGATTTGAGCATGCTTAAGCTTCTTATGTGTTTTGTTGTTTTATATATATTTTAAACAATTTGTATGTCTACCTTTTATTTTTTTTATGTATTAGTCTTTAATAGTTTGGTTGTTATCTACATACTTTAAACGTGTTTTATATTCAATTATGTTATTTTTCGAGTTAGTTGTGTATAAAGTACTTCAAAAAAAAATAATTTGGTTTCTTATGTATGTATTTGGAATTTTTTGTATATGTACGGTAATTAAGTTTTTTTTTTATTTTTTTATAATGCATTTTAAGTTTACTTCTCTAATAGACTAATACGCATGAATGCAATAGTCTATAAACCATCAAAGTGTTTAACAAAGAGATCTGGTAGCGTCCTCTCTTATGATGGTGAAAAATTATATGAGGCGGTTTTCAGTTCAGAATATTATCTGATTGACTTCAAGATATGAATTTACTGAAAATGGCATTAGTTAATACATGTTCTTTCTAATTAGATTATTGTTGTTTTGGGTTTAGTAAATTATATTTTGATTTTTAACTTCTATATATCTTTTAGAGAGTTAAAATTTTGATTTGTGACAACAGTGGTAATGTAATGTTACTAACAAAATAACAAATTTAGTCTACAAAGAAGTGCTTCAAAAAATATAGTCATTTTATTGTTAAAAATTCTAACATATGTAGTTTTTGGTGAAATTTCATTTATTTTATTATTTTTATTTAAAATATTTAATATCTCAAATACACTTTCGAAATACTCGTACGTATACGGGTCAATAAACTAGTTAGTAAATTATAGTTTTTATTCTAATCAAAATCAAATCCTAATCATTTAATTTTATTAAAATTGAAATTCAATTTTTAAAACTTAATTTAAATTAATAAAAAATCTTCTAATAGAAATGCTTTATCAATTTAATTACAAAATTATAGCCTTTGATTTTGTTAAAATTAAATCCTAACCAATCATTTTGTATATATATAAGTGATTGTATATACCTTGGCAAAATATCATTTAATTTAGGAAATAAAAATTAGCTATTATTTGTATTAGATTTGAATTTATATCAATCCCTGAATAATATTTTAATATTAATAACTATATTAAATACCTGTGTATTATAAAAATTAATATCAAATTCTTATAATTTTAAAAAAGTATGAGATTGAGCTACTTTTTGCTAATATAAAACAATCACATTTTTAGCTAGACAAACATATAATATTAATATCATATAAATAACTATAATTACCCGTGTATTTCCATTTTTACTTAAACTAGTTGAGTAATATAATTATACATTTCTGATTTGTCTCCACTAAATTGCAATTGAAAAAAAAGAAGAATTAAAGGTCCTACCGGGAGTCGAACCCAGGTCGCTGGATTCAAAGTCCAGAGTGCTAACCACTACACCATAGAACCATGTCTGTAATAGAAGTCTATGAATAACAATTTAAAGTCATAATCTAAACGTTGAGAAACAACGACCAGTTAAACTTTCGATGAAATTTGACAAGAGCGGAATATGAACAATTTAAAATTATTCAAAATTAACACTTTGAAGTTGACATGAGTTATAGATACAATATGAATTGAATTGAAAGATTCTCTTTTATTATATATAATAAAATAATAATAACTAGCTAAACGACCCGTGTATCAACACGAGCTGATATAAGTCAATTTAAAATTTATATAGTTTTAAAGAGTATTAAGACGTATAGTAAAAATAATTACAAAACATAGATATGAATATAAAATCTCGTAAGATATGAATAATCATTACAGAATTTTGAAATTCATACATAAGATTTTCATTAAATTTTCTTTAAAACCTCTGTATAAACAACATTCATAGTTTTATTAGTAGGGTTTTCTTAATTATCGCAAATTAAAACTTTTAACCTCTCTTTACTCTTCACTCAAGAAACAGTCACATATAACTGTCCATGAGTGAAAACGTGTCTTTTTAGTACTTCTTATAAATACTCTTTTTAAGAAATATAAAGTTACATTACACGTCTAAAAGTTTTAGTATAATATTAATGTGTTTCTCGTGATGGAGCTTTATCCCGATATTGTAAAACCATAACTATAATATTATTGTTGATGTTGTTTATAAGCGACCCGTGTATCAACACGGGGTTGATATAAGACAATTTTAAATTTATATAGTTTTAAAAATATTAACACGTTAAAAAATTAGAAAACATATATATGAATATAAAATCTCGTAAGAAATGATAAACATTACAGAAGTTTGATATACATAAGATTATCATAATACTTTCTGTAGATACTCTTTATAAACAACATTCATGGTTTTATTAGTAATTTAACGCACACACAAACTAAGCTATTTAATTTGAAATGGGCTAATGGCATATCTAACTTGGGTATTTTTCATACTTTTATAATTGTTGCCCCAATTCACGATTTTCTTAATCTACTGAATGTTGTTTTTTCCTTTTTTGATATCATAAGATATCGAAGATATCTTTTACAGTTGATTTGTGAACTCACTACCTCGCGTTTACTAAATAAATTGCACACAAAATCAACGAATTTTACTAAGGCAGAGTAGAAAATTAGAGATAAAAAAGAACAAATTATGAATCTTCAAACTCATATATAATTTTCGTTTCTTCATCTAGCTTTTAGGTAATTCAATCACATAATTTTCATGAATCAGACAAATGAGATGTGTTAGAATAGTGGAATTAAAATGGAGCTTACGAAATGATCTACTAATTTTTCTTTCTTACCTACTTAGTAACATAATTGAGCATTGAAAATTTTATTTTAAAACTTAGGGCATATTATTAAAGATCACCTATTTATATCATCATCTATTTTTTTTTAAAATTAAAAAAATATTTTCCCACCATTACAACGTACAATTTTTAAATAATTTCTTTATCCTTTAAACTTAACAAATTTACTTAATAATTGGAACAATTAAAAGGGATGAATTTTGTTATAGTTCAAATGGTTGAATTTTTAATTAAATTTATATTCAAATGGTTGTTATATTATCCAAGTATATCTCATCGTCTACTTTCTTTTCCTTTTTGTTTATATTTTCAAACTTAATCTATCAATTATTATTCCATTTAAATCACATTTTAAAAATTTTTAAATCTAATTCTAAAAGTAACTTCCTTACCTAACAAAGTGGAGTAATTTTAAACCAATTAAATACACGTCAATTAGAAATATGTATTCAATTCAAATTTAAATATATATATTATTATGTTATCCACGATTAATTCAAATATATATTGTTATCTTATCCAAGATTAACAAACACATGAAGTTTGTTATATAAAATTTCCCTTAAGAGATTTGATGGAATGTGACGTAATAACTAATACATTTTTGATTTTCTTTAATTTTTTTAAATCAAGGGTTATGATTGGTGAAGATTTTTTAGGGAAAGAGTTGATGATGTAAGTAACCCTTTATTTTAATAGTTTATTTTTAATAGTTGATTATATATATGATTCTTTAATTTTTTATATTGATTGATTCACCTTTGTTTGTTTTAAATGTTAACTATTTTTATATAAATTTATCATAAATAAAACAAAACTTAAAAAAAATTATTACTTTTTATCGAAAGACCGAGGAATCAGTTATTATATCGACTATTATACGTAGATAGAATAAATATAAAAAAAATATAAATTGTTTTATGAATAATCTACCCACTACTATTAATAGATAACAAACAATTAAAAATATACTACTTTAAAAAAGTGTCATATTACAATAAAATTTATACCAAAACGTAGATAAAAATGAGACGGTCGCAAATATATAATTATTATTTCTCTAAACAAATTATATAATAATTTATTAAACATATTTTATAAACAACCTATAATTAATTATATTAATATACAATTTTTATAAAACCCCCTCACATTTTCATAAAAACCCTTAACATATTTTATAAAACCCCCTTAGAATTTTAACAATACCCCCCTTCCAAGACTTAAGGATTTTTGGCATTTTTTACATCATCATCTCGATTTTTTAAAATTTTTTTTTTAAATCAAGAGTTGTGATTGGTGGAGATTTTTTTTTGAAGAGAGAGAAACCCTTTTCTTTTAATATATATTAAAGATAACAATAGTAATAAAAATAAAATAATAATAACAATAATTAATCAGTTTAATTTTTTTGGATGAACAAGATATAATTAATAATTAAATCTTGTTTAACATTTTTAAGATTTTTTTATTAGGGCCATACATACATATATATATATATATATATATATATATATATATATATATATATATATATATATATATATATATATATATATATATATATATATATATATGTAAAGAATTATATTATTAATTTGATAATATACAATGACATACATATATGATATACAAATTAAAATCTAAATAATAAACGGAATTAATTAATCGAGTTGCACCTGCAGGTTAAAATTATGTATGGAAAGTTTTATTTTTGTTTTTTCCAAAAAGCAAGTCAAGTGGCTATTGTTTAAGAACTTATATATAATTTATAATAAATCCCGAATTCATAGAAGACAACATTTTTTTTAATAAACTGTGAGCAAATTTTTTTTGAAAAAAGCTCAAACTCTCAAAACTTTAAAAAGTTCTGCTTTAAACATATTATAACGTTTTTATCCTTCAACTGTAGTTTAACTTTGTAGTATTCGATTATTTTCAAAAGGAAACCACTGTAATTTTATTAATTACTATGCAAGGTCCCGTTTGTTTCATAAAATTCAAAAAAATGTAATTGATTATAATTTCATTCAACCATCTATAAAATAGACTTTCCATTATTTAAAAGAATGTAAACACTTCAACAGATTTCATTAAAAACAAGTTTACCAAACGCAATATAAAATTATAGAATCATTGGTAGATTAAATATTATTAGGGTTTTGATAACAACAACTCGTAGGGTTATAGTTAAAGAAACATACATATGCTAAAGATGTAACAAATTATGCATGTTTTATTCTCTTAATCACGGTACTTAGGGAGTTAGGGGTACCTTTATCAAATACATTAATTTTGTGTCATGAAATTCTCAATTTAAAGGAGTTTTTTAACTTTTAACATCAATGTGACAAGGATGCACGATTTCGAGTCTCAACTTTTATTGCCTGTAGGTGAGAAAAGTTCCTAAATGTTCTTGTCTTAATCGGTTTATGTATAAGCAGAATATGTTTGTTCAAAAATCTGCACATCTGCATCGTGGTTGGCATCCAGATCCCCAGGGAGTGTATGAAGCTTTTACAATTGGAAATCTGTTTATACACGTTAGCTTATAAATCCGAATCAACGAATATCTGCAATGTATTCAAAAAGGTGTAATGAGAACATTTGTTAAATCAAACAAGGATGTGCATAGCTACTAGCCAACTAAGGTATTCCAAAGGGTGCTTGACAAAACAGATTGTGATTTTTTAGAGACAAATATTCATATTTGAAGAGCAGGTAAGAAGTTATGGCAAGAAAACTAACTGTTTATGGTAAATGTAAGATTATGAACCATCTCTATCTATACAAATGGTTATATGATTAACTAATCCTGATTCTCATGCTTAAAGATCCTCATATGTTATATTTGGAAACTGGGAGGATGAAAATGATGAGCAAGTTTGGATAAAAAACAAAGCGAACTGACCTCTAGATCCGGTAAAGGGTCATGAGTTTTTTTCTCCGTTGTGTCAAACACTGTAATACCTGTTATTTTCTGCACTCCAAGTCTGGCAGATATCAGATTCTGCCGTGACAGGAAGAGTTAGAAATCAAGCAGAGATAAAAAAAATCTCAAAGGTCTTTAGAAATGTAATTTTGGACTAAAAAAAGGGTTTACTTTAAAGGAAGTAATATGAGAAAGGTAGTTAAAGGTATTACAATTGTTGAATTTACCAGTTGAAACTCCAAAGATGCAAATGCCTCCACCACGGGTAGATCCTGTAGACATGTGTGTAATATAATTATTTGCCAGGGGTATAATTGAACAAAGCTACTCACGAGCTAACCGAGCTTGGATCATTAAAGCTTGAAACGAGCTGAGTCTGAAAAAGCTTGAGCCTAGACTGTACTCATTTACTAAACCAGCCCGAGATCAAGTCTCAAAAAGTGGGATCGTTTAAGCTAGTATTATGTATTATATAATTTATATCCTATATTTCTTTATCTATATTCACATATACATATATTTTATGTTTCTATATTTTAACTCCACAGGCCCTGCTCAAGCGGGATTTGTGTATTGTTATGGCTGTTGATATATTACCATTATCGAAAAATTCACATTAATACCAGATCCTAAACGAGTCAAGCCCGAGCTTAACATATCTTAAATGAGCTGAGCTCAGGCTCAACATCACGAGCTTGAAATAAGCTGAGCTGGTGTTTGAGCTTAATAACCTGGCTTGGGCTGGACTAATTTACATCTTTGTTATTTGCTACAAACCCACGGTTTTCTCAGATAAAGATTCTATCTTTTTGTGGGTCCCAATTATACAGAATGAAGGAAATTAAGATGCGAGTATGGGTCTCATTTATGAAATGAAGATATTGTTTACAATATGCAGAAGGGAAAGAAAGAAAATGATACAAATAAAGAGAGCCTTGGTTTCTAAATCATCAAGATATGAACCAGAATAATGCACGTACATTTACTATAAAACTTTAAAGTCTAATCAGGAAAAGACCACAAATAAGAGGATAGAAAGTCAGCATATACGTGTCATTGAAATACAATTGAACACTTGGTACGAACCATTTTTTGAAGTCCACTAATCATAACAGCCTTTTCCTCCTTTGGATCACTGAGCGACAACCAAACCTCAAAGGGCCCGAGATTCTTCCCAGTCAAATTTGTGAGGCTCAAGTGTACCTAAGAAAGATTTAGATAGAGATAGAGGTGCCAATTTTGACCCTATACTTCGTCTCTAACCGGTAAAAGATTTAAAAAATTGATTAGACTGGATTCAAAATTCACCCACAGTGTAATAAACATGTAATAATATAGGGTTAGGATCCTCTCATGTTTAAGTCAAACATTACTCATCATGTTCTCTCACAAACATAAGAGTGGACCCTACAAAGGGACCCATTCATGACTAATATAAGGGACCTACTCTCATGTTTGTGAGAGAACATGATGGATCATGTTTAATTCAAACATGAGAAGATCTTAACCCAATAATATATAATTATGAAGTTTCATTTTCAAGAAAAGAGTGAAAATGGGCCAGCCTGGCACTTTCAGCCCATTCTAAAAGTACCTGTTTTGACCCGATATCTGACCCACCGACCCACCTATTGTGCCGTCTCTAGAAAGATTGCTAGACGAGTAGGCAATAGGCAAAACAAGTAAGAAATCAAACACTGTAATGGAGTGTAAGGGTGAATTTTGACAAGCAATCAAAACCTCGTGCATATGGATTATAAATAGGGCCAAAAATGCCCAAAATAAAGCATGGACGTTTAGCAACCAACTAAATAGTAAAGCTATTCTTAACAAATAATGTATCTTTAGTGGGGGAAACCAATTAGTTATAAAAATATTCTCTCAAACTAGACAATTAGACGTGCATACATATAATACAAACCTTGAAAAAATTACACTTACGGGAAAGGGTTTTTCTAAGATGATAACAGATGGCACTTGCACTGCTTTCAGATCAATCTCTTTCCGCATGACAGGCTACACAATGATGAGAAGAGTAATCAGATCCCGCAAAGAACTCATAAGCTAGGCCATACATGATACATCATTCAACAAACAGTAACATATAAACCAAGTTTTTGTTTCTGGTTGGTATTACAAATTTACAAGTGGTCAGGCTCTTTTGTTCTTGAGTTCAAGTAACATGATGAAGCTCGTTTCAAAAGAATCCCAACGTAGCATATCATGTGATATACATAACACTAAAGATAATATAATGGTTTGAAAAAGAAAGCTAGTCTGTGTTGAAGATGTGTTTACTTACATTGCCAATTATTTGTTGTGTTTGCAGGCGCCCAGGTTCACCCAAATTTGTGCGCCATGTAATCTGAAGTTTACCAAGGACATTACTCCCCTCAATTTTTGTTGGTGCAGGTGACATTTTCAGTGCATAGAGAAAGTTGTATATTCCTCCTCCTGATCTAATAAGAATAGGTGGTTTGAATATTTCTCTGTAACACCAACAATTATATAATTGAACATTACTTCGACATCATGTTAGATTGTAATAATTCGGAGTGTTACTATTTGTCGCATCACCTAGCAAAACCACCCTTCTCTGAATCGGAATGGTGAGGATCAGCTTTAAGTATTGTTGCACTCCACTGTGGAGCTGGCTCAAACTCCACTTGGTCCATAAACAGGTTCGATTTTGTATTATTTTCTAGACAAGTCTCCAGAAAAGTAGTTTCCTGATATGAGAAAGTCACATGTAACTTTCAAAAAATGAAAATACGCTGGTTTCTTGCGCATGAACATGCATGGAAAACATTCACATCCATTATTAGGCGTGGATGGTTGGACGTCAAACGGGTTGTGGTCAAAACAGGTAATATTAAACTCATGTCAAAATAAGGTAGGTGCGGTCGACCCTGCAACACTGTTTGACTGTCCAACATTTTATTTAACTTCTAGAAATATATAACTAGTTTGAATAACTATAGTAACACTTTGGGCACTTTTAGCTATGTTTTCAAACTTGGCTCATTTGACCTTTTTAGCTATAATATAACTCAAAAATTGCTGTTAAAAAAAAAGAAAGAAATTGCCACCTCTATTGTTCTACCTATTATTATCTTGTATGCAGGAAGGCTTTAAGCATATATATTGTGTTCAAACATGTATGTATGACTAGTAAAATCAGGCATCTTGGCGAACCCACATTATGTGTAGAATCAGAAAGTATAAGGCCGTGTGGTACAAGTGTTTGCAGTGAAAAATGAACAAATAGGATATTGTTTATAATTCTCTCTTAATAAATGAATGAAACATCAGCTATGGATAGACACATAACATAGCCACGTAGGCAAAACGTAGACTTACGCTCATATATGTTTAATCAATGCCAAACCTACCTTCACAACTCGGACCTGCATAACATAGTACATCAATTATTAATATGTTTGGAACTGTAACAGGTGCATCAAAAAAGCTAATATGTTCCCTTCTGCTTAAAGTTATCTGATTATTTGTGGGTTAAATAACCAGTTTGATACTATTTGCAACAAATCTGATTATTATTATTATAACTAAATGGTATAGTATAAATACTTTGTCCTTATTTGTATTTTATCTACTACTTCCTAGTAATAATGAAAACTCGTCACCCAGATAAGTCATTACTACAATTTCAAGCTGCGGAAACACATCCAAAAGAGTTCAACGAAGTTTTGTAACAGCTGGTTATTTTTATTATTGAGTAAGGAACAATCACTTTCGGAATGCATATCCAAAAGATTTTAAGCCACTGATTATCTGATCCAGACGGTTCAATATCATATAATCAATTTCAGATTACACATTAAAACACCAAAGAAGACTTGATTGACAGAGTGATACATACCTTTGTCCTAACAGAAAGGGGATTTGAAACCATGAACTTGAAATACTGTGGAAGATACTTGCGCTCAGCATCACCATCATAATACAGAGCAGTGCAGACCAGTCTGAAGATTGTGAAGCATATATAGATGGTGAAACTATAAGTCTAGAACAAAATTTTACTATAAGTTAAAAGGAAAACAATATTAAATATAAATAACTCTTGGAATATATCATATATATGACCTACGTGTGTGCACCAAGCTCCTTCACATCATGTTCGACAATGAAATCATAGCGCCCTCCTGCTCGTATACTTTCAACAGGTGATTTTGTTGTATCTAAAAGCAGTATCCTCTGCCTTTCTGTTTGTATTTCAGACTGCAGTTGTTTAGTCGAATTTAATACTTCTTTCAAGTGAATATTTTCTTCAACAATATAAGCAAGAAGAGTGAACTAGCTGATGATTGCTTTTGAATTGATTAAATCATATATGGGATCAATTTTAATAATCAAAATACATGTAAAATAACTGTCACCTTGATTACTATATCCCTCGCATCAAAATTTGAGCTGTTGTTGATGCTTATATAACTACAAAATGTCTCCCCAAGATATATTGCCCTACAATCAACACTCATAGATACCAAAACTTTACCAAAATCATAAATTTTTCTGTCTCCAAAAATTAGTCATATGTGGTCATGCAATTAAGGGTGTTTGGATATGCAGTTTCAGAGGTGATCATAGCAATGTTCAAGAATGAAGACACCGATAAGCTTTCCACAAGGTGATTAAACTATTAAAGTTAAAGATTACAGTTAACTAATTTTACATTTACTATAGAAGTCATTTTTTGTAGCCACAGCTTCCAATCACTTTCTTATAACATTTTATTTGGCGTTATAGATAATAATATATATTCTCAATGATAACATTAATGGTATTTGGATTGGCTTATTAAAATTTTGTGATAGACTCAAAAGCTAGTCAAAAATTCATTTCTGAGTCGCAGTTGTCATCAATAGATTGGAGAAATTTGTTGCTTACGATGTTGAAACTCATGGTAATAGCTACCATTCAAATCGATTTGGAACTAAAAAGTTACACGTCAAGATAATTTTGATAACATGCACTACGAAGAGCAGTGGTGGTTTATCAGCTAATACATATCAAATTTTCATTTCCCTTTATAAGTAGTGAAATTATAGTAATGAGTCCGTAACCCTAATGACGATTAACGGATCGTGTGGGGTATGGGATGAACATATAATTCTAACCCGAATGACTGAGGGAGAACGAGGAGACCAGGGACGCCCATGGCATCGAAATCATCACGTAGGAGGAAGCGATTGCGGTATGTTAGATCGGCGGATGAGGAATCGCTGGAGGCGGAATGCGAGCGGAGGAGTTGGCCGGGGACGGCGGAAGGGCTGTCGAACAAGTCCTCTCCGACGACGAGATCACAGGGATCGAATCGGAGGGGAGTTTCGACGTGAAACGTGGGACGGCACAACCGCATTACCCTGAAGGCCAGCGAGTGTAACGACTGCGTGCTGCTCATGTCGAAGACGACGGCTGGGGCGAACGTGAAAGAAAATACGAAGTTTAGGGGGATAAAATGTATCAGATAAATACTACAAGGACTGTTTGTAAATAGTATTTGATATCAAACTGCCAAGTAACGACCTATTTATTGTCCTTTTAATGCACAAAATTAAGAACCGATGACCACCAATATATTCGCATGCAATCAATAAATCATGGTCCAAATAATAAATACGAAAATAAATCCATCTTTATTTCTGGATCCATTTCACGAATATGTCAAACACTTTTTGTATTACAGAAAATGATTATGTGTGTAATTTTTAAAATAGAAGTCACACACATTTTAATCTTTATTTTTAAATAGATTCGAACCAATAATCGCAAAAATGTCTTTATAATATCTTAGTATTGTTTGGTAAGATATAAAGTGTGTATTAACAAGCTGTTAAAATGAATAAAATATCATTGACTTGAAGTGTTTATAATATAATTAACAAGCTAACATTTTTTTATAATAAGGTATACCAGAATTATATATGATATTTACTTTTTATTAACCATTTTAATCGGTTAATCTTGTAAATATTAAATTTTTAACCGTATAAAACCTAGAAAGATCGATAAATTTAAACTTTTTTTGGTCATAAAGATAAAATCTTCTATTAGGAATGATTTTATTATATATATATTTTTGAACAACACCTAAATTTACACCACTTTGTCCTTAACGGGATTTGAACCCATGACCTTTAGTCAATGGGCGCCACACTAGAATACTTAATGATTATCACTAGGCTACAACCTAAGTGACAAATATATATTTTATATATTTAAATAAATAATATTTATATGAATTTTGAAAAAGAAGAAAGACGAACCTTATATTTGAAGTACTTAAACTTAACCTTATATTTGAAAGAAAGAAACATTGAAAGAAAGAAACATTGAAAGAAACAGCGGCTGCGTTCGAACAAAGCACGAATTTACTGTAAATGTTGTTCCTACGGGCGTAGTAGGATGTTTCTACGGCCGTAGGAGCTTGTTAGTATTACTGCGTTCGTAGGAAATGGTTGCTACGGCCGTAGGGTTGTGTTTGAGAGAGTTACCACCTACGGGTGAAGGAAACGAGACTACGGGCGTGGGTACATAACCTACGGCCGTAGTTACCCAAAGGATACCTACTACGGGCGTAGGGTATGGTCCCTACGGCCGTAGGTCATGGTTCCTTGGCAAGACTTTCTACGGGCGCAGGGTATATCCCCTACGGCCGTAGGAGGTGTTGGAAAGACGTCCTGCGGGCGTAGGAACATGTTCCTGCGGCCGTAGGAGGCTGTCAGAACTCATGTTGACCTTTTGTTGCGACAACTGTTAGTGCAGTCAAATGTAGTGTATACTAAGTAGTGTCTGAATCTGTATCTATTGTGATAGGTGATTCGGACGATTCTGTGTGCTCTTGGGATTCCAGCATTCATATCTGCCTCTTGTAATCTCGAGGTGAGTACCGGTTTCCCATGAGTCTCAGTAGGTAAGTTATCTGTTGTACATGTTGACACGTGATTGGTGTATTGATACGTGAGACACGAGGTATGCTATGATAGAGTTATACACGCATGCTTATTGTTGATATGAAAGATATTGTTATGATTATATGCGTGCATGAACTGGATCCTTACTGGATCAACTATTTATTTATGAGATATTGTCCGGACATTGAACGAAAGAACTACGGAGGTCTGTCAGGTATGTTGGAACCTAGAGGGGGGGTGAATAGGTTCTTTAACTTAGTTTACCAATTTTTCACAAATAAAATTTGTAAGTTGTGATAAAAAAGATTTTTCTTGAAGTTTATAACACAACAAATATATATACTTGAAATAAAGAGAGTAAGGGTAGAGAGATATCACCAATTAGTAGACAAGAGATTTATAGTGGTTCATGCAAGTGTTAACAAACTTGCACTACATCCACTCCTTGGCCTCACCCACCAAGAGTTTGCTCCACTAGCTTCTCTCTTTGAAGGTAGAGATAAACCTTTTACACTTCTCTTTTTCACTTGCAAGAATTAACACTTCAAACTTGCAAGTAAGGTAAAGATAACCTTGCTTCACTCTAATTCTATAGGCTAGAGTTGATCCTCACTTCACTCTAATTTGAAAGGCTAGAGTTGATCCTTACTTCTCTCTAATTCTAAAGGCTAGAGATGATCCTTACTTCACTCTAATTTGAAAGGCTAGAGTTGATCCTTACATTATTACAAAATATATGAATGATGTTGTAATGTTTGAACTTTGATGGCTTTCACTCTTGCTTTGAACTTGATCTTGAAAGATTGAATAATATCAAAGTATATGAGCTCACAAGATATGAATATATGTTATGTGTTTTTGCTGTGCAAGAGGTGAGTAATGAATGAGGTTTGAGTTAGTTTAAATAAGGAAAAAGGAGTGAGCTCAAAAAGTGTCCAGACATAACTTTTTGAGCCTTTCAATTATAGACGTTGGACTTTATTTAAAACCATACTCAACTCATTTTTACCATAAAAATCAACTGAAAAGTAGATGTTCAAAAGGTTGGTTGATCCCATACTTCTAATGTTTGAATTTAAACACAAAAATGGAAGTTTGGAAACCAATACACAAAGCATGTTGGAATTTTACCCCTTTGGGAGATTCCTTTGCTTAATATGGTTGTGTATTGTTTCAAAGTGGGATTGTGTTTGGTATTTGCTAAAATGCGAAGTCATAGATTAATTCAACCAACACAAATAAGTTTGTTAATTTTTATAGAAGTTTTTATAAAAATGATTTTATAAAAGACTTAAACTTGTTTAATTTATTATTCTTGTAAGCTCATATTTTCCAAACTCTTGTTTGTAGATTTCTTCGTCATCGGCTTTGAAGAATTAATCTTCACTTGTTGAGTACAAGTTCGGCTGACTTCAAGAAGGACAATGTTTAAGAATTTTGAGCTGTGCAGCGACGGTTGATTCACGGCCGACCGTGGGATCGACCGTGAAGATTCCTTTATCTTGATTTCTTCTTTTCTTGTTGAATTGAAGTCTTCAATTATTTGTTCTTCACTTAATCATTAATTTTAGGTTTTTTGATCTTTAAAGAATGTAGCATATGAACATATGAATAAGTTTGATAAGCAATAATATTACTTGTTCATATTTTTATCATCATCAAAATAAGGAGTGCATTTCTTAATGTGTGACCATGTATGCACTAACAAGGTAGATGGGTGATAATATCTGGCTGGGTTCCCAAGGTCCTTAGGGACTATGAATTGGGGAACTAACGGTACTCAGGAATGTACGCTTGGGTATGGCTCTGCAGGCCACCGTTCCTCTATGGAACTGGGTTCCTTGCTTAGGCTGGAACCAGCATGATAGACAGAGTGTACCACGTGAACTGCTCTTCGCTCCCCCACTGGTGCAAATGGTTGCGGCTGATTCCCCGGCTTGGGTTGTTGAGCGGGGTTGACTCCCCTGCAAGATATGACTCTTGCTGACATGATTGGCGTGCCGCAATATGATAGGATAGCCCTGTGTGCTGTTCTGATACATGATATCTTGCTTATTGATGCTTATGTGTAATTGGTGCTCACTAGTTAGTTGTAGCTAACGGTGCAAGATTTCCCTTTTTCGCAGGTTGATGCTAGAAGCCTGGTGAGGCGGGTACTGGTGGTAGTATTTTGTTGTAATTATCTTTTGGGGAACACGTGGTTGTACTTATGGATCCGGTGGTCGGAAACTAGTTGGTAACACTTGTAGTTTACGAACTTGGCTAATTCTTTTGGTGTAATTAAATAGCCGAGTCAAACGATGTTGTTTTTGTAAATGGTGTTTTATTCCGCTGCACGCTTTTGATAATAGTAGTTTAAGAAGTTTAAATTAACCCTAATTTTAAGTTCGTTAGTGGTGACGTTACATGATTTGCATTTAGAATCAATCTGTTTCTATTTCTTGTGCCAATGCCATGACTATTGCACATATAATTAGCTCTTTATTTTGCTTAGTAGGTTTTTATAGTGCTTAAAGTTTTTAGTTAGTATATATTTTGCTTCCACAGTGTGTTTTATAATTATATTATTTGTATTGTTTTTAAAAACAGGGATGCTTCAGAATCTACAATATCGAACAACTCCAGGACATGCTGTAAGTTTTTTTTGCTTGATTTGAACTTTGTCATTGTAACATTAATATGTGATTGTTTTATGGGAAATTGTAAGGGAATAGCAACTTTGCCATTCTCATTTTATGTTGCCTTCTGTTTTCAGGAATATCATGGGGGGAAGCCCTGAATGGGATAACCGTATGATGGATTCTTTGAAGAATTTTGATATTAGCAGTCCTGAAGTCAAGGAGCAATTTGGTAAGTTTGCTATCAAATTGTAGAATTAATGGGGTGTTTTTGACGACCCTACTCAAATATCAAAATTCAAACCACTCTGATCCAAATTGTTATGGGCATACCATGGTTTATTATATGTAGAGGTGGCAAAATGAGTGGATCGGCTAAGTTGGGTGGTGGGTCGAAACTATCTTGTGTAGTTGTGTTAAACAACTAAGTTTTAGTTCGAGTAGAAAACTGTGGAGTCGATTCTGTCTGGTCCACGCATTTTTCCTAATCCATTTTGTTAGATTTAAAAAAACTAATGTTTTAATATATGAATAAAATTATTACATTACTACGGATACAATCTGATTGTTTTTACTAGAGCACTCTAGGAGGTTTTATGCCTTTGAACTTACATTCTATGGTTTTTCTACCCTTTGTGAATAAACATAGCTGAAATAGACTTTTTTTCTTATGTGTAATAGAGTCAAAATGGCCACCTCTAGGCTCTAATGATATGGATTGGGTTGGATAAACTTAAGGAACCAAAAAGTAAGCACAACCTCGAGAATTTTTACGCTTGGTACAGTATAGATAATTCTAGTTCTATATATTATATACCACTCATGTGTACGGATATGAATATCTATTTAAGATATTAGAGGTTTAATATATTATTCTTATTTGTATATTTTATTTATTTAGTTTAATAAAGAGTATTGGAGTATATATTCATGTGTTTAATACAAGATTTATAATTTATAGATCGAAAAATTGACAAAAGTGGTCGAAGATATGGAAAAAGAAAAGGAGATTGAAAAAGAAGAAAAGGAGCGGGAAAGAGCCGCTTATGAACAAAAAAGAGAAATAAAAAGAGAAAAAGAAAGAGAAAGAGTGGAAAAGACTAGCCAAACAATTCGAGGACCACTGAAATGAAACAAAGAGCCCGTTGGCCGAGTTGTTTGCGCAAATCGCAAAATATCAAGAAAAGCGTTAAGAACTAGTTTATTTTGGACTATTATGTTGGATTATTATGAAGTATTAATCGACTAAATGAAATATGTTTGTTAGGATTTGGATCACTTTTTAATATTTATGTTATTTTGTATGTTAATGGTATTTGCATATTTGTATTAACAGGAAAAAATAGAAAATAATAAAAACAAATATAAAAGAAAAATATTTTGTCAATTTTGCTACGGAATTGCGACGGAAGAGATTTTGTCAAAAATGTCATATCCGTCGCAAAATCGACACAAAAGTTAGCCGTCGCAAAAATGTCGCAACACATGCCCGTCACAAAACCGTCGCAACTAATTTTTGTCGCAAACCCGTCGCAAAACTGTATCCGTCGCAAAAACGTCACAGAGATTTAGGTCGTCGCAGATCCGACGCAAAATGACCGACGCATTTCCGTCGCAAAATTTTCCGTCGCAAAGCCGTCGCAACTTGGTTTTCCGACGAGGCTTTTTGGGACCGCTGTTATCCGTCGCAAACAAGGTTTTGCGACGGATTTTGTCGTCGCAAAAGGTGCTGTTTGTTGTAGTGAATTTCTATAGAAAAATTTGTGAATGAGTATATGTGGGTTATGGTTAATCTACAAAAAGTAAAATGGAGAGAAAAACAAAAGAAAGCTTATAAGGAACGGGTAAGACTCAAATGTCTTAAAAGTCACACAGTGTATTTTTTTCAAAAAGTGTTGTTAAAATTTATTTCATAAATTAGATTATTATTGAAATAAAATACATTTAGAATCATGCTTAATATGTTAATTATTTAGCAGGTTTGAATGGTTAAGTCTTTAACTGCTATTTTGATTAGCTAATATCAAATTGATCTCATAAAGCTTACTTGCATAGTTTATGACGTTAAGTCCTGCTATTTTGATTAGCTAATATCAAATTGATCTCATATAGCTTACTTGCATAGTCTTATTTCTATAATGTAATCAGGATAGGCATAATTAAGAATTTATTTAGGGTGGGGCTGTGCAATGCACAACCAAAAGATCTACCTAGTACTAATAAATTAATATAAGCTGTCCGACTGAAAACCTTCTGGTCCACCAAATTTTGTTGAAGCTATGATTGAAAACCCTCCATGGCTCCACTCATGTCACTTGTCCACATCCAAGTATTCCTTAGAAAGAAACACGATAACAAACACCATGAATCAAATTATTTAAAATCTCGAAATAAAAGAAACAAAATTCCTTAATCAAAGATTCTCCTTAGTGTGGGAAGAGTTTTTTTTTCTTAGCTTAAAAAAACAACTATGTCTCGTTTGTTTCGTAAAATAAAATAAAAAAAAATAGAATTAAAATCAATTATGTATTATGTTACGTATGGTTAAACTTATTTTTGAATATAATTTCACTTTTTAAAATGTTTACTTTCCTCAAATAATAGAAAATCCATTCTATAGCTTTTTATTTTTATTTCGAGTCATCGATGTCTTATGAGTAGGTTCACATGACTCATCTGCATATAATTTGTACAAATGCAAATATTTCTACGTACGGATCATGTGACAAGTTGTCATTCATACGTCATATAACTACAAGTTGTTTTCTAAATGCTCATTAGTTTTATTTTTATATGATTTGTGTAAAAAGATAACTTTAGAGAAAGAAAAACTGAAGAAACGATGTGTAATTTTTAGATGAAATGTGGTATTTTTCAATATTATTACTTAATTTCTAAACCTTATTATTAAAAGAAAGAAAAATGGTGGGAACAGAGAGAGAGAGAGGCAGCGGAGGAACATGAGAACCACGCTATGACCATTTCTTTCACGCGCCTACAACAACATAAAAACTATTCAAGAAATTGGAAAATTTGAGCACGCATCCGCCAAAAAAAATTCCCCGATCAATCTACTTCGTTGAAAAACCAGGCACTAATCGGTTGGAATTCAACTACAAGAGCCGATAATGCTCGTGTTATTTTCCAATCGTCGTCGTTGATAGTTCCGGTATGCTCCGATCAATTCTCGAATAAACGGTAACTTCTCAGTTTGTTTTATAAGTGTCTTCTTGTTAGCAAGTTGTTTAAGTTAGATAATTATGAATCTCAGCTTGAATTTGCTTTCAGGAGCCTGTTCGTGTAGAATTTTAGTGATTTACTTAAGATATTGTATGATTCCAGTGGTAAATGACTAATCTGGCTTTTAGATTTTGAATACAAAAGCTGGATAGCTGGCCGATGTGATTAATTTGTGTCGATTAGTCAGAAACTTAGCATGAACGAAAACTCAGGTTTCTTTTAAAGGTCACTTGCAATAGGTCTCAGTTTGATTTCGTTGGGTTATATCAGGTTATGGATTGTTGTTCTAGTTTTGCTAATCTTCAGTAAGAAATTGTTTTGTTCAACCTAAATGTGCTGCAGTCGATCGTATTAGGACACCTAAAACCCAATAGTTTAGGAAAAGAGAAAAAAAGCCGAATTGCTTTATCTGAGCATAAGAAGGTACTGTCAATTGAAAACATATTTAGCCAGATTGTAACCTGGCTTGATACAGCCTGGCTGTTGCGTGATTTTATTTGTCGAACTTTCAAAAGATCTCCTTTTGTACAGGTGAAAGTGTGAAACCAACAAATTTAGAGCAAGGAACAACTTTAGTGCATAAGGTACAAGGGATGTGAATCAACTAAATCAACTATGTTTCTGGAAAACTGGAAATGGTTTACCATTAAGAATCTATACACAGGAATATCAAATTTTAGCTGACTTCTTGTCCCAAAAAACAAGAAGAAGAAGAAGAAGAAGAAGAAGAAGAAGAAGAAGCTTCTGATGTATTAATTTTTAAATAGGAGGAATTGACCTCTGGCACATCATTAGGACTTTTTTCATTGCATAGATTACATTTTTAAAAAAATAGCAAAAAATGAGCCATTTTGGTCAAATTTGTCATACACCATGATTTCTTTTTGCATTTACATTGCAAAACTTGAACAAAACTGCCCAGTCTTGCAAGTTTGTTCTTTATATGCTTTCATAAGAACATGATTAGTTAGCAAGAAAACGTCATTGATAACACAACGACTTGGTTTTCTAGTTTTGTGGCTCCAAGGGTTCTTTATCTTGATGAAAGTCATGTCAATGAATGGTTCTTAAATGTGGATGCTAACTCCCCTTAAGTTTCCATTCCTTCTTGGAACTGTTGTAATGATTGTATGTGTTTCTTATAAGAAGGTCATGCTTATGTTTATATACCTTGATCACATTTGCGCTAATAATGATTCTGTTTTATTTTACAAGGTTGAGCTTTAGACGACAAGCAGTTGTAAATCAAGCCGACATGAGTTGTAGCTGCTTTGGTTCCTCACGTGTACAAAAGAAAGAGACAAGTGCTCATATTGATTTGGAAGGCAGGGACTTAATCTTGTCTTCTTTCCAATATGAATTTCAATAATTACTTTGTCGTTATCTATAATATCTCATATAGTGGAGTCTTACCAGATAACTGTAAAGCTGATCTTAAGTTGTTACACAGGTCACTCTCTTGAAAATGTAAGAAAATTTTCATACAAGGAATTACAACAGGCAACATATAACTTTGATCGAAGTACCAAGATTGGGCGTGGAGGCTTTGGAGTGGTTTACAAGGTACTAATTCTTTTTAAAGTTCTCCATAAATCATTAATTCGTGATTTTTTCACCACTTTGTTACTTTCTATAATTTGTTTATCAAGATTTTTCATAAAGTACTAGCGAAATTTCACTTGCAACATTCCAAAACATCTTCGGTACCATCTTATATCGAAAAATTAGCCAGCAAAAGAAGTTATGCAATATTGTTTATGTGTGTTTATGTTTGTGCCTCAATGATTTTAGCTCACAGACCATAGTTGGTAAAAGATTAGTATCGTCCTGTTTATGGGGTATTGCTCCAGGCGCGATAAACTTATGAATAGGTTGACTTTGTATCTATGCATCATTGCTAATACGAAGTTGATTACAGTACAAGTCCTTTTGAACCAGTAGTTAGGCAGAACATGTGATAGGAATAAGAAGCACAATTAGTTCTATTAGCTTCTGTTGAGTTAATAACATGAAAAAAACAATATACCTTGACTTCAAACCTAAATATTAGAGGTGGCGGAATGGATGGTTCAGTAATTGCAATATACTATTGCTTTTCTTTAATCAAAAAAATGCTGTGAAGTCTCATTTTTTTCATGAAACACTTATATATTCTGCCAACTGAATTACTTCAGATTCTAAAATTTGTTTTTTGCTCTGTCAACTTATGCTTTCTAAAAAAAATAGGGAATCCTCAAGGACGGAACACAAGTAGCTATAAAGACACTTTCTGCTGAATCAAAGCAGGGAGTTCGCGAATTTTTAACAGAGATCAATACGATATCAAATGTCAGACATCAAAACCTCGTTGAGTTGATTGGATGTTGTGTTGAAGGAACTCATCGTATTCTAGTCTATGAATTTTTAGAGAATAACAGCCTTGACCATGCAATTTTGGGTAAAACATGAATTCATTAACATGAAAAATGGATAAAATCATAAAACAGCAACCTATTTCTGTTTATTTCTGTGTTAAGCAATTTACTTTTCTTTTACTGAAAATAGCAGACTACTACTAATTTTCTTTCAAATTAGACAATGTACTTTCTTTCTTTTTTCCCCACAAAATAACAATATACTGTATATATCACTACTACAAAGATAAAAGTATATTGGTCCACATGGAAGAAGTCAGAAGTAGGTTGCTATTTTCTGTAATAAACAAAAAAAAGTAAAATTGTCTTACTATTACTAGTTTATGTAATTTTCCCTTTTAAATAGGTACCAAGTATGTTGAAACTTTCTTACAGGTAAAAAAAACTTTGCCACAGAGCTTGACTGGAAACGAAGATCCAGAATTTGCATCGGTACAGCACGAGGTCTTGCATATCTTCATGAAGAAATTGAGCCACATATTGTGCATAGAGACATTAAAGCTAGTAATATACTTCTAGACAAGGACTTCAAACCAAAAATTGGAGATTTTGGATTGGCTAAACTTTTTCCTGATAGCATCACTCATATAAGCACGAAACTAGCAGGAACAACGTGAGTCTTATTTATTATTGACAGGGAATTGTTTCATAACCTTAATGAGTAACTTCTGAGACCAACCTCGTATTGTTGTTGCAAAAATATCACCCTTCTTGTAAATACCAAAAGGAACACTATAGGCTGCAAGGATTAACAGCTGTAGATGAAATTTGTCCAAATTTTCATTCTCGCAAAGTGTAGATGTTTCTCTTGTAGTTGTGCAAGAAGGGTGGTTTATATGCAACAAATATTCAAGTTGGTTTTAAAAGTTCATAACTCTAATCAAAATCGTTGAACATACCATCGCATGAAGGCTAAATGGTAGGTTGACTAGAAAATCTTAGAAGAGTCCTGGGTTCAGTCTTTGCTAGGTAAACATCTTGCATGGCCTGGAGGAGTATAGGAAACAGCCACGAAAATGTACATTAGATTATAGCTCGACTCCCCCGGGGAGTCTGCTAATCAGGATATCCCTTTAAAAAAAAATTGGCCAAAACATGCACTTCCTGCTATTGCGTTTTTTTAAATCGTTGTACCTGACTTGTCGTTGCATACATAATCATTTTCTTAAAATAACACTTTTGCAACATAAAGTAATTTGAACAATAAATGCCTAAGTATGTTGGTTAACACTTGTGATCATTAGGCATAACTTTTCTTCTTACAACATGAATTTTGCTTGATGAAGTTCCTTTGTGTTTCCTTCAGTGGTTATTTAGCCCCTGAATATGTACTGGGTGGCCAGTTGACACTGAAAGCCGATGTTTATAGCTTTGGGGTGCTTGTTCTTGAGACAATAAGTGGCAGAAGCAGCTCACTATCAGGCTGGGGTGCAACACAGAAACTTCTATTGGAATGGGTAATAAGGCGTTTTCTATTCAACACACACCTTCACTGAATCACAACATTGATGCTTTAAAAAAGACTTGAGAATGCTCACAAGTCACCAGGTTCATGACTAAGGTTTAAACTTGTGTCAGCCTTCTTACTAGTAATTTAGGTTGCGCTTTTGCCCATCAACTTTACAATGAGTCAATTTGGGTCATATGTCAAATGGATCAAATTCAGAAACTTAGCTAACATGAAATGGGTCAAAATTGCCCTGACTAAATGTTTGCAACTTCCTAATTTGCTTTATTAGATAATTTTAGATTAATTATTTTAACAATAACAATGATATTTAATACAGGCATGGGAACTCTACGAAGAAGGAAAACTCCTAGAGCTCTTGGATCCTGACCTTAAAACGTACCCCGAGGAGGAAGTCTTAAAGTACATAAAGGTAGCCTTGTTTTGCACTCAAGCAACAGCAAACCGAAGGCCAATGATGAGCCAAGTTGTTGACATGCTCACAAGAAACATTAAACTCAACGAAAAAGAGCTTACACCCCCAGGATTCTTCCAAGATTCTAAGGATAACAAAAAAATATCTGATGCTTCCACGAGTCGCCAGATGAGTTCTTTCCCTACCAGCATTACACAAGTAATCCCTAGATGAAATCAACATTAAGAATTGATAGATTGTACGGTTAGAATCACACGGGAATACATGATATTAGCGTGGGAGTGCGTCTGAGGGTGTTCCTAGGATTTTATTATACTCTTTGTACTACTTAATCATATGAGGATTATAGAAGTTAGGTAAGACAGGATAACTGTCTTGACTGTCATTTATAGCCTTTTGTGTGGCCAATCGGGGAAAGAGGATTCATGTGTCAATGGCCTTTTTGGCTTTGGGTATAGGGTTCGAAACTCGGAAGATTGAATTAATTTGTAAAATATCGAGTTGATTATGAGTTATTTTGTATAGCATAACCCTTTATTGAAAGGAACTGGGTTAATATGGTATGCACAGGATTTATTATTCTCACCTTTGTGTATGTCTATGCAGAGTTAAGGGGTATTTGGATGTGTCACAAACTCGAGTATTGCGACTTTGCTTGAGATTGTTCAGATAACTAGACTTGTGAACATTTGAATGAGTTCTTGCAATAAAATAGATAAATAAATATAAAGTTGTTTGATTTTTTTATTTTTTTTGAACGACAATAAAGAGGAACTTAGGGAGGAGCTTCGGCTACGCCATCACCCCTCCACAAGAACCTCGAAAATTTTATTAATCACAAAATCTAGCCAGAAGCTAGATTCAACAGTAGAAACACAAAACAACAATAGGCACAAACGAGAACAAACAAATTTTAAAAACAATCCAAAGGTCTCGAACACCAAACGCTCCATTTATGTTTGAAAAAATCGTCACCCGACCGCTGTTTAATCCAAAAGAATGAGAAGGTGGCTGCATTCCGTCTTTTCCAAATTACCCAAAAAAATGAATAAAGAACACTTAGGAAGGCCCTTTTCTTGTTATCCTGTACATCGAAGGCCAAGTAAAGATATGCGATAAGGGCTCATCAGCACCCACTGAAGTGTCTAAACCCCACCATTTCCAGATTTGTAGCAGGACTTTGTTAGCAAAACAGCGTTTATAAAATAAATGTGCCTCACATTCGTCCTCCATTTTATATAATGAGCAGACCAGAGAAGAAAGATTTAAACCTCTCTTCTGTAAGTTAGTACATGTGGCATGGAAGCAGATTCTCCAAGCCAGTATGTTAATTTTAGATGGAACCAAGTAACCCAATCGAACGGACCAAAACGAGGAGCCTTCAGATTAAAGGAATCAAACGCCTTCCTAAGAGAGGACACAGTAAAACAGCCCGATGGCTCAATTGCCCAACGCCATTCCGACTGATGATCACCATCTATCCTCCTGTGCTCGAACCAGCAAGCCAACGGGATTATTTATATTGCTGAAATCTTTGTGGATTTTGACAATTTTCCTCCATGAATTGATTGCACCACCCTTTTCCAAAGAGACTACTCTAAACCGCCATTGCCATTTGGCTAGAAGTGCCAAGTTGAGAGCTTTCAGGCTTCCAACTCCAAGGCCGCCCTTCCTTTTATCCGATAACACCAAGTCCCACATCGTCCAAGCAATCTTTTTCTCACCATTCTTGCTGCCCCAGAAGAAGTTAAGTCGCATACTTTCCAATTTCCCAAGTACCTTGGTTGGGGCTTTACAAAGAGTATGATCTGAATACACTTTTGATTAGAGTCAATCTGCCACCGATAGATAATGACCCAAGCGCTGAGTTTGTTTATTGACAATAGGGTGGGTCCCAAAACTCAGCTTTGTTCATAGCTACTCCAACAGGAACACCCAGGTATTTGAAAGGAACTAGTTTGATTACTATTCAGCTTTAACTTAGAATAGGATGTAAGCTTCTAGTAGATTAGCATCACCAACTCCCCAATTAGAATCAAAATTATTTTAATCATTTTTCCATTTTCATTCATTTAAAGTGTACTTGGGTGTAAGTAATCATTTTGTTTTAATTCTTGGATGTTGCAATAATCATTTTGAAAAGATACTAACGCTCTTAACCTTGACTGTTTGTTATCACAAATCTCATTTTGATATTTTACAGCTTAAAAAATATTTAAATTTTTGAAAGTATATAGAAACAATAATTGAAATAAGCTTACATATCAAAAGCGAGATCCTATTGAACTCGAATGATTAGCCAAACCTTGTCTCGATGTTAGGAGCAGCAGTTTTAGAGAATGGTTCACGCTTACCTCTTAAGAGGCTGAAAATTTGCAGCTCGTAAGTGTTTTCTTTCTTTGTTTTATAGTGAAACTCATACACCCTTAAATATATTTTTAAACTTGGATCTTGTTTATTATAAGACCTAAATCAAAAACAATAAGAATCACCTTAAACATTAGATACCGTTAAACTAATTTTTTCTTTTGTAAATAATGTATCATATTACTAAATGATGATGTGAATGTGAATGTGACATTATCACAATAATAAAATTTATCAGGTGGTTGTCATTTAGAAACAAATTTCTTGAATTTTTTTTTTTGACCAAATCAACTTAGATTGGTGAATTGTGAGCAGCGTGTGTTTCAACACTCAGCTTATCAGCGATTGATTGCTTCAACTTAACATATCCCTAATGATTGTTAGCACCGATCTTAGGTGTGACACTTTATGATTCTCAAACTTCAGTCTTATACTTTAGTATTTCGATTAGTGTTCATACATCTTTAATGTTTTGGTTTTAAGGTTAAATACAACATAAAAAATTTCAAGTATTTACTTAATATATATATATATATATATATAGACAAAAGTTCATGCGAGAACCGCGAGAACCAATCTAAGCCGTCCAATTCTCCCTCCTTCAATGTCATTGCCCACCCATGAATTCCTCACATGCACCCTACCACACCCTATCCCTCCACGCTCTCCATCCATGATACTTCTCATATCCAAGGAACGGCTGAGATTGGTTCTCGCACTAACAACGGTTCTCGCATGAACCTTCCCCTATATATATATATATATATATATATATATATATATATATATATATATATTTATCATTTAGAAATTACATCCAATTATCAGTGTTGATTTTTATTAACATGTAAAACGATCATTTGCTATAATTAAGTACAAAAAAGAAACATCATCTTCTTATCCATAGATTACTCTAAATAAACCTTAAAATATACTTTCAAATATATACACATATAAATGTAGTCAAGACTCAAGAGCGTCATTATTCCTTTCGATCTCTCATCTCCATTTAATTGCACATTTTTAAAATGTATGTTTTATACATCCGTCATACTTTTAGGATGTAGAAAGTATTATATCAAATAAAATAAAAGCTTCTAGTGCCATACTATATATATATATATTACAACTGTATGTTCATATATAATAAAAGGAAAATGAAACCATGTCTCAACAGGAAAAAGAGCAAGCCCTTACACCAACAGTAATAACAAACTCAAAACAACACCCGTTTAACAGTTCTACAAAACATAAGCACCAAAGTCAATTCCACCAATATCAATCCTCTGCATTCACACAGAAGAAAATTATACGCAAAACACAAACTAAACTATAAAACTTTTATATCAGAAGAGGATATATAGGAGGATCTAGAATTTAAGCAGCAGGTTGGTCAACTGGTGCAGCCGCAGCTTCAGCAGTACCGTTTGAGGCAGCCGCAGCTACTGTTTCGGTAGCAGTTGCATCCTTTCCGTCTTTGGCGGCTGCTTTATCATCTTTGCTAGCTTCCTTCCCGTCCTTGGTGGCGGCAGGTGGTGGTGGTGGTGGGACCATGTGGGCTGGTGGGGTGTGCTTCAGCTTCACCAAGATGTGACGCAACCTTGATAGATCAGTGGGTTTTCCAGGCTTGGGTCCTTGAACCACTGTGATAGACGGTTTCTTATCTTTATCTTTCTTCCCTCTCTTTTCTATGTTAGGAACCTCACGAGGAATCAGCTCTGCTATCGCTTTCCAGTACTGTTTATCAGCTTCTTTGTGGAATTTTTCTTGCTTCGCTACATACATCTATTACAGACACAAGATTCATGTTGGAGAACAAGTTTAAAACCCTTGAAGCATTAGATGTTTGTACAGTACTACTCACGAATGGAATTGCAGGTTTTACCCAAAAGAAGATTAGTAAAACAGTTTAGAGGTCACCCAAGGTGTTGTGAAGTGTTTCCAATATCTTAAATTTATTTATATAAAATTGGATCAATGACTTAATAATAGTTTTCGTAATCATATTTGATATACTAGTTAGTCCTCTATAAAGTTATAAAATGTTGTCCAACCCGCCCAAATTTGCTACCTGCAGACTTTTGAAGTTCAATTGAACGATGCACTTTGGAAAACAACTTATGTAAATGACAAAATGATGGTTTAGGGAATTACCTTCTCGCCTTCTCTATTGGTGAGTTTGTTTGTCTCGATGTTTTTCAGTCTCTTTTCATGGAAGGCTTTTATATACTCTTCACCTTCTTGAATGATTTGGCTTCGTAACTCCTTCTCCTTGTTCTCTTTCTCCTCTAGTCGAATTGCATTCAGCCTGGACACATGGAACGTGATGCATGCTAAAACATATTTCTTGTCCAATGAATTCTAATCTGTAAGTCTTTAACTTTCAACTTAGGATGTCCTAAAATTATTAGACTGCTAATCAAATTTCTTATTGTATCATTAAAAAAGGTAGGAATGTGATGGACAAATTTTATATTATCACCCATTCCCCACCCCCTCCCTCTCTTTTCTCCCCCAATTAAGGAAAACCAAAATTTTATTTTGCTATATTATGTGCTTCATCAGCTTCTTGTTATCTTGAGAACCTAGATAATGCATCAGTGTTTACTAAAGTCTAAAACACACTATAAAAAAATAAGAAAGCCACTTGATCAACAACATAAAGACCCCGGAGTCATAAAATTGAACATAACTCTAGAGTTCACATTCCCCTTAATGCATCCTTTACAAAAAAGCTACATCTGGAATCACGTCATTTATCTTCGGAAACACCAGTTGTGAGCAGTGTAACTATAGTGCAAGAAACCGTCACCTAATTACCTTTTACTTTTGACCATTACCGGCAAAGTTTCAACTTATAATTTATAAGACATGCAAATATATTAAACAGGTCTTTAACAGCTAACACCAAGCTCTTAGGTACATGCAATTATACTTTAACAAGACATGCATATATAAGACTCATCCCCACTGATTGAGTTCAAAATTTGTAGCAAGGCTCTCTTCTAATTATATATAATAATCACCAAAACTCTTATTTACAAACTAGGTTAAGTTATCTTCAACACCAAGCCAGATTATGCAATGCACAAATAAACATTACTTATGAAATAACAAAGATTGGTAACATTTGGTTGTCCTATTGACCATTGCCCAGAGTATCTTACTCTCTTTATTCCCTTGGCTACTTTATTACTGTTATAGGCACTAGCTTTTCGTAAACACCTCTCTATTTCTTTCTATATTATGCAATTCATTTTGGACCCCTAAGCCCTCTATATTTTGGGACTTGGGGAAGTACCCTATGCTTATACATTTAAAGCAACTTTGCAAGTATGACGTAAATTGGAAGCTAATAAGAAAGATTATGTTGTTTGCACAATTTATACATCTTGATAAGTTATGTTGCAACGAGTATTAGTATTACTCCATTGATAAGATCTGTTTTCTCTCATGTCCTTTAACCTGCCATCATTCTGATGCTGTCTTTTACTTCCTACTAATCTAAATACTACAATTACATTGCAAGTTTGAGCAGAAAAACATATCAAACCAAATACTTTTCAATAGATAATATAGTACCAATTTGCATCATGTGTAAGTTTCTAAAACATGTATATCAAGATTACCAACATACAGTTTTCTTACTTTTAGTTATCTTGCATATTTTAATTTTATCAATTCCTTAAAGCAGTATTGCTACTATAACCATGAACATATAACTCACTCTGGACATAAATGATATGATTCCACATACTTCCACATAGTCTAGTTTTCGAGATGATTCATTTGCCAGTAATCATCAATAGTTTTCAAGAGATTATGATGGTTTCACGGTTATTTAACCTCGCTAAATCAGGTTTGGCAACAGTGTTCTGATTAGATCTGATGTTAGCTGATCATTTAGGTAAGGTAAGATCTATCATAAATCGAGAACGAAACGCAATAGTATCAACATAAAAACGAACCAGATCCAAAGAATTGAAACCTCACCTCCGCCATTCACGAAGAGCAAATCCCTCTTCTCGCATCTCACTAGGAGGAGGAAGCACCGGTCCATCAGAACTGAAGATTCCGTCAGCATCCTCTCCCGCACCGTAATCCTGGCTCGCACCGTTCGAAATCGGGATAGAAGAAGAACCAAACGGTGAGGAGGTCGGGGGCGGCTGGGAAAACGGATCCGAATCCTGATTGGAACCGAAACCATACGGATCTGGACTGTCTACAGATGCGTGAGAGACATGTTCACCGTCGGCAGGGAACTGATACGCCGGAGTATCGGCGGTGGAGAAGGTAGAGTATGAATCGTTGTTGTCAAAGTAACCTTCGTCGAATTGACCGGAAGATTGAATCGTCGTCGATTCTTCGCCGTCGACGCTGAACGTATCGAACGACGACATCCCTCTCTGTCTCTCTCTCTAGATTTTCTGCTTTCTCTCTCTGGATTCCTTTCTCAATCTCTCTCAAGCTGTAGATCTCTCTCGTTCCTTAGCCTGTTTTCATGGCTGCCTTTTTATATTCTTTTTTTCTCATTTCTCCCCTTTCTTTCGTGTCCGTAAAATAATCAAGATTTTGATCTTCATTCGGTAATTTAGTTTATTTCCTAATACCCATATTATAACACAAACATTGTTAAATGTAAATTTTAAATATTAATGAAACTTTAAACATATAATAAACTTATATATCGATAATAAATTAAAAATAAATTAGCATTAAAAATAAATCAAAATAAGAAATACCTATTACCTATCAAACACTTAATGCAATAAATGATATATTTTGAAATTTCAGTAAATTAAATGGTAGTTTTCAAAGTTTGATACACAAAATAACAAAAGATGAGAACTTCGATCCATTTTCAGAACTAAATCATTTAGTTTAATCCAGCCCTCTTTTAATGATAACTAGTATTTTTATTCGCATAATGTGGTTGTTTTTTATAAGATGTGTATTTAATCTATCGTTTTTGAATAACATAAAGTAAGAAGAGTATAGTTATCTTTTATCAATAACATGTAAGCTTTATATAAAATTTAATATTAACTGAACACCTTAGTTTGGCGATATTTGAAATTTACTGAACACTATGTGAACTTATATAAGAGTGTGCTTATATGATTAGATTTTGGTCCGTTTCTACCTTAATTAGTTTCGTTTACTAAAAAATTAATTTATGATTATAATTGTAAAATTATTAAAATTAAATTAAATATATAATCCTAATCAATTTGCTGATAATATATATTATAGAATTTTGTAGTTAAGTTAAGTACACTATATTACGGAGTAGTATTCTAAAAGTATATCTATCATATATGATTTAATGAATTCTTTAATATTAGCTAAAAAATACTCATGTACAAGAGTATTTAAAAAAATGGAATAAAATTTTAATGTCCCCAATTTGTACTTTAAATGAGAAAGCATTTTAAACTAAAACAAGCTATTTTGTATCGAAATTAGAGATGTAAATGAGTCGAGCTACTCGCGAGCCATTCGAGCTCGGATCGTTAAAAGCTCGAAACGAGCCGAGCCTAAACGAGCTCGAGCTCGAGCTTAGATTATAGCTCTTTTAATAAACGAGCCGAGCTCGAGCTTCAAAGAGTGGACTTGCGAGCTTAAACGAGCTCCATATATAATATATTTTTTATATTTTATATTTTATATTTTTAATAATAATATATATAGTTTTAATAAATATATCAAAATAATACCCGAGCCTAAACAAGCCTAGCTTAAACGAGCCTAAACGAGCCGAGCCCGAGCTTCATAAATATTAAACGAGCCGAGCTCGAGCTCGAGCTCAACATCATAAGCTCTAAACGAGCCGAGCTCGAGCTCGAGCTAAAAAAATCCTAAACGAGCCTGGCTCGATAAGGTCAAGCTCGGCTCGTTTACATCCCTAATCGAATTACAACGAAATATAATGAAATCAACAATAAATATAGCTTAGCTACTAGTATAGGTAATTAATCGGTTTTTGGGTATGTTCGGTATGAAGCTTTTTAAAGCTTATTGGAGCTGATAGTTTTTTGTTTTGAAAGGAAAAGCTACAAGTCATGTTCGGATGAAAAAGCTGGAAACTTTTTTTAAATAAAAAAGCTCTAAAACAAAAAGCTTCTTGAAGTAGCTTTTAAAACTAGCTGGAGCTTTTTATATACCAAATTACCTAAATACCCTCTTTAATTATGTTATAAATCCTCCTATATTTGTAATTTGTCCTTTTTTGTTATTTTACACTATTTAGCTCCAGCTACCAGCTAATTTGCCAAACACATATAAATAAAATAAACAGCTTCCAGCTTCAGCTATCAGCTTCCAGCTTACAGCTATCAGCTAACAGCTTCCAGCTACAGCTACAGCTACCAGCTACTTCCGCCAAACATACCCTTTACCATTTTGTTCCAAGATGAGATCAAACCACGTTCAGATTCAACGTTTCACATACAAATGTGTTTTTGTTCATGAAAACAAGACAAAGACATTATTTAAAAATATATGCAAGTTACGTATTACATATCGATCTTAAAAGTCAATTGTATCAATTTCTAAAAAATTTAGTAGATTTTACAAAAGTTAGTTGTATTTCAATACAATATACCTTTTAAAGGAATTATCATTCTTAGTGTAAAAAGTAGGCTGTGTTAAATATTTTGTTCTTAACTTAAATTAAACAATAAGTAGAATATATATAATAATTGTTGTTATGAGATAATATCTCGAAAATAATTCAACTAATGGAAAACTAGACAGACTACTTAATATATAAGAAAGAGATGACAACTTGACCACCACGAACATATATTTGATTTAGAAGTTCTTCCAAATATGGATGATTTGAAGAAAAATTGGTCCATGTATGAACTTTCTTTTCCTTCTAAGTCAAGAACACAACTTAATCGTTTTTCTTTTCCTTTCTTTTTATCCACTTTCTTTCCTTGAAAAACTCGAGAGCGGAGAGTGTTAAAGGCTGGTTTTTTTGTAATGAAATTTATGTTGCGTTTCTGTTCTTTTTTTGCCAGCATCTTGCTCACCAACAATCCACAGAAATGCAAGAACAAAGGCAACGCAAAGCGAATTATATTCTTCCCTTATAAAAAATTATGGCAAGCGTTTCGAAGGGAAGTATGGCATTTGCCATTACCATGATTGCCTAAATAATTTTAAAGAAAATAAAGATTGAAAAGCTAAAAAAAAACAAATTAAAAAGAATTGACCTCCGATGGCGGCAAGTCGGCAACTACAAACTACAAAGTTACAGACATCATCATCTTAAATTCGTCAAAATCATCTTTGTCACTGTACTGTTGCTTCCAAATCTCAAAACAACACAAGCACCACCACCGCCAATCATCGTTCACACCAAATCAAGAAACTGTATTGATTGATTGTTAATGCTAGTTTCTGGCGTTGGCGGAGCTATTGGCAGTTGTCCCCCGCCGTGCTGGTGGCAAAAAAGCCAATAAACAGAGGATTTAAGGAGGGGAAAGGAAGAAAAGCTCCAATCTGCTTTTCTCCATCTTTGTACCATGGATCCAAGTTCAAAAACAACCAAATGAATTGGCCCAGATGGTTTCATTCACAGAAGGGCGAGAGAAAACAAGTACAACTCTCAGATACGGCACTTAACTTTGTAGAAACAAACTGAGCACGGTTTGAGCATATCTTGTAGTTAGGGTTGATATAGATCCAGTTATAAGGTTGGAAATTTGTACCAAGGAGGAGATTTGTAAGTTGTCAAGGAACTGGAGATGCGTTCTTGGGGTATCTTGCTGATGATGGCATTCTTTGCAAAACTCTTGGGTACTCTGGCCTAAACCGTTTGGCTTGCATTCCTTGAAATGATCTGTGATCCATATAAGCAAGATAAGGTCAGGCTAATCTGTTAAATTATTATCATATTTCGGGTTTATAAGACTGCTAACGGAAAAGGAAGATAAACTGTAGAGTGAAGTGACCTGGGAGAAGGTTGGCGTTTTTGAGGGTATTGCCCGATCCTGGATTTCAAGTTTAGAAAAGCAGTTTCGGCAGCCTGGAGAGTAAAGCAAAACATGAAAAGTACTCAAAAAACGATTATGGCATATGACAGACCTCATCATACAAGACGTTGAGAGGTCTTAACATGCTTTTCGAACTTCATGTAATATAAACGGGGTGTGTGTGCGTGTATAATCTAATTTGTAAATGATGCTGTTGGAATTTATTACCGCTAGACACTTGTAAATAGGTTTTGACTTGTTATCAAGTTCTGTTATAAATTTTAGGCACATTTGACATAAGTTTTTTATTTGATATGATTGTGATTTGACATATATTAAAGATACGTTTGGTTATGAAAAATAACTTTCATATAAAATATTCGAGCTTTTAAAGCAGATCTCAAATCCTCCTCGAGTTGAGCCCGGGAATCATGAAGGCTCGTTGAGCTATCAAAGTTGAACTTGAGCTTAGACAACTCGGCTCATTTGCAACCCCTAGTCAAAAGTCATGAAAAGCGTACTTAAATTGCATAAAACCTCCTAAATCATTTTGTTCACAAAAAAAACTGCCGTATTATAATAAATATAATGTTCGTAATCATATTTGACACAGGTTATAGCGGGACTAGAACAAGAAACGGACATATAAACCTGTTATGAGAAAGACGCTCAGTAAATGTATGTGTGTGTGTGTGTGTGTTGTGAAAGGTGAAAATGAGAGAACGGAAAGAATAGATATGTACCTGCATCTTAGCTTCATCCCATGTTAACCCAACTCCCTTACCCCACACTTCCCCATCTATTTCAACCTGGAAACATGACCAAAGAACAAAATCATCAAGCAGATGAGAAAGATGAAAAAGAAAGAAAGAAGAAAATAAGAGTGGGAGGGAGAGAGAGAGAGAGAGAGAGAGAGAGATCCATGATTCACCCAATGAACCATAACTCAGTTGTACCTGTGCATATAGTTCATTGTTCTGGCCCATATTATTTGAAACTTGAGGCTGATGTTGAAAAGACATGCCCAAACCCTCCATCATGCACTAAAATGATAATTAGAAAAAGGAAAAAGAAAAAGGGACAGCCAATCAATAACAAAGACCCTAAGAATAGAAGATTCAAGAACATTAAATACTATTTCTTGAGATACAAGTCAGTCTTACTAGTTCATGAAGTGCAGCAATTGACCCTTTTTTGGGAACCTCTAGCTTTGCATCAAAAGGCCTTGCTGGCCCCGTTGCAGTTAAAAAGGAAATAGATTCATCCCTCAACATAGACGGTTGATGTCCAAAAGAATTTCCATCACTTATAAACCTTCCCTCTTCTCCTGTTTTCAGGCGAGATAGATACTTATCTGCACCAACATCGCCTACAACGGTTAGAATCATTTTTGGCACTTGTTAATTAATGTTTTTGCTGATATTGGTAAGACAACATCAACCAAAAAAAAGATATTTGTAAACAAATAGACATTCTTCCTTCCGATTAACTATTATCAGTCCTTACTTAAGATTATAACCCACAATATATTTTACCTGCCAAATTCATAAGAGATGACTCAGCAGCCAGATGTTGAGCTTCCCTTCGAGTCTTCCCAGTTCCTTCACCAATTTTCTCACCAGCAAACCATACCTGAAGAAGGTGACCAATATATAATCAAATGAAAGAATCAGCATTTGTCTCGTAAGTAACAAATTGAAGTTTTAAGGGGTTTTGCATTACCTCAAAAGAGAACTGCAATTCAATACTAGGGACCAGAGCCTGCCTGAATTCCACCTATAATTATGATATATAGCGATTGTCAGAACAGGAAGGCTTACATTAGCCAATTATCTAGGGATGACAAGTGCACAGGTGGGTTAATGGGTTTGGTTTAAAATGAGTAAGGACCATTTGTTGTACGGTCAAAACGAGCTGGGTCAGGTAGGGTTGATCCGTGCACACATTTATTATCCATATCTATATATTTTTATACTTAACTAATGTGTTTATTATAATTTATATAATCCAAATCTATGAGTAACATGATTTAGCAGGTTTATTGCATATAAATAGGCTTTGGGCGGCTTGCAACCCGTTTGACCCATGTTCCCCTTTCAAGATTAAAAAAATTCATTTAACCATTTGCCCCGTTTGAGACAAAATGAGCCAAACCAATCCATCCACGAGTAAATGAGCCTAAATAGCAAATTTAGAATTAATATCAAAAGAATATAACCTGTAGACATAATGAGGACTAATTATTATAATACCTTGGTTCCACATTTGAAGGCAACAAAATGTAGATATTCAGCAGGCGAGTCAGCAAAAGTATCGTTACCGCCAGTTTCAATATCCATATCCTTGTTGCTGGATGACGATTGACCCAAGGAACTTTCCTCCCCTTCAAAATGTAATTCCATAACTAAACTTACTTCCGATTCATAATGCATTTATTGTTAACAATATGCAAAGCTCATACAACAATCAAAATATCAATTAGAATCTTTCCCAACTGAGGGTGTTTGTAAGTTTAATTTGCTCTAAGAAGGTAGTTAATATCCTCCACCAAGAGAGTAATATTTCACTATCTATATGCCTTATAAAGCATTTAGCACTCCTTTTCTAAAGCCTCTAAAATATTTAAATTAAGACTACATCAAAGGCTAATCAATGCTATAATTGGTAATCAACTACAATGAAAATTTTTCTTTATTTAAAAGTGACAAAAATGACACTTTATTCAGCCAAGTAAATTTATTTTGGAACTATAAAAATATAACTGAATATTTTAGAAAACAAAAATTGTATAAAAAAATACTAAAATGAAGGTCATTATAATGTTTAATATTGTTCTATTAAATTTTGAATTTCACACCGCATTGCATTGGTATCTTGCTAGTCAACAATAAATCTAAATGGTTTATGAAAGGGAGTTGATCCTTACACAACAACTTTTAGCCATACACAACAAGATACAAGCAGTTAATATGCACATGGTACAAGTTGATGATGCATAAAGTTGTTGTATAATGTGTATAGCCACTTTTGTTCTGTAAGGATCACCTATCCTTATGAAAATGTTTCCTTGCTTTATTTTCACACTCATGGTAGTAGAAGTGTAGAACTAATTACTATTATCAAATTTACAGGAGGAAACTAAACGTGTCTGCAAATAAATTTTCAAATTCCGGGGAACCAATCGGTGGGGAGACCCCTAGGGTGTGCCACCCAAGAAAAGAGAGAAAAAACGATTGCTGATATTTCATATTTTATCATGCTAGCACTCGCCTCTTACAAAGTTGATCTTCCATTACAAGACAAATAAGATATAAATCATATGGTACTGACCAAATGCAGCAGCCCTAACAATGTGAATTACTTCAAGGAAAAATGTAAAAACTTAAATAAAGACATGATTTTCACATAGGTACCTGGAAAAGAGGGGTAAACAGGTGGTGAATGGTTTAACCTCAACCTATCATCCCTTAAAACCTGCAAATTATACATATGTTATTTACAACATATAGGTTATAGTAAACTGACACATAAAAGCAGTAGCAAAATCAAATACCTCCTTAGGAAGCCTCTGATTTTCAAGAACTCTATCAGGCAGTATAGAAGCTTCCACTTTATGAACAAAGGGTGGTGCGCGAAGAGGGAGCTTTTTCTCAATTGGCATCGGCTCAGAATGTAAAGGAAATTCTTTAGGAGGTGGGATTCGGGTTAACTGTCTTGGACCTATTTCCTCCCCCATTGGGAACCAGCCACTACGTGGCTCAACTCGTGGAGCCGAAACTTGCATGGGAGGTGGCCTTACAGGAAACTGAGGTGGCTCACTGGTGGAGATTTGATCTCTCATGTCCATACCATGTTGCAAAATGAGTAGTCTCCTTCTCGTATCAGGATCAAGTTCAGATTCTGGCACCTCACCTTCTTCCCTTGCCGGAGAGCTATGCAAGCTTGTTTCTGGAAGGTTGACTTGAGTCAATGGTTCAAGTACAGGTGGCAATTGCTTATTGGCGTATTGACCGATTGTTGGTGGCACAACAGGCACGGAGGCAGGTGCAGGGTTGTATTGGAAAGCAGCCTTAAGTGCAGTATCAAGTTTAGGCATCACTGTTGCAATGGTTGATGAAGCTATAGCCTCCTGGATTGTCACAACCCATAAATGTAAGACCAACAATATTTTTTACTCAAGAATATCGAATGTCAAATGAGCTATTTGTGTCACGTCGAAATAAAAAGAAAAACATTTTACCTTCAACCTTCTTTCTACTTCAATATCAGCCATTCCATCAAAACCAAGTGGTTCTTTGCCCCCATTTAAAGCAGAACCGTCATCCTGGGCAGCAAGCAGGTTGCGTGTATTTATAGCAGAACAATCATGAAATTGGAAGGAATGAAACTTGATTTTTTTTCCCAATCACTAACCTCAGAAATCAAATAGTTGCTCACATCAGGAGGCACAATATCTTTGATTTCATCTTCATGTGCAACTTCATTTATTCGCTGCAGAAGGCCATCGTCGAAGTCTCTGTTCAAAGATACAACTTGTCATTCCAAAGAAACCAGAGAATACTTTATAACAAAAGGTATATATTAATTAAAACTGAAGCCCATAAACATTTATGTAGTATGTCTACAAATCTTAAAGAAAACTCCCAACAGATGTGAAGTTTTGAAAATGAAAGCACATTCTTACTTGAAAAAACCACCTCTGACATTGCAGGCAACATTTCTAGCAACACAAAGGATAGGAACAGCACTGTTTGCCTGAAGCGAAAAGATTGACAAATGAACATAATCATCGGAGAGGATACTACAAACAAAATTCTCATATTAAACAAAGAAGATAATCAAGTGAATCTATAAGATTGAGTACTTCAGCTTGAGGAGCATAATATGGAGCAAAAGCAGGAACAACATGAACACGAGGTTGATCTCTCTCATCCCACACTTTCAGACGATCATCAATAACTAATGACATCTTAGGATGGCAGTTTCCATCTTGGAAAACGTTAAAGAGTGATTTCTTTAACCCTGGAAAATTGGAAATATGTAAGACCATTAAATTTTCATTCAGCCGTTATAAAACAAAGTACAAAGAGAAGCAATTACATAATATAAAAGTAAAAAAAGAAAAAAAAAACCTTACCTGATTTCACACACACAATGCGGTTTAATAACTCTTTTGTGGTTATTAGATTTAAATCTGGATCAAGAAGCCTCCACATTTCGAGAGCATAATCCCTTTCAGCCATTGTACAAACATACACCTCAAAACGCTTCCGTCCTCTAGCTATCAAGTAGCTTCTAAGATCCTCCCATGCAGGTCTCAATCGCACAAGGACACTTGTATCACGAATCTTAAGAGACGCATATATTGTAAGTGAGATATTTAATAAATGATGTAAGTAAGATCACGTATCCATACAATAAATGTAATCGTTCACCAAATCAAAATGTTAACCAAACAAAATATTACCAAACTAGGGAGAAGAAGAAAAAGAATATACCAGTGGGTTGATGCGCGTGAGGATGATATTCTTCTCCTGCAATCTTATAAGTGGACGGACAAGAGGTTGATGACTGTCTGACAAAGCAGGGACAACCTCAGACTGAGCCTTAATTATCTTACCACCATCAACAACTTGATCACTTTCCGCATATTGCTTTAATATATTCCTATCATCTTGATACCGTTTTATCTCAGAAAGCATACCAGCATGACGTTGTGGATCAATTTCACAACTTACTTTCCTTTGAAGGGCTTCAATCCTATCCTCAAATGACCGTAAAGTATTAGCAACTATGAGAGTCTCATCAAGGTCAAAGACGATGCCAAGACACCTAAGGTTCAGCATCACAAGGCATGACTCATAAAGTCCCGGTGCAACACAGAACCCCCAAAAGCATGGAAAATATTCATTTCTCCTAGACCGCATGGCTACCAAGTGCAGCTCGTCTACACCGAGTGAAACAACAGCAGTCTGCATATATGCATATAGTCAACAACACATTAATAATAGGACAAGAATTCGATAACACAATTAAATGCTACGAGTGCTATTAAATGACACTCTTGTCTATGTTTCAAGATATGCCATAATTATAACATCACAAGAAATTTAAGATTACTCATTTTTGTAGCAATAATACCAATCACCATATGCAGGAAGACCATACATGCAAAGGTCAACATGTTAATGCTAATAATTACTGGCATATCATAAGTTAATACAACCCTGCTTGTGCTTTATAAATAAATGTGTATTGTCGTCGCACGCATCAACAAAATTGGCTAAACCAATCTGTGAAGCCAGCATTAAGATAAAGAAAATCCTTTTTATTCACATATACCATACTTTAATTTGTTTGAAATGTCTCTGCTTAACCTGCTTCAACGTAATTAATTAAAACAGGACCAGCTAATGTTTCCAGTATACCAAATGAGAATTTTTTTTAAGACTGGTAGGAAAAAAAAACGCCATCGTGTTTCCAGTTCTTTACATGATGTAAATTAAAACGCCACAGCCTTAAACACAAATATGGTTTATTCTTCAGGACCAAATTATTCCAGGAAGAATAAACTTGTTTACAAGTTTAGGTGCTCCAATAAACTTTTCAGTCAAGAATTCCTTCAAGAGAGTAACACTCAAGGATCCAAACTTGAGGAAAAACTGCAAATCACAAGTCATATCAGTCCGCTGAAGGATTATCAACTGGTTTTTCATTTGTACTTCTTAGAAGCAAATTACCATAACTACAAATCGTAGGTCTGCCTAAGAGTATAGCCTGTTTCTCATTAATAAAGAATTATAACCCAAATCAGTCTTGGATTAAAATTTTAAATGTAAGTTCTCATTAGCACTCTTCCTGATTATGTAAGACGGTCCAAAATTTAAAGAACATCAGTCAACCTAACTTTACCATGTGGATTCTTCTTCATCAAGTCAATTCACAGTTAATTGTTCAAAGTTCTAATTTTAGGGTTTCTTTAAAGGTCTCATCTTTGTCCACCAAAGTCCTCAGAATAAAAAGTTTGCAGTTCAAATTAGGGTTTGAATTCCAATTATCAATTGCTCTCAAATTAGGGTTTCAACTTGAATTTCGGTTTTAGTCAATTTCAATAGATTGTATCTTGTTTTATTTAGTTAATCTGGTTATTCTGAGGTTGGGCAAATATACCTTGTTTTCCCTGAGACATGTAGAGTGCAAAAGATTGAGCTGCGAGTTGGGGTTGATGTTGCTGGACTCCATTTTCAAGCTAACCCCAGACGTTGGTGAAGTGATTGTGTGAAGAACAGCAAGTGGCGAGCATCTCTCGCTCGGTGTTGAATAGTACGAAATCCTGATTTTGTCCTTCAATTTCTCTCTCAAATTCATATTCGCACTCATCAGATGAGGATTAAAATATACCTCTACATCACCGAGTAATTTTTCCCCATCGTAAACAGCCACCACCGACTTATACATTTTTTCCAAAAAAAAAAAAATCAATTTCTTTAAAAAAATTATAAAAATAGAAAAATTATCGGAATCTTTGACGATAATTTCTCTCTCTTTCTCTTTTTCACCTTCGTCTTCTTCGATTTATTCTTGTTGTTCAGTGACAGAATCATATACATACAGATCAGTAATCAATCATCAGATCACGTCAAGTTTTTCCGTTGGATAGATAGAATTCATCTTATGCGTCTCAGTTTATGCACAAAAAAATTTATAACTGATCTTGATCCGTTGTTTGAAAAAAAAGACCAAATTAAGGCGAGATTTTTTAGATCTGTAATCGGAGATGACGATCGGCAAGTTTTAGATTTGGAATTTTTTAGATCTATTTGGGGGGATTTAGATGGAGATGATAATCGATGAACAAGAAACCCTAGATTAGATGCGTGATGCAGAGAAACCAAAGGTTTTATTCTCTCTCTCTCTCTAAAACCTTGTGTGTTTCTCTCTCTCTCTCTGTCTCTCTCTCTAAGAAAGAAAGAAAGCAGGCAAGAGCTATTGTTTGTGATTGTGTAACGTACGTTGTGTGTGAGTTGGGGCGGGGTGATGTCATATATAACATGTGAACGAAGGTTGAGAGGCGTAGGTTTAGGGTTAGCAATTTAAGGCCAGTTGCATAAACGCCGTTAGTTTAGGTTTGCCTCCCCCTGCTTCCGCTTCCAAAAATAATAACATATATGGATATTAAACGTCTACCTATCAAAATGTTGATGTATTTAATATGAGATAGTGTTAAGTATTAAATAATAATTATATTTATTTTAATATTTATTCTAACAGATTCTATTTTATTTGTAAAATATAATAAACTATATAAAAAATTTAATAAGTGTAATCTGACCTGTAATATTAGCTTAGCAGTTTACCTTTATTTTTAAAATATTTTTATATCTTTTTTTAATTTAACTGTTATTGTTGTTATTATTATTATTATTATTTATGAAGATCTCAAAAACTTCCAGATTCGTCCCATCTTCAAGATTATGAAGATCTTTTTGTCTTTCAGCCTACCATCACCTCATCACCACCACCACCACCATCACTAGTCCACCACCATTACCTGACCTTGGCGGAGACATCTTGGACCCATTTCATCCGCGATATTCTTTTTTGGGTGACATCATATATAGTCTTAGGCGATTAGTTCCTTTGTCTTGTGCTTATCATCGATGAGATAGATAATGAAGATCGATGGGGTGATTATCACAGCCGATATGCCTAAACATCGTCTGCTTATCATCGATGATATTAAGGCGAAATCTCAGATCTTGCCAAATGGGTTTTGTCAACATATGGGGTTTCGTTCATCATCTATTGTTGTTCATTGTTGTTCATACATTATCGATTGATATCCATGGCTCGATGTACACTAATACGTTTTCGTTTCAGATCTATTAATAAGGTTTTGTTTTAGGGTTTTCAACGATCTATTTTTAGGATATGGCGGTAGTAATGGTTGTAGATGAAGGGTTTTCATCAATCTATTTTTATGTTTTAAAGTTTTCACTTATATGTTTTAGCGTCGGAGTGGCTTACAGGGCCAGGCCCCTGTAAGTCCTCTAACGTAGTGTCTTCATTGTTTTGTATGTTACATCCATCATTCAAAGATATCTATAAAACAGATTCGAAGTCTCATCTCCTATTTCTGCACTTGTTCATCATTATGAGCAAACAGTATATACTATAGGTGCTTTAGAATCTAGAATTTAATAATAGATATTGGAATTTATTTAATTAAATTAATATTAAATTATTATGAAAACGAATAAGAAACGGTGATATTAAAATAATAAAAAAAATGAATAAAAATTAGAGATTGTTATATGTATGTTTTTGGATTCATTATGATACCTAAAATGATATGGAATCACTGGAAATTGATTTGGAATGCTGGAAATTGAGCTTGGTGTGCATAAGGACTGAACAGGGGCTGGAAAAACGACACTGGACTGTTCTGCGGGGCTTTGCGATCGCATGGCTTTCCCATGCGGTCGCATAGGGTGCCTTGCGATCGCATGCATATCCCTTGCGATCGCATGGGGCCTAACCAGATCACATGGGGCCCCACCAGCCACAGTGCGTTGTTTGTTTGCTGTTTTTCGACGTTTTATCGTACGGGATGCTCGTTTAGGATTCTAAATAGTCTAATGGCATCATTAAGGGATTTATATTAGTTATATTAGTTATTGTACTTGTGTGAAGTAACTAAACATGAGTATTATCTTATAGGTGAACCGAACGACCCAGACGATCGAGACGATCATTATATTTGTTTGCTTTAGCCTCTCAGGTGAGTACAGGATAACATAAGAATTAATATAACCGTACTATATGTTATCAGTATGTGTTAGTAATTCCATGAAATGTAATTAATCTTGACGTATGTTATGTTTATGCATGATACACGTAACAATTGAATCATGATTTATGATATGATTATGATTATGCAAGAAGCATGTATGAATTGAACCATGGATATTATATGGTTATGATATGCGCGCTATGAGGCCCGTAATGGGTCAGTTATGTGTTTATGATCGGATCCGAGATAAGGGGGGCTGGTTATAGTCCTTGAACGGGGCCAGTGAGCTGGGGCGCTTTGAGACATGCGGGTCGATGATAACCGTCAACTACCTGGGGTTGCAAACCCAGCGTTCCCCGAGCAGGATGGGGATCGACTTATTGTTGTACCCCATGAAGGCTTTGGCCTGAAATGCAACGGTGGACCGCTACCCGCTCACCCACCCGCGCGGTTGATGTGTCTGGTTTCCTCACTTAGGAGTGTTGAGCCGGGCTAGTTACCCTGCAAGATTATGCTTCCTTCTGGCTGCGTCAGCTCATCGCGAGATGCTAGGATAGCACTGTTTGATACTATTGTTGATATGTGATATGTTTATATTACTGATTATATGCTCACTAGCTTTAAAAAGCTAACAGATACTCTCTCCATGATACAGGTGATACTTAGGCACGTGAGCTTGGGTACCTGCTGTTTATTAATTATGCATTTGGAGGAACACTTGTATTTACTACTTATGTTGTATGTATTATATTAGTGTGTGATGGTCGGTAGACAATTTCAGTAACACCAACTGTTCCTTTTAGTATCGTGGCTAATTTTGCCTGTAATTATAGCCACTTTTAAATATTCCGCTGCTTATTATATTTTGAAAAAAACAGGTTTGGTTTAAGTTAAGTTTACAAACGGATCCACGCAATTTGGATTCTTGAATTACTAATTTAAAAAGAAAAATCTGTTTTTTGAAAATCGCGGTGTTACAATTTTCATCGATTTGTTTTTTGGGTTGTATTTTAAGGTTTGGGTGGCTATAGTTGAAGGAGATGGCAGCAGCGGTGGTGGTGGTGGTTGAAGAAGAAGCATGTGGTGGTTGTAGAGGTTGAAGTAGATGGCGCGGCGTACTTAGTGGTTAAAAAGAAGGTTGTGGGGGCGATGGTGGTGGTTGTAAATGGAAGAGGTGATGATAGCGATGGTGGCTGAAGAAGAAGCAGTCAGCGGTGGTGGTGAGAAGGTGTTAATGATAATAACTTGTAGATCTTCAAAGAAATAAAAAAATTAATAGAATAAAATTATGGTATAGTAATTAAAAAAGAATACAAAATGTAATTTTTTTTTACTACATTGAATTTTTGTGAACAAAGTATAGTTCGTTATATAGAATATTAAAATGAGCATACTTCATTACATTTCAGTGCACTTAATGCATATAATACTTTTACGATTTACACTCAACAAGACCCGAATATAAAGGTATATATATATATATATATATATATATATATATATATATAGAATCAGGATCAAATAAAAAGAGTTTTAGGGTAAAAAGAGTAGGGAGAAACGTAGGCTCGACACCTGTCTTTTTAATTAAAAATGTGAAAAAGGGTAGTATAGGAAATATATTGATTCTCTCTCCCACGTTGGCTTCACCCACGACCGTCTCTCTCTTCTCTCTTCGATTTGTATCCCCACGCCACCTCTCTCTCTTGCGTCTTCTCCAATCGCAGATGAAAAAAAACCCTAAACCACTCTCAGCCTCGCCTTCAGATCGCTAGGCTTCTTCGTTCCCCTGTTCAATCGCCGCCGCCGTCGATTTCCGTTCGCACATAGCCAAACCTTCGCCGATGCACGAACCGACGCTGCCGCCCCACGTTTGCTTCACAATCGACTGTGGCTGTTCTCTTACGCCGCCGCTGGTTGTTTCTCCTATGCAACAACATTTGAAGCATTTGAATCAGATCTGAGTTCTCGTTGTTACATCGCATTTGAAGCGTCAACCGCCGTCCATGAAGTTGAAGTCCCTAGTTGCCGTCACAGATCCGACCTTTTGAAGCCACCACCGCACAAGGTTGTTCGATTTTTGATACAGGGCTATTCGATTTTTGATACAGAGCTGGGAGATACAAATCGAGGCATGTGCATCATATTTTAATTGTCGAGATTTTCGTCTATCCCTGATATCAGCCGCCGCAGATTAGGGCTTCGCCATATGTTATGCCGTCGTCGACCACCAGAGCCAGCGAACCCTCCGCTGTTGTCGAGTCCGCCATCGTCTCACACCGGTCGAAGACCTAACAGCCGCTCATGGTTGTCGTCGCCTTCAAGAATCACGGTGCATCAATTTCTTTTTTAATCAAATCCCTATTCATCAAGTTTCTAAATTGTTAATTTTAATAGATTTTTTCTTCTTTATGGTATTTTGTTACTCGCTGAATGTGTATCAATGTTTCATTGATCATCAATCTTCCATTGATCATCAATCTTCCATTGATCATCAATCTGGTGAATTTTGTATCATCAATCTGTGATTTAGATGCATTGCGTATTCAATTATTTTTGTTTCTGTTTTGAACTGAGAGGGTTAGAGTTGTGTTTCGGTTAATAAATTAACAATGTTTATTCATCATTTTTTGATGATCATTGTGTACCATCTGTTGAATTGTACATCTGTCTGAGTATTCATATTTGAATTGTGTTCATTAGATCTGTGAAATGTGTTTATCAGATGTTTATTTTTCTTTTGTGAATCTGTTGATGCACAATTTGTAACTGATTGATGTAGGAGGGCATGTTTATGGGAAACGTATTTCTAAATCTTTCCCTAAATATCAAGGAACTGATTTTTTGAAAGGTCGATTATGCCCTTAATTGTATTTTTTATAATTAAAAGAAAAGAAAAAAAAACCATTTTTATAGGAGCGGTTATTGGAAAATGAATGGCTGAGATTTCTCCTTACCCTTTGTAGTTTAAGACTCTTTTTAGTGGATCCCGTCCCTATATATATATATATATATATATATATATATATATATATATATATATATATATATATATTACACTTATATATAACAAGATGTTAATCTATTGATGTAACGTGTATCATATGTATATTTATAAACACCCAAAAAAACACGAGTATAAAAAGACTAGATTAAATATTTGTATGATACACGTGTTGTTGGGGAGATAGCAATATTAAACCACAATTAAACCTATCTATTATTTAAAATAGGATTTGATGTTTATAAAACCATATTCTTAGTTTTGAGTTCATAATATTGAAAAACATGTGTTGTTTTTCAAAACAGACTTAAAGAATTTTCTAAGTATGAAACATCAGCTGAACTCTAAGTATCAAAAGATGAATCAGCTTCAAAGAATTAAACGAGAAGAAAAGAGCACCAGCTGAGGATTTACAAAGTATCAGCTGATGGTTTACAAAACATAAGCTGAGGATCTAAAGCATCAGCTGACACCACTAAAGCATCAGCTGACACCACTAAAGCATCAACTAAAGACTCAAAGCATCAGCTGAAGACTTCTCCCTTTCAGATAAGCAGTTTATATTATATTAAAGTAATCTTTATAAGTTTATCACTCTACATGATCAGTTGAACATGTTTGATCTACTGATCATATAAGTTGATTAACTTATACACTTTAGTCCTTATTTATCTCATCATCTGAGCAAAAGTTTTATTGCAATTTAGAATTAGTTTCATCAGCTGAGTCACATTAAATATGTACACTTGGTTGTTTTTATTCTTAAGTCAAGGCATAACATGTGTTGTTCTATTTTGCCTTTAAGATTTCCTTTGTAAAAGTATTAGCACTTTTTAGATTGGCAAAGAGACAAAAATGATAGAGTTTGATCACCTGGAAAAGGTGAAAGCTACTTTACAAAAGAAAGATCTCGAAGATTTGTTTCAACAACTAAGTATGGCTGGCAACTCCATACTTGGTAAAGTCAAATCTGAAGAAAGCATGGTGTTGTATAAAGTACAAGCATGGAAAGAGAAACTTGCACTTCCAAGGCAAAAGTTATGGGTTTAATAATATAATAATAGATAGTGGGATTTACCTTTTGCAGATAGTACATGCACTTTATACATTTAGCGTATAAAGTGAGTTTACTTTCTACCCACTAACTTTATCTATTATAATATTATTATTCTTATATTTTATTATTCCCCTCTCTTCTTACCATACGGACTCCAAGCTTTCTATATATACTCAAGCATTCCCCACGCTTGAGAATATCGGTTGAACACTGTAAAATCTCATCAGTTGAGATTTAGAAGAGTTAGCAAAATATTTCACAGTGTATACAAACTTGATCATGTGTTGAACATTCTAAGCATTAGTTGGTTAGAATTAGCTAGTCTATGTGTTATACTAAAACTGTAGTCACCTTTGTTGAACTTAGATTTTTCGCATCTAGTTCATGTAATTCTTGATTAACATCAATAAGAATTATATAAAGTACATCTGTGTGTTTTAATTTTTAGTTAGCTAAAGTTTGTATTCAACCCTCCCTTCTACAAACATTTGTTGTTGTAGTATTCATTCGGGACCAACACGTGCTGGTTTAAAAAATAACAAATATTAAATATTAATAAAAATAATTTATATTTTTTTAGAATAATAAAACAAATTTTTTTGTTAAATATTGGAAATAATATGAAGAGTTAATATTATATTTATAAATTAAGATTGACAAATACGATAGTTACATATGAAATCAGCTTTAATAATATTGATATAAATTGATGTCAAAGTTTGAATTCAATTTTACCCACAAAAAATAAGTCAATATTGCATTTTAACTTTTATAAAGATGGAATATTAAGATTTAATAATTAAAACTTGTATCTATATTTAGTGGTTAGGATTATCTAATATTTTTTACTGAATATAGTTTTTTATATATATTAGAAGATGATAAAAAATATTTGATAGGAAATAAAAATATGACTAACATCGTACTCGCGCAATGTTGCTTTGTCAAATAATTTATGTTTTACAACACGTCGTTTTCAAGAATGTAATGATATAATATTCGCATGAATCAATGCAACGAAAAAAATTCTACAACATGTCTGTTTTTTCAATTTTTGTTTTATTTGAATCAACTATTTTATTAATTTTAAAAATAAATTCTAAATTACATTAAAACAAGAAAAAATATTTGTATTTATGTAATAAGGTTTGTTTGGTTGAATTAAAGGTTATATGAAGACTGAGTAAGAAGATTTACTAAGAATACATACCCACTCCATTGCTAAATTAAAACATAATTTGAGGACTAGGCAAAAAAAGTATAATGATTGATCGATTGTATTTGGGAATTTGATATTTGGCTTCATAAGCATAATAGGGTACCACAACGGACATCTCTCTCAAATTAAGCCCCTTACATAGTACTTCTTCATTGAGATACATGATGTTTTATTAATCCGCCATAAAAAATCCATTGATTTGGTCTATATGTAATGATAAACTTATAAGGTAGCCTCAACAAAACTACTTGTATAAGTATTTTGGGAAGATAGTATTACAGTAACCTAATACTAGTACAAAATATCTTGACAAATGAAATGAAACATCATTTTTCCAGTTTTAACATTTTAAAACTTTCTTACTTCAAGTTAGCATCAAAAAATCGGAGTTTACAAAATACTAGTATATATATATACCTATGCTAAAAGTTTCACAAAAATAGTGTTAATTTTTTTTCAAAAATCCGGAGCTATCAAGCTAATAACTGTGTTAGGGTCTTACCCTTGCTGAAACCTAAATCACCTGCATGCACAACAACACTGAAACATAAGTTTTGGCTTAGCGAGCATACTAACTGAACTGAAACAGACATAAAGCAGGAGTAAAATTTTCTTAGTATGTCTCACATCTAAATTGTAACACCTGCAAAACTGTTCTAAATTGTTAACTGCTGGAGTATAGCTACACCACTCCGGTAGCCACACTCCTTTAACACTTTTCTTGGTATACAGCTCACTGTATAGTGTATACCTTATCATTGTTCTTGGTACAAAGCTACACCTCACGCATAGCTAGGTACCCGTCGTTCTCGTGTATAGCTATACCACCTGCATAGCTATACACCTCTGTTACACAATGTATATACATGTCACATATATCACTTAACATGTATATCACATAATAAATCATATTATGGATACTTACATACTAGTCATACAAGAGATAGTAAACTCACATCGTTAGCAATTATATGTACATCAACTTAAATGACTCAGGTGAGTAGCCAACACCTTCCTATACACATAATATAACAAGGTATCAAATAAGTTGCAAACTAAAATCTGATCTAAAATATGGGCTACACAAGCCGTGTACCGTGTACACTGCACTACCACACATGGCTACATGGTATGTGTTGACCAATACCCTACACGAGCCGTGTGCCTCTACACGGGCCATGTACCTCATCTGCTACACAACCATGTACTCAACATGGCCTGTCACCGTCTGTAACACCCGGCCGACGGCTACCGGTCTCATACCGGCGCTATCAACTCCGGCGTGTCAGGTCTGCAGCCCAATACACCCCAACCCTTCCCTCTGATATCATACCAGAGTAGGTTGTTGGTGAGACTTGAACCCAAGACCTCACCCTTTAATACCACTCCTTCCAGAGTGATATCACATTTGGAGGATTTTGAAATCCCATTCCCATGAAATTCTCCCAAATGACACCAACCAAAACCCCCTTAAGCATGAACTTTATAATCTGGATGATCACACACACACGCACACTCATTTATTTTTTTTGAACGACAAAGAAAGGATACGTAAGACATAGAGCTTCGGCATTGCCATCACCCAAGCCTTACGACCTAAATTTTATTAAAAAGATCTAGCAAGATGCACGCACACTCATTTATAGATATACATGTCAATATTGCAAGTTTTGGTTAAAATAAATTAGATTGTGGTTTGTATAGAAACATAAGCTGAAAACCATAAGATGTCCGATGGCCGAAAAATGTAATACACGGTTGAGCGTAGAGTGCCAGATCAACACAATTTTGTGATTTTTGAAATTTGAATGTTTTGACTCGTTAAATCAACATTATAACTTTATTAAACATCATGAAATATTCACATTTTTTTCTAAAGAAATGTCCATAACATCTAGCTCAAACTAGGCACCAATTGAATGAAAGTTTGGTTAATCAAGGTTGAAAACACCAACGATCTTTTCCCAGTTTGTCACGTTTTTTATCAACTAGAGAATGGTCATGTTTTCAACAACATGATCATGTTGGATGTTTTTTCCAATAGGATGATTTATATTGTTTGACCATAAAAAATTTGAAACATTAAAACAATTGTCGGTAATATGTAATTTTTTAAATATAATTGATCCTCTCTTAAAAAAACGTATGCTAAATAATTGTTCTCATAAGAATTTAGTTAAGATTTAAGACTTCAAACATTTTATTTATTTTAAAATTATTGGATTTTATATTATAATTTTTGTGATCATATAGTCAAAACAATTTGAATATCAGAAGCTTAATAATTAAAGAACAAAATATCGTTAATTATAATAACTGAATTAAATTATGAAAAATAGAGACTAACTATGTAAATTTTCATTTAAAAAACTAAACTATCAAGATTAAGAAAACTATATAGACTATTTTTCAGTAATTCACTCTTTGTTAAAAGAATGTGCAGTATGGCAATATAATAATAAAATGTTTGCTAAAGATATGTATATAAATCCCTTTGCTTTTTATTACATAAAATAAAATGAGATGAGATGAGAAGATATGATAAGTACTAAAAAAGTGTTAGAAAAAAACAAAGTATGATGGATTCACCTATATTCAAGTACCTTTTTCATTCAATAGCAATCAAACCCTAGATATTGATAAATTCAAATTACCGCCCGAATCGTGTATCTGGGACTATCAGGCATCAGGGCCCGACCCAATTCAAGCAGGATCCGGCCCGCCAACATCGTCCGTCTAAACCTCCATGACCATGAGTACCCCAATTTGAGAATTTTCAGCTCAATACCCAGTGGGGGAGGGGATCTTCGATTCTGCAAGCAAATCTTCAAGAATCCAACAAAGAAACCCCAAATTCAGAAACCCCACATCTCACTTTCCCCCAAACCCCCATCACAACCCTCGTATCTTTCCTAATTTCACATGAGAGTTCCGAATTGAAAGAGAAAATGATCGTTAGGACCTACGGTCGCCGGAGCAGCAGCAATAGCCGGGGAAGTAACAGCAACAGTTTAAATTTTGACGATACAGACGGATTTAACGATTCTTTGTCTCAAGAAAGCCCTCAAGAATTGGAAACCAGTAACGGCGATATTTTCAATTTCGGGTTTGCGTCTCAAGAATCAATTAAGAATCCATATAGTTTCGATTCTTTTGATTCCGACCCATATAGCTTCGATTCATCTGAGGATTCGCGTAAATTGGCTGTCCTACCGCCAAGATCAAAGAAACCCAAGTCAGAAGTGAACGAAAAGAGGAATGATAAAAAGGGGAAAAAGGCGAAGAAACCATTGGAGATGTTGACTGAAACTTCGACGTTAATGGAGACGCAAGAGTTTGGGGAAATGATGGAGCATGTTGATGAGGTGGATTTTGCTTTAGATGGGTTGAGAAGAGGGCAACCAGCGAGGATTCGGCGTGCTAGTTTACTGTCTTTGCTGATGGTTTCTGGCACTTTACAGCAGCGCAGGCTCTTGAGAACCCATGGGTAATCAATCAATTATTTTACTGATCAACAAACTCATTCTTGCAGTTACTAGAAATCAGATGTCTGTGTTTTACTTCTTAAATTCTATACATTATGATACATGTGTGTCAATTTTTGACATTTGATGAGTTAGTTTACACAACCAAGGCCAAATCTTGGAGTGAAAAACCGAAAATGGTGAGACTACTCTATTTAAGGTTGGGGAATTCATTACATGATTATAAATTCTGTCTAGGGATGAAATTTCTTAATTTTGAAATATCATAAACACTCACACATATGATGTATCTTAGAAATTCGAGTTCTAGTAATTGGTATAGAATGCATATGCCTGTGTGAGATGTTTTTTTTGTTGTGCTTAGTTAATGTTTAGGTATCTTGTTCACAGGATGGCAAAGTCAATTATTGATGCTGTATTGGGGCTCAATCTGGATGACACCCCTAGCAACCTGGCTGCTGCAACTTTGTTTTTCGTTTTGACGAGTGATGTAAGCTGCTTTCATTTCCAATGCAAGTGGCTTTCTAGAACATTGTAAACAATAGCTTGTCTGTTAATTAATGGCATACATACATCAACAATAGAGCCCAATCCCGGCTAAGCGGGGTATTGGGGAGGTAAGTTGTAGATAGTCATACATCTGTGTAAGGGTAGATAGATTGCTTTCTGAAAGACCATCTGCTTAATTACTAGTAGCACACATGAATAACCAAACTGTTCACCATGATTTACGGGGTTAATGATTGGGGATATGGGTTGGGAATTTTGAATTTTTTCCTTAAGAAAAGAAAACTGGAGTGATGAAGATTCATAATTTATAGAATATCAAGGCGAAAGTCCAAATAGAAATTGGCAACTTGCATTTTATGTTTGTGCGAGATAAAAAAGACGAGCAATGCAACAAGTTATTTTTATTGTGCACGAAGTAATAGTTGAAACAATACAAAACTTAAGCCTAAGCATTTGTTTGTTGTATATATTTAGGGGGTGTTTTGGAAACTTCGAATGCGAGTAAATCAGTTTGGAATGTTTGGTTAAAGGTGATTAATGATTTTCTTACTATACATGGTCAAACTAATCAAATTTGAAGAAGCAGGTGATTCTCTGATCCTAATTCCTCAAGTCAAAATAAGCACTTTATAATTTGCATCCAAAGTTCCAAACACCCCCATAATGCATATATTATGAAATAGTTTCCTTCTTTTACTGGTTTTGTTTAACATCTTGATGTATATATACAAACTGATCATTTAGAATATCTATATCAATATAACCCTGGCTTCGTATCTATGATTTAATCTCGAATATAAGTTCAATGTCGAGAAAGAACATTTTATTTGTCGTTTATTCAATCATTTTTGACCACAAAGGTTGCCCTTAATGGATGCATCTTTATATTTCTGATACAGGTTGATGCTATGACATAGTTGAATGGATTTAGTCCTGATTATTTACTAGTTCTAATCTTTATCCCATTTCAGGGGCAAGATGATTATCTTCTGGATTCACCTAGTTCCATACGGTTCTTGTTAAAACTCTTGAAACCTGTAACTACACAAGCTACTAAAAATAAAATTTCAAGTATTGGTAGCAAACTTGTAGCCCTAAGCAAGGATGCTTCCATCTTTTCTAATGATGGAAAGGGAGATGAATCCACATCTGCTGCAATTTTGCATAAAGTTGAGGAAGTTCTGGTGAGTTGCAAAGAACTGAAGCCAAGACGGGAAACTAATAGTGACACCGACACTAAAAGGCCCGAGTTGAATCCAAAATGGATTGCTTTACTAACAATGGAAAAAGCTTGCTTGTCTACTGTATCTCTTGAAGGTAATTTGCATGATTCCAGGCATAACTGTGGAGGTGCCGAAATTCCAATTTATAAGCTGACAGATAATTAATGTTCATATTTATTATATATTTCAGAGACAACTGGGACTGTTAGAAAGATGGGGGGCAACTTCAAGGAAAAACTAAGAGAGCATGGGGGACTTGATGCTGTTATTGACATCATAAGGGAATGCCATGGTGTGATGGAGGTGTGTCTTACTCCTCTTCAATAACTTTTATTTAAGGATGTTTTGATGTCCTATAAAAATCATGGCATCTCCGGTTGCCTAGACAGAATTACCATTTTGCCGATTATCTTAATTAAACTTCTAGATAGTGAAATTGGTTTCAGTCTTCAGGGTTTTTGGAATAAGTTCTATTCTTAGATTGTTCTTGAAAAAGCTTATTAAGGATGGAATTGCCAAATAATCTATATGACAAAAAGGTTGATGGAACTTTGAAACTGGTGTACGGTGTAGGTCCAGAATGTTTCCTTCATTATTGAAGGGTATTTTGGACAAATTTTAGACTATGTGCCTTGTTTTTCATGGGATGGAGGAATATTTCTAAGAAACCTCGCGTCAATGATCTCATAATTATGTGCAGGGACGGCTACAACGTTATTCATCTCCGAGTCCCAAGTCGAAAAATATTATTAACCTTGAAAGTCCAATGCTTCTGCTGAAGTGTTTGAAAATCATGGAAAATGCTACATTTCTTAGTAATGATAACCAGGTAATGCTCATAAGTAAGTTTCATGTATAAGGTGTCTAATTATGAAAATAAATTGTTGTAATTCGAACTACTATAATCTTTTCTTAAACACAGAGCCATTTGCTTGGTGGAGCAGAAGAAGACTTTGATTATCGACATGTTTCTCAATCTTTCACAAAACTTATTCTTAGCGTCATTAAGATCCTCTCAGGTATCTATTTTACATTCTAATCTTGTTTTTTTTAAATTTGTGATGAAACTTACTTATTTTGTTTATGCTATTCTTTTATTTTTCTTTGATTGCCAGGTGTTTCTCTAGTAAAAAATTCCTCATTTAATTCTGACATTAGGAACGGGAACAGTGTTTCCAACGGGACTGTTCATGCATCTGATCTTCCGTCACTGGCTGATGACAAAGGTACTCGGCATAAGTAACTTTGACATATAATGAAACATATAACATTTGATGACATAAACTAGTGTTTAATCGAAGTACATAAAGGCATAAAGCAATTTAGGAACCTCCTTAACACAAGAAATTTTGGTATTACTTTGATTTTCTAATTGTCCCTTTTTCATGAACTTTAAACCCAAATATTGATTTCATGATTTGCTTGATGAATCCAACATATGTCTATTTTGGACTACTACAAATTGACACATTATTTGTACTAGACAATTAAGTTCTATTAACTGGAATGGACGTTAGATGTATGATAAATCTATCTAGCGACTATGAGAAATTAAGAAGTCAATAAATTACCACAAATTCTTCCAAAGCTTTATCCATTTGGCCCATTGTCAATAAACATTATTGAAACTCTCCCATTTTCAGATATACTAGTTGGAACTTGAGATTGCACTCTTTATGTGTTTATAATTAACTGGTCACATGGGTTGATAGTTGCTCAAAGACTGTATATATAATTAACACCACTTCTTCAATCATTTTACTTAAAGAATGAGTTCAATTATACATAAGAAACATGCATACAAGACGTTTGCAAGCCAACCTTACCTGACCTGAAGTTAAATTTTACCCACCCACTCATTTTGCCACATGTAGTTGTCCTCTTTGAGGCTTTGGACTGATTTAATTTCTTTTTTCTTTATTATTGAGCAGTCGACAGCAATGAGATCATATGCATCAGTTCCTCCATAGAGAATTGCAGTATGGGTTGGGGCCCTTCCCAGAAGAAAAGCCAAATTTCATCTCATAGTCAGCCGGGTTCTTCTAAACCCACGGATCCTATTTCTGAGTTTAGTAGTCGCTTGCTAAAAACAAAAGCCAAATCTTCAACTTCAAGGTCAACCAGTGTTACATCAAATGATTCATTGATGTATTTAGGAAAAAGTTCTAAAAGTAGTCAACACTCTAAGTCAACCACATTTGACTTTGATGATAGCCAAGATAATTTAGCAAGCGAGGATCCTTTCGCGTTTGATGAAGAAGAAGATGAACCGTCTAAGTGGGATGTAATGTCGGGGAGGAATAACGTGTCTCAAAGTCAAAAGAGCATTTCAGTGGTTGAATTAGATGGGGATGAACAGTCGAAGGACTTAATGGTCACGAGTCAACAAGAATCTAGCAATGTGGAATCTCATGATTCTCCTCAAGCTTCTTGTTCACATGTGAATGATGATGAAAAGTTAAATCTTTTGGCTGATTGCCTTCTTGCAGCAGTGAAGGTATTATGTCTTTATTATTAATAGTTTCATACTAAATTATTTGCATTCCTTTAAAAAATTATTTACGTCATTTGAATTGTTTTTTTGGTCAAAATTGGTATATGTGATACAATATATATTTCGGTGGCTTATTTGATAGCTTCTAATACATGGGTGACCGTAGTGAATAAAGTTGCATAATTTGGTATCCCTTTAATTCACAATATACGAATTAAATCCATAATCACCAAATGATCTATAATAGATTTTATGCAAAATGATTTGGTGTTTGGTCCTTATAAGAATTAATAATATCTATTGAGTTTGTAAGTCAAAATTGTGATTGGTCAACTGTCATTGAACTCACCAAAAAGTATTATTACAGGTTTTGATGAACTTAACAAATGACAATCCTGTGGGGTGTCGTCAAATTGCTGTCTGTGGAGGATTGGAGACGTTGTGTGGGTTGATTGTCGGCCATTATCCATCATTCAATTCATATTTGCCCAATTTCAGTGACCAAAGAGACAAGTCAGTGCTCGAGTTGGATAACAATAAACGCCTTAATGATCAAGAATTGGATTTTCTCGTTGCTATTCTTGGGTTGCTTGTTAACTTGGTCGAGAAGGATGGGCAGAACAGGTATAATTGTTATTTTTTATGCTTATTAAAGTTAAGTGAACGTCTTTAGTATATACTTAATATAAAAACTCCGTAATAAGTAAATCTAAACTTTATAAGTCAAGATTCTTATAGTAATGGTAGACTTAAGGTTTGGATTCTTCTATTTTAAATTTGATTTCTTTTCTTTTACAAATGAGGTTGGATTAAGTTTTGTACATAATTGGGTTTTCTGCAGATCACGGCTTGCAGCTGCCAGTATATCTATACCTAGCTTAGTTGGTTCGGAGTATGAAATAACGGATGTAATTCCTCTACTTTGTTCAATATTTTTGGCTAATCAAGGGGCCGGTGAGGCAGCTGAAGAAGGACGGCAATCGGATTGGGTGAGTGCACTTATATGTCTTGTTTATCTTTCCTTTCTAGAGAAATAAGCTGCCAATGGGAAAAAGGGTTTGTATTTTTGCTTTTATTTTTTTTTAAAAGCTACTAGAAAATCAAATCTTCACATTTACGGTTTTAGTCCTTTCTTTTTCTTTTATGAGTTATGCACTTTTGTCGCCGTTTTTTGTATAAAATGACTAATGTTTTTTTATGAGAAAGAAAGTGACTAAAATATTTAATTATTTAACTTTACCATTTGGGTCTTTTGATTTTCTGTTACTTGTACAATTTCAGTTACTTTGGTGATTGCAAATAAAGAAACGTATATTTCAAAGATTTTAATATATTTTTGTTGGTTATTAGCTAAATGACCAGAATGCCCTCGAATCAATGCAAATATTGTTCGAGGACAAAGACATACAGCATCTACTTATAACCCTGTTGAAAATTCTGAATTTATATCTGTCCAACAAGAATTGCATTACTCTGCCCCATGGACCAAGATGATACCCTTTGAACCAAAGCAAACCCCATGGACCAAGAGTTTGCATATGGCCTATAACTGTTAACCATGTTGTGTTGTTTGCACAGAACACTGAGGATCCTGTTTTGGAGGGAGAGAAAGAGGCGGAAAAAACGATAGTCGAAGCTTACTCTGCCCTCCTGCTTGCATTTCTATCTACGGAAAGGTTGGTTGACTTTTTAATGGTTGACTTTTTAGTTCCACAATACGATTTTGACCCATGGGAACATATGTACTTTTGACTTTTGACAGTAAGAGCATACGCAACGCAATTGCTGAATGTCTTCCAAAGCGCAAGCTGTCTGTTCTTGTGCCCGTCTTGGAGAGATTTCTGGTATGCCAATCTTTTGACTTGCTGTTAATTTACTAAAAAAACCTTGGTATTGAAAAGTCTTTTTCATTGACAAAAATACCCTTGTGCTAGGATTTTCACATGTCGTTGAACATGATCTCAGAGGAGACACATTCGATGGTGCTGGAGGTAATTGAATCATGTAGGATGCTATGAAAATTGAAAAAAAAAAGGCGAATGTGGAACGTTTGATGTTCATTGATGGACATCTTGTACAGCTTCAACCTTCCTCTTCAAAGAGGAATAAGATAGGATGATGTTATAGTGTTGTTATTAACCACATTGACCATCGTTACATAATTTTCTTTCTATTTTATTTCATATTTTTTGGTCTAATATGTGACTGCTTTTTTTTTCTTTCGCCGTGTTTCACCGACTCGGTGCTCTTTGTGATCCTTGTATACATTGTTATGCGTGTACCGGTCGACTTTAAGAAGAGTTTGTTTTAGTGTAATGTAGTTTGTTAGTCGATTTGACTTGTTGTTTCATGTAAAGTAATGAAGCTCTCCTAGAAGACCATATATAACAGCAATCAACACTGTGTTATTGTTTTGTTGGGTGAAAATGTTAAGTTGTTGGGGCTACTCAAATGCCTTGAAAGATCCATATAGAAGGTTATTTTAATCGGGTATTATGTGTTTATAATATTAATTGTTGAATGGGTTATAATAACACGTAAATAAAACTTTAAGGTTATTTCTGTTTTAAAATGAAAACTTTGAAAGTTAAACCAATCAAACCGGCACATCATCTCTATAATTAGTTTCAACTTCAACAAGTGTTTTAAGGATAAACGGTAGATGATATATAGGTGATACAATACAGTTTTACGATACAAGTTATTAAAATAATACACTCCAGGAGGATTATGAGTTGAACCCACAAAACGAGACGAGACTACAATCAGCTGTGTTTATTGAGAAACCTAAGAATTAAGTGGTTTATTTTATCCGGAAACTGTTCTTGAACAAAATGGCTTCCTTCAGGGACATATTCTATCTCCAAATCCGAAACAAAGTGTTTTACCACTCCACTCCTTATAAAATCTTCTATACCAGGAAATTTCAAGAAATAATCCTTCTCCCCGATGATTAACAACATTGGATTCTTAATCACATGATCTAGTATGTTGTATTCTTCTTCCATTGACCTATAACAGCATAATTCACAATATAATGAGCTACAAGTCATGTTCTTAAATTGATAATTTAAGCATGAAATGACAGGTAATGTGTTACATGTAGATTTTTACTAATACCACGTCATTTTAACCGTTGTAACGGTCAATATGCTTAGATTACCAAACTAGCACACCAACATAGATTATAATTACTAAAATTGAAAACAAAAAACGATAAACTATGAAAATGGGTCATTAACAAAGTATATAGCTATTTTATGAAGTTTGCACTGCACATTTAGTTATAAAAACGTACCATTAGTTAACCCAAGCCGGCCAATTTAAACGGTGAATCGTGTTTTGACTCATAAATTATTTGACCCACACATAAAACTAGACATTTAGATTTGAACTCATTTTGACTCATTACCCATCCCTTTGACCTTTAAACATTAAAGCCTATACCTGTAGGGAACTTGGAGTGCGTTAAGAAAACCGGATTTCTCGTATAGAACTCCATATGTCAAAAGATCCTCTTCTGTGAACCACGTGGGTAAAGGAGTAGATGGCCCAACTATATCCATAATCTCTTGGTTTTCACTGGCATTTGGTACTTCATCTTTAGAAAACAAGATGTATATGTTTCGTACTACTGTTTTCGCATCAAAACGGCCAAAGTCAGCTTCAGCTCTTCCGTGTTCCTAGTAGAATTAAGTATTTATCATATCAAATAACATAAGTTATCCAAAAGAAATTATAATACACCTTTTTAATCCCACTTAGTACATTAATGTATATAAAGGAGACGATAGGCGTCAAATTATGATATTTTTGTAAGTCATTAGTAAACTTGTTAGAACCTAAAAGCAAGAACATATTGTAAATTTGTAAAACATACCCTCCATCTATTGATATAGAAACCTTGGGGCAACTCTTTGAGGAACTTAGGAGGTCCGAAGGGCGTATGTGGTATACCAAGCGATATAACTTGGCTTACCCTTGTGGGATGGCGAAGGGCAAATAAGAAAGCGGGTCTAGCCCCGAAGTCTTTTGCAACAATGGAAACCTACACACAAGAAATTAGAAACAACATGACATTAGCAAGGTTTATCATCATACATGATTAGTAACATTCATATAGATTCTGTATCAAATGTCTTGGTAACACTTACAACCTGCTTTTGACAATGTTTTATTAGTTATTACTGACTACTAGTAGATCAATTTCATGAAAAATTAAGGCCTATTTTAAATTTAAACTTGATATTTAAATCTCATTTAATCTTATTATTATCAAAAATTATTTTAACTAGCAACATAAATCAACGTATAATAATTTTTATTTTAGTTATGATTATAGACTAATGTTCAATATAGTCCATACTTATTGCATAGTCTCAAGGGAGTGAGGGGCTAATCTTAGCCCTTGGATAAGCTCCATCAATGGTCCAGATTGAATTTTAAAAATTTGGGCGGAGTGACTTTTTCGTAATTAACATGTAATGATTTTACCATCACATGTGATTGTATACTAAATCACATGTGAATTTATATTTAATCACATGTGATTGAATATTAAAATTTAGGACTATACTTTTTATATGAACTATATTAAACATAACTCTATGAATATAAACATTAAACAATTTAAAAAAAATCTACAAAGGCTTTCTCTATCTATTGGATATTTAAATTGTTGTTTTTAATAAAGTTTCTCTCCACTTAATTTGATACAATAAGTAAAATAGTAATATTGAATTTTTAAAAATTAAATTTGATCAAATTTTTCATCAATAATATTTATTTTATCACAATATTAAAGGGAAAAAAATTAGTAACGACGGTTCAACTAAAACCAAAGGATAATGAAACCAGAAACAACACAAATTAAAGCGCTAGTGTGTATAGTGTGTGTGTATTGATGTACCTTATCAACGCCGAGCGAATCAATGATGGCCAGAAGATCATCGACGATATCAGAGAATCCAAATTTCTCGGTTAGCGGCGGTGGATCCGAGAGTCCGTAGCCTCGACAATCAAGAGCGATTGCTCTGTAACCTGCTTCGGCGACGGCCACCATCTGATGCCGCCAGCTGTACCAAATCTCCGGGAAACCGTGTATAAACACCACCACCGGCGATGTCTCCTTTCCAATCTCAGCTAAGTGAAGCTTGACGCCGTTGAGTTGAACGAATTTATGCACAATCTGATCCATTGTTGCTTGAAGTCTTGTTGATGTAATTTTTACTGCTCGTTTTAACAACAAAGACAGTGAACTGGGAATCAATGAGAGAAGGGTACAATGGATTCCCAAAATTATCCATTTTGTACTCATTTGAAGGAGAATCTACCAACAGATTCCTTCTTTCTTTTCAAAATAAAAAATATATATGAATATTGGAATACTTGGAATCTACCAACATATTATTCTTAATTTTCAATTAGTATATATGTGTATTTAATATTTATGTGTGGAAGCTTAATAGAACATAGCGATCACTTACATTATATATAATATACATTTAGTTGGAAAAAAATACATTATATTACTTACATTATTATTATTATTAGAGGGGTGATATATCCTCGTACTTCATCTTTATTCATCACCCTACTTATCCTCTTACTCACAAGATCAATACATGTGTCAAAATCAATTGAGGATGTAAAAAAAGAGGATTAGTGGAATCCAAATCTAATCATTTGGTGCTTAAGAGGATAAAGTAGGAGGAAAAATAAGAGGATATATCATTTTGCTTCTTATTATTATTAACTTATTATTATTATTATTAAAATTATTATTATTATTATTATTATTATTAAAACTATTATTATTATTATTACTACGTTATTGCTTATTATTATTACTACGTTATTGCTTACTAATAACCACTTCGAGAAAAACATCTTAAAAAAGGAATAAATAAAAAGTATTGCTATATTATTATTAATGTTACTATAATAATAATAATAAATATTATTATTATTATTACTATTATTAATAATATTAATAATTATTATTATTAGTATTATTATTATTAATTATTATTATTATTATTATTATTATTATACTATTATTAGTATTAGTATTATTATTAATGTTGTTATTATTATTATTATTATTATTATTATTATTAGTAGTAGTAGTAGTAGTAGTAGTAAATAGATATATATTTTCTACTTCATTCCTTATTCTCAAAACCTATCAAATTAGGTAAATAACACCCGCCACAATGCGCGGGTTTATAATAGCTTGTTAATTATATTTAGCTATTCCATTCATAACACATAACTAGTAACCTTACTATTAATAATCATACATTATTTAAATGAAACGATGATGAGTTGGACCCACAAGATTAGGATTAGATATGCTTATTTAGGAACCCAATTATTAGCTGGTTAATCTTGTCAGGAAACTGTTCTTGAACAAAATGGCTTCCTTCAGACACATATTCTATCTCCAAATCTGAAGCAAAGTGTTTAACCTTTCCACTCTTGATCAAATTTTCAACACCAGGAAACTTTAAGAAGTAATCTTTCTCCCCCATGATCAACAACATCGGATTCCTAATCACTCGATCTACAATATTGTCGTATTCTTCATCCATTGACCTATAATTAACAAAAGCACGAGTTCAAGCATGTCTCAGATGAGACAGTCTGCAACCTCCTAAATTGATTATTAGAAAAAAGAAGTTTTTATTATCCTGGTAATTTAGTTTTTGTGGGAAATTCATGGTATTTGGTTAAAAAGTTTTTCTGATTAAACTTCCCCATCCATAATTACATTAATTGATGTCCATACCTATAAGGAACTTTAAGTGGATTAAGAAAACCAGATTTCTCGTATAAAGCTCCGTAGACTGAAAGCTCCTCCTGTGTGAACCATGGTGGTAACGGGGTAGACGGACTAACTATATCCATGATTTCTTGACTTTCGCTGGCGATTGGTAGTTCGTTTCTAGAAAACAATATGTATATGTTTCGTATGATCGTTTTCGCATCCAAACGACCAAAATCAGCTTCAGCTCTTCCTTTCTCCTAAAAAAATTAATAAAATTGATCATAACAAATACAGCGGGTAAGCTTCAAACAATGAGAGGGGCTCATCGGTGAATATGTCCAAAACCTATCTAGAGTGTTGTTTTATCAATGAATTAAATCGTTTTATTGAATAGAAAACTAGATTATTGTTATTATACTATTATAATAATATATATAACAATTAACATTTTATGAAAATTTATCTACTACAATCTTTCATCTCTACTAGACTAGCAAATAATTTCAATAAAACATGAACTAATGGTATTTATATTATATGTAATATGAAAAATAAAATCTAAATCGGTTTTGAATATGATCAAATAGTGTATTGCAATCTTAAATATTTGAGATGTTGGTTTTATATCTTGTTCATTACAAATTCCCGTCTTAACTCGCGGGTAATAATTAACTCGTGATTATTATAAGATAGTTCACTAATCATATATTATGTAGCAATCAATTAAAAAACAAATGTTAAACCGGACAAATTATTACAAAAAGTTTTGAGAGGTCAATGAGTAAATCACTCTTTCTCCAACCGGTTTAACTCCCGCAACCGGTTCAACTCCCCCCAATAAGTCATAAGACACTGACCTAACTCATCTTGACAATAGCTTTACAAATCAAATAGAAAAATGCTAGGTAGATTTTAGTTTGTTTGGTTTGTTTTTGCTTTTTTTTTCTTAAATAAATGCATATTCGTGATCCTTACTCCTAACCCTCTATTAACCTGATTGTTTTATATTTGTTACTAATTTAGCAATCGTGAGCTTGATGCATATGACACTTCAATTAATATTTGTGATTTGGTTTGACGAGTTTAAAAAAATTAATTTTCAATTCTTGTAAAACATACATACCCTCCATCTATTGATGTAGAAACCTTCGGGCAACGCTTTGAGGTATGTTGGGGGTCCAAAGGGCATATGCGGTATACCGATCGATATAACTCCGCTTACCCTTTCGGGATGGAGAAGCGCAAATAGAAAAGCGGGTCTAGTCCCCGAGTCTTTCGCAACTATGGAAATCTACACAACGGAAATAAAGTGTCACATATCGAGTAAATGATCAAAACCTATACATGAAGTAGTTGTAACATGTAGAGTGCCCGAAAGATCCAACGAAAAGTTTTTTTAGATTAAAAATGAATTATTTTAGGACATATTCTTACGAGATTGAGTTTTTTTTTTTTTTTTTTTGGTAAATGATCATAGGACATTGATTCATACCTTATCAACATGGAGCAAATCCATGATGGCGAGAAGATCATCAACAAGATCAGAGAATCCAAATTTTTCGGTTTCTGGTGGTGGATCTGAGAGCCCGTAGCCTCGACAATCAGGAGTGATAGCTCTGTAACCTGCATTGGCGACGGCGATCATCTGGTGGCGCCAACTGTACCATATCTCCGGGAAACCATGGATGAACACCACCACCGGCGATGGCTCGTTTCCGATCTCAGCTAAGTGAAGCTTCACTCCGTTGACTTGCACGAACTTATGAACTATCTGATCCATATGTGAGTGGTTGCTTGAATTCCTGTTAGTGAAGGTGATTTAACGACAAAAAGTCCAATAATGAACCCAAAATAAATGAGTGAAATGTAAAGTCAATAATGGATTGCCAAAAAAACCATTTTGTATTTATGTACCTTGGCTTCTTTAACGGATATTTTATAATGTTGTATAATTCTTTTTTTTTTCTTAAAAATCAAAAATAGAAAAAATTAATATGATGTTACTCTTTGGCCTAGCGATATTAGAATTTGAAAATTGTGTTCTCCAATCTTAAGGTTGTGGATTGAGTCCTGATGTGAACATATGATGTAAAGTCAGGTAGAAGTATATGTTTAGCGGTTAAAAAAAGATAATATCAAATTAAAGTTGTTTATTATTTTTGATGTCTATCTTTAGTGAGAAACGGGTACAATGAATTACCAAAATTATCCATTTTGTACTTGAAGGAGAATTTACCAACATATTATTCTTTCTTTTCAAAAACAATATATAAAATATATAAAATATTTATTACATCCTCAACTGTTCCACACTATCCGCGCCAACAATGTAACTTTATCAAATCAATTAGAAAATATGTTTATTTAATATTTATGTGTTGAAGCTTGGTAGAACATAGCGATCACTTCCATTAATTATATTTGGTTATTCCATTCATGAGAGATAACTAGTAAACTCATTTATTAATAATCATACATTATTTAAATGAAACGATTATGAGTTGAACCCACAAGATTAGGTTTAGCTATGCTTATTTAAGAACCTAATAATTAGCTGGTTTATCTTGTCAGGAAACTGTTTTTGAACAAAATGGTTTTCTTCAGACACATATTCTATCTCCAAATCCGATGCAAAGTGTTTAACTTTTCCACTCTTGATCAATTCTTCAACACCAGGAAACTGTAAAAAGCAATCTTTCTCCCCCATGATCAACAACATCGGATTCTTAATCATGCGATCTACTATGTCATATTCTTCATCCAATGACCTATAATTAACAAAATTCAAAAACGAGTTCAAGCATATCCCAGATAAGACAGTCTGTAACCTCCTAAATTGATTTATTAGAAAAATAAACTAAAATATTATCCAGGTAATTTAGTTTTTGTGGGAAAAACATTGTTTTTTGTTATACAGGTATTCATGTTAAACCTGTCATCAAATACAAATGTTTAGTACCAAACCAGATTAATTTGATAGTAGGGGTCTAAGACTAGAGGTAACAAATAGCTTAAAAAGTCTCAAAGGTAGGAACATTAACAAAAACACTTTACCAAATTCTTTTGAAATGTATTCATACCACACTAGCTAGCTTAGTTGATAGAAAAAATGGTATGTAAATTATGCATAAATAAGAATATTTAATATAGTTAATAATTGATTTATAGGTTTAAGAGATTATATATAATAGTTTATTGTTTTGTTTTCTCTTTTAATAAATGCATGCTAGTGATCCTTACCAGTAACCCTCTTTAAACCTAATTGTTTTATATTGGTACTAATTCAGTAATCGTAAGCATGATGCATATAAAATTCTAATTAATATTTGTGATTTGGTTTGACGAGTTTAAAATATTTGCTATCGGTTTGTAAAACATACATACCCTCCATCTATTCATGTGGAAACCTTCGGGCAACGCTTTGAGGTATGTCAGGGTTCCAAAGGGCATATGCGATATACCGATGGGTATAACTCCGCTTACCCTTTCGGGGTGGAGAAGCGCAAAAAGAAATGTGGGTTTTGTCCCTGAGTCTTTCGCAACTATGGAAATCTACACAAGGGAAAGAAAGTGTCACGGATCGAGTAAATGACAAAACCTATACATGAAGTAGTTGTAATGTAGAGCGTCCGAAATATCCAATGGAAAGTTTTTTGTAATTTATAAATAGATTATTGAAGGGCATATTCTTACGAGATTTACTATTGTTTTTTTGTTGATTATCGTGGGGCATTATATTCGTACCTTATCAATGTGGAGCAAATCAATGATGGCGAGAAGATCATCAACAAGATCGGAGAATCCAAAATTCTCGGTTTCTGGTGGTGGATCCGAGAGTTCGTAGCCTTGACAATCAGGAGTGATAGCTCTGTAACCTGCATTGGCGACGACGATCATCTGGTGGCGCCAACTGTACCATATCTCCGGAAAACCATGGATGAATACCACCACGGGCGATGGCTCGTTTCCGATCTTAGCTAAGTGAAGCTTCCCTCCGTTGACTCGCACGAACTTATGAACTATCTGATCCATATGTAGGCCCGTAAATGAACAGAACGTTCATGAAATTGTTCGGCATGAAGTTCGTTTATGTTCGTTTGTTTAATAAACGAATGAACATGAACAAGATTTTCCGTTCGTTTGAATAAACGAACAAACATGAACAGAGCTCTCATTCGTTCATTTATGTTCGTGAACATTCAGTTGTCCGTTCGTTTATGTTCGTTTATATTTTATATAAATTTATATATTTATATTATATGTGTGTGTTTAAATATAGTGTTTATTTGTGTTTAATAATATTGGATTTGTAGTTTATAGTGTTCTTTCGTTTACATTTGTTTATTACTTAAATGAACGAACAAAAATGTACAAGAACTAACCAATTCTTTAAATAATCGAACACACATGCTCGTTCGTTTATCGTTCGTATTCGTTATTTGTTCGGCTAAAACGAACGAACACGAACACACATTTTTGTTCGTTTATCCGTTCGTGTTCGTTTATTTGTTCAGTTAAAGTTAAATGAACGAACACAAACAAGCCCCGTTTGTGTTCGTTCGATTCATTTACGACGCTATCCATATGTGAATGGTTGCTTGAATTCTTGTTAGTTATGGTGATTTTAATGACAAAAAGTTTTCCATATGTGAATGGTTGCTTGAATTCTTGTTAGTTATGGTGATTTTAATGACAAAAAGTTAAAAAATGAAAATAAAATAAAATGAGTGACATGTAAAGTCCATAATGGATTGCCAAAAAAAAAGGTCCATTTTGTATATATGTACCTTGGCTTCTTTAACAGATAATTTATTATGTTGTATAATTCTTTTTTCTAAAAAAAATAAAAAATAGGAAAACTTAAGCGCATATATTATTTATGATTTTACTCTCATAAGCATTATTAGATTAAAGTTGTTTAGTAATTTTGATGTCTATCTTCAATTCCTCGTTCGAGAGTTATGTGAGAATATAAGAGTTTGGGAAAATAATATCATGAAAGATATCATCTTCCCGGCCATAAGTAAATTGAATTGCCAAAAATATTATAAAAATAATATTTTACTGAATTTGTATTAGGCTTATTCTATAACTTAATATTTTTATAAATTTAAGGTTAAGCTCGTAAAGTTAAAACAATAATGAAAACATTGTTATGAAACTGTAACACTATAAGGGATCTACTTATAAATTTGATGATTTACAATTCACATTATTTTTTATATGAGGTACTATATATATATAGCATTTTGTGTGTGTACGTGTGTGCTAGATGTGCTTTTCAACAATATTTTTATTTAAAAGAGTGTTAATTTGTGAAGGGATTAAATATGAAATCAGATTGCGACATGATCCTCTTGGCCTGCCTTGATAGAATGCATGTTTGGAAAGTTGGTTACGAGCACCCGCAAGGGGTGCTTGTTAGATTGGTGTTCGTGAAAACACGTTGCCAGTTGCTTCTTGTTCGCTCGTGTTTGGCCGGCTCATGCATGGTGTTGCAACAAGCGACCTTAATTTCTCGTTCTACTTCATTTTCTATTTATTTCGACCGATATGATCCAAGATAATTAATTATGTGTAGGTCCAATGATGGTAGTGATAACAATTTTTACCGCGAGTGGTTAGTAATGCGTTAGTAATGCTGATGTAATGGTTAATGACACCCGTGATGCTAGTTATCACTACATGTGCTCTAAATGTCAAGAATTTGAATATCGATAGGTTTAGTTTTTATAAATTTAATTTGTAAAATGAGATCAAGATTGTATAATCCTGTTACGTTTTTCTAGTTTTTTATGTGTATTTAATTATTTATATCAAAATGTATATTTTATGATAACTTAATCAAGATAGTTTGAACATGATAGTAATAATACAATACAACTTTTAGAAGATTTATATTAGTAATTGACAACATTATCTTATTTGTAAAACTTTTTTCCGGTTAACTCCACCACAATTACTATATATAGTATCTTTCGTTTTTTTTTATAATTTTGGCTCTGAATTTTTTGCTTTTATTATATTTTTATTTAGTCGTATTTCCCGTTTATCTTTCTTTTATTACTACTTAATTTTATTATTTATATATTATTTATTTTATTGATTGATCGATTTCTATTTTATACTGTAGGTTTTTTTTATAAAGCAATCTCTCTACCTGCAGGTAAAGGTATGATTGTTTACATTTCTACCTTCCTCTACTCCGCTTTTGTGGGATTTGGTACCGTTGTTGTTAAGTTGTGATATACAGTACAATCCAAGCTGCCTCTCAAGGGAAGAATGGTTGTTAAAATTGTCTGCATAAGAGTTCTGTTGGGAGGATTCAATGCAAGTTTTGATCACTCGAACCATACAACACGATTCAGATTAGCCAACCGAACGATTAGAAAACACCCACCCAGCCACCAGATCGATATGTGCAACTTCGAGTCTTCAACCACATACCAATAGATCCAACAGATGCACCTTAAAACAGACTCACATTACATAGCCTTTGACCGAGTTAACTATTATTATTATATATTACCAACGTAATATTTTTACTTTATTGTTTTTACATTACCAAAAACAAAACAAAACAAAACAAAAAAAAGATTCAGAGTTTCAGACTATGCATGCAAGTACCTGTAAAACCTCTTATAATCCCTCCACGTAACTATATATCTTTAGGGTATATTATGAATCACTAATGTTTGTTACGATTGAGAAAGTTGAGAATGAGTTGATTAACCTGGTCGGGAAATTGTTCGTGAACGAAATGACATCCTTCAGGCAAGTATATGATTTCGAGGTTTGGTACATACTTCTTCACCTCCCCACTCCTTATATATTCTGCAGTTCCAGGCAAATTGAACACGAAATCTTTTTCACCCATGATTAATAGTGATGGTGCTTCTATTTTCAGATCTTTTGGAGCTTCTTTAGGAAGCTCAACTTTGCTCTTTAGAATCCTACAATGATTAGTAATCAAGAAGTTCATGAAATTAAGTAAATTGTGTTGAATCTTTTAGACCAAAGAGTGAACTTGCAATATCCATTTATGTGAGAATATGTTAAATCTCGTGTTAATTTTGTAGTTCATTAAAATTACCTATAAGGAACTTGAAGTGGGGTTTGAAATCCAGACTTGTGATACAAATCCCCGTATACTGCGAGGTCCTCCTCAGTGAGCCAAGAGGGTGGAGGAGAAGATGGTTCCACCAAATCCATAATCTCTTTGTTTTCAGGGGCTATGGGTATTTCACTTCTAGAGAACAAAATGTAGATGTTTTTTGTTAACTTGGTAAAGCCTTAAAATTGCACACAACACGCTGGACACACACAGCCTTTAATGGAGATATTTAAGAACCAGGAGAAACCACACACTTACACAAATGTGTAATTGGATTAATTCAAAACAGAACATAGATACCAGATGCCTTATGAGGCATACACGAAATCAAAGCAACATGGGAATAACTACCCACTACTACTACATGAAAATAACTCACAGACGTGGACCACTAAATTGACAAACCCACTACTACTACTTACTGGAAATAAATAAATAAACAAAGCAAATAATAAATTGGATAGAGATCATGCACATGCCATGCACGATGGTGTTGACTTCAATACTCCCTCTCAACACCAACTTGAGTCATCCCCATCAGCTGCTGAAATTCAGTCATCTTCTTGCTCGATAGGGCTTTTGTAAACAAATCTGCAACTTGCCTGTCTGTTTGAACATACATCAGATCAATGCTACCTTGCAGCACTTTCTCACGAATGAAGTGATAATGGACCTCAACATGCTTAGTACGAGCATGAAACGTGGGATTTTTAGCCAGTTGAATTGAAGACATGTTATCACAATAAAGCACCACACCATAATCCGTTGCTTGATTCAAATCGTTTAGTAGTTGAACTAGCCAGACACACTCTTGAGCTGCCATTGCAGCGGCTCGATACTCGGCTTCTGTCGTCGAAAGAGACACGGTTGGTTGTCGTTTGCTGCACCAAGACACAACAGCTGACCCGAGCATAAATACATAACCAGTTGTTGACCGACGGGTATTCACATCACCCGCATAATCAGCATCACAAAATCCAGACAACTTGCACACAGGTTCTTTCTTGAATACAATTCCACACTCTAATGTTGCCTTAATGTACCTAAGTACTCGGCGAATTGCAATCATATGAGGTCTCTTGGGCTCCTGCATAAAACGACTTAACACACCAACTACAAACGAAATATCAGGTCGTGTAATCGTAAGGTAGATTAGACTACCAACGATCTTCCGAAACATAGTAGTATCTTCAACACTCCTTCCAAAATCAGCACACAGCTTAGTGTTGGTGTCCAATGGGGTTGGTGCAGGTTTACAATCCAGCATACCAAACCTTTCCAACAAGTCAATTGAGTACCTCCTCTGATGCAATAGAATACTTTCATTACTGTATTCTATTTCCAAACCAAGGAAGTGTTTGAGCTTGCCAAGGTCTTTCATGTGGAACCGGGTACACAAATTCTCCTTCAGTTGGTTGATAACTTCGTCGAGATCACCGGTAATTATTAAATCATCGACATACACAATAACCAAAACTACTTTCTTGCCAGCTGACTTGACAAACAAACTTGCATCAGCTGTAGTGCTCGTGTACCCGTTATGCTCCAAAAATTCAGCAATCTTCCCGAACCACGCTCTCGGTGATTGTTTAAGGCCATAGAGGGCCTTTTTTAATTTGCACACATACTCTGGATGTTTTGTGTTCTCAAAACCCAAGGGCTGTTCCATGTGTATCACATGGTCTAAATCACCATAAAGGAAAGCGTTGCTTACGTCCATTTGCCAAAGCTTCCACCCCTTATTTGCTGCTAGAGCAAGTATCACACGAACTGTTGTTAGCTTTGCAACGGGACTGAAAGTATCCTCGTAATCGAGCCCATATTGTTGAGAAAATCCGCGGGCTACGAGTCGAGCCTTATATCTCTCCACAGAGCCATCTGCACGCTTTTTGACTTTGTAAACCCATTTACATGATACTGGCTTGACACCATCTGGTTTTGGAACTAATTCCCAAGTTTGATTCTTCATAAGGGCCATCATCTCCTCTTCCATTGCATTAACCCACTCGCGTTTTAATCGAGCTTCTTCAAATGAATCAGGTTCACACATTTCAGCTTCAACACATGCTACATTTGCATATTTGGGGTTAGGTCTCCGAACCCTTTCTGATCGACGAAGACTTGGAGCCTCATCACCAGCATTCTCAAGTCTTTCTTGGTTATGAAAGACACCTGTACGCCATGGTTGATATTCATTATTCTGAATTCCACCATCTACTTCCTCTTCGAATACTTCATCTTTACTATCATTATTCAGATAAATCTCTGATGACTCTACACCTTTTAGCTTCTCAGAATCAGGGAGAACTTCCTGATTTGAAGACCACCAGGAGGAAGTCTCATCAAAGACAACATTCCTTGACACATACACCCTTCGACTACATGGTTCACAACATCGCCAACCTTTTCTTTCAGCATCATAACCCACAAAAATGCAACGAACAACTTTCTTTTCCATCTTATGTCTTAGATGACTGGGAATAAAGACATAACAAACACAACCGAATACTCTTAAATGACTTACATTGGGTTTCATGTTGAATAGCTTTTCGAATGGAGACGTATACATCAGGCCTTGTTGAGGGATTCGATTGATTACGTATGATGCTGTCTTCATCGCTTCAGCCCAAAATCGACCTGGTACGTTTTTATCATGAACCATACTTCTACACACTTCTGCCAAGTGTCGATTCTTCCGTTCTGAAACACCGTTCTGCTGCGGGGTATTTGGACAGGTTAGTTGCCGGCTGATCTGATGCTTTTTCAAGAAATCGGTGAACTCTTTAGCGAGGTACTCACCCCCATTATCTGATCGAAGTTTTTGAATGGTGTGTTTGGTGTCTTTCTCAGCTTCTAACCTGAATTCTTTGAATTTGTTGAAGGTTTCTGATTTTTCTTTCATGAAATAAACCCAACAAAATCTTGAATAGTCATCGATGAATGTAACCATATACTTCATTCCTCCAATAGATGCTTGCTTAACTGGTCCAAATACATCTGAATGGACTAATTCCAGGGGTTGTTTAGCCTGATAATTAGACTTTTGATATGGCAATTGATGAGCCTTTCCAAATTGACAACCTGCACATACAAGGTCTCGACACACTTCAAATTGTGGAAGGCCAATTACCAATTTCTTCTTCATCATTATATCAAGTTTGTCATAACTAACATGACTTAAACGCATATGCCAAAGATCCACATTCTGGTTCTTCTTTGTCTTGTCAACATATGCGGTTTCCGCCGACATTACGTACACAGATTGAGATCGACGTCCTTGAGCAATCGGTTTTGAAGAAGTTTCAAACTTTGAATATACCTGCACATCATCAGGACCAAAAACAACAAAGTATCCGTTTTCAGTTAGTTGTGAGACCGATAATAGGTTCTTCTTTACCCCCGGGACATGATAAACATTTCGAAGAATTAACTCCCTCTTATTCTCTTGAGGGCAGAATCGAACATCACCTACATGAGCAATCGGCAATTTTGAGTTATCGGCTATAACGACAACCCGACTACCTCCATACGTAATAGGATCAAGTAGCTTCTCTTTCTCACCGGTCATGTGGTTAGAACAACCCGAATCCACAATCCATTCATCAAATTTGCTCTTACGAGTCTCGGTTGTGGCTGTAAGAGCTAGTACATCCTCGACTTGGACTAGATGCGCTTCAGCATCCCATGGTGTCTCTTCTTGAAAAGTGGCAGCGTTGCCTTCTTCTCGTGGGGCTGATCTACAGTTACGTGCGAGGTGACCACGTCGACCACAATTATAACACTTGAACGAGTATCGTTTGTTAGTGTTATACCTCTTCTGCGTGTCGCCGGACGGCTGACCCTTGTCGACATCTGGCTCCTTCTTCTCATTCCCTTGGGCTTTACTCTTGTCTGAGCTCTTTTTGCTACTGCTTTGGAATTTCAGCCGACCTTTTCCTTTTCCCTTTTCTGCGTAGAGTGCTTCGTCTTCAGTTTTAATGGTTACACCACCCATTTGTTTAGCAAGGGCCTCTTGACCGGCTAGCAGATTTTCGAACTCTACTAGTGACGGTTGAACAGGCCAACCTTGAATGGCAGCAACAAAACTTCTGAACTCAGGTTTCAGCCCGTGAATGATAATCCTTTTCATTCTAGGTTCTCCAATCTTTGCTTGAGGATCAAGCTCTCCTATCTCCCTACATGTGCTCTTCACCTTGTGAAAATATTGCGGAATAGACATGTCACGTTGCGACACCGAAAGCAACTCATTCTCGAGTAGTTGAAGCTTGGTGTCGTTCTTTTTCGAGAACAACACGAGAAGAGTGTCCCATGCTTCTTTCGGGGTTGCCGTATCCTTGATGTGTTCAAGCACATCCTCTTCTACCGTTGTCTTCAAGACAAACATAGCCTTTCCCGCTTTAATCTTCCACTTTCGCAGTACCCCGTTGTTATCCTCCGTCTCTGGTTGTCGTACTTCGGTCCCATTAACCACCTCCCACAGATCTTGACCTTGAAGATAGGACATGATACATGTCGACCAAGAGTTGTAGTTGTTGTTGTTAAGCTTCTTGACACCACCAACGACTTGGAGATCTCCCATAGGTACTGGCTCTGATACCAGTTTGTTAACTTGGTAAAGCCTTAAAATTGCACACAACACGCTGGACACACACAGCCTTTAATGGAGATATTTAAGAACCAGGAGAAACCACACACTTACACAAATGTGTAATTGGATTAATTCAAAACAGAACATAGATACCAGATGCCTTATGAGGCATACACGAAATCAAAGCAACATGGGAATAACTACCCACTACTACTACATGAAAATAACTCACAGACGTGGACCACTAAATTGACAAACCCACTACTACTACTTACTGGAAATAAATAAATAAACAAAGCAAATAATAAATTGGATAGAGATCATGCACATGCCATGCACGATGGTGTTGACTTCAATATTTTTCACCACTGTTTTAGCATCAAATCTCCCAAAATCAGCTTCAGCTCTTCCAGGTTCCTGGTAACGATTAAAATGTCATAAAATGGTTACAAATATTGAAGATGTTTTTCCTCAAGATGTCTATGAATATAGCAAAACGTATGTTTGGGTGACCAGTACTAGATTTAGATTGCACAACAGTCGTTTGTTTAGACCTCATCTCCCGACTTATATCTTTATACTTTTCTGTTAATATTTGTATGATATAAGCTAAATTTCAACACTTCCTGACTTCATTTTAGATTTTTGAATCATTTTGTGTTTCCTTAAATTTTCAATCATAGGAGAAGTACATTCTGATATCAAACCAATAATTAAATAACAATAATCAAATACATAAACTCGGATATACCATCAACAACATATTTTATACTAAGTTACATAATTAAGAATTAAATAGCTAATTTCTTCAATTATATTTCTATATTTGAATATATATACATAATCATTTTAATGCAGTTTTAGCCTAAGTACGCCCACAAAACCAGCATGATATAGAAGCCTTAATTTATAACTTAGGTCCCGTTTGTTTCACCGTAATGCACAGGAATGAAAATGATTTTAATTCCATCCATGTTAGGTACGTAATGACATTCATCTACCTAAAGTAATATTAACACTTCGAAGAACTTAAATCCTTTCAAAATAATGTTACCAAACGCAATATACAACGGAATTTGATTTCAATTCCATTACATTCCTTCACATTACGGTGAAACAAACTGGACCTTATTTTCTCATAGAAACATCTACAAGGCTGTGTTTGAGGATATTGTACAAAATGACCTCTTCGTTTGGAAAAAAACGAAATTAGCAAATGGGCTGATTTAGCATCGACTAGCTTTAAGAGGTATGCAAATAATCATATGTGTGGAATGAATGAGGACGAGGAGGGAAGAAAAGGCTATATATGTACCTGCCATCTTTGAATGTAGTAGCCTTCGGGTAGGGTTGAACTAGTCCTGGAACCAGGGGGCCTAAATGCCACACCAAGTGATATAACTCCCTCCACTTTCTGTGGGTGGAAAAGGGCGAATGTGTAGCCAACCATCGATCCAAAGTCTTTACCAATAATAAACACCTGCATGTGAATATATGTTCACACAAACACAATCAACATTAATATATAAGACTAATGGACTTGAACAAAAGTTAGAGTCAAAATCTTTGTTGTGTCCTGCTCACATGCAAAGACATAGGTTATCATCTTACTCCTCCTAGAAAGCTATCAACTAGAAAGAGCACAAGTTACTCAATCCACTCTATTAAAGACTCGTGGTAGCTATCATTCAAGGTATGCAACATTTTATGAACAGGTAAACACACCCATCCACTCTACACCATATGATCACACAGGACTTGAACCCACAACGTACCTTAAGGTTGGTGAGCACGCCAAGGCCCTTTGGTAGAGTATGCTTACACCTATTGGATCTTAATGGTCTATATCCAATTTTGGATTCATTTTAGCTTGGGTAAAAGGCATCATGATCATGTTATTGCACATGTGCATTAGTCGATAAAAAGCCAAGACAAAGACCTTTGTCTACATGGCCAAAAACAATACTGTCATATTTCATAAACAATGATGATGCATAATCCTTTCTTCATATGGTAACATATTTCATGCTCTTTTGATGGCGCGGATAATGCATCTTATTTCTAACAAAAGTAGTTCATGCTTTTATTTGTACTAGTATTTTACTAGCTCCATGAAGCCAGAAACAACGTGTTTATTTTTTATAAGATGTCAATCTAATTTGTCGCTTTAAAACTAACTCAAATTGAGAAGAGTGCGGATATTGATAAATGTGAACTTTATACAAATTTACAATTAATTGAACACTTAAGTTTGACGAACGACATCGATTTTTTGCTTATATGATTAAATTTTGGTTTCAACCTTAATTAGTTTAGTTTACTAATAATTAAATGGATGTCAACTTATCGTATTTTTTAAACTTAGTTTCAAAAGTTATTATTTTAATACAAAAACGTAGAAACACCATTAGAATTGTAGGTTCCATGGGATCAAGTACCAATTAATAACTGAAGCAATCAAAACAAAATAATAATGATCTTGGATGTTTATGAAGAATATGTATGAGAGAAAACATACGGCCAAGAATTCGGATAGGTTCAAAGTGAAAACTTCAAGTAGAATAAATATTACAAACTTATATTTATACCCCTTAAGTATTTACATAATAAACCCTAAACTATTAATAATGTCATATTGACTCTAAACTATAGTAAATGTCACTAGAATGGAATGAACACAACAAAGTGATCTAACAAAAACTTAGATAAATATATAATTCTAATAGTTTTTAATAATATATTCTAGAAATTTTAAAGATATATATATATATTTTTATCATATACGATTTAGTGAATCTTTTAATTTTAATTAAAAAAATGCTTATGTATAAAAGTATGAAACATAAGTAAAACATCATTAAAATATAAAGAAATACATAATACTATATATATCTATACTACTTAATTGCATATTAAATTCTATAAGTTATTAAAATCTTGAGCGTTGCTAATTTTTTATTTGAATATTTTGTAACGGACTTGTGTAATCTATTGCATATTAAATTTGACTTAAATTTATTTTAAATTATCTGTAAAAGATGATTTAGTAGTTTTAATAATTAACTTCGATCTTAGATTTAAAAAAAAAGGAAGATGATTTTTCTGCTTCACGACGAATCCAAATCAGTTGACGAAAATCCGTGTACCTTAGAAATAGCGAGAGAATCCAGGATTGATGCGGTATCGTTTACTAGATCAAAGAACGAGGTCTTCTCGGGTTCTTCCGGGACGTCGGATAGTCCATATCCTCTGTAATCGGGTGCAATGGCTCGGAAACCCGCGTTTGCGACGGCAATCATTTGATGGCGCCATGTGTACCATATCTCCGGGAATCCGTGAAGGAAAACCACCGCCGGCGATGACTCCGACCCGATCTCAGCAACGTGGAGCTTGAGGCCGTTGATTTCGATGTACCTATGCTTTATTTGATCCATTACTTTTCACCCAAAGACTCTGTGTTTAAAGTGCTTGGAAGTATATATATATATATATATATATATATATATATATATATATATATATATATATATATATATATATATATATATATATATATATATATATATATATATATATATATATTTATAGAGGCAGGATCAAATGATAACACATTTTATTTGTTATTTGGAGAACGGTGAGAACAATTTATAGCCTTTGGATTATCTTAATTTAATGGTTGATATTAAATTTGTGTAATTAAGGAATGTTGAATTTTAATTATTTGGTTTAATTAAGTAAGGAATATAAACTCAATATACTTTAATTAAACCAAATGATTGGCCTAAAAGTGTTCTCACCGTTCTCCAAATAAAACGTGTTCTCACTATCTATATATATATATATATAACTGCGAGAACTAATATGGACCAATCATTTAACTTGTAGAGATTAAGGTTTTACATTAATTACAGTTAATTAACAAGGGTAAAATGGTCTCTTAATTTTAGACCATTAAAACAAACAGGTCACGTCATCTGCATAAGACACACTACACACACACACAAATTTTCTCTCCCACCTCCATGTCTCTCTCTCTCTTCTCACCTACTACCATCATCGGCGATGACCGCCGAAGAAGCTACCATCGATTACCGGCGATCACCGCGACAATGGCTACGCTCGCTCAATTGCGGGGCACGGATTTCTGATTTCCTGTCTTTGCCCAACGTTTCTCTACAAGCTCGCCAGAGGATATTTGCACAGACCAACGGCAGTCCCGAAGATCAAAACCAGATCTGTTATGCCTTATGCAAATCGAGTGTTAGAGATGATGGTGGAGAGTTTATTGGTATTATTTTGTAATTTTAGGCGGAGATCCGAGAAAAAGAAGGAGAAACAGCAGATCCGCCGGTGGGTTTCGAGGTGACTGCGGTGGTCGCTTCCTTTTCCGGCTATAGATCCAATGGTGGGTGGTTATATTTCCGGCAACCCCAACGGTTCTATGTTTTGGTCAACCCACAAATTTCTCACCTGCTTGCTCTCACTATTTTGATCGGAGGTTTTTGCCGTCAATCGCCATGGTTTATCTGTAAGTGATGGAGCTCGTAAAAGTTGCCAAGATTTTTATGGATACTATTAAAGATACTGCCACAATTCTTTTATATTATCTAGTCATCATGATTACAATGTCAGTGATATTTTTAATTCATAATTAATGTAAGTTAGTTTTCACTTTTGTAATTTACTAGGTGATAGGCCCGCATAAAATACGGGCTTGTTTTTTATGTTTTACTTGACAAGTATAGATTAGTGATTAATTAAAACATCATGAGTTCAGTTTGCTACAATCATCAAAAGCCATTAAATATATTAAAATTTTCATTTAGAAAAAAACTGAAATAAGTAAGTAAAAAAATTAACATGATTCTGGAAAACTTCATAGAATGATATTGCACCTGCATGTCTTCCACCTTTTACAATTTTGGGAATTTCATCCGGTGCCATAATTCCCAAACCAAGATTTTCTTTTGAACCCTTAAGACAGAATTGTGTAGTAACTAAACTAAGATTTTCCCAAACCAATAGTAGTAGCTTCAATCATTTATCGATCCATCCAATTGGCAAATTGATTTAAGTACTAACTAAACTAAGATTGGAATTGCGATTCCTATGATGAGTTTCAGCTATTCTCATTGAGCTAAGAAACTGAACAAAGACTCTAGCGAGCTTCAATGCTTCTCTACTATCATTTTTGACAACTCAGAACCCAATTGTTTCTGTAGAACCTTTGCAGTGCCCTTGATCCCAGCTGCTCTTATAAGACATGCACTGTACAATTCAATCATAGATTCCCATCTAAATCAACATTAGTGTCAATCATCATAATTATCAATATCCTCAGTAAGATAAATTAGATTTTGTTGAATGAAAACTAACCAGATGAGCGAGCTATGAACTCCAAATGAAAACTGCATCTTTGAACCTCACCAATTGTCTGCAACTTCTAGGGCTAAATTCGCAATCAGCTCAACAATTACGATGAAGGCCTTGATTTAGCCGAACAATTTCTTCACTATCGCATACTTCCACATACTGGAGCAAATATGGATTTGCGACACTCTGAAGTTCACTTTTCTCATATGTATGAAGAAGGTGAACCTTCAAGAAATCAGTATAACTGAATGTTTTACAAAATGAGGAGTAAATTATTCAAGTTAAAATTATGATTATTGAAAACTACAATAAATAAACTTCACAACAAACTATTTATTAAGATGATACAAAATTGTAAGTCAACTAAAAAATTATCAAACTTGATATTAAATTTCCACAAAAGAAAATAGAAAAAACAAAACAAAACCTAAACCATGTTAATTAAGTAGTTCTACTCATTCTATTCATGATTGTGCAGCAACTTATACTCAGTTTTGCATTTCACGTGTACATTAACACACAGGTCATTAGGTGAATTGATTTGAGAGTACCACATCAAGCTTGCAGCTTCAATTTCTCATACAAATTAACAAAATAGCACCATTTTTATTTATTCCAGAAGAAATGAAAGCTACTGAGCACTAATCATGTTGATACTTCTTTCAGACATTTAATCGAACATTTGGTGTGCACCCTTTATACTTAATAACAAATAAACCAACCTACTCATATAATTAAAGAAAAATTTCTTATTGTCAAAGAACACCAAACGAAAACAAATCAGACAGATGAATAATATTCTGAATATTGGACAGTGATTTATAGAAGAATTCTGGTTAATAGAACAACAATTTAGATCATATCAACTCTGTATTTATAAGGCATGTAAAGCAACAAATAATAAGCAGCACCAGCCCAAGCAGTTTCAGCAATAACATCAGCAGGCCTTTTCAATTCTGAAGTCAAATGCATAATATAAGGAAAAATTGTGGAAATGACCACATGGCCTATGATAACAATTGTAGGAAACCAAAAATACCATAAGGTCTATATGGGTCAACAATATGCTTAATTCTAAGGTTGGCTCTTATTACACAATATGCCAGTTTGCTAGTTTCACACAATTAAATATTAACTACTAATTACTTAAAAATTTAAATTAATCGCTATATAATATGGTAACTATATTGAGTAATAACTTCGTCTCTGTCACAGATTTCTCATTCCCAATATTGTCATCCATGAGCTGTCAGTTTGGTGACCTAATTCACTGCCTACAAATCCTTGTATTTCACAGATCTTGCTCTAGAGCGATTTCAAAATTCTAATATTAAGAATCGAGTGGCAAAATGATCAAGTTAAAAGGTTCGGCAGTGGGTCAAAAGTGTACCATTTGACTGATTAGAGATAATATACAACTCAAATTGACCCGTCTGAGGAGAAACGGGCCTAGATTCTATTAAGAACAAAGATTAATACAAAAAAGAGGCAAAAGAGTGAAATGTTCTGTGAACTCTTGTCATCATATATAGGCACTATCAGTAAACATCAGAACCACGAGTAGTGCAATTAATATCTTAAGTATTATACGGCCATAATTTATGTTCCAGTACCTGAGGAAAGACCCACACATTGAAGAAGTAGTCATCTGATGTTGATGAACAAATCCAGGGTGGAAATGTCTTCCGTCAACGGTTAGTATCTTGTGCATCGCCTTCAGCCACATTGCAATGACTTCCCCTTTACGTGGATCCAAGGCTGGGAATGTCTTCCAAAAAATCAACTTTTCGTTAAGGTTATATTAATTTAAACAATCAAATTCACTTTTGCAGCTGATGAATTTGTGATTGGTAGTCAACTACTACAGTAAAATAATACCGGATACTGAGTCAACAAATTTTCCGTCGATTAGAAGTTGAGTGTAGTTAATACGATCAGGTGGAAATTGGTTCTTGAAGTGCTGCAGCAGTACCAAGTCTCCGTACTTGACCTCCCAAGTATCCTGAAAATAGTATTAATATAAATACAGTTATAGCCATATGAATGCTATTATTATGGTTAATATGGAGGGGATACAGTAACAATAATATAGAGCCACCCACTTCACCAATTACATTTGAGTAATATCTTGCCTATTCGAGTTTAAACAACAAAAACACGTCCAAACACTATCTCCTGCTATTAAAGTTGATCTTTTATTCTGATAGTAAAATATTACAGTCACCTCATAAATTTCAGTCCAAACACCCCTCTCAACTAAAAGAGTTGGCAAAAAATGTTTTGGAAGATCAAATCCAACGAAATTTGAAAGCAGTTATATTGTTTTGAGATTTCTATAGAATTTCATTTCAAAAAAAAAGATAGAGAGATAACACACCTCGACATGTTCTTGTTTCATACACATTCATAGGTTACTTTTTCTTCGTCCCGATTATCATCTATCTAGCAATAAAAATTTATTACGGGATTCTAAAGTTCTTAAGTTATATAGGATAGATTACCTAATTAAATCAAATGGTAACCGAAATTGATACTTGAAATCGAATTTGAGGCATGTGGAATTATAATATGGTAACAGAAATTCAAAGTTAAATTTCATTTTGCAGGACAGTCGATATCAGTAAATAGGGAACCGAAAGGAACAATTAATTACAGTAGACTTCAAGCCCAAAGTAACATTTAACTCTTCAACCTACAGATAGTAATTAGCAAAAAGCAACCAACATATAAAAACCAATTGGTTGTAGCCATGAACAGTGAGGACCAAACAATAACCACCACTAATGAATATCAACCAATATTGCAAAGTACCATTCATACTAATATGCCAATTACTGTTCACAGTAAACTGTGTGAGCAGTGCATGTTTTAATTTGTTGGACTTAATATAAACAATGATAAAGCTTCATAGAACTCAATGATTACTGGTTTGATTAACATGCTTACTACAGAGGTGCAAGCAGGACCGAAATAGACCTGTTTAAGTGTTAGTGTACCCTTTTAATGTTAGTCTATGTGGAGTGATTGAAGTAGATTATCCTCTTGAGAGCTCAACAGCATGTGCAAGAGCTTGTATGTCCATTTGAGATATTTAGAAAAAAATGCAGAAAATTAATAATAAGGTACATAAAAAAGGGTTATGCATTCAAATAAACTTTAAGTACAAACAATACCTCCTTAAGTGGAGGTGCTTTAAACAAATTCACTTGTGGATTAGAAGAGAGAGAGAGAGAGAGAAAGAGAGAGAGAGAGAGAGAGAGCACGCTATGGTTTGTGTTTTCTTTGTTATCATTTGTTCTATTTAAAAGTTAAATGTAATACAAAAAACAATACGCTACAAATTGTGATTTACAAAAATTACTTGCAATATGATACTAAGATAAGAAAATACAACACAAATTGAAATTTAAAGAAAGTGATTACCTTTTCCTTTGCATCTTTCTGAAAGTGTTCCTTTTAAGAAACATCAACCTTTGTTTTTTAAAGTATCAACAACTCCTTTTAGACATTTAATCGAGCACCTTCTGGGCGTATTCAATCTACAACAATAATGATATGATCTTTTTAAGTTGTATTGTTACTACTAAATCACATTAAATCAGACATGTATGTTTATGCTTTTTAGTAATACGGGACTAAAATAAGCTCACGGCATGTTGTGCACCATGGATCTTCGTTGTTGATTTTGAAGCCCTTATACACAGCAGCCAAATAAAATACGTCAACAACATTTGAGAATCAAGAATGACGAAAGTTCATTATTTATACTACTCATTGAAAACGTTACCCGGAATCTTAAACTTGGCACATTAGACATCGCCGATCCATAACTGACGATGTACAGAGAAATTTCAACGTCATGAAAACCAACCGACGGCTGGAGTAAATGCAAATTAAAAACCGGGAAGCCATGAATACACAGGCGAACGTACGAAATGATGCGAAACAGAGATCGTCGGAATCATTAACTGAATCGCGTCCTTTCGGTGGAAGACGAAGACGTAGGGTTATCGAAGAGAGCAGGCGGCGTTTCGGTGCAATACGAAGAAGTTAGCTGAAACGTTATAACGGGCCATTAATTTCTACAGCCCATTAAAAGCCAAATAACCCAAACCGTATTAAAATTATAAATAGAAGCCCAAATATTTAAAATGCCATGTAATTCACTAAGCAATTGCATTTCAAAGACTTCTATTTTTTACAAGCATAGAGCATTGCCACCTAAGCAACCATACATTTTGACTTATAGAGGATATAGATTTTTTATTCAAAATATTATGTAGCAGTTTATTAAAATAGCAAATAAGTCAAATAAGTCATAATGCCTTTTAATTTATGTAAACAGATTCTATTATGAGTTCGTAATTTTAATCGTTTGAAGATATTTTTATGTATATTTGATTACTATAGGTTTTTATTTAGGTCTTTGTTTGAGCAATGTAAATCTATTTGGATTTTCATTTAGTTTAGATTTCAAGTTTAATTTGAGTCTAACTGCACGTGTGTATATGCGTAGGATATACATATGTGTAGATATATGTACTTGTGCAAAAATTAGTAATTTGCATAAACATAGAAATTTGCACATGTGCAAAAATTGGTAATTTGCACTGTTAGGATAAACATAGTAATTTGCATATGTGCAAAAACTTAGTAATTTGTACTGTTATGATAAACATAGTAATTTGCACATGTGCAAAAACTTAGTAATTTGCACTGTTAGGATAAACATAGTAATTTGCACATGTGCAAAAACTTAGTAATTTGCACTGTTAGGATAAACGTAGTAATTTGCACTATTAGGATAAACATAGTAATTTGCACATGTGCAAAAACTTAGTAATTTGCACTGTTAGGATAAACATAGTAATTTGCACTGTTAAGATAAACATAGTAATTTGCACATGTGCAAAAACTTAGTAATTTGCACATGTGCAAAAACTAGTAATTTGCACTGTTAGGATAAACTTAGTAATCTGCACATGTGCAAAAACTTAGTAAGTTGCACATATGCAAAAACTTAGTAAGTTGCACATGTGCAAATTTCGAGACCTGTGCTAAAAAAAAACCCAACAAATATGAAATTTTTTTTTCAAAAAAATATAGCAAGATCGGTCTCAAATTAAAGAGCATAATTTTCTCGTTAATATGGTATAATTTTTATAATTTAACATTTTTCCGTTTAATAGATATATTAGTTTAAAAAAAGTGGGGGTAGTGTAAAAATATCCAAATTGCCCTTAATTAATTAAGGATAAGTTTGATTAGTTTAAGGTTATCCATTAACAACTCTTTAATCTCAACACTCCATCTCTTTGATCAACGGCTATAATTGGTTCTCGCAGTTCTCGTACGAAAAACGGTTCTCGTTTGAACTGTCCTCTCTCTCTCTCTCTCTCTCTCTCTCTCTCTATATATATATATATATATATATATATATATATATATATATATATATATATATATATATATATATATATATATATAGACTAAAGTTCATGCGAGAACCAATCTAAGCCGTCCAATTCCCCCTCCTTCAATGTCATTGCCCACCCATGAATTCCTCACATGCACCCTGCCACACCCTATCCCTCCACGCTCTCCATCCATGATACTTCCCATATCCCAGGAATGACCGAGATTGGTTCTCGCGGTTCTCGCACTAACAACGGTTTTCGCATGAACCCTCCCCTATATATATATATATAGGAAGAAGTTCCATTGAGAACCATTTTTAGTACGAGAACCGCGAGAACCAAACTGAGCCGTCCAATTCCCCCTCCTTCAATGTCATTGCCAACCCGTGAATTCCTCACATGCACTCTGCCACACTCTATCTCTCCACGCTCACCATCCATGAAACTTCCCATATCCATGGAACGGCTAAGATTAGTTCTCGCGGTTCTCGCACTAACAATGGTTCTCGCATGAACCCTCCCCTATATATATATATATATATATATATATATATACACACACACACACACACACACATATATATATACACACACACACACACACACACACACATATATATATATACACACACACACACACACACACATATATATATATATATATTTATTTATATATCGATCAACATTGGTTGCTTGTTGACTGCATGCCTACCGTTTACATTACAAAAACTCTGACACACACAGACACACACACTTTATATATCGGAAAAAGACTGACGTTCGACATGCTTTGATCTTTCTAGAAAACCAGGAATGTTTAAAAACAGAACCGGATTGTAAAATACTGGATGAAATCGAAGCCTGAAAATTATAAAAAAATAAGGATCGAAGGTCAATCTTCTCAGTCTGATTTGTTGGTTTTTCCGGTTTATGGTGTCATATTCTCGTCTCTAAACGGTATATCTAAAGCCTCTAGTTTTGTATTTGCTAAATGATGAATTATGGGTTTGAAAGTATCTTATGTGAATAATAAAGGTAACGCGGTGAAGAATTTAACATTGTAAATGCGAACAAATACATAAAACACTTTATTAGTATTGAAAAACAGATCAAGAATTTAACGTTGTATGTAACATTTAACTAAATTATCATTGGTAATATATATTATTTTTCTTTTATAAGTGAAACATAAAAATGTAAGTATTATTAGGTATATTGTATATAAATTAATAAAAATTTTATAAAATATGTGGGGTAAACAGTTATTGAGCATTATATCTTGGTAAAATAGGCAACACATAAGGAGTGGTCACATAGAAGTTTAGGACTATATCCAGCATCTCGTCATGTCAGCTTTTTTCCTATCACGTCCACCCCCCCTCCCCCCACATGTGGTGAACACCACACCTTTCTTCCTATCACGTCCTAAGGAAGTGATACCCCACCCACCCCCAAGTGATCACCATATTCATTCATCACCCTCCACTTCTTACATTGTACGATAGTAACTCATTTGGGGCTTGACTATTGAGCATACTATTTGAAGGTTGTGACGTTTTATGAACTATTATGTCGTTTTCTTTGAAGTTTATCCAATTTGGACCAACTTGTAACTATTAAAATGATTAGTACTTATACGGTATAATTTCATATTTTTAATAATTGTGTATATATTTTATAAAATTTAAATTACATCAATATCTTCTAAAAACGCTTGAACTCTTTATATTACAAGATACATAGTTTAATTATAATTAGATTATTTAAAAATTTAAAATATCTATTCTTTCTTTTTTTGTATATGCTAAACATCACTACGAAGTTCAGAATTGAGTTAAATTTTGTTATAATTTTAAAGAATTTTAAATGATTGAATTATATTTAAATTATGTATATTCCATAAAGATAGTTTACAAGTTTAAGGACCATGCTCGTATGAAGTCGCACTCTCCCTTGCTGGCGTGAGAGAAAGCTAGTCCATTCTCTTACATATTTAATCAGAACTCGGGAGGCTAAAGCAAACTTAAAAATAATTTTTGATATAAAATTAACAGGACGTACAACATATTCAAGTTCTTTTATCCCTATTAACATTTTAATATTTTCGTAATTTTAGTTCTATTTATCAATAACGATGAAATGTTTTATTCTATATTTACATATTAAATTAGAGAGAAATTAATGTCTATAATCAAGAAATAAATAGTAAGTGAAACTCATGAGTTCACATTCTTAATTTTGATTCATGTATAACCAATTGACAATGTTGCTACAATTATAGGATGACGAGTGTAAAAAGTAACACATAATCTTGATTGTAAGAGTAGAAAGATTACAAGAAATTGCTCTCATAAACCCGTTAGAAAAAGTGAATGGCATAGCAAAGTTATTTATAACTTGAATACCCTTATTATAGCCTTTAGTTTTCTTTTGTACAAAAAATGGCTCATTTTTTAACTACTTGATGGTCTGAATACATACACATACATACATATACACGGGTCCTTAAAATTTTAATGGCCTAAAGTCATAACTTTACCCTTGAAACACCACTGGTTCAATAAACACACTTTTCATTTTTTCCAAAAAATAAAAAAACCAAAAACTCCTACTTTTCCATATATTTCCAGATCTTGATGAGTATGGCAACCCAGAAGCATATATTTATTGTTACGAATCAGAAACTATGAACAGCCAAAAACAACAATCTATAACCAGAAATGAAATCAGAAATGATATAGAACTGAAATAAGAACAATGATAAGCCAATCATCCACAGATCGAATGATGGTCCAGGGATAATCCCTCTCTCAAAGGTTAAACCTAAGAGCCAATCTCTCAAGAGACTAATTCCTAATATCTTTCTTACTACCTCCACTATCAGATACTTACTCTATTTATTTAGAACTACTAACAACTTATACCCAAAGTTACCATTTACCCCCCTTAAGTATCTAAACTACTCTTTTCCTATCAATACTCCCTCCATAAAAACAAGTCTTGTCCTCAAGACTTGCTTCCAAATAGATCCCAAGATGCTCAAGAACCGGGACCAGTCAAGTCCCGCATAGTCGGCTCCGGTGATCCCAACTCCTCATATTGGTAAAGGTTGCATCCATTAGCCTCACATTCATCATCTCCCAAAAGCAGAACTCGCAATTTCCCTTCCGGACACTTGTGAGCGGGACCAAATTGTTGCCCACAACGAAAACATAATCCCTTCTTGCGTCTTTCCTCCCATTCAGTGCGAGACAAGGAACGGACACCCCGATCCCGAGATAACCCTTGTGACCCCTCCGAAGGCGTCGACACCACAAGCCGAGGACTAGAGAGAGGTGGAGAATCAGCCCCCTTCAATCCCCCCTCCCCCACGGATGACCCACGAACCAACGATTGGCCCACCGTCGCGCCCCTGTCCCATTTAGAGTTATCCCCAACTCCACCCAAATGATGATAACGGAAACGAGACTGCGAGATGTTACCACTGGAAGGTCGAAGCATCTCTTCCACATCCTTAGCCAAATACATGGCATCCAAACGCGATCTAGGACGGTGGAGACGAACCCAACGCTTAACCTCATCACGTAACCCAGCAACAAAGTAACCCATAGCTTGGGGCTCCGGTAGGTGCGGAACCAATGACAACAGATACTCAAAATCATCGATGTAATCGTGAATGGAATCCGTTTGCTTAATCGAAGCCAACTGTTCAAACGGATTCTGAATCTCGAGACCACTAAAACGTTGCAACAATTCCATTTGTAGATGATCCCAAGTAAGAGAATCATGAACCTGGTTGACAATGGTGAACCAATGCTGAGCCACCCCAACCATGCTCAATTGAGCCAAACGAACACGAAGAGCTGCCGGGGTATTATTGATGTCGAAAAACAGCTTAGCCTTTTGAATCCACCCCTGTGGATCAAACCCATAAAACTCAGGTAACTTCACTTTCTTCACCGCCCATGGTAGAACAACTGCTCCACCGTGAGGAGGCTCACCACCACCACCAAAACCGTGAACATCATTTGGTGATCCACCCAAACTAGCACCAGCACCCAAACCTGAACCACCACCCAAACCTGAACCCAAACCTGAACCACTGACCAGTCCCGAGCCACTGCCCCCTCCAGGATAATCAAAGAAGGTACCTGAAATGGGATCTCCTTCTGCTCGTTTGTCCTGGTGTTTCATCCAAGCCAACATAAGTTTTCGAAATTCTGCATTCTCTGCTCTTTCAGCTTCAAATCCTGCCTTGAGTTCTTTCACATCAGCTTGCAGTTCTTTCACATCAACTTGCAAGTGATGAATGAATTCTTCATGCTGATCCAAACGTTGCTGAACAGATCGAGTTTCCATAATTGATCCTGAAACGCAAAATGGAACCCAAAAAAACCCAGCAATTTGCACAAACAGAGACCAAGATTGAACCCCACTAGTGAAAACGAAATCTGCCAAATCAACTTGTAGCAGAGAGGAGAGCAGAAAAACGGAACAAAAACCCACGGAAAAACAGAGACGGGAAATTAGCAAGTATCGATGGAGGAAAAAGAAAGCAAACCAAACGATTGATGAAGCAAGCAATCAATTACTGAAGAAGAAAACCATTTGCAGAAATCAATTGCTGGAATCGAGTGTTGAGATCGATTGCGGAGTTGTGATGAAAGCGATTAGCTATATTGTTGATGATCGATTGCTGAAATTTCGGGAACGGCAACCCCAAAACCGAAGGCGTCCAACTCGGAGATACTAATATCGAAGGTTTCCAAATCAACGAGAGTAAAACTGAACCGGAAATTGATGAGTTCCAAATCGGCAGGTCGAGGAGGGCAGGTCGGACCAATGTTACGAATCAGAAACTATGAACAGCCAAAAACAACAATCTATAACCAGAAATGAAATCAGAAATGATATAGAACTGAAATAAGAACAATGATAAGCCAATCATCCACAGATCGAATGATGGTCCAGGGATAATCCCTCTCTCAAAGGTTAAACCTAAGAGCCAATCTCTCAAGAGACTAATTCCTAATATCTTTCTTACTACCTCCACTATCAGATACTTACTCTATTTATTTAGAACTACTAACAACTTATACCCAAAGTTACCATTTACCCCCCTTAAGTATCTAAACTACTCTTTTCCTATCATTTATACTCATGAGTAATGATCCTGAGGTTCCCTTAAAGCTCTGAGGCACTAGTATTTGTTGAGATTGAGAAAATTAAGTATGAGTTTATTAACCTGGTCAGGGAATTGTTCATGAACAAAATGACAACCTTGAGGCAAGTATATGATTTCCAGATTTGGCACATATTTCTTCACCTTCCCACTCTTCACATATTCCTCCATTCCAGGGAACTTGAAAGAATAATCTTCTTCACTCATGATAAGCAGTGTTGGAGCTTCTATTTTCAAATCATTAAGATTTTGATTTGGTAATTCAATTTTGTCTTTGAGTGACCTACAACCATTAATGAAACTTAAGAAAAAAATGGAAACAGGGGTGTCAAAACTGCCAAAAAGAACCATGCACGCGATTAATCAAATATTTCATCTCGTTTTGATTTACCTTTTTTGGTAGTTATAAATTTTTTGGATATGAACTCAAAGTACGGGTTTGTACTTCCTTAAAGAAAAGTTAATTTTCACTATCATGCAAGTTTTGAGGGAATACCGATGATGATTGATTGTACCTTATCATTCAAAATGCATTTGCTACCAGGCTTTGGTCATAATAGATGGTTGTAATAGAAGATTAATTAGTCATTGGCCAACTTAACAATGAATTATAACATTAACCAATTTGACAAATAAGTTTGTCTTAGTTCCAACTTCCAGCTAATGATGCTACATTTCCAATGAAATCTTTTGGCCAACATTTTACAATGTGTTATAACAATAACCAATTTGACAGATATATATTGTCTTTGTTCCAATTAATACTTTCTAAATTTCTAATAATTATATGGAAACTCTTTTGTTTGTATTAACATGGTTGGTTCAGTAATTACCTGTAAGGAACTTGAAGTGCAGTTTGAAACCCAGACTTCTCATACAAAGCACCATAGACATCAAGATCCTCCTCAGTGAACCAAGAGGGTAGAGGAGTGGATGGTTCCACCAAATCCATTATCTCTTGGTGTTCAGGGGCTATGGGTATTTCACTTCTAGAGAACAAAATGTAAATGTTTTTCACCACTGTTTTAGCATCAAAACGGCCGAAATCAGCTTCAGCTCTTCCAGGTTCCTAATCATATTCAGTTACTTTTTTATAAGTTAAGATAATATATCAGAAGTTCAGAACGACTATAAGATGAAGTCACGAATCAAGTAAAAAAAAAGTAAAGTAACACCCAATACCGTCTTCCACGGGTTATGGGTCCCAATACCGTTTGCACGGTGTATGGGGGAGGTTGAGATGTAGACACCCATACCTCTACCTATGGTAGAGGATGCTTCCAGTTCTACTAAATGTAGAAAAGGACCTCCGGCCTTGCAAGGAGTGAGGATCGAACCCTTGTTCTCTGTCTCCAGAGGCAAGGGTGATAACCACTTGATCCAACCTTGCTTGTTGAAGTCACGAATCAAGTAAACTCATGTTATATCTAACTAATTTCACAAATAACAAGAACTTCTGGATTAAAATTAGACAAGTTCACTGAAGGATACCTATGATAATAAATTTTATAGCCTGTTTACTGCACTCAAAACATGATATGACACATGTTATAATTTTAATAAAGAAAATTATCATAATACACAAAACTAATGATTACATCACTTAATTTATTTTAACTTTTAATGTATGTCTCACCTGTTTATATACTAATTTACAAATTCTTTAAATTTATTACAATTTAGCGAAAATATGTGTAAGAGTTCTTTTGGGTGACCATGGCGTATTGGGGTCTGAGTGTCTCACTGGCTCAGTCCACCAGAACATATAATTGACCTTAACAAAACTCCTTGTGGGAAATCGGCATGACCTATAAAAAAGGGTGACAACACCACCAAGGTTTAAACATGGGACCCTTTACTTATTGGCATGTTAAGGTTTGTGGTTATTACAAGTTGACCAGCCCTTGCACGTTTTATTGACTGTAAGATACTGATCAACTTTACTTAATGCTAGATATTTGCATTCATGTATACTAAGAGTGTCCTTGTAATGTAACTCCCGTATAGTCATGTACATTTTCATAAATAACTAGTGTGTGAAGTAACATAGCAGAAACTCGTTGGCTCTCAAACAAACTGCAACAGTTATGTTTTGTATGTACCTGCCATCTTCGTATGTAGAAACCTTCAGGGAGGGGGAGGGCTTGCAACTTGAAAGGTGCACCAGGAGGCACAAATGGTGCACCAAGCGTTATAACTCCTGCAACTTTCTCTGGATGGAGAAGGGCAAATGTGTAACCAACCTTTGCTCCAAAGTCTTTACCAATGACAAACACCTAACAATGTTTACAGTCCACAAAAAGATGATCACAACAATTCACTCATTTGGTATCTGCTGCTAGTATATAAACAAAAAAGGCTGAAAAGAGCAAAAAGGTAACACATAGTGAGCCAAATATTCAAACTAAGCAAGTAGAGTAACCGAGTATGTTGGAAAAAGATGGTAACAGTGGTGTTGATTGAAAATAGAAAATAACACTAATGAGTACTAATTTTGGTCATCAAGTAACAGTCAAGTATTAATAATCAATTTATTTTGACTGATGACTATTAATTTTGACCGTTTCCGCTAGTGATTTTAATGATTTTCACGCTCACTTGGTAAACGAGCTCAGTGATGCAGAGTAGGGGGGTTGTTCGGGGGGTTTTGGGTTTTGGGTTATTCGGGTTGGGTTGTTCGGATATTTGGTCATAAAAAGTATATAACCATTCCAATTTACTATTTGGTTATCCAAAAAATTAGCCGATTTCTTTTGAGGGAAAGATGAATCCTATGTAGAAAATAAAGCAAAACACAAACAAATAACTTGATGTGATTCAAAGAAGTTGATGCATTTTGAATCTTTTGATACCAACCTATATAAAAGCCCGAATATAACGTAAATAATTGGGAATAGTGTTGCATAGAAACTTGATATGCCTGCTTTAAACAAGTACAATATAGCTGCACAAAAAATTGGGAATAATGGGAGTTTTGGATAGGTGTGTAGAAGGAAATATTGGGACATGAATAACAATACTAGTACAATGTATTTATTTAATCGGGTATTCAGGTGTACTCAAATCTCGATTAGCATCTTAAAACATTAATTAGTGTTCATTAATATTTTTAAGAAGTATTAATGTAATGTAAATAATTATCTAACTTCTGCTTTTCAAAATAATAACAAGAATCTAATTTCTTAATGATATATCAAAATAAAGTTTTCTTAAATATTAAAAATATAAATGAGAAGAAGTTTTTTTAAAGGACTAATGTGTTACACATTTAAGAGTAAAATCACAAAAATACTCTCGTGTGCACAAAAAATGAGAGGAGAGACCACCGGCATATAAGGTATGTTAAAATAAATTACATTATGCTACAATAAATTTTATCTTAGTTATTATTGTATTAAGTTACTAACCAACTCTATTATGTTAAAAACAATAAATTCAACTTTTATAATTCCCTCATTGTATACAAGTTTGGTGTATACTATGGATATTATGGCAAAGTTAATTGTATAAAATGGTAACTAAATATCAGACACAGAAAAAAGTTATTTGCATACAATAGGAAAATTATGAAAGTTACTTAAATTGTTTTTAAAATTTAAAACCAAATTTATTATATTTTCATACTATTTGTCCTAAAATAAAAGAGTAGCATTTTTTCTGAGAAAAATGACCATCCATGTAATTTCCAATACCAATATAATTTCTAATTTTAAAGACTAAACATGTAATTTTCCACTTCTATAGAGAACCAATAGTGTAATTTACTCAACAACTTATAGTGCTACAAAGTTATTGATAATTGCAAAGTGGTATATATCATGAAATGAAAAGATGTTTACATACAAAGTGTTCACAACAAGAAGAGATTGAGGAAATCAACAATACGATTTGATCCTAAAACCATACATCCAAAGTTAAAATTCATCTCTTAACATTAAGTATCACCAATTTCACTGCAATCGCGAGAATTTCTAATAGAAAAACGAAAATCTAGGTATAAAAACATATACCGACACATATGAATAAATGTACCTTAGAAATGGCGAGAGAACGGAGGATGGAGGCAGTATCGTTGACGAAATCAAGGAAGGAGGTCTTGTCGGGTTCAGTTGGGCTGTCGGATAGTCCGTATCCTCTGTAATCGGGTGCAATCGCTCTGAAACCGGCGTTTGCGAGGGCAATCATTTGATGGCGCCATGTGTACCATATCTCCGGGAATCCGTGAAGAAAAACCAACGCTGGCGATGAATCGGAGCCGATCTCAGCTACATGAAGCTTGAGCCCGTTAACTGCAATGTAACTGTGCTTAATCTGATCCATGGTTACGTGTATGACATGAGTTTGTGTGTGCGAGTGAGAGAGAGAGAGAGCGCTCTGTAAGGTGGTGTTTCAAACCCTCTGGCAATTAGCGGTTATAATACCACTCTTTTTGGCATTTTTAGCCACTTTTTAAAGTAATTGTTTCTGTAATTGTTTTTATTTTTTTGTTATACATCTTCTGGCGACGTTTCTAATTTATTTAATTTTCTTTCATATGATTTTTTCTTATTTATTTTTATGTCAAATTTTGTTTATTTCTTGTATTAATTTCTTATGCACTTGTTTCTCTCTACTTGCAAAATATCATATTTATATATATAGGGGAAGATTCATTCGAAAACTGTTGTTAGTGCGAGAACCAATCTTAGCCGTTTCTTGAATATGGGAAGTTCGAGCGTGGATGGATAGAGTGTGACATGGTGCATATAAGGAATTCATGTGTGGGCAATGACATTGAAGGAGGAAAAATTGAACGGCTCGGATTGGTTCTCGCACTAAGAATGATTCTCAAATGAACTTCTTAACCATTGTATATAGGGAAGAATTCATTTGTGCGAGAATTGCAAGAACCAATCTTAACCATTCTGGAGAGCGTCCAAAGCATGTTTTAAGCCATTGTACGTTATGCATTGAAAACTTGTACTCTGGGTATATATGACATTTTGCAAGTTAAGGACATATATGATATTTTTTCTTGTAAATGGGTCAACACGACCCGAACGGAAAACAAATTATAGTGACACGAACTAAATCTTACATGAAGTTAGCTTGGGTCAAAATGTGTTGACAACGGTGAATCTATAATGGAAAACTATTTGGTTTCCTATCTAAGTTAAGCCCAAAAAACTTAAAGAGTCAACAATATTAGTGTCAAGTCGGATCATTTAAATAATTTGTAAACATATACCTAAAATTTATATTAAAATGTGGTTTTTCCGTTGACATTTTGCAAAGCCTTTTTTACAAGTATGCTCATCTAATTCTATCTCGTTGATCAACATGATTACTTTCATACTTGGTCGTTCAATCGGATCAACAAGTAACCAATTTGAATCAAATTTCACATACTAATGTTGCTCATTATATTCACATATTGTTTTTTCTATAAACTTTGTTAATCCGGAATCATTTACAAATAAATTAGATCTTATTTTTTAAACTTGAACAACGACATTCCAACTATAAGTATGAAATAAATAAAAATATTTAAACTTATAATTCATTGATAAATTACAATAAATCGTGATTTCGTGGAAGAAGCGACGGTAAGTTAAGATTTAGTATTGCAGGCTCCTCATCTTTTTTATTTATTAGTTTAGATAGGTTGAATTATAGGTGTTATTTTTTAAGATAAAATTCAAGTCTTGTGATTTTTAATATGATAAATTTATTTTACTAAGTTTCATAGTATAAGGTAGATGTTCGTATTATTTAAGGACATGTCCTAAAATAATTTTGTATATATTCTATAAAAATATAAAAAAATTGGCAGGTCCAAGAACCTACCTAGCTAGTATATAATTTTGCCCATGTGTGTCGACATAAAATTTACACGAAATTAGGTGAACACATAACCCATTTAACTTAAGTAAAAAAAAACATAAAGCTAATCTGAATAGCTTAGTAATTTGCATTTATGCTAAAATTCCAGTTTTGTATTAACTTTTGACACTTTCGCTAATTATTTGAGTTATAAGAGAAACGTAAAAAGTTGTCAAAAGAATAAATCAAATTATTTCAAAATATTCTATTCGGACTTGAAAAACAATATTTTGGAACCCATACATGAGTAAAGACGTCTAACTTTTAACCCACTCACTCGCTCAAAATATCTTCTGTTTTCTTTGACTATGGTATGGTGACCCAATCCAATGGGTGCGAGTCCATGTCGACTCCAACTATGTCGAGTTTTCTCATAAGAAAACCGAGTTGTCACATAAAAAAAAATCGATAGCATCAATTGCTCAAACTTGAGTTATATACTTGATAATATAATGATATGATTCACATTAAAGACACATCTTACACCATATTTGCGCCTGCTACAAATTATTCAAGTAATACATCAAACTCGAAACATTTAAGGGAAATCAATTAGATCATGAATTCTTGAGAGGCTGAATGTATATTGGCACATTTTGGAGACTCGCGCAACCCACAAACGTGCCATTACAGAGTCAAGACTCAAGATAGATATTATTTAGATTGCACGAGCAAGCGCAAGCATACTAAAATTTGTTTTGATTAAGAAAATTTAAAGTTAATTGATTCACCTGGTCAGGGAATTGTTCATGAACAAAATGAGATCCTTGAGGCAAGTATATGATTTCCAAGTTGGGTACATAATTCTTCACCATGCCACTCTTCAAATATTCCTCCATTCCAGGAAACTTTAACACATAATCTTCTTCACCCATGATGAACAGTGCTGGTGCAGCTACTTTCAGATCACTCGGGTTGGGAACTTGTTTTGGTGATTCAATTTTCTCTGCCATTGACCTACAATGATTCACAATATCAAGTTAGTTCTACAAAAGAGGTAAAGTTGACTTATTTATTCAATTATCATGATCAATCATACTTCACTAGAGTTTAGACATAATAGACAACTTTAATAATTAACAATGCATTACAACATTATCCCAGTTTAAAATATTATCATTTTTGTTCTCATAAAACCATCCCTCAATCTGTTACATGATAAGTTCCTTAAAATTACCTGTAAGGAACTTGGAGTGGGGTTTGAAATCCAGATTTTTTATACAAATCTGCATACGCCGCAAGGTCCTCCTCAGTGAACCAAGAGGGTAGAGGAGTTGATGGTTCTACCAAATCCATAATCTCTTGGTGTTCAGGGGCTATGGGTATTTCACTTCTAGAGAACAAAATGTAGATGTTTTTCACTACTGTTTTAGCATCAAATCTCCCAAAATCAGCTTCAGCTCTTCCAGGTTCCTGATGAAAACTTCAGTTATATCGTTACGAACATGTCTCACAGAATTTAGGACATATCTAATGACTTTTTACATCACTTGTTTTATTTAAATTTTAATGCAACTATCACCTTCTTATACAATAATCAATGTTTTCTTAGAGAGGATTTCGATCAGGAAGGAGTCTCTCTACATACCAATATACCATGTGGAAGAATTAAGGCTGTCCACATCTTAAAATCCAGCCAAAGCAGGATTGGGTACTATAGTTGTTAAAAATGATTTCTTTTATAAAATTATAAGAGAGATATGTATAATTGAATACATGTATGACAAGGTATTAAAAGAAAAGAAGTACCTGCCATCTTCGAATGTAGAAACCTTCAGGGAGTGCTTGATGACTCTTGAAATGACCAGGAGGCATAAATGGCACTCCAAGTGTTAGAATTCCTGCAACTTTTTCTGGGTGAAAAAGTACATATGTGTAGCCAACCATTGCTCCAAAATCTTTACCAACTATAAATGCCTATGAATTTCAGGACAAACATGATCAAGGTAATTTGTACATATTTGAACAATCAAAAGGTAGAGATCATAACTATCAGAGTTTTCTTAGGGGCTACAGAGCGAGGGCTTTCCCCAGCGTTATGGTCTCCAAAATCATTGTGACTCTCAGCATGATGGAGAGCTGTGTGACCATGGTGACTCTGTGCTTCATATTTTGTTTTATTTATTTATTTATCTTTTGATTTTGTGTATTAAAAAAAGGTTGTGTGTGGTATGATAGAGTAAATCTGCCAACGAGAAAAAAAACTAACGTGGCACAGTGTGATAAGTGTGAAGGAGTGATATGAATAAGGGCGGTAATACACCGATATATCAGTAAATAAAACAAAAGAACGCTAAAAAAATAGTTTATACTATATTGTTACATAAATCGTGAAGTTCTCCTAATATTATTGGAAGCAAAGTATGAATCAACTTTTAATTATCAATACTTTAAAATATATCGATCTCCGTAGCTGTTTTTAGTCTTTCTTGTGACATTATAGACTGTAAGTTGAATTTCAACAACTTAAGTGCTGAGAAAATTATTTATGCAAATGTCACCATTTATTAAAATAGTCAATAAGACTCTGACTCTACATACAACAATTGCATATACATAGACAATCGAAAGTTGAAATATTAACTATTATATATCTAAACAAACCTAACTTGTGATGTAGATCAAATGTTATATATTTCACTTTTTCCTTGATTGCTTTGAGCTATACGTCTCAATTTTTTCTTCTCATGGTAAATGAGTTTTCCTAATATGTATTTTTTTTGGGCTTATAGAAGAACTATGTTAAATATGAGCTTTATAGTATGTTATTATATTAAGTGGCTTTATGTACGGTCGCACCTTCCGCACTCTCTCAAAAACACCCCTCCATATGAACCTATGTTAGTAGAAGCTGATAGATGGATTGGGTGGGTAAAACTAACAAGTCAAGAAGTGTCAAATTTTTAAATGGGTTGAAACGGGCAAGCTGGGTTTGTTTGAAGGACTTATAGACATTTCTCTATATGGTATAGGTGAGGCTGAAATGACTTTTATTTTGAGGGCTTATAGGACTAGAGGGCTCGGGATTATAAAAACTAGAATCTCAAGCCCCTATAATCCCCTGTAAGTCCAGTCCCCGAAGATTGTACGCAAATAATCTAAATAGTAGTAGTTGCTGCAGTTGGAAGATTGTCCGCATTAAAGTATCAATCGTTGAATTCAGGCAGAAAATAGTAACATCCGACTACGAGAGGGATAGAGTAAGCATCAATGAAGTATACTGGTGTGCAAATAATACAGTCAATATCTATGAATTCCCCAATTTCTCTGCAATTCGAGAAGATTTACAATCGGAAACCAAAATCTAGGTAAAAGCACTCGACCACACAGAGTTGCATAAACATACCTTAGAAATACCGAGGGATTGAAGGATGGAGGCAGTATCGTTGACGAGATCAACGAATAAGGTCTTGTCGGGTTCGGTAGGGATTTCGGATAGTCCGTATCCTCGGTAATCGGGTGCAATGGCTCGGAAACCGGCGTTTGCGACGGCAATCATTTGATGACGCCATGTGTACCATATCTCCGGAAATCCGTGAAGGAAAACCACTACCGGCGACGACTCCGAGCCGATTTCAGCTACGTGGAGCTTCAATCCGTTGACTTGGACGTAAATGTGATTGATTTGATCCATTAATTTTTTGTCTTCGTTTGGGCATGAGCATCTATAATTGAAAATATCGTTGATATAGACCACGCTGTCAGCCAAACTAGCCGGTAAAAGGATTTCCTCTTTATCTCGTTATACAATAGAGTAAAATAGTGATTTGGTGCTGGTTTACAAAATGTATCTATTTTGATTTTTTAGTTATAAAATTTATAGATGGTCTTTTAGTTTGATAATTTGTCATAATTCTAATCTTTTAGTTATTAAAACTAACGGAGCTGCTGTTACAATTTTAAAATGACCATTTTATTCTTTTATAACATCACAAATTCAATTCCTATGGTTTTCAAATAGTTTCGCAAATAGTTTTGTAACATTTTTTTAACAATTTACTATATATGTAATATTTATATTGTATTTTAACTTTCTTCTAATAATTTATCATATATATTAACAACTGTGCTTTTAAAGGACCAAATTATTAGAAAATGTTCTAAAAGTAAATTATAAAAAATGTAAAAAGATAAAATATGAAACTATTTGAAAACCATGAGAACTGCGTCTGTGATATTATAAAATGTCAAAATAGTCATACTAACATGTTTTTTTGTGCGAGTGTAATAAGCGAAAATGATAGGTGAAGAAGATGATGTTTTATAGTAGACTAATTTTTAAAAAATAGCATACTAACATGTTTTTTTGTAAGTCTAATGATCATATATATAAAAAAAACTTTTGATACCATAGTAAAATGTTAAAGAAAAGTTGTAGATGTTATACAACCATTTTAGTTCGCGCTTCACTGCAATTGCTTAGATGCCAGTACCTTAACAACCAATAATAATCTTTATAAGAAAAATAAATAAACATCTATAGATAATACAATAACTATGATAACGTAACATGAATGTTGTATAAAAACATATTGTACAGGTACATATTCAAACAAATTTATTATTAATATGACTTTTTTAACTTTTTAAAAAGGGCAAATTGCGCGAAAATATAACAAACTATGTCGAAATTGTCATTGTATACAACCAACTTCATTTTTTTATCAAAAAATGTAACAAACTTTAAATTTTTGTTCATTGTATGCAAGATGACCTGCTATTGGAGGTCACCCTATACCAACCGGTTTCCGGCAACTATTTCCAGATTCTGGCAACTAATTCCAGATTCCGGTGACTAGTTTTCCAAGCAGACCCATCGATCTCAGCCCTCCCACCACCATTCTTTCCAATATTCAAACCACAGGAGTGCTACAAGGTTCATCACGACCCTTAACAACATTAATCTGACCCCATGTGTCTGCGATGAAGAAGAATCCGAAAAAACTCTAGCCGGGTTAAACCATTATCGCACGTCTAGAAGGCTGTTTTGCCTCAGAATCTTTTTTCGAAGCATGCCGCGACGAAACCGACTCCACTACTGTCTTCCTTGCATCAAGACAAGAAGTTCCATGTGTGGTTTGACCCCCAACACTACCGGAATCCGCCGGAATTCCCATGTGCGGCGGCACAAACCCTACCCGCCCAGACTTCTGTTTTGCTCGATTGTGCGTTAATGGGGGTCGGGGGGGTGATCAGAGGCCATATAATTGTAGGGGAGGGGATTTCGACCAACCCCACAAAAAATGACGAAGATCCAACGGTCTGTTCACCGGAAAACGGCCGGAGAGTGGCCTGAAAGGATTGAGAGGGCGGTGGTGGTGGGTTGAAGGTGACGAATACCTTGAAGAACACCAAAAACATATGAATATCTTAATTAAAAAAATTCAAAAAAAATTACCGGTAACCTGATTATTGCATACAATGACTGTAAAATGAAACCTGTTTGTATTTTTTGATAAAAAATGAAGTTGGTTGTATACAATGGCAATTTCGACATAGTTTGTTGTATTTTCTCATAATTTGTCCTTTTAAAAATAGATAAAGTTATATGTTACAAGAAAATGTTATATAATTGGTTTTTAATAAAAAAAAATAAAGTATATAAAAAACCAAGAAACATTTTAGTGACTTGTGGTAAAATCTTACGATCCCGATCTCGATCTTACAATCCGATCTTGTAAAGTAAAAAACAATCCTAGGTAAAATCTCGATCTTAATAACGTTGATATTTATTATGGCTTTTTATAAATATGAAATAGAGACGCATTATTATTATTTATTTAAAATATATAACTACTTCTTATGTATATAATAGAACATAATAACTTATGTTTAAGGGGAAATCATCCGTAATCTACTTTAATAAAGGGTAGTTTAGTCATTTCAGTATATACTCATTTAAATGATTTGTGAGTGTAACATCACCTAAGTTAGGTGATGTTAACATTACGGATCATTTTCCCTATGTTTAATCACGTAATTTAGAACCCTAAACGTTTTTTTACAAGCGGTGTTTGATAAAATAGCAGTTCTTCTTAAATATACATATATAAATATATAATAGTCTTAATCCACCTCTAATTTATGGCACTCCACCTAACCTATGCATGTGGCCCCCTTTTCATGGATCAGCATGAATTAAACATTAACCAAATTCATAAAAAAACAAAGAAAAAAAAAACACTACTTGAATACAACCAAAGGATCTTCTCTCTCTTCCATCTAAATCCCTCCACTTTTCTTGATCTAACCAACATAATTTTGGTTCCAAACAGTTCAAAACACACAGTCACACACACAACACCAAAATACACACTCCCAATTCTGATGTTTTGCCGCCATCAACCATGCTCATCTACACTCTCCCTACTACCCACCTTCTCAACAACCCAGATTCCATAAACACAAAACCATGAATCAAACAACAAAAATATTCTGTTTTCAGATAATAAATCAATGGAAAATAAGAAGAGATCTTTCTTTGCTCTTTTATCTCTTCTTTTGATTATGTTAATCTCTTTCAATGGAGCCTCTATCTTCTCCATAAGAATACCTTACCCGGAAAACGTCGCCGGAGATTCAAGAAACTTGGTTTCTGTGTCATCCTCGTTGCCGAACTTGATGTACACAGTTGAAGAAGCAAAACCAGCTTTAATTTCAAATACCCATTTTAAATTGCAAGAAAAAACGGTGGCGGGTGCCGGTGATTCTATGAGATTCATCTCTGTAACTCACTCAGGGCACGATGTACAAGAAGAAGCCCCGCCTGTAATTTCAAATACCCATTTGCCCCTTCTGCGTAAATCCCACAGTTTACCTCTCGAATCCGATGACTTCCCGGAAAAAAATAAAAAAATCTTGGAAGTGTTGACTGTAATCGAGTCTTCCGACGAGCTTCGGCAAAGGGATTTCCGGGCGAGAGTGAAGGAATTCTTTAGCAAAAATGAAACTTCTTGCAAGGTTCGTTTCTTTATGACTTGGATATCATCACTGAATTCATTTACCAATAAAGAATTTCAATCGATTGAAACATTATTCAACACACACCCAAAAGGGTGTCTGCTAATCGTTTCAAACTCCATGGATTCAAATAAAGGAAGACAAATTCTAAAACCCTTTATAGAAAAAGGGTTTCGAGTTACAGCAGTTTCGCCTGATTTAAAGTACTTGTTCAAGAACACAATGGCAGAATCTTGGTTTTTGAAGCTAATCAAAGGCGATGTTCATGCTGGTTATGTCCCATTAGGCCAAAACTTATCAAATCTGCTTCGGCTTTGTTTGTTGTACAAATTTGGTGGTGTTTATATCGATACCGATGTTATCGTATTGAAAAGTTTCTCCAAGTTAAAGAACTCAATCGGAGCACAAACAATTGATTTGGAATCCAAAAATTGGAGCAGGTTGAATAATGCAGTTATGGTGTTCGACAAAATGCATCCATTAATTTACAAGTTTATCGAAGAATTCGCGTTAACTTTTAATGGTAACAAATGGGGTCACAATGGTCCTTATCTGGTTTCACGAGTAGTTTCGAGGCTTCAAGGTAGGCCTGGGTATAACTTTACGATTCTACCCCCAATGGCGTTCTATCCTGTGAACTGGAATAGGGTTAGGAATCTATTTCGTGGGGCTAAAAACGAGACAGACGCAAAATGGTTAAGGGGTAAACTCAGGCAGATTGGAAGCCAGAGTTATGCTGTTCATCTTTGGAATAAGCAGAGTCGAAAGCTTCATGCCGAAAAAGGAAGCATTGTAGGAAAGATTTTGTCCAATCATTGTGTTTTCTGCAATTTATCAAGTAATAGCGATGTAAGTATAGAATAAAACTTGATCCCTAGCGATATATGTGGTTATGAATAAACTCGATTCGTTCCACATTAGGTTACAAAGAAGTTCGATAAGAAAAGCAAGAAGAAAATCGAACAAAGATTCAAAGTGTTTAGAGTTGTTTTTTGGTTTGATTATGTTATAGTATGATCATAAAATTAGAAGCAATGTTTATACATTTTGTTTATATTTAGAAATCAAGATCTAGTAATTTGGTTTTATTTTGGAAACAAACATGTGTTTGTTTCTATATTTGAGTTTTGATTTATTGAACTTGTATTCTATACATTGTTTCTTTGGAAAAAGACGACCTTGTGTTTTGGTTTCATATATTTTACAATATTTATTAGTCTTATAGATTATGCTTTTTTTTCTCTATTAATTGCAAGTAAATTTTGGGTGTGTTCGGCAACATATGTTTATGGGGGATTATAAGGGTTTAAAATACTAGTTTTCATAACCTCCGGTCTTTAAACCTAGTTCTATTGTCAAAATTTTGAAAGGATTATTAAAAACATAATTACACAAAATAAAAGTCTTTCTAATTGGCTTATGAGTTGGGTTTGAGATTAATCAATTAATCAGCTCCAGTCTCAATTTCAGCTATTTTGTTAAACACACTTTTTATCATGTCCCCACACTATTCAACTTTTCTTTTTGCATTTTATTACTCCGCAACCCAATTGGTTTAGATATCTCGAATTCTTCACAAATCATCGACACTGCTAATGTGTGAGGTGGTATTTTTTGCTCGATACCTCATACCACCTCAATCCAGGGGCGGACCTGCCCTTTACGTGGTGGTGGCACGAGACACCAACTAATATTGTCCGGGTAGTGTGAATTTCAATTTTTTTTAAGGTGGTGCTACCATACATTTTAAATGGTGTCACTACCCATTTTAGTTTTTGGGTCGACCCCTATCTCAACCTCGCTTCTAGGTGAGATAACTATTTTGAAAAATGTTAGTTAAGATGAAGAACGATAGTAGTAAACATGTAATGTTTTCAAAACATGTATTCTATGCATAGAAAGTCGTACATTTCTAAAACTTATATTCTATGGATTAGAAGTGGTACGTTGTGCCGGATTGGATCATCTATATTACGAGGAAAACCTACCTTCAATTTCAAGTGTTGCAAGTACATTTTAGTTTTATGATACAACTACCTTCTACGGTTGAGAACTTGGTGACATAATAAAGATCTAACAACACGAGCGTAGTAAAAAATAAAAATTGAATTGTCCATCACACGTGAAATTACAAAATTACCCTCCATAAAAGCATACTAGCGGATAGACAAGTTAACCTAGCCAATATTCATATCTCATGATCTACCAACAATGAACTTAAAAATGAGATGGGTCCATGTTGTACAAGTTAGAAATGAAATTGGCATGTGCTAACCATGTGTCCTATTCTATCATTCTTCGAGTTTTATTGAAGTTTAGAACATAATCAACCAGTTAAATCAAATCTGGCAAAAAAAAATTTATGATTTTTGTGTACGCAATTTCATTTTGTTACATGAAGTAATCAAAGAAAAGCAAGAAAAATAACGCAAAGAAGCTACTTGGTTTGGCAAAAGATGTTTGACCTGTATGATCCATGACCAAAGACCCAAGATATGTTGTATTATTTAATTGTTTCAAAGTGATCCACTGAAACCCCAACTACTATTATTTATGAGTGAAAATCTTAAATCTTAGCAACTATTCTCTCTGACATCCTTAAAGCTATGCGACAAATTAGTACTTAAGATATATATACATTTTCTTGAATAAATCAATTTTATAATTAAAAAAATTACCACCCACTATAAAAACAAATAGCAAGAACTTGGAGGATATCTTAGTAATCCATTCATATAAATATGCTTTTGAGTTAAAACCATATTACTAACATTTAATTAATAAAAAGTTTTATATCATAAGATTAATCAAACAATAAATTTTGTTCAAGGTTGACTGGCCACTTATATTATTAAGTTCGAACAGTTCGCTAACTACTTGACATGTTGATCTTCCCTTATTTTGATTGTCGTTAAATCTAATTTGATCGACAATTGTTAAGTTAATCACTCCACGCCAGGTTTATGTTGTTGGATTTGGAGCTAGGGTTTGACTTGCCAAAATCCTCGCAAAAAAAATCAAAAATTGAAAATGAAAACCGTATTCCAAACCGAAAAATTACTCTTTCATGACATTTGGTCGAAATGGTTAAAGACGAAACCCCGACATTTAAAATGACTCGAAAAAAATAAATGTATCAAATTAGGTTGACATGAAATTAACACGAGAAACACATGACAGAAACCAATAACCCATCTTGAATTTTCGGTCTTAAAATTTTAAAACCGGTGTTTAGTACAATTAATCTATAACTCATTAGGTCAAAGAAATTAATATGCAACTATCTTACTATCTTTTTTTATATGGTTATTGGTATAACAATTATTATAATATAATTAAAATTTAATTATATATAAAAAAATGTGTCAAGAAATTTCTCAACCCTCAGGTAAAAGGTGACATGATTGTTTATACTCTATCTTTTCCATATCCCGTTGAATAAGATTAGGTATTGTTGTTGTATACAACAACTATCATAATATAATAAATTTGTTTATATATACAAAATTGTATTTAGATGACTACTTTTACTTTTCATGCAGGGCCTGTAAAATTTATGGTCCACATCTTCATGCATGTGTTTCAATTATTGATATGATTAAGTAGAAGTATAAGTATAATACTAGCTTATGCAATAACAACTTATATAATAAAGGAAAAAAGACAAGATAACAGTACATATATGATAATCACCTTCCCCCCACTCCACCCCTTAATAAGAATTTTATTATATCACTTTATGGGAAGCCATAAATACAATCTTTTTTTGATGTTTGGTATATTTTCATTTTAATCTAGAAACATATCAATAATTGACACACATGCATGGAGATGTGGGTGGGGCTGATAAAACACCCCCTCACTCAAATAATGCAGTAAAGAGAATCAATCCACAAAATGCTTCAAAACTCTAAAAGTTTTCTTCCTTCCTCTTTTTTCTTAATCAAAGAGTTGAGGATCTTTAGATGGTGTAAGTATTCCAGCCATTACATGATTTACAAAGTAATGAACTACAATTCTTTAAACAAGTTTCTGCTAGAAATCAAGTTATACTTCGATGTATGTAATATAAGCATTTTTATGACTGTTGAAATATTTGCGTTTTAATATTGATTAAACTCGTGTCTCTTATTAGATTTTCTAGACATCCTGTCAGTATAATGGTTACACACCAAAACTATAAAGAAAATTTGTATCCACTATAATAGTATTTGTATAAAGAAGATATATGACTATACAAGTATGTTATATATTTCCTGTAGCACAATGATAATGATCTTGATCATGTGGGGTTTGAATTCCATATTCATGACCATGAAAATGAATGCCATTTAAATTAGGCCTTTATGTGTGCTTTCTCCATCTCTACTTTAAATGTTGGGTTAAGATTCTTTCATGTTTGGTCAAACATGATCTATCATGTTATCTCACAAACATGAGAGTGGATCTTACAAATGAGACCCATTTTTGACTAAAATAAAAAAACTCACTCTCATGTTAATTTGTGAGAAAACATGATAAATCATGTTTGACCCAACATAAGAGGATTTTAACCCTTATATTTCCACACTTGTTTATCTTTTTTGTTTTTGATTATCCGGAAGGAATTGAACAACATTTAGTTTAAGTATCTGTGTGTTTCAAGAAACTTAGTAACAAAAATCGTGCCCAATCTTGTCGTAATGAGATACGAAGGTTTTTAAAGCTACAAGTTTTCTATCTTATGTTATATATATACGTGCCAAGTTACCGGCATTCAATTAATAGTACTGAGTTTAAACTAAAAAAAGAAAAAAAAAAAAAAATCGGGGTGTTATTTGGATGGTGGCGCGGCCCGGGGCCCGTGATCATGGACTAGAAATATCTTGTAACTTGTAAGGGGTTGTATTAATGAAACACTTTTAAACTAATATAGAAAATCATATGTTTTATGAAATTTGCAAACGTCACTTGTACCTTATGTATACATTCATATTTTTTTTGAATGATAATTTGTTTATCACTCACAGAGAGGTTGAGACATCAACTCAAAGTGTATGTTGTCATCAAGTGTGTCTGTCCTATTGTTATTATTATTATTTTGAATCTAGGATTTCACACTAGAACTAATCAAAAGAGATATTTTATATCATATTACTAAATCATCATACTCATTATTTTACTCATTAAATTAAAACAAGTATTAAAAAAAAAGTTAATTACCAAAATAAGCAAAATTAAATAAGCAAAAGCAAAAATAAGCATACAAAACCGAAATTTCGAAAATATTCCAGATTTTCGCTAATAAAGAAGTCAATTTTCGCTAATAAAGAAGTCAAAATCGCTAATGAACATGCTTGCGACACGTGTAATTTTTATATATATATTTTTTTAAAAACCAATATTTTCGCTAATAAAAGGCCAATTTTTCGCTAATAACATTACATTTTCGCTAATGAACCAGATACGGACACGTGGCAAATTTTTTTTTTTTTTTTTTAGAAATTCGTTAATTAAATTCATGAAATTCGATAATGAATATATATATTTTTTTAATCCGATTTTTTTTTAATTTTCTTGTAAATAGTCAAATCTATTATGTGTAGTCATGTCATTGAGAAAATGCTTTATTGGGAAGAAGTTTTATTGGGAAGAGAAAATTATTGGGAAAAGAAGTTTATTGAAAAATGTAAAAAGTAGTATTAAATATTATTTATTAAGTAGGTAGATAAATATTATATAATAGATAGATTTGTAAAAATGTGGGATAAATAAGTTGTAACATTTCTCTCTCAAGGACCACAAATTCCGGCGACCACCTCCGGCGCCATTTTCCGGCGACCAGTCACCACCTCCGGCCAACTCCTCCGGCAACCGCCACCTCCTCCGGCGAACAACCACCACCTCCGGCGACCAGCCACCACCTCCGGCGAACTCCTCAGGCGACAAATATTTATGACGGAAAAGAAGGCCGGCGACCATCCACCACCTCCGGCGAACAAGTATTCCGGCGAAAACTAATTTCCGGCGAGATTATCAAAATAGTAAAAAAGAATGGTAAACTTTCTAATTTATAAATTAATTTTTTACATCATGTATATTATGAGTTTTATGTGTATATGGTACATTGTGTAACATTTATTAATATGTATTTTGTTGACATGAAGTGTAGTGATATTTTATGTATGTTTAACATGTTTTTAGATGATGTATATTTAGTGATATAATGTATAATATATTTTTAAAATTGTTAACTTTTTATGGTTTAAATAAGTGATATTTCATATCATCTCTTGATTATATTAGTTAAAAATAATATTATTGTTAAGTATGATGATAATTGTTGCTTTAAACACTCTTTTAGTATATTTAACACGTACTAAATTGTTTTTTTGACATGCATTTTTAAAATATATTATTATGATTAAGTGAAGGTATAATTTGTATTAATTGTAAGATCACATGAAATTTAATGTTTGTTTATTGTTTTACATAAAAAATATATTTATAAACTTATATTCTATACAAAATATGATAGAAATAAACTATAAAAAAAGTAAGCATTCCTTATAAATTATATAAAAATAATAGCAAGATTAATATAAAATTATAAAATCAAATTTTGAAATGAAAGATAATAGAAATCCTTATTAGTTATAGAAAGATAATAGAAAGATTAAAAAAATTATAAAGTTAAACACAATCAATTTTTTAATCGAGTTCCACATAAATCTTTAAACAAAATCAATTTTCAAAAATCTAACCACACTTGAATGTTTAAAAAAAATAAGTATCAAGTAAAACTTAATTATTAAATAATAATACTAACGTATAAACAATTAATATTTTGAAAAAAATAAATATCTTTAATTAAAATAACTTTAAATAATACTATTTAATTAAAAAACCAATTAATATTTTGAACAAAATCGACTTGAGGGTACACGATTTTTGTTAAAACTATAAGAGTACATTTTAACGTGATTAAAAAAGAATATATTTAAAAATTTATGCACTAAGTTATTGTAAATATATTTAGACATGATACAAAAGTTTAAATATTAATAAAATTTTAAAGTTTATAAAAATGTATGTAGACGTGAAATAGTTATAAACGTTTAAAATTATTTAGATAATACACATGTTAATCTAATATTACTAAGGGTTTTGAAATTTTAGTTATATATCAAAGACATGTAATAAAAATCATATAAACTCATTATTTTGTAGGAAATCTACAAAGCAAACCTAACTTGTCGGAACAAGTTAAGTGTGTGTATTTAATGATGATGTCCATGCAGCTGCTCGTGAAGAAATTCCAAAACTTCGTACTCGGATGGCTACTACTTTCTTTGATCATATTATAGAATGATTTGATGTGGTTTGTATTTAATGATGATGAAAAACATTTATTAATTTTAAATCAACTAAAACTTAAATCAAATGTTAAACAAACGAAACAATACATTAACAACATTGATTATAAAAGTGACTGTAATGGCCATGGGTTATTATTGACCAAAGATACAGGTACAACGAATTCTACATCTACCACACAATGGATGCATGGTTATTGACTGCACATTTTTCGTATTTCGCAGCAAAAGTAGTTCAACAGTTTGTGGCAGCAACAAAATCCTACTATAATATTCTGAAAGATCTATCTTCAAGCATTCCACCTGTGGCCATTTCAAATCTGCTTTACGCAGCTCAACAAGAAATGTGCTCAGTAGACCCACCACAGGCTTATTAATCGATAACGTTTTCACGTTAGAAATAGTTCTGAAAATCTTTATCAGATCATTAAAATCCGTTATTTCCTCGACTAATGTGCTATGATTAACAACCACCGTCTCAAGAAGATGAAATCCAACACCTTCCTTTTGTAGAATTGGAAAGTTAGAAAACCCAAACTCCAAAGTTTGAAGTTTAGGAGTGTTGAGCTTGCAACAATTTAAAGACAACCATGAAGTTATTGATATTTTTAATATATTAACGGAATTTATGTTTAAAATATTATCTGGTGTGTTTATATTACACCTAACTAATTTAAGTTTTTCTAAAAACGGAAATCCACTAAAAGGATCAGTATTGTCAATACTACCTTTTTGTATAAACAGATTTTTAAGATCTCTAAATGGTCCCGATGTTGGGCCTAGAAAAATACATTTAATTTCATAATCACTTTGTAATTTAAGAGTTGAAAGCGATTGAGCTATTTTGTTTAAAGTAACAGGCCAGGGTTTGTTTTTTTTGTAGCGTTTAAGTGACGCTTCAAACTCAGTAACGTTGTGAGAAATCACATAATCAAATACCTTTGTTAATTTTTTTTTACTACAAACCCCTTCTCGATGAAATACTACCTTATTCGGGTGAATAGAGATATCACCCTCACGTGCAGTTAGAGCTCCTTCGACAAACCTGTCGAATGTGACAAGTCGTCTTCTAAGTTCATACGAACTTAGCTTCAAAACCGATAGCATTTTCCATGAATGCGCCCACTCCCTAGATATTGCGGACGTCCAGATAGCCTCGCGTGTTTTAAGATGAGAGATTATACGAACTCTTAATTCTTCAGGTAAATCATTAACGTTGGTACAACGTGTTACGCTTAAATTTCTACAAATTGTTTTGTTTGACCTAGAGGGTGACATTTTTTAACGATGAGAAGAAGATAAAATTTTGACTAGATAATTTGATGAAAGTGATAAATGTATAAATGTGGTTCATGTTTTTATAGAGATGATAATGAACATAATATAATTTGCTACTGTATTAGTCAAATTTGGGTATAGTAATTTTTCTGAAAGCGGTACAATAAACTGTACAATAAAGATGAGTTGTCGTTGTCAACTTTTCCTTAAAAAAAATATAAAAATAGTTTTTAAATTATTTACAAATCCTAAGTGTAATAGTTTTTTTAAAAATCTTATTTTTTTAAATGATTATTTACGAATCTTACATATTTTATGTTGTTATAATTTATTTTTTTATATTTAGTTAGTTAAAAAATATATTATAAATTATTTACAAATCCTAAGTGTAATAGTTTTTTTAAAAATCTTAAATTTTTATAAAATAGTTATTTTACAATTTTTTTGCTGCTGTATTAGTCAAATTGTAATGAACATAATATAATTTGCTACTGTATTAGTCAAATTCGGGTACAATAATTTTTCTGAAAGTGGTACAATAAACCGTACAATCCTAAGTGTAATAGTTTTTTTAAAAGTTATATCTAGTAACTTTAAAAATATATAAAATTAATTTTGAAAATTATAAAAACTCTAAGTGTAGTAGTTTTTTACAAATCTTATTATATATATATATATATATATATATATATGATTATTTACAAAATCTCAAATATTTAATAGTTATTTTAAAAAAAAAATTATTTCTACTTTTTTTCATTTTTTAAAATTTGTAATATTTTTTAATTTTGTAGTATTTTTAAAATTTGTAATATTTATTTTATTTAAATAATTGTAAATACCTATTTAGGTAAATAATTAAAAAAAAGTACTCTGCACGAATTACAAGACAACCAGTCATTGGGACCCACCATTAGCGAAATTCATGTTCTTATTAGCGAAATTTGACCACTATTAGCGTAATTTGACTTTTTATAAGAAAAAAAAAATTAACACATGTCTTTTTTTTAGTGGTTAGCGAAAATCTAGTTATTAGCGAAAATTATTAGCGAAAATTTGGCATATTTTTGCAATTTTGTAGTTCTTTGCTTATTTTAGAGAATTTGATAATATTGTTGCTTATTTTAGTAAAATCCTCTTAAAAAAAACAATGACAAGAATATATAATATAATATTATATTACACATGTCAAAGGCATGATATACATGTTGGTATTAACAACAATCAGACCAAATCCTGTCGAGACAAATTACGAAGGAGGTAAAACATGGACAATCATATATTTACCTAAATATATAAAGACTCATTCCCAATATACCTCCGGCAAAGAAAATAAAGATATTAAAAAAATTCGGAAAAGAAATAAAAATAAAATTATTAGATGGGTAATCTACATCATAATCATTGTTCTTGTTATTAAAGAATTAAAAATTATATATTTTATTTATTATTATTAATTACTATTTCATGATTATTATTATTATGGTTAACGACTTAAGTTAATTTTATTAGTATTAATTTCTGCTTGGAGTCAATGAATATATAATTGAAGTATGTAGTTACACATGAAGAAATTCCAAATAAATAAACTCTTAATTCTAAGCTACCATACTATATTACTCTGTTAATTTTAAATTTTCTTTTTCATGAGATCCTATCTCAGACCAAGTCTTAGAAGAGAGAAAATTGTTGCTAATCCATCATCACTCTATCGTCCCACCTCAAAGATGGACATCCTTGTCTTCTCGTGTCGTCAACTTAAAAATACTCTGCCTCCTAAATGGTGTCATTAGTTGCCTCCTCTTGACATACCCAAACCAACTCAGTCTTCCTGTTCTCACCTTGTGAATAATAGACGTCACTGCTAATTCAAATTTGAAGACTCCAAACATAATTCTATCTAACAAAGTTTTTCCACAAGTCAAGGTCAGCATCCTCATCTCTACGACTTCCATCCGCTCTGCTTACGTCTTTTTAGGAGCCAACACTCGGATCCATATCACATCGCTGGTTTAACTGCTACTTTGTAGAATTTTCCTTTAAGCTTCAATGGAACCTTCTTGTCGCAAAGAACTCCCGTAGCCTCCCTCCACTTTTGCCAACCTGCCTGAATACGACTAACAACGTCCCCATCAATCCTCCTCGTCCTATGTAGCACGGAGCTTAGGTACCAAAAAGACTCCCTGCGGGTCTTAAAACATGTTCCTATTTGCATATTTATTCGCTATCATTGGTAACAGTTTTGCTAAAGTCGCAACAAAGATAATTACTCTTATTTCTACTAATTCGGAGCCCATGATTCTCTAATGTTGCCTCCACTGTTGTATCATTCTATTCAACTCCCCTTTCATCTCTAAGACTAGGACAATGTCGTAAACAAAAGACATGCACCATGGGGCACAATTGAACTCCCTTTGATAATTCGTCGAGGACAATTGAAAAGAAAAACGGGCTAAGGAAAGAACCTTATTGCAGACCCCTTAGCACCAGAAAGTAATCGCTATCTCTCACCGGAATATGGACGCATGATGAGGAGCCATCATACATATCTTTTAAGACCTTTATATAACTACCTGGAATCAACATCTTAAGCAAGGTCCTTTAAAATAACTCCCTAGATACATACGTTGTTATAAACATGATCATATCTTCGTTTTAAATATCAATAATAATAATTTCTTTCTTCTAATTTTTTCTTTAATTCTAACATGTGTCATTTTGAACAAACTTTTAGTCACACAATTTAAATAGGTTAGTGTGTAGGCATCACTGGATTATTGAAAATGAAATTTAAAGCACCTTGATACGTAAAGCAGAGAGGTGAGTACGAATCCTAATCGATGATCGAAATTATTTGACTTCAATAATGCTTTATTTTTGTTTTACACACTCAAACTAATAAAGGACAAGGTACAATTAGAAATTTACATGACATAAAATACTATTTTAAATTTTACATAACACAACTTTTCTCTTCCTCTACTCATCTCACTTGGTGGATGCTTGAATGTGAGAGTGGACCAGTGTTGAGTTCCGTTGTTCATCTCCTATTTTCATGGCTTAACTCCAGGCTAGGATCATAAGTCATAAATCCGTTCCAAGTAAAGGAAGGAGAGTATCCAATGTCTTCAAATGTGTTGGTGACCCTCCCTGTTTATGGAAGAAGAGGCTAGTTAATGATAACTTGTGCGTTGGATTACATAATTAGATAGCACTAGCACAAGCCTCAAACGATCAGTAGATCATCAAATAGCGGAGTAGTGAAGTCAAAAAATGATATAGGGTTGGTTTAAAAAATAATAAATATTAAATATTAAATAATCATAAAACATAAAAAAAATAAGAGTTCAGAAAAATGGTGACAAATGACATCAATAGCCAACCAACGATGGAGGTGTCGACGCAGAGGGATGGCAGAGAAGTATTATGACACGAAGATATGTGATTGTATTTTTTGAACAAGCTACCAATCATTATTATTATAATTAGAAACAATATGATTAAGTATTTTTAGGTTATAGATAAAAATAAGATTATAAAATATTTTAAAACAATAAAACTAAGAATTGGTTAAATATGAGGTTTGAAATATTATAACGGGTAAATATGGTATTTAAATTTTTTATTAAATATGATGTTTGAACTATGAAAGGATAAATATGATATTTATAAATTATGATAGACAAATATGATATTTTAAGATTTAAATAGGGGATATATATATATATATATATATATATATATATATATATATATATATATATATATATATATATATATATATATATATATATATATATATATAATTATATCTAATAATTTTGATTCATATATAAAAAATTTAATATAAATAGATGATTGAGTTTAGTTTTAACAAAAATAACAGGTAAAACTATCTAATAAAGATGATCTACATTAGTTTTTTTTAATTTATATTTAGAAATTAAGGGATATGTATATCTGTATATGTATTACATGCCTGGGGTCGGGCTCAATGTAAAGCGAAATCATTGGAGGCCCAGTTAATAGACGTTGATTTGGGCACGGCCCATGACTTCAAAATTCTACGGCCGTTTTGATCGGGTGACCGCTGGCCGGTACATTACCAGTCCTATAGGACTTTGCCACTTTGCTCCCAATTATTATTACCTAATTTATCAATTTGCAAAATAAATAGGTAATATATCATGCATTATTAAGGTTGTTTTTGTCATTTTACAATAAAAGGTGAAATATTCATATGTGTGAAATTTGCACCAATTTTTGATGAATTCTCTCCTCACCCTTCTCACTCCATCCATGAATTCTCTCTCTTCAACTTTCTTTTTCTAAATCTCCATTTCATTGTTTTTAGGTTATGTTTTATGGATGTTAATGTTGTAAAAAAGTAATCAAACTTATTACTTGAGTTTTAAATATTAGTTTCGGATATTGAAAATTTTTAATTATTATAAAATTATTTATTTGGGTATATATGAGTATTTTGATATTTTGAGAGGATCTGGTGTAATTTTAAACTTTTAAAGGATATTGATGTAATTAAAAAAGTTTAGAAAGATATATATGAAGTTACCCCATTTCAAATCGGCCCTTAATGCATGGTTAAGAAATAATTATTTATAAAATAAATTTTAAGTAAGATAATTATCTTTTTATTAGTATTAGTATAAGATAATGAATTTTAAATTTCTTCAAAATATTTCGTTAAGAAATAACCAGATATTTGTATTTTTCATCCTTTATATAAACCAGACTTTCTGACAATTAATTAAGAAAATGATTTCCAATCGCCGGCTTAAAAGAAAACTTGTTATTATTATTCCACAAAACTTCAAAGAATAATAACTTTTTCATACGACGTGTATTTACTTATGTCTCCTTAAATTTGTTCATGAATTTTATTATATTTTTTAACTAGTTTATCATGTTCTAAAATCATCAAACGCAATCACATATATTCTTTATTTCAAAATTCACAAACATAGTCTAGAATCACAAGTAAACACTTCCAAATCTGTAGCTTGCTATAACCTCTTATTGATTCAGTTGTTCTATAAGTTTAATCGATTTAAAAACACTTAAAACCTTGGTTACTTCATAAATATACATAAGCATAAAAAATCTCAAATTCAAGTATATATGTATGCAAATGTAAATATACGTACCGCGATAAACCAAGAACAATGGACACAATTTTTATAACAGTCCACCAAACGCTAAGCATTCTATAAGAAGGCCGGAGGGTAAGACGTTGAACTTTATCATGAACAAGTTTCAACAATTTAAATTATTAAATTCAATATAATTATACATATTTTAATATTTATGTGTGTGTGTGTTTTTTTCAAAAGGATAGAGTATGAATAGAGCGGCTGCACTGCAGGTCTAGTTACCCTTTAATTTAATCATTATATATTATTCTACCAACTTAAAAGCGTAAAAGCAACTTGCTCCAGCTGAGATAATATTTTACTAAACCATATGTCAATATAATTAAGAAATTCAATTGAATAAAATTAAACAGTTACAAAACGAAACTGGTTCGATGTTTCACATCGACCTACACCACAAAAGCTCAAGGAAGCTACAATCTAATTTTTTTAATTCTACACATATTCATTAAAAAGATTTCGCTACTACCACTTAGCTATTGTGTGGTCACACTAATTTATGCAGCGTTATGTTAAGTTCTTGAACCCGTCTTATTAACTAGATGATCAATCATAAATAAAAAACCACATAAAGATTAGCCTATTTTCTTCGCACAATCGCACCACGTCTGTTACCTACCTTGACGGCGTGACATATACCGGGTAAGCACGCACCATGCCGTGAAGTAATGGAAGAAGGCTTGACCATGGTCCATGGCTTGGTGGTGGCGTCACTTGTCACTCCATACATCCTAAATTATTGCACACTAAAATCTACATAAACTACCAATTTTAACTTATAAATAACCAATTATACTTAAAAGAGGAGTTTGTTAAAGAGTTTCATGGGGTTATGTGATAATAACATAAAATATTGAAATTGTGATATTGATTATTTAAATGAAGAATTAAATAATAAATGGTCTAATTAATGTGGAAAATAATATTTTATTAAAGTAAGTGGGGGTTTAACAAACCGACCAAGATTGAATTCATATACTCTCTCATGTCGTTTGCGAATGAATTTTGCGATGGCACATGGGAAAATATAGGACCGTAATTGGATTCTTCGAAAAAAAACATGCTCCCATCAATGATTAATTAGTTAATTAATTTTAAGGGAATGAACAGTAAAAAATCTCTAACGGGTCATAAAACATATTTTCTATCTAAAATAATATTAACTTTCATTTAAAATGTCTTGATATTATCTTCAAAAGGGTTATTATTACTAATTGTTATTATTAAAGGAGATAATATATATATATATATATATATATATATATATATATATATATATATATAGTCGATGAAGGCGTGTAGGTGCACTATTCCGCGGTGGGGATTGTAACTTTCCATAAATTTCCCATTTGTCACTCAACGATTGATATATATATTCGGCCCAAAGAAAATATATATTATTATGTATTTTATATTAATAATAAGGTTTGAATCAAGTTGCCTATTTAAAAAGATAACTAGATAAGTTATCTATAAATAGGAGATTTAAACAACCAAATTAGGGTTTTCTAATATATATAAAAGACTAAGATAAAATATATTTAACGATCTTAACTCTTCATGTAACAAGATGTTTAATCTTGACCATTCATTCACTTTAAATCAAATATTAATTTTAACTTTTTAGAGTTTAACTATTTATATAGACGTTATATAACCCATATAATCCTATAGCTTTAATAAATCTCATTGGAATTTGAATAACTATTTAACGGATAAGTATTTAATATATATATATATATATATATATATATATATATATATATATATATATATATATATATATATATATATATATATATATATTGTTTGTTCGTAAGAACGAACAGGTACATATAGAGCAGTAGAGTGGAGTGGAGATGGATTGAATGTCTCGTCTCTCATTGCGGTGGTTAACCCCGGACGAGGAAACAGTGTCCATAGCGGGGGTGACATGTGGATCTCGTGGTTTATGAACCCATAAGCTTTAGAAGGGGATGAAGAGTAATAATGATGAGGATGATTATCCTGATCCTATGTAGGAAGATGGGAGCATATGTATGCATATGGAGTAGAGCTCCATATGAGTGTTGACAGAAAAAAGGGAGAGAGGGCCCCTAAACCTTGGTTCCCTCCCTATATATAGGGATGTGTTTAGGGTAAAATGGAGTCAAGCCCAATAGGTATACCATATGTTTGGGTCTTATAAGACCCAAGCATAGGATACATCAATATATATATATATATATATATATATATATATATATATATATATATATATATATATATATATATATATATATATATATATATATATATATATATATATATATATATATATATATATATATATACTAGTGGGGTACCCGCGTAATGCGGCGGCGGCGAATAAAAATGGGGTTGTGATGAGTTTTTATTGTGGTATGAATCAAGAGGGAGAAGACAATACAAACAATAATACACTTTAACTTGGAATAAATATAATTTAATATATCGTTGTGATTGTAACCAACAGTTAAATAATAGAGACTATTATTACTGAAAAACTAAAATGTACGTTTACTACCATTAGGGAATACAATCCATCGCAAGCAAGATAATTGTTGTTGGAAGCTCAGGTGTAACATCTGTAATACCCAACCGAGAGAACTTGGTTTTTCTATTAATCAATAGCGTCCATTCAGCACGATGTATTGAAAATGCATTGTATCTTGGGAAATCATCGTAACCACGTCCGTTGAACTCAAAACGCTCGATCGCAAACACAAACCCTTCTAGATCAAGCGCTTCATACTGTTCAATGAGTTCAGGACAAACAACAGCCACAGCTCTATCTCTCTAACACACTCAAGTTATTTAATAATTCAGAATTAATATATTAGCTTATTGATAAATTTGAATACTTTATAGTCACTTACATTTCTATCAAGTAGAAACAAATATAATTTGTTTTCTAGCGTGTCCTTGTAGACGGAATAAACTCTCACAACATTTATCGTGAAATGTGAATAACCCATAATGTGGTTCGAATTCAGAAATAACTTCATAGATGTTTGGATTCTTAATCTACAAAAAATGTTAAATAAAAGAAATACTTTTAGAATTTAAATCAACATGACAGTAGCAATTAAAAGAAATAACAAAATAAATTTTCAATACATGTAAGAAGAAATGATACTTATGAAGATGATATTATAGTTTTAAATATTAATAATTGATAATTCTTAATTGATAAGTATTATTTTATTAAACATAAATAAATAATTAAAGATATATATATTATAATTCTATTACAAAGGTATTATTTTATTAAACATATAAATAAATAAATAATTAAAAATAATATATAATATATCAATTGAAGTCAAGAAACCCTAATGGCTTATTCACGCCTCTTTCTTCCTCCACTTAACCATTGCAACCTATCCCTCCCTTTGGTTACATTTCGTTTGCCGATCCAGAAGACTTCATCGATTATATTTCCTACCTGCCGCCTCACCTTCACACGCCGGAACCCTACCGTCGCCGCCGCTGCCGCCGCCGCCGTGGACCTTTGCAGGACCCTACCACCGTCACCCATCACCTCTCCCTCGCTTCACCTCTCCCTCGATCCACCGTCTCTTTCTTTCTCTCTCTGCAATCGCCAGCAACAACCTCGCTGGAGAAGCACCACAGCAGTGTATGTGAGTGCGTGCACCATGACTACCGCCGCATATGGCCACCCTTACCCGGTTAGGGTTACGATTTGGGTTGCGATCTGGGTTGCGATTAGGGTTTCGGTTTGGTTCTTCAGTAGCGATTTGGCTTTGTTCACCATGTTAGGGTTTCATTTGTTTTCTTTGATTATGGTGAGTGATAGATTTCAGATTTGGGTTTTTGATCATCGTCAACAATTTCAGATCTGGGTTTCGACATCGGTGCGTGGTTCTGGTGAGACATCGATTTCTGGTGAGTCATCGATTTCAGCATATCCCCTCCCCTTGCCTTTTTCTTCCTTCTTTAGTTGTATCATTTTTGTGTGTTTAGTAGCTTTAAGTATCGTTTTATAAGTATCACTGTTAGTGTCTGTATTGAGAGGCTTATCATGTAGTTGTTATCAACTAATCTTTAAGAAAATTTTATGTAAGTTGTGATATTTTTATATTTTGTAAAGAAATGTTCTTGTGTGAAACTCTTTCAGAAAAGCATCTGTATTGTTCCTGTTGTATTTGTAGTACCTTTATTAAAACTAAGCGTCGTTGTTTGTTGAATAGTAAATTTGTTATGAAAGCAGATTTTAGTTTCATTTGTTGAATTGATGTACGATTGCATTCATTTTTGTAATAAAAAATGCAGAGTTTTGAGGCTTAAAGCTGGACACAAGAACTGCTTATTGGGGCTATTATCATGTGAGGTTGGATGGAATCACTATGAGACTATCAAGGTAAACATGAGTTATTATCTGATGCTTGGTTTACATTTCATGTTATTATCTTATGATTGGTTTACATTTTTTGCTGATAGGTGCCTGATGTTTGCTGACTAAAATTAGCAAACAATAGATTCTTGAAGTTCTTTTATTATAATTTAGCAGAATTATTTATTTATCTATAGCAACGGGTTAATTACTTGAATTGATAAACAGATAACAGCACACATAGAGAGTAGATTATCGGGTCACTATATTTAGTGTTATGAAAGGTAAAGGTGTTTGGGAGGTTTATAATTAATAAGGATAGTAGTAAGTCACCCACCTTTGAAAATCTTATTGATGAGTTGTTGTTTGAAATAATTAATGCTCTACTTATAATAGATTTAATTGTTATTATAGATTCTTTCCGTTAAAGGGAATGTATGTGTTTTTTTTTATGATTCAATGAAATAGGGTTAATTGTTAAATGTATTTCAACCCCAATCAATGACTCACAATCTTTTAAACCAATTAAAGAGAAAGTTTGCTGAACTAACATCAAGGATAAATTATGAATACTATATGTGCCTAGAGTAACTAATTGATGTATGCTATTTACCAACTTGTATGCTATTATTTATTTTATATTTTCCTTTGAGCTTAATATACGTTGGTGGTATTTGGGAGAAAGAGGTAGAAAGTTAATCAAACGTGTTTCGGGTCGGAATTTTGAAGGGTGATAAGAGCCGAGTTTTTGAAACAAATAAGCTCTGTTGTATTTTATATTTTTATTATTACAGAGTGTGGATTTATGAATATGGTCATTGCCATCTAATAGATTTTATAGAAGCGGTATGAATTTGAGAGGGGGATTGGCAACTCCAAAGAAATCTAATAATTATATTATCTTCTACCTTGTTCTGTGAAGGACTTAATGAATGTATATTGCAGGCTTTGGAACGTGGGAGGTGTCCTCATGCTGATTTGTGGAATGTTGTAGTTCAGAAGGTTCAAAGTATCAAAGATGTTGATAGTATTGTGAACTACGGTTTGGTTGGATTGTTGACACTGGTTGCTGTTTCTACTTGACACTCATCATGAATGTTAGAAATAGATTTATAATTCGATCATTTAAATATAAAAAATGGGCTGGTCTGGCTGAGTTGAGTACATTCAAAAAACCGGTAATTCTTTGTACGTATCTGGCTGAGTTAGGTACACACATTTTGCCTAAACGTTTAATTTTTTTATGAATTATTATTATGACCTTTATTAATACAAAGATTAAAGTATTCCATGTAATGACTAATGAGTTAGGTTTTTTAATAGAATGATTAAAACGTTTTTATAATTTTATTTATAAAGATATACTTTTGGCGACCACTATACAAGGTGTATGCATTTTAAGGCGCAAGCGCGTTTTAACAAAGTTATGAGTTTTGAAAGTGTAAAAATTAAGAGTTTTGATAGTGTAAATGTATTATAAGTGGAAATGTACGAAGTTAAAGATGAACGTAGAACATCACTAAATAGATTTAATTTATTCGCAATAATCAAATCATTGTTTTAAAAGTAATACAAGTGGAAAACTTAAAAGCTTATTTAAAAAGGAGATAAACTAAAAACACAAATCTTGCTAATCTTCATCGGTTTCATAAAAAAGACGGTAAACTTTATTGCGGCTAAAAATCGAAATCTGATTTGATTTCTTTCTTTTCACGTTTTCCATCGATAAAGCTTCATCATCTGAGGTGTCGATGTCGATTACTGCATCCCATTTCCAATTGGTCAAATTTTCTTCCCTTGTTCGTTTTTTTGAAATCTGTTCACAACAATATATTAAATATTAGTTATTTTGCAAGTCTGATTTTATTTTGGAATTCTGGTTATATTTTGGAATTCTGGCTGCATAGTTATATATTCTTTTAAGTGTTTATGTTAAAAAAACTTGATGATGATATTAGATTTCTTATAGGCTACATAGTTAATAATTTGGGTTGAATGGCTGATGTTAGTTTATGTTTTTATCTACATATCATACAAAAGTGAAATGTGTGTTTCTACTGTAATATAAATCCACAAAATTGTTGAAAGACTAAAAATGGTGAAACTTGAAATTATTTGTGGCATATTATTGTATAAAAGTTATAGAATTATTATGATTTGTTAGGTATTCTTTTTGATTTGTTTAATATGAGTGCGGTTAGATTTAAGTTTTATGAAATTTCTAGTTGGACTTTTTTCAACATTGTATTAAAATGACATTTGTACCCTTTATAAATGGCTTTACTTCAATCATAATTATCCAACTATTATCAAAATAGTACAAAGCCTAACAAATATTTGCAAGGACATGTTAAATTGTGCTACATATTCTTTTTTTTAATGTAATTATACTGCTTACCTCTATGGTATCTGTGGTTGCAGCTGTAATGGCTGGAGCATTGAGGCATGTAACGTCGGATTGAAGTTGTAGTGACAAAAATCAAGTATAAGGTTAGCAGCCAAAGTCAAAAATTTATTTATTAAAACACTACATGTGTGTATACAGTGTTTATATTCATTAAATTGATGATTACATATATCAACTTGAATATTTCATGAACTTTATACATTCTTAGTTAAAAGAAGATGAGAATATTTTAGAGATATACAAGACATGTAATTTCAGAATGATGTGGACTTATTCAGGGTGGTCTGGATATTGTATAATGTTGTTGCATCAGTTTGTATAATGTGGTTTATCTACAATCATTTTTGTTTTTTTGTATGTGATCTTCTTGCTTACCTCTACGATATCTGTTGTTGCAGCTGCAATGGCTGAAGCATCAAGGTATGTAACATCTGATTGCAGCAACTGTAGTAATAGAAATAGGTTAGCAAGTCAAAGATGAGTTTTGTAGTACATTGCAGATGTAGTGACAAAATTCAACATTACCTCATTTTGGTTCATCTCCATTGAACTTTCAGCAATCTTTGAAGCACTCATTGTGTTGGTATCAAGCTTAAATGATTCTAGAATTCTGGATTTCAGTACAAAAGAGTTAAAACATTTGTTTGGTATATATAGGTTTTAGAAGTCAGGTCTTTATTTTAGAAGTTGCTGAAATTAGGGGTGAGTTATAATGTTGTATTTTAATATATTTTTAATGGCTGCCTTGCTGAAATTAGGGGTATAGTTTCTGTGATTGCTACCTTGTATATTTTCCTTATTTGAGAGGTAGGGATATATTTTCTTTATTTTTACAGCAGTTATTTTTCTCAAATCTTCCGTTCCTGTTTATATAGTTTGTGTGAATTTATTTTGTAATGATTAGAAGGAAATATTACAGTCTTTGTTTTGTAAATTTATTTTGTAATGATTAGAAGGAAATATCAGTCTTTGTTTTCATTTAAAAGAAGCAGAAAGCAGAAATTATTAATCAATATTTTTTACAGCCATTATTTGACACAGCTTAAATCAAGGAATGATTTCTGAATTCCTTCGTCAAATTTCCGTTCCTGTTGTTTATGAATTTATTCATAACCGTTCATGTTGTTTCTGAATTTATTAATAATGATTAAGATGAAATATTAAAAGTTAATAGTGAGGGGTAGTTAAGTAAATTCAATTTACTTAAAAAGTAAGAGTTTTTGAGGTTGTAAATGTATTATATAGGAGTAAGATATAGGTATGCCCAACTTATTTATTTAATGTATATTATCCAATTAATTTATTCTTATCGTAATATTAATATGCATCTTTTATATATTATCAAGATAACCAAAAGTTACATTTACTAAAAAAATTTACCATCTGTAACGAATCTTTTGCATGAATACACATGTTATTGACTTTAATCGAATTACAATTTTATTCGTGATTTATATTCATTACTATTTCACATCAAATATTCCTCGTCGCTCGTATATTACATAAATATTCCCTCTAATATAAACAATATTACTTAATTACATTAATTATTATTTAATATCAGTTATTTTTAATCGTCCGTGTAGTACACGGGACAATTATCTGGTAAAATAATATTTATATACGTATCACAACAAATTAAACGCAAATCCTAATATGTAAAAGGTACACATAGATAGTACGTTATACGTCTAGGTGAATGTAGATAGATTGTTTTGTTAAATTTAATTTTGGATGGTTATATGATGGTCCCATAACACGAAATCAAATCTATTTTTTACAATGAATCACACATGAAAAGTGAAAACACCAAGTTCTCATCTTTTTTTAATCTTGAAATCATTTGTACATATTCTATATATAGGCCTTCGGTGAGGCGGTTATATCCGGCGGTTCTCCGTCACTTGACGGCGGTGGACGGGGTTGTTGCCCGTCAGCCGGTTATTGGCCGGTCGGCGGTGGTGGCTAGCTTATACAGACATTCTATATACATATTATTTATAAAATACAATAATAAAAACTTATACTATTTTTCCTTTTTGACAATTATTCCAACATTATACATCTTGATGATTATATAGACACTGTATAGTAAAATTGATGGTTCATTTGGGTCGGTATGTAGCTTTTGAGTCGAGGATGATTCTTCAATGGGTGGTGAAATAAGCGGGGTTTTAATTATCCTTCAAAGTGGTGAACGGCGGTTAGGTTTTCACCTACACCCAGTTGATTTCATATTGATCTCAAACATTACACGTGATGAGTGTTCATGTCGATCTCACCCAGTTGTTCGACCATGGTCTGCAACACCGTGGTTTGCGCGCGACTTGCATCAACCTATGTGGCTATGAGAAGCTTGAAAGGATGTTGGTGAGTCATGTCGTATGTGGTCTCCAACGAATTGCATGTTTGTGAGAGGAATCGAAGAGAGATGGTGAGACTTTGATGATGAGAGAGGGAAGAGAAAGAGGAGATACTCTCACACTAAGTTAGCCTAAAGGACTAACTTAGTAACAAAAATGTAACTAAAGGGACTATCACTGTAAATTTTTATTTTAAATGATTAAACATTAATCTTTAACAAACAACAACACAATTTTAGTAATCCACAATTTTTTAATTTAAAGTTTTAATCATCTATTTAATAAATGCGTTAGAAGATTATAAGCTTATTACTTTGATGAATTTTTTTTCTTATACATATATATAGATTAATTAGAAGTGTTATTTTTAGACCTTTTAAGAAGTTTGAAAATTTTAATTGAAAAAAATAGAAATAACCATTAGAACTTCCGGTCACTAAAACTTGATAAATCACGTACAGCTAAATCGGCATGAAGATCACCATATATTTAAAACAATATTATATTAGAAGCAAAAACAACATTAGCATTTAACATAACCACAAAAGAGGTAAAAAGTAAACTTAATTGCTTAACATGTCAAACTAATTAATAATAAGTTGATATGAAGTTGCCTTTAAAATATGTTGATATGAAATTAATATGATAATAAATGATAAATAAATTCAAAATGTGGTTCTGAAAAAATTTAAATGTATTTGATTTTACACTTTTTATTATATTAGATACAAAAGTTTATATTGTGTGTATTAAACTTATAGTTTGTTGATATTATCTATATTTTTAAGCACATAAAGTTCAAAATTATATTTTTATAGCAAAAAATATAAAATTAGATACATTTAAAAAACCTTACTCTTTCAAATAAAAATTTTAAGCACATAAAGTTCAAAATTATCTTCGACAAAAATCGAAAACTGCGGGAATATATGTAAAATAGTAATAAGATAATTATTTAGTTATTTTTCAACATATGTCATTGATGATATCTTGATGCCATCTCTTTGAGTCTTGATGTACCTTTTTGTTTTAACATGACTAAAATAATCTTTTGGGGGCAAATTGGCCGGAAGCAGGGGCTTTTCCTATCACAGAATTCTAGTTTTAGTATATATAATTAAGAATAACTTTATAAAATCTTAAAAAGATTTTTCTTGCAGCTCATTGTTAAAAGTGTAACTTGTAAAATAACATAAAAAGATTTAAAACAACTTATATGATTAACATAGTTAAAAAACTTTTATTAAGAGTATTTATATAAATTCACATGTTATGACTAAAAAATATTAAGTTTTTATTTAAAAAGTGCTTGTTAAAAGACGTAAAATATGACTAAATATTCAAGCCAACGACCTAAGACTATGAGTAGCACATCCACGGAACTCTGTATACCCTATTGTCACATTTGCGCTACATCAACTTTTCTCTCTCATATCTTCTCTACCCTCAAGTGGAGTATCACACCCCATATAACCAAAAAGTAAAAAAAAAAATTGAATTCTGGTCGCGGATTGGGTGGGTTCGAGAAACCGTGACCGAAGCAGCCGGTTAGAACCCGCCGTGGGCGTACTGGTGTGGAAGAGCACCTGCAAGCTAGCCGATGTCCAACCCGCTGGGTGGTTTCTGGGCACTACGCATAGCCTAACAAATGAAAAGGATATACTATAAGTTCTTGATTGTGTTATATGTTATTTTCTAAAATTGGTTTTATCTACAATATCCGATCAATCGTTATTGAAAAACAACTATTTTTTTCATGCAGTGAAGTATTACTGTCTTGTTAAGGATTATTTTGTCTCTACTTCTTAAGCTTGAAAACAGAGTCTAAAACTATTTTTTTTTTTGAAAGGCAGAATATAATATATATAATAAAAGCTAGCAAGAAGCTAGTTGATACAACCAACGACCAAGGAAATTAAAACACGAACATATAACCGGCTAATAGTATCCAACTCAACAAACGAAATCCGGTCAACCTATCTAAAACACATAACCCACAAAGACAATCATCTGTTAGACTCGAACCTATCCGACCTCAAACATAACACCGAACAACCTTCTGAACTAACAAACTAACAAAGGTCACAACCTCCAATCAGGTGGTGGAATACGATATTTCAGAACAGTTTAATGGACCGCCCGAAAACAGTTGGAAACCACGAACCATGAACCAACCTCGAACCACGAGAATAACCACACAAACCGAATCTCGAACAACGGCACACTAACTTGACTGTTTGTAAACAACTGACAATGGGTGAAAACGTCACACGAACTGAACTGATCTCGAACCATGAACCAACACGAACCATGAACCAGCCCGAACCATGAACCAACACAAACTGAACTGAACTGGAACGGCCTTTGAACCTCAAACCATGAACCAACACGAACTCAACCGAACCACACGATCTGAACACGAACACCATCTGAACCAAGATCACGATACACGAACTGAAACGATCTGAACAAAAACTGAACAGTAACACAGATCTGAAGAACAGAAACCTCGAGTTCGAACGAACCACACGATCTGAAACTTGAGCAAGGCTATGAAACTCGAACCACCATCTGAACAACTCGAACCACCATCTGAACCAAGATCACGAAATGAAACTGAACCACGATCTGAGGCTGAACCAGGATCTAAAACTTGAACTTTGAACATGTGAATAATGAACTGAACTTCGAACGACCCACGATCTGAAACCGAACCACGATCTGAAACTTGAAACTTTGAAGATGTGAATAATGAATTGTAACTTCGAACGAACCCCACGATCTGAGACTTAAACAGGGGTATAACACCCGAACCACCAACTGAACCAAAATCACGAAAAGAAACCGAACAACGATTTGAAACCGAACGAAGATCTGAACCATGTTTGTATTAAACTTCGAAATTGTGTTATTATGTTATTGTGTGTATTAAACTTTCAAAATTGTGTTATTGTGTGTATTAAACATCATATTGTATGTATTAAACTTATACTTATTTTTGCTTTTTATGTAATCAAAATGCGTACAATAACAACAAATTAAGAGTTCTATACACACAATAGCATTTTTGAAAGGTGGATAAACACATTAACAATTGAGTTATAGTTGAATACATTCTAAAGAAGAAATCCCAAAATTTTTAAAATTATAAGATCTTATGTAAGATTTCGATTAGATTCAATCTTAACCAAAGTTAGTTAAATAAACAATTACAAATAGGCTAAAAAATAAATATGTAAGTTATATAGGTTTTGAAAGTTTCGTATGGTCTTTGTTTAAATAATAATAGTATATATAGACCAATGATATTTATAAGTACACATGGACAGTGTGGATGGAATGAAGATTTCGACATCAACACTTTACAGCCAACATTCATGAAACACTATCAATGGTCTCAATTAGTTCCACCTTAATTAGTCTTTAAGTAATCCCCAGCCCATCATATACCCCGCGCTCTAATTAATTCCAATTTAAATCAACGAATATATATATATATATATATATATATATATATATATATATGTGGTCTAATTTGTACCAATCTAACCACAAAGTGTGTTATTCATTTTTTCGGCATATATTTATAATAATATTCCTTATTTGCAATATTTGCATTATATGTAAATTTACTTATTTGGTTCTAAATCAATCTTTTCATGTTAAAAAAAGAATATTACAATATGTTTTAATTGTTTATGTGATAAGTTAGTCATTAAACTAATTAATATTTACGTATTTAGTATTATCATTATGGAGGTCAATAATTAGATGTTTGTGTGATTAGTTTTTCATGTGAAAATGTTTGAAAATTTAATTATTGACTTTGTAATTTTCTAATTTTATATCAACAATACCATATTTCCATGCATATATTGAAATTCATGTGGTTTTGCAAGTGAAAAAAGATCCTATGTGATGAGGATGCAATCAAATTTCCGGTTAAAAAATATCAAGAAAGTCCAACATATAATTATAAATTTAATGTTACATATTTTTTTCTAAAAACGTCATTAATATACAACATAACATGCATAACAAAAGTAATCTAATATATATAAATAACTAATTATCATCAATTTAATTAGTAAATCATAAACTTTAATTTAAATTAAATCCTATTCATTCAATTTTAACTTTAAGTGGTCAAAATTAAAACTTAATTTAAAATTTTAAGGAGGAAAATTATATATATATATATATATATAATTGATGATATAAACCTCCGAATCCCTTCATTTAAATATAAATTAGCTATTATATGTATTAGTTTTTAATTTATATCATCCATTAATAACATTTTAATATTACTTACTATATTAAACAAACATGTATTGCCGACTGAAATTAATATAAATTTTTTAAATTTTATAAAGTCCAAAATTGTGTTATTTTTTCGCTAATACAAAATCATCATATATTTAGCTAAACGAACATATAATATAAATGTGACACTAATAATTATAACTATAATTATATGTGTGTTTGCTCTGTATATTTAAACTAGTATTTAACTATACGGTATAATTAATACACATTTATCTAATATGTATATATTTATACATGAAGTAACGCACAAATTAACCAATCTTGACGCGCGTTTAAACGGACTATTTTACACCCCTATTTTGACCTACATTCATACATCCAAATTGGAAGAGAGATTCTTCACACAAACACACACACATCACTTCCTATCATCAATTCTCACCACCTTCCTATCTATACATTCCCCTTACCCCACCCCACCCTCCCCCTCCCCTCCCCATATATCCTAACATCCTACTTTGTTTTTTTCCCCAATCAACTCAACTTCATTCATGTTTTCCCATACTCTTTAAATATTCCCTTCAATATTTCTCCCTTTGTCATCAAATTCCCACCTCAATTGTCAACATAATTAGTTAATTAAGCATATACATATATATTAATACACAAACATACATGGGTTTGAGCAGCAAACAAGTTTCAAGTGATCATCTTGACTTCAATTGGAGTACTACTACTCAAAACATGATCACACAATCTTCATCCAACCAACAACAACAACGCTCAACACAGACGAAAAGATCACTACAAACAGCTACACAACAACAATCCACGGATCCTTTGAACTGTCCGAGATGTGACTCCACAAACACCAAGTTTTGTTACTACAACAACTACAACAAAACACAACCGCGACATTATTGTAAAGCGTGCAAGAGGCATTGGACCAAAGGCGGCACTCTTCGCAATGTTCCCGTTGGTGGTAATGGCCGCAAAAACAAGCGGATGAAACGCGCTGCTACCACCACCACCACCACCGTTGATCATTTTCGTGATCACAAATATATGATGTTCCCTGCAGATGATGATAATAAAGGTAATATGTTCTTTAAACCAAGTGAATTTGATCAAGCTTCTTCATGGGATTTCAATATGCAACAATCATCATCAACCCATCAAAATTTAGCATTTTCAGTACTACACCAAGATTTGACCACCTCCAATATTATTGATCATCATACAAACCAGCCAGCTATTTCCATCATAAATCCTGCAACTTCTTTCGCGCCATTAATATTATCCGATCATGATTCGACCCGATTAATGATGATACCGGATTCTTCATCTTCACATGAAGCTGCTGCATATATGCAAGTCCCAACAACCACAAGCAATTTCTTGGAACCAAGCTACTGGTCCTGGAATGACATTGACTCAATGGTTCAAGCTGATCTCAACAAACCCTGCCTTTAATTAATTTGAAGATCATAAATACCTTACTTATGTTAATGGAGTTTATTAATTTATATCATCAAGATTGAAATTAACCCAATTTGATTAATTAGACGATCGATTTTGTTTTAATTAGGATTTATATATTATGTTGTTCTTTTTTGTAAGTAATTAAGAGTGTTTGGATGGATGTATACTGTTGTCGAAGCTGCGGTTTCTTTTAGTATTTCAGCTTCATACATGGTGATTCTTGATTAATTATGTTTTTATTTTATTAAATTTGGGGTTGTGAATCTGTGTAATAATCTAGCGACGGATGAAAGGAATATTACAATTATTTAATTGAATGTAATAAATTAGCTAGTTAGGTACGTACGCTAGTGGGGTTCCATCTATCGATCAGTAATGATGGATCGAAATTAGTATTGTGATTAATTAAGATAGATATATATAATAAATAATTTGGAGTGGAGTGGAGTGATGTGCATGTGAAGAGAGACATTGGAGGGGTCTCTTTACAGCTCTCATCAACGTACTCATCGATATATGGGCGGTTTGAGTTGATGGATGTGATCCAAGATCATCTCTAAATCAAATATTCTTTTCCACTATTTTATTTTATTTGTTATCATTTTGCTACTCAGAAAATAAATTCTATATAGCCCTTCTTGATTGTCTATATAGCCTTCTTTGATAAGACATATGTGAGTGTGTGACATACTATTATTTTTCTATAAACCGTCACGGAAATAGTTATTTGGGTCATGTATATCGGAACATAGCTCAACTTTTACAAAGAACGTGATAAAACAGTAAATCTCCGGCCTTCGAAATTGAAATAAAACTAGAGTACTTTTCTCGGTTATCGATTATGGTAATCAATCACTATAACTCCCTCAAACTCTTTCCATATTGACGACAATTAGGTAATACTAGCGATCAATCTTTACAACATAACATATATTGTTGTTGATATTCTAGAAGTCTTTTATTTTTATGTTTTTGTAAAATAAAGGGAGTGTTTCGTTTCAATAAACGTTTCAGTTACATAATTCTGCAACTTTTCTATAAAATGATTAAAATTATCGTCCTAAACGAAAAACTGGTCATCTCTTTGGATTACGTTGAACGTATTTTTTTTTAGAATAATTTCAACTCTTTTCCAGAAAATAAAAACCATAATATTCTTTTTATGGAAAACTTTCCTTAAAAGACCGGGAACAATTTTGACAAACAGAACGCATTAAGAGGAATTGAGTTTGAAATTACTAAAAATGTGTAAGTGAAAAAACAACAAACATTTCACCTTTTTAAGATATGGTTTTTTAGTTAGTGCTTTTAAAAATACATGTGGATAATTCAGCCAGATGTGATTCTGCAGAATTGTGTTTGTTTGATTATATATGAAAAATTATATATATATATATATATATATAGGTAAAAGTTCAAACGAAAACTGTTTTTCGTACGAGAACTGCGAGAACCAATCTAAGCCGTCTAATTTTCCCTCTTTTATTGTCATTGCCCATCCATGAATTCCTCACATACACCCAGCCACACTTGCTCCCCTCCACGCTCTCCATCCATGAACTTCCCATATCCAAGGAACGGTTGAGATTTGTTCTCGCAGTTCTCGTACGAAAAACAGTTCTCGTTTGAACCCTCCCCTATATATATATATAATGAAACAATAAAGAACCATGTGTTAAACAAAGAACCTAAAGAACCAATCTGCACTATTGGATCATCAAAATCAATGGATGAGATTTAACGATGGCAAAACTGTAATTATGATCTATTAATATAGGAAGAAAAGGGCAAACATGGAATATCCCCCCTCCAACAACCCACGATTTTAAAAAAAAAAAAAACTTCAAAAACTTTAAATTGTCATAACTTTTTAAGTTTTGTGAATTTAAACAAAAAAACTATACCAATCTTTTAGTTTAATCCTCTTTCAAACAAGATCACTCTTCCCATATTTTTCTAAATTTTTTTTTAACATGAAATTTTTGTTTGCATTTTGAGCCGTATGTAGTGTTTTGTACGGATTTTACATTTTGGGTTTGAATGTGTAATTTTGCATTTTAGACTGCATTTTCATTGAATCATGTTGGATTTGCATTTTGCATTCTCATAAATTTTGCAATTTGGAAGTATCTAGATGACCTGGATGTTTATATTTTGCATTTTTCGTTTTTTGCATTTAACATTTAGAATGAACCCAGCTCAAAATGCAAACTTTGCAGTTCAAAAAAAAATTTCAGAAATATATCAAGCCTTGTCTTGTTTGAAAGAGGAAGAAAAACTGAATCTATCGATATACTTTTTTTGCAAAAATTCTTAAAAACGAATAAGTTATAATCATTTAAAGTTGAGTGGGGTTTTTTTTATTTATAAAGTTGATTTTTTCTTTTTTTTGTTATTTTCCAATTTTGCCCTTAATCAAAGTGTCACGTGTCATTACCCAGATGTTTATTTAGGTTATATGTTTAAGAGAGGTTCTATATATAACCTCACATATATATATATATATATATATATGAAAAAGTACATGTGAGAACCATTCTTAGTGCGATAACCAATCTGAGCCGTTTAATTTCCCCTACTTCAATGTTATTGCACACCCATTAATTCCTCACATGCACGCTGTCACACTCTATCCCTCCACGCTCTCCATCCATGAACTTCCCATATACAAGGAACAACTTAAATTGGTTCTCGTACTAACAACGGTTATCGAATAAACTCTCCCCTATATATATATATATATATATATATTCTTTTTAATTTGTTCTTCTACTCATCACCAAATAACATACGAAATCATTCAATCTCTATTCTCACATTCTCTATTGATTTTGACTTTTTAAGTAGAGAACGGTAAGAACACTTGTAAGCCAGTCATTTAATTGGATAAATAAGAGTTATAAACTCAACATACCTTAATTTCAACCAAATGATTGAAATTTAACATACCTTAATTAACCAAGTTTAATATTAGCCATTGAATAAAGATTATTCAGGGTTTATAACAAACAGTTCTCCAATTAAGTTCTTACCTTAGAAGATATTCTCATTTGATCATCTCTCTCTCTCTCTCTCTCTCTATATATATATATATATATATATATATATATATATATATATATATATATATAAAACTAGCAGTGTACCCGCACAATGCTACGCGGAAAATAGTTTCTGTTTTGTAACATGTCGTTTTCATGGCTGTAACGTGTAATTCAATGTCAAGAAAAAAAATTCAGAATCATGTCCGTTTTTTTCTTCAATTTTTCTTATATTTGTATCAACTATTTTATTAATTTTAAAAATAAATTCTAAAAAACATTAAAAAATTAAAAAGATTTATTTTTATGAAATAAGGAGAGAGAAATTAATAAGATTTTAAAAATTATATTAATGTGGGTGGATAATTGTGTTTATGTAAGAGAGTATGTTAGTGGGATAATATATTTTAAATAAATAAAGTTAAATTTATTAGAAGATAGAAATGGTTAAAAATTGAGTGGTTGAGATTAATTTATATAGAAAGAAGGATGTCGGTTAAAGATTGACATAATTTTTAGAAGTTCTTAAAAGTTAGAAATAAGAAAGTATGTTAAATGATTTATATAGTAGTATAGATACAGAGAGACACACACAACACTACAAACAAACTGTTTTATGTGTCGTATCACATGAGTAATAGTTTCTGGCTCATGACTAGTAAGAGGTCATTTAGAGAATTTTGTATGTATATAAGCTTATTTTAATGATAAGTAGTAACTTATTGATATTAAATTTTAGTTTGTTTACTAATTTAATAGTTTGTGAAGTATAATTAATTATTTGTTATTTGAATAGTAATTACTTGTTTTGCTACTCAATGTTTTAATAATGTTAGCGATCTTTATTTCAATTTTGTTTCTGATCCCAAAAATATTTAAGAGCAACAAAATGAAAATAATAGTGGTTGTATATTACAAAATAAAATAGCAATATCAAAGATGTGTAGATTAGAGGTTGAATATATATATATATATATATATATATATATATATATATATATATATATATATATATATATATATATATATATATATATATATATATATATATATATATATATGGGAGGGTTCATGCGGAAATTAGTTTATTTGCGAAAAGTGTGAGAAGCAATTTCAGCCATTGATTTGTTTTTGATCTTATGGTTTACATTAATGATAATTTATATTTTTAATTAATTCAAAAGGGTAAATTAGTAAACAGTTTTTCTCTTTCCTCTAATTAATTTTTTTCTCTCACTAGTTAATTTTGTCCAGATTTATAAAATTTACTTCTACTTTATTACTAATACGGTGTTCAATACTGAACACAACGTAAGATTTTCAAATTTTTCGATATATTTTACTGTGTTAATTAGTGTACGATTTATGTCCATTTTTCAATGATCAATACTTTATAATTTCTGGTTTATGTACAATCTCTTGTAAGTCGTGTTATCCTCTTTTTTTTATCTTCATTTCTGTTCATTAGTGCAATCAATTTATATTAACAAATCAAACTTGCAACTTTTATATACAAATTTAAAGAAATACAGCTATTAACAACACAAACATAAACCCTATAACTACACCTGTAAGTTGAAAAAAAATATCAATAAGCAAAAGAAAGTGAGATGGTGATGATGAACAACCTAATTCAACCCCCATTTATCAATGCTCGGTCTAAAAAACAAACACACATTGGACCGCGTTTAATATTGAACAATCGATACAAGAATACGAATAACCATTAACCGTTGTAAAATTCACTCGTGAATAAAGGATTGCCTGCTAGTTTACTAACAAACGAAAAAACCATTAAAACCTTATAAATCAGTATTGAACAAATCAAAAATAAAAAAGAAAAAAGAAAGAAATTCAAAGTGTTACTTATATAAACTAAAACGTTATAGAAACAAGTAATAAAATTATTTGAAATGGTTTCTGGAAAATCAAAATTTGAAAGCTAACTTCTGCCTGAATAAACTTTATCGTCCCGTTATTTGCATGGATGCCAAAATTTTATTAGAAGAATCAAAAGGTAACCCACTTTGCAGATCTGACATACACTGATTTGCAATTCGAAGTGATGCGGTGTTTTTGCGATGAGGTTATCGTCGGTGGCAGTAGGTGAAGATCTTCTCGATGGTTCCTAGCGGCAATGTGAGCTCTTCTCAATGGTGTTGCTTGCGAGGGTGGTCGATCGACAAATGGAAAGGCGACAGCGTGGTGGGGTAGGAGAGGAGCGGCGGCAGCAACGTGGTGAGGGAAGAAAGAAGCGGCCGCAACGGCAGCTTGTTAGGGGAAGAGAGCCGGTGGCGGCAGCTTGGTGGTGGAATAGAGGACGTCAGCTTGGTGGAGGTTGATAGATGAAGGCGACGGCTACAATTTCAGGGAGAGAGATGAAAGTCAGGGAGAGATTTTAGGAAAAAGCAAATGACGTTGGTGGCTAAAATTACATTTGTATCCTTTTTTCTTTTAATTTAATCTCCTTAAAGTTTATTTATATTACCATAATGCCACAATCCTTTTTAACCATTAATCAAGTAATCTAATGGTCCTAATTATTTCTCGCACTTTTCGCAAATAAACTACTTTTCGCATTAATCTTCCTCTCTCTCTCTCTATATATATATATATAGACAAAAGTTCATGCGAGATCCGTTGTTAGCGCGAGAACCGCGAGAACCAATCTAAGCCGTCTAATTCCCCCTTCTTCAATGTCATTGACCACCCATGAATTCCTCGCATGCACCCTGCCACACTCTATCCCTCCACGCTCTCCATCCATGATACTTCCCATATCCAAGGACCGGCTAAGATTGGTTCTCGCGGTTCTCGCACTAACAACAGTTCTCGCATTAACCCTCCCCTATATATATATATATATATATATATATATATATATATATATATATATATATATATATATATATATATATATATATAAACAAGCGAATATTGGTCGGATATTTTTGTCATTAGTGTTTCATGTGTCGTTGCGAGAGAAAATCATTGTTTTATTAATTGTTTATTAAAAGTATGGTACAAGTCGCTAGTGGTTGTCATGTATGAGTAGCTCACCATTATTAATACCTCATCATAAATTACAAGCAACCCCCTCCCCTCTATTAACCGTGTTCTCATAATTTTCTTATCCCTCCTGCGAGATTAATATTACATTATTTCTCTTATTAGTTTACCATATCATATTAATATTACATCATTTTTCTCTCATTAGTTTTTTAATCTTAAACTATTATACTTATCTTTTACAACGCTTCTCAATTTTTGTTAAAAACCTTAAAAAGCCAAAGAGATAAGAGAAACAAAGAAAAGTAAGAAAAAGAACTCAATTTTCGTTAAAAACCTTAAAAAGCCAAAGAGATAAGAGAAACAAAGAGAAGTAAGAAAAAGAAATAAGAGAGAGATTATGAGCTGAACCTTTAAAGGGTTCAACCTGCTTATTGCAAAAGGGATGTGATGGTATTCTCATACTTCCAATATCACTCTTCATCATATCCACTAAATAAAGGTGGAGTGTCTTAATAACTAACATAAAATCTTTTTATTCTTGTTTTAAATCTTCATAAGATTAGAATCGTAAGATCGGTTTAGATTCAAAAATTTTATATAGTGTCCTAATTTCTTTGTACTTGTTGTAGCTTCTATCATATAGTAATTTATTTATGAGATTTCTCGTAACTAGATTATTATAAATTTGGATTTCGGAAAAATAAATCCAAAATTTTCATAAAATATACTTTTATGTACTAACCATTTAATTTAACTCATTTACATCTTTATTATTTATCAATAAAAATAGCAAATTAGTAAAGTTTTAATTCACTAAGGTAAGCCAAGTAAAATCTGATTCGATCAAGATCTTACAATTCTGAAATCACCAATAAGATCTAACATATGTTTACAGAGACCTTACCGAGCATCAGAAAATAGTAGTTCAATAGAATTATGAGATCGTAACACTTGAAGATCAATCATCATAAATTCATAATCATAGCATATCATCATAATATGTAATAATATATTAAGAAAAAAAAAGTGTGACGTGTCTGGAAAATTTACAAGATGCTAGAAATAATTTGATAAAAGGATGTAATTAACGACACGTCTTTTAATATTATGTAAATCTGGACTAATAACTTTTTGTTTGGTGTTTATGTAATGTTTTGTAAAAATATTATTGCAAATTAAAATAGACAAATAAACAGAAGTACATAGCGTTGGTTTACACTTTCAAGAATTAAATCTGTCAGACACAGCTCGTTTAATCTTTTTTTTTTTTTTTTGAACAGCCAAGCAAAACTTTCATTCAACCAAAAAGCTTGTTTAGTTACACACCAGTGTCAATAACACACTGACTCACGCAATCTCACACAAACTAACTCCTCAAACACTCTCACAATCTATCACACACATACACATCTTTATTACTCCTTAAGCAATACACCTACTCTTCCCCGGTGTACCTATACACCGTTTAATAGATCAAAAAACTTGTTTAATCTTCTTAACATGTAATCTCTCTTTATGGCTTTATGCACAGCTTGTTAATGTAACACCCCAAAATGGGGCCTAGTTGTAAATAGTTGTACCTCGTGTTTGTTAAGTTGTACATTGACTTTAACTAAGTTGTTTAAGTTGTTTTGTTGCTTAATTGTTGTTATTTGTTGGTACACGTGGTTATGTGGTTAAAGTTGGAAATGTGTCGTTAATAGATAGAGTTGGTTAATAGTTGAACGGTTTCAGTTAATGATTCCGAAAATATCTCCGTTAGTTGAAACAGATAAACCTAAGTCGTGTTTTAAGTTGAATAGGAGAACGAAGTACCCACGTGGGGTATTAAAACCCTTTGGGTCGGTTTATGTGGGATGTTTATCCCCTGCTTTGTTCAAACTCACACAAAAACACAACAACATACATACGTACGTACCTAAGCTTTACACACACACACACACTTTGCGATTTTGAAGAAGGAATCAAGAAAGAGGTTATGCAACAAGGGGAAAACAAGTGTTGAATCTGTTCTTGTTGTGATTAGTTGCTGGTTTTGTAAGTCTTCTTCTTCAAGTGCTTAGTTTTTAGATTTTGAGTGTGATAATCCAATTTAAGGGTTTAAATTGGATTCTATGTGTTGTAATAGGTTAAGAATCATGTAGGTAATGTTGTGTAGATGTTAAAAGACATGTAGGAACAATTAAAGTGAAGTTTCAGTCGATAAAATGGGTAAAAATGTCGAGTTGCAGGTCTGATAGTTGAACAGGGCGAAGTTTACTGCGCAGACCCTTCCTACGGCCGTAGGGAAAAGTTCCTACCCCCGTAGGAAGGTGTTTTTCAGATTTATAGAAATTTAGCCCTACCCCCGTAGGAAAAAGTTCCTACCCCCGTAGGAGGGTGTTTTTCAGGAATATTAAATATTAAGCCTTCTTTGGCCGTAGGAAAAGGTTTCTACGGCCGTAGGAGGGTATTTTGTGTATTTTATGTGGTTTACCACCTACGGGTGAAGGAAAGATGCCTACGGGCGTGGGTACATAACCTACGACTGTTGGTACCCAAAGAATCACTTCTACGGGCGTAGGGTATGGTCCCTTCGGCCGTAGGGTATGGTTTCTTGGAAGTGAACTCTTTCGGGCGTAGGATGTATTCCTACGGCCGTAGGAGGTGTTTGGAAGGTGTCCTGCGGCCGTAGGACACATCTACTGCGGCCGTAGGACACATCTACTGCGGCCGTAGGAGCTGTTCCAGGTTGCCTGTTGCTTGTTGTTCGTTGTACGTTTACGTAGTGTAACACCCTAATTTAGGGCCTAGTTGTAAATAGTTGTACTTCGTGTTTGTTAAGTTGTACTTTGACGTTAACCAAGTTGTTTAAGTTGTTTTGTTGATTAATTGTTGTTATTTGTTGGTACACGTGGTTATGTGGTTAAAGTTGGAAATGTGTCGTTAATAGATAGAGTTGGTTAATAGTTGAACGGTTTCAGTTAATGATTCCGAAAATATCTCCGTTAGTTGAAACGGATAAACCTAAGTCGTGTTTTAAGTTGAATAGGAGAACAAAATACCCTCGCGGGGTATTAAACCAACCAAGGTCGGTTTGTGTGTTTCCCTTATCCCCTGGGAACCCACACTACACACACACAAATACACACACAAGCATATGTACGTACGTAAGAAAGCAAACACACATGCTTGGAGATTTGAAGAGAAAATCAAGGAGGAAGCATTGATTTCGAGTTTGGCTATTGATTTCTTGTTTAAAATCATCATCTACAGCAAGTAATCATCTCCAATTTGTAAATGTTATGGTGTGAAGCTTGTTCTTGAGTCATGTATAAGAAATGATCCATTTTGATGGTTCAAAATGGATTGTAATGTTTAGTTGTTGTATAAAATGTGTTAGTAGGCTCCTATTGATGTTAAACAAAGTCTATGAACAATCGAAATTGAGTTTTGGTCGATTAAATGGGTAAAAAGGTCGAGTTGCAGGTCTGATAGTTGAACAGGGCGAAGTTTACTGCGCAGACCCTTCCTACGGCCGTAGGGAAAAGTTCCTACCCCCGTAGGAGGGTGTTTTTTGATTTATAGAAATTTAGCTCCTACGGCCGTAGGGAAAAGTTCCTACCCCCGTAGGAGGGTGTTTTTCAGGAATGTTAAAATTAAGCCTTCTTTGGCCGTAGGAAAAGGTTTCTACGGCCGTAGGAGGGTATTTTGTGTATTTTATGTGGTTTACCACCTACGGGTGAAGGAAAGAAGCCTACGGGCGTAGGTACATAACCTACGACCGTTGGTACCCAAAGAATCACTTCTACGGGCGTAGGGTATGGTCCCTTCGGCCGTAGGGTATGGTTTCTTGGAAGTGAACTCTTGCGGGCGTAGGATGTATTCCTACGGCCGTAGGAGGTGTTTGGAAGGTGTCCTGCGGCCGTAGGACACATCTACTGCGGCCGTAGGAGCTGTTCCAGGTTGCCTGTTGCTTGTTGTTCGTTGTACGTTTACGTAGAAGCAATGATAGTACTTTTAGACGTTGACTGAACCTACACATGATGTGTTAGGTGATTCGGACGATTCCGTGTGCTCCTGGGATTCCCGAATTCATATCTGCCTCTTATAACCTCGAGGTGAGTACCGGTTTTCCCATGAGTCTCGGTAAGTAGCGTTGTCTGTTGTTTTGTTGAAATATGTTGTCGATGTCGCACACGTGCGTATGAGGTATGTTATACATGTTGCTATATATTGTTGCCATGCTAAGTTGCTTTATACGTTGGTTATGAATCGCATGCGTATAGTTGAACCCATTACGGGTAGTAGTTGTATATGTGGTACTGGTCCGGACCGATGTGGCATGGTTAAGGTCAGCTTTCTTCCCGAAGGTTGGATCCCTTTGATGGAATAACGGGGATTAACGGTACCCGATGTGCAGCACGCCGGGGTGGTCTTGCAAACCGCCGCTCCTTAACGTGAGTTGGGATCTTAACTTCAGTTGAGATCCAAGATGTTGAGCTTCGAGCTTCGTAACGCGTTTGGTGGACTGCTCTTCGCTCCCCCACCATAGCGGTTAGTTGTTGCTGATGGTCCCCAGTTTGAATCGTTGAGCGGGGTTCCCACCCTGCAAGATATGATTCCTACTGACTCGTTGGCGCGACACTATGTGTTAGGATAGCCTTGTGTGCTGTCCCGTAGTTGGGATAACCTGCTTATTGATGCTTATGTGTTAATCTGTACTCACTAGCTAGTTGTAGCTAACGGTGCCTAAATTTATCTTTTTGCAGATGCAAAGTAGTTGTCCTGGTGAGGCGGGACTTGTTGGTAGTTGTTGTACATATCTTTTGCGGAACACTGCTCGTTGTAATTATTTGTGATCCGATGGTCGGTAGTGTCGGTTAGTTGGGTAACACGCGGTAGTTTTTGGGACTTGGTTTTTGGTGTTGTACTTTTACATTACCAAGTCAGATAAACAATATTATCTTTTGTAAAACGTGGTTACTTCCGCTGCTGGCTTTTATTATATAAGTTTAAAAAGCTTAAATTTTCCCTAATTTTAAGCGCGTGAAAACCGGTGTTACAAGTAGGTATCAGAGCCTAAGTTTGAGGAATTGGGTACTCGTAGGAGTATTCAATCTCAAGCTCGGGCCCGACCATCGTTAAGTGTTCCTAGTTGGGTATTTGGGGTTGAGTGTGAGCATTATGTGGTAATTGCATGTGTAAACTAACTTGTAGCGTTAGTAGTTGTCGAGTAAATAGAGTACTAAACGTTGTTCCCGTGTGTAGTAAGTTGACATAGAATGGCTGAGCAACGACTTAATACTGAAGAGGCTCTTAAACGTATGGAGGATGAAGCTTCAAGCGTTCATCCTGAAGCCGATGAGGGATCTGCTCCGCATAATTACGAGCCGATAAGGCAAGATCCAGAACAAGCAGCACGTATTGCACGTCTGGAGGAAGAGCTCCGACTTACACGGGAGCTGTTAGTAGCGGTTGTGCAAGGGCGTAGACCAGAGAAGTGTTCGTTTAAGAAATTTCGTTCTTGCGGTCCGAAAGAATTTGAGGGCGGTGATGGTCCTTCGGATGCCGTTAGGTGGCTTAGAGAAACCGAGGGTGTGTTCGATTCTTGTGATTGTGAAGCGGAGCTTCGTGTCAAATACGCGGCACAGATGTTGAAGGGTAGCGCGTTGTTCTGGTGGGATTCAGTGAAAGCGACGTTGAGTAAAGAGGTTGTGGCTGCCATGACATGGGAGCAGTTTACTGAGAAAGTAACCAGACGGTATTGTACAGACTATGACATGGAGAAGATGGAAAGAGAGTTTAACGCTCTTAGTAAGGGAGATAAGTCGGTGGATGTTTTGATTCAAACCTTTATCGATAAAGTAAGGTTTATTCCTAGCTTGGTGAATGATGAAGCTGCAAAGATGAGAAAGTTTGTGGGAAAGTTGCCTGCTGATTATCGCGCTATCGTTAGAATGGCTGGGAGTTTGGATCGAGCGTTTGAAATGGCTCGACAGATTGAAGATGATCGTACTCAGGGCAAGGATGACCGAGCTGGTGAAAGTCATAAGAGGAAGTTTCAACAATCCTCGAAGCCGGGTCCTTCTAAAGGAAAATCTGTTGCTGGTGGGAAGTTTGATTCCCAGAAGAAGCCGTGGGTGGATCGTCCGTGGTGTGCAACTTGCCGTACATATCACAGTGATGACTGTTCTAAAGCCACTGCTCGATGCTTACGGTGTGGGCAGAAGGGGCATGTAGTTGCCGAGTGTGAGTTCAAGGAGGATGTTTGTTACAAGTGCCACAAGCCAGGGCACAGAATATCTGATTGCCGGTCAAAGCCAAGTACCGGTGTTGGTGGATCTGCCTCTGGGCAGAAAAAGGATGGTGCTCCCCGAGCTAAAGGGCGAGCATTTCAGATGACAGCTGAGGAGGCTAAGGGTGCTGGAGACGTGATAACTGGTACATTTCTTGTTAATTCTGCCCCAGCATGTGTATTGTGTGATTCTGGAGCTACGTATTCTTTTGTATTTGTCTCTTTTTGTGATAAACTGCACATGCCTGTATCTGTACTATCTGAGCCAATAAGAGTAGAGACTGCTAGTGGTAAAGTAGTTCCAGTTGTTGATAATGTCCCTCAAGCAATTATTGATATCGATGGGAGTAGTTTTCCTGTTTCTTTTCTTCTTATGCCGATTGCGGGATTCGATGTTGTAATTGGGATGGATTGGCTTAGCAAGTTGAACGCTGAGATTTTCTGTTCCAAGAAGTTGATCAAAGTCCCTCTACCTGACGGGTCATATGCTGTGGCTCGCGGTGAAAGACGTAAATCGGATATTCCTGTCATTTCTCTAATAAAAGCGAGAAAGGCAGTTTCAAAAGATTGCGAGTGTTATCTGGCACATGTGATTGATGCTAAATTGGAGAAACGTGTTGTTCGTGATATTCCGGTGGTAACCGATTATCCAGAAGTGTTTCCCGATGAGTTGCCTGGGTTGCGGCCAGTTAGAGATGTTGAATATCGTATCGATCTTGTTCCGGGGGCTACCCCTATTGCCAAAGCTCCATATCGTCTTGCTCCTTCAGAGGTTCGCGAGATGATGACGCAGATTCAGGATTTGCTAGACAAAGGCTTTATTCGCCCGAGTTCTTCTCCTTGGGGCGCTCCTGTACTATTCGTAAAGAAGAAAGATGGGACGATGAGAATGTGTATAGATTACCGGGAGCTGAATAAGCGAACGGTAAAGAACAAGTATCCTTTGCCGCGGATAGATGATTTGTTTGATCAATTGCAGGGAGCGACATGCTTCTCAAAGATTGATTTGTGATCGGGATATCATCAAGTATTAGTTGCTGACGAAGATGTTCCGAAGACGGCTTTCCGTACTCGTTATGGTCATTACGAGTTTTTGGTGATGCCTTTTGGCTTAACCAACGCTCCTGCTGTTTTCATGGACCTGATGAATCAGGTTTGTCGTCCGTTTCTTGATAAGTCGGTGATCGTGTTTATTGACGATATTCTCATTTATTCTAAAACCGAAGCTGAACACGAGTTGCATCTGCGACAAGTCCTTGAAACTCTTAAACGAGAGAAGCTTTACGCTAAATTCTCGAAGTGCGAATTCTGGTTACGAGAGGTCCATTTTCTTGGTCACGTGATTTGCAGTGATGGCGTGAAAGTTGATCCAGCGAAGGTTGAGGCGGTGATGAATTGGGGAGTTCCCCGAACTCCTTCTGAAATTAGAAGCTTTCTTGGCCTAGCTGGTTATTATCGGCGGTTTATCCGCGACTTTTCTAAGCTTGCAGGTCCTTTGACCAAATTAACTCGTAAGGATGTTGCATTTGTTTGGGCGGAAGCTCAAGAACAAGCGTTTCAATCTCTAAAACGGCTATTGTGCGAAGCTCCAATTCTTTCGTTACCAGACGGATCTGAAGATTTTGTTGTTTATTGTGATGCTTCGTACTCCGGGTTGGGGTGTGTGCTGATGCAGCGTGATAAAGTGATTGCCTATGCTTCAAGGCAATTAAAACCTCATGAAGGCAACTATCCGACTCATGATCTTGAGTTGGCAGCTGTGGTGTTCGCGTTGAAATTGTGGAGACACTATCTTTACGGTACCAAATGTGTGGTCTGCACAGATCACAAAAGCCTTCAATATGTCTTCACGCAGAAAGAGCTCAATATGAGGCAACGCAGATGGCTCGAATTGATAAAAGACTATGATTGTGAAATTCGCTACCATCCTGGTAAGGCCAATGTGGTGGCGGATGCCTTAAGTCGCAAAAGCTCTTCTGTAGATGCAAAGTTTATGAAACTTACTGTGGTTCCCGATATCATTGCCCGATTGAAGGAAGCACAACAAGTGGCGTTGCAAGATGAAAATCTGAAAGCCGAATTGATGAGAAAGCTGAAAGACCAACTTGTTGATGATACTCGCGGATTAAAGACTTTTCAGTCTCGCGTATGGGTGCCACTTCATGGTGGTAATCGTGATCTGATACTTCAGGAAGCCCATAAGTCCAGGCTGTCGGTTCATCCGGGCAGCACAAAGATGTATCACGACTTGAAAGCGTTATATTGGTGGCCTACTTTGAAACGAGACATTGCTTCTTTCGTGGAGAAATGTCAAATCTGCGCGCAAGTTAAGACAGAACATCAGAAGCCTTATGGCAATCTGCAACAACTTGAGATTCCAGAGTGGAAGTGGGATCACATTACGATGGATTTCGTGACAAAATTGCCGAAAACTCTCAGAGGTCACGATGCAATTTGGGTCATTGTCGATCGATTGACCAAAAGCGCTCATTTTCTTGCTATCAGCGAGTCTACTTCGTTGGAAAAGCTAGCAAAGTTGTATGTGAATGAGGTGGTATCGCGACATGGTTTACCGTGTTCAATTGTATCTGATCGTGATGCGCGATTTGCTTCCCATTTTTGGCAGAGTTTGCAAAATGAACTTGGTACTCGTGTTCACCTGAGCACGGCGTATCATCCACAGACAGATGGTCAGTCGGAGTGAACGATTCAAACGTTGGAGGACATGCTTCGCGCATGTGTCCTCGAGTTTGGTGGTGCGTGGGATTCTCACTTGCCTTTGATCGAGTTTGCTTACAATAACTCGTATCATTCCAGTATTGGGATGCCGCCATACGAGATGTTGTACGGGAGACGTTGTCGCACACCAACATGTTGGCTCGAGCCCGGTGAGAAGCAGTTTGCCAGACCCGAAATTGTTCAGATTACAGCTGATAAGGTGAAAGTTGCTCGTGAGAAGTTGAAAGCCGCACGAGATAGACAGAAGATATACGCAGATCCAAAACGTAGACCTGTTGAATTCAAGGAGGGCGATCGAGTGTTTTTAAAAGTCTCTCCTTGGAAGGGTGTTATCCGATTTGGTCGGAAGGGTAAGTTGAGTCCGCGATATATTGGTCCATTTAAAATCGTTCGTAAGGTTAACGACCAGACGGTATCGCTTGAGTTGCCACCAGAGCTTTCTGGAATCCATAACACGTTCAACGTGTGTTACCTGCGTAAATGCAAAGTGGAGGAGAACCAGATTCTGCCTCTGCAAGGGTTGAGAGTGGATGCTTCAAAGCGTCTAGTGGAAGAACCTGTTGAAATACTTGGTTCAAAGATCAAGAAGTTACGCAGAAAGATGATAAAGCTGGTTTTGATCAAGTGGAAGCACAACCAAGGTTCGAATATGACCTGGGAGACCGAAGACGACATGCGATCTAGATACCCTCACTTGTTTGTGGACAGTCAGATTCCGAGGACGGAATCTTCTTAAGAGGGGTAGATTTGTAACACCCTAATTTAGGGCCTAGTTGTAAATAGTTGTACTTCGTGTTTGTTAAGTTGTACGTTGACGTTAACCAAGTTGTTTAAGTTGTTTTGTTGATTAATTGTTGTTATTTGTTGGTACACGTGGTTATGTGGTTAAAGTTGGAAATGTGTCGTTAATAGATAGAGTTGGTTAATAGTTGAACGGTTTCAGTTAATGATTCTGAAAATATCTCCGTTAGTTGAAACGGATAAACCTAAGTCGTGTTTTAAGTTGAATAGGAGAACAAAATACCCTCGCGGGGTATTAAACCAACCAAGGTCGGTTTGTGTGTTTCCCTTATCCCCTGGGAACCCACACTACACACACACAAATACACACACAAGCATATGTACGTACGTAAGAAAGCAAACACACATGCTTGGAGATTTGAAGAGAAAATCAAGGAGGAAGCATTGATTTCGAGTTTGGCTATTGATTTCTTGTTTAAAATCATCATCTACAGCAAGTAATCATCTCCAATTTGTAAATGTTATGGTGTGAAGCTTGTTCTTGAGTCATGTATAAGAAATGATCCATTTTGATGGTTCAAAATGGATTGTAATGGTTAGTTGTTGTATAAAATGTGTTAGTAGGCTCCTATTGATGTTAAACAAAGTCTATGAACAATCGAAATTGAGTTTTGGTCGATTAAATGGGTAAAAAGGTCGAGTTGCAGGTCTGATAGTTGAACAGGGCGAAGTTTACTGCGCAGACCCTTCCTACGGCCGTAGGGAAAAGTTCCTACCCCCGTAGGAGGGTGTTTTTTGATTTATAGAAATTTAGCTCCTACGGCCGTAGGGAAAAGTTCCTACCCCCGTAGGAGGGTGTTTTTCAGGAATGTTAAAATTAAGCCTTCTTTGGCCGTAGGAAAAGGTTTCTACGGCCGTAGGAGGGTATTTTGTGTATTTTATGTGGTTTACCACCTACGGGTGAAGGAAAGAAGCCTACGGGCGTAGGTACATAACCTACGACCGTTGGTACCCAAAGAATCACTTCTACGGGCGTAGGGTATGGTCCCTTCGGCCGTAGGGTATGGTTTCTTGGAAGTGAACTCTTGCGGGCGTAGGATGTATTCCTACGGCCGTAGGAGGTGTTTGGAAGGTGTCCTGCGGCCGTAGGACACATCTACTGCGGCCGTAGGAGCTGTTCCAGGTTGCCTGTTGCTTGTTGTTCGTTGTACGTTTACGTAGAAGCAATGATAGTACTTTTAGACGTTGACTGAACCTACACATGATGTGTTAGGTGATTCGGACGATTCCGTGTGCTCCTGGGATTCCCAAATTCATATCTGCCTCTTATAACCTCGAGGTGAGTACCGGTTTTCCCATGAGTCTCGGTAAGTAGCGTTGTCTGTTGTTTTGTTGAAATATGTTGTCGATGTCGCACACGTGCGTATGAGGTATGTTATACATGTTGCTATATATTGTTGCCCTGCTAAGTTGCTTTATACGTTGGTTATGAATCGCATGCGTATAGTTGAACCCATTACGGGTAGTAGTTGTATATGTGGTACTGGTCCGGACCGATGTGGCATGGTTAAGGTCAGCTTTCTTCCCTAAGGCTGGATCCCTTTGATGGAATAACGGGGATTAACGGTACCCGGTGTGCAGCATGCCGGGGTGGTCTTGCAAACCGCCGCTCCTTAACGTGAGTTGGGATCTTAACTTCAGTTGAGATCCAAGATGTTGAGCTTCGAGCTTCGTAACGCGTTTGGTGGACTGCTCTTCGCTCCCCCACCATAGCGGTTAGTTGTTGCTGATCGTCCCCAGTTTGAATCGTTGAGCGGGGTTCCCACCCTACAAGATATGATTCCTACTGACTCGTTGGCGCGACACTATGTGTTAGGATAGCCTTGTGTGCTGTCCCGTAGTTGGGATAACCTGCTTATTGATGCTTATGTGTTAATCTGTACTCACTAGCTAGTTGTAGCTAACGGTGCCTAAATTTATCTTTTTGCAGATGCAAAGTAGTTGACCTGGTGAGGCGGGACTTGTTGGTAGTTGTTGTACATATCTTTTGCGGAACACTGCTCGTTGTAATTATTTGTGATCCGATGGTCGGTAGTGTCGGTTAGTTGGGTAACACGCGGTAGTTTTTGGGACTTGGTTTTTGGTGTTGTACTTTTACATTACCAAGTCAGATAAACAATATTATCTTTTGTAAAACGTGGTTATTTCCGCTGCTGGCTTTTATTATATAAGTTTAAAAAGCTTAAATTTTCCCTAATTTTAAGCGCGTGAAAACCGGTGTTACACGTAGAAGCAATGATAGTACTTTTAGACGTTGACTGAACCTACACATGATGTGTTAGGTGATTCGGACGATTCCGTGTGCTCCTGGGATTCCCAAATTCATATCTGCCTCTTATAACCTCGAGGTGAGTACCGGTTTTCCCATGAGTCTCGGTAAGTAGCGTTGTCTGTTGTTTTGTTGAAATATGTTGTCGATGTCGCACACGTGCGTATGAGGTATGTTATACATGTTGCTATATATTGTTGCCATGCTAAGTTGCTTTATACGTTGGTTATGAATCGCATGCGTATAGTTGAACCCATTACGGGTAGTAGTTGTATATGTGGTACTGGTCCGGACCGATGTGGCATGGTTAAGGTCAGCTTTCTTCCCGAAGGCTGGATCCCTTTGATGGAATAACGGGGATTAACGGTACCCGGTGTGCAGCACGCCGGGGTGGTCTTGCAAACCGCCGCTCCTTAACGTGAGTTGGGATCTTAACTTCAGTTGAGATCCAAGATGTTGAGCTTCGAGCTTCGTAACGCGTTTGGTGGACTGCTCTTCGCTCCCCCACCATTGCGGATAGTTGTTGCTGATGGTCCCCAGTTTGAATCGTTGAGCGGGGTTCCCACCCTGCAAGATATGATTCCTACTGACTCGTTGGCGCGACACTATGTGTTAGGATAGCTTTATGTGCTGTCCCGTAGTTGGAATAACCTGCTTATTGATACTTATGTGTTAATCTGTGCTCACTAGCTAGTGTAACTAACCGGTTCATGATTTATCCTTTTTACAGGTGATGTTTAGGCAGCCTGGTGAGACGGGTGCTTGTGGGTAATTGTATTTAGCTCTTTTGGAACACTCTGCTGTTATTTATATCTGTGATACGATGGTCGGTTTATAGTATGGTAATACCGGTTCGTTTTAAGACTTGGTTTTAATGTTCATATTTGCCAAGTCGCATAGAAACACTTTAATCAGTGTTTAATTTCCGCTGCACGTCTTTGATAAACATACTTAAATAGTTTAAATTATTCTGATTTTAAGCTCGTGAAACCAGGTGTTACAGTTAATATTAAACCTGTTTTCAAAAAGTACGTTTTTGTTTCATTTATTTCTTCGTCAAGATTTGAGGTTGAACCATGTTAAGGTTTTAAGGTTAGTGCATATAAAATTTGACATATGCTTAAACCTAACTTGGCACGCGTTTATCTGTTTATAAGTCTTGAATTTTGAGACATGATAAATATACCGAGTCATATAAGTCGAATATATAGTTATAAGAATGACTGAACATATCAAAACGAAGAAAAAGATTGATAAACTATGTTATAAATCTATAGTTACGTTTTTACATTTATATTTTTTTGTATATTTATGTATACATAATTATAATTTCTATACATAATTGTCGTTTTAAGTGATGCTTTAGGAAACACCGTGGCCTCGACATAGCTTTCAATGCTCGAAACTTGACCATGTTGTCACAATGTATCTCACATTATTTAATACCTTGATTAAACCTAATTTACAATTTCTATAACAATAAATCAATAATTATATTTATGATAAAAATAAGTTATCTTGTACTAATCTATTACATTTAATTTTAACGTGATACAACTGTAGTTTCGAGTAAATTCATAAAATTTACCAAACAATATAATATAAAGAATAAGATTCCTTCAATCACCAGTATCTGATCATCGATCCTTGATAAGATTAGAAGAGAATGTAATTATTCATATTGAAATATAAGTAAAAGTTATTAATAACCCTCAGCATAATGAATGATTAGTTATATGGTTAGCCTTAGCCCCCTTGATGGAATTATATATACATGTGAAATATATATATATATATATATATATATATATATATATTCCCCACTACAAAAAGGAGAAAGGCATGTGAATGGGTGTGAGCCACAAGTAAGTTTTGGTTCCTGCAGTAGTCAAATCTTTGTTCTCTTAAGTTTGGTCAAATCTTTGGACTTAATAATAAAACATGTTTCTTACAATACCAATCATCTGATTTAAATATATCATCAAATATATTTTAATTACATAAAGTTATATTCCCTGTATTATAAAATAAAATAAAAATAGCTAGCCCATAGGAGTGAGTGGCAGAATTGAAGCTTAATTGAGACTAAATAAATAAATGAGGTCCTATAACTTTTATAGTATCATTTTAACCCGGTCGATTACAAGCATATGTATATTATATAGTTCATTTGTATCATAAAAAAGAATATTTAATATTTTATTAAAAATAAATAAAAATAAATTCACATAAATCTATCCTGAAACTGATAGAGAAGATGATTTGAGTTTCCTTTATTATAAGCTAAGCTGAGATAAGAGAGTAGTTTTATTAATTAATGATGAAACATGCATGCGTATAGCTTCTAGATGAGGAAAGAGACAGAGAGGTTGCATCAAATCAAGATTTTGGGTACCCAATTAATAAAGTGAAGAGATGCCCCAAGATTCATATCACCTTTTGAGTTGTACTGTCACACACAACATTTAAATATACTATTAAAATTATTTATCATTAATATCTATTACTCAAATGTGACTATGCATCTGAATTAACTAAGAAACTAATCATCCAAACCACAATATTTATCTTAATTTAAGTAAAAATACCCATCATTTAATTTCTAGTGTATTGATTTAAGTAATTAGTAATAAATTTAAGTTTTTCACCTGTCTCTAAATCCATGGGAGAAAGTATACCATTATAATAATATCTTACATAATATCACGTTATGTTACAGTGCCCGATCACATCTTCAAACTCAATCGCAAACTCTTTCAATACATACAAAACAAAAATAATCCTTTTCTTGGCGTGAGGCTTCTCACATCACCTCAATTAAGCTAGCCACCTCCTGACTATCACGTTGTGTGGTCTTTATTCCTTTTTTTTTTTTTTTTTGTCTGAAAGGCAAAAACACAAACCCACACTAATCTAAATATTAGTCTTTAATTTGTTTACATTCCATTAGTTAAGATGTGTTTCGAAGAAAGCATCTGACAAATTTAAACTCTTCAGTATATCGCTGAAGCCGTCCACTAAAGAGGATCTTTTAATCAATCTGAAGAAAGCTCCGATGAACTGAAGATTGAAGTTTCACTGAAGTTTGTCTTCACTGGACAATTGGTCCCCTTGTCAATTTGTAGAGGTCACTGTTGTTACTATCATTGCAATATCGCGTGAGGCAAGCGGTTTAAGATCTGACTTTCCTTTTGGTTTAGAAGTTTTCTAGGATTCTCTAGCCTACTTTTATTTAGATGATTACACGTGTTGTTATTTAGAAGGTCGAGATTTATTTACAAAATGTATAAATACTCCTCTCATTTGTTGGAGAAGAGTGTCCATCAATTTCAATAAGTTCAGACATTGAAGTTTGTTCTCCGTATTCAAATTTGTTCTTAAATGCTTGTAAGTTTGATTATTAGTATAACCAAACTTTGATAATTCCGTATGTTCGTTTCTATATACTTCTTCCACACTTAGATTCTACATCTTAGTAAGTATTACATCTTATATATTCAGGAAAAGCACTAAACAACACATATGCCCACAATATGATCTGAACTTTCAACCTTAAAGTAAAAAAAAATACCTTAACCAGTCATTGATGCCACTAAACCAGAGACGCTCTCTTAGTACGTTACTATGTCGGTGTTATAGGGAAGGGTCAGTCTATTCCCACGCATCAATTTACTTATAACACTTCTTTTTCGCATTTAGTAGATGCGAAATTGACTGTCAAGGGTAATAAGTACAACTATACTTCACTTTTCTGACACTAGACTAAAAAGTAAATGTTAAGTTTCAGAAGCGGTATACTATGCATTGCTTTAAGTTTCAGAAGTTGTACATTATGCATTACTATTTGTAATTTAATGACAACCTTTTCTTTTTCAAATTTCATCTTCTTCACTCATCAAATTTAATCTTTTTATTCACACAACCCATTTCTTCTTCAAAGAAATTATAACCACCGCCGCCATGGAGTAAAAAGAGCACCACTAGCTAGTTTGTGGTTTTTTCTTCATCTACTCGCATCTACTCGCCAAACAACATGAGAAATCTTCAAAATTAATCACCGACGAGTACATCATCACCGCCTTCGCCGGAGATGACAACCTTTCACCGGAGAAGAAAAGAGAGAGGAAAAGAGAAGAAAATACAACCTTTATAAAACACTCACGGAGATATTCACCGGAGATGAAAAGAGAGAGGAAGGGAGGGAGTGCAGAGACGGGTGGTGCTCGCCGTTGGAATAAAGAGAGGAAGGGAGGAGTGCAGAGACGGGTGGTGCTCGCCGTTGGAATAAAGAGAGGAAGGGAGGAGTGCAGAGACGGGTGGTGCTCGCCGTTGGAATAAAGAGAGGAAGGGAGGAGTGCAGAGATGGGTGGTGCTCGCTGATCGGAGGAGACGGGTGGTGCTCGCTGTCCGGCGGCGGTGCTCGGCTGTCGGAAAAAAGAGAGAGGAAGGGAGGAGTGCAGAGATGATGGTGCCGCTGACCGGAGGAGACGGGTGGTGCTCGGGGTCCGGCGGCGGTGCTCGGCGGTCAGAAAAAGGAGAGAGAAGGGAGGGAGTGCAGAGAGAGAGTTGTCTTTGGATATATTTTAGAGATAGAGATTTTGGGAAGGTAAAGTTTGAAGAGAAAAAAGAGCGAGTTATCTTTGGGAGTGGTGAAAGTTTGAAGTCAGAAAGCTTGTCACGTAAATTAAATATTTTAATGTAAAAAGTAAATTTGACAGCGACAAACACTGTATCAAATGTTAAATTATATCAGAAAAGACTATATCGCATTTCACAAATGCGAAATGGTTTTTGCTAGCCCCACGCAAAGCGTGTGCATAGCAGCACCCTATAGGGAAATGGGTTTGTGGATGCTTTGAAATGCAGAAATCGTATCATATTTAGAAATTTCAGAAATATTTCCATGTATATGGGTAATACGAAAATCTTAATATACTCAAACATCAGTCACAAGGGTGGGTCTCCAGATACAAAAATCCAACTTCCAAAACATATTTCAACAGTAAAATCTTAATATACTCAAAGAAGCTAACACGCTTTCGAATACCTAAACTGATCGATCAAGAAAACACACAATACTCTCGCTCACGTAGCACTACAAACCATATGAGCACACCCACCATACATATAATTCTTCAATTGTAAAAATTTACACACCTTCACATCAAAAATTAAGGATACAACCCACCTAATGTCTGCATCATTTCTACTTTCTAGTGTGGCAAGAATATGACTTCGAACGGTAAGATGTAACATGATGGCCCCGAAGTCTTGACACTTGCCGAAACCCTGAAGGTTGTTAATTGAAAGGTTGTTAATCCATTGATCCACTTTTAAGCCTCTCCATTCGGGCTTGAAGACCAGATAATGCCTTTTCATCCATGGGAAGGACACCACCATGAACGGGATTGGAATTCGGATTGGCTGTAGTCACCATCACATCTGTTGGTTGGCTAGACTCATGGTCTTCATTACTACCATTCATGTGCATCATGGGCCGGTTTACAGGCTCCGGTATCCCAGTAGAAGCTAACTGTATGCTCTTCATCCTTTCTCTTATTGCATCTAGTGTTCCGCTACTAACTACTAATTGACAAATTAATGAACAAAATTTAGAATGACAAACTTTCAAATAAGAAAAAAGGGACATAATACGTCAATACAAAGAAGCACTAATATCATAAAATATACTCTTCTCACCGACACATTTGATAACTATACTTTTGTTTGCTGTGCGATTATGGCAATAACAGTATTATTATTATTTTTTTGGCTCTGATACACGTCGTGTAATCAGTGTTACCCGTGGCCGTTTCCGAGACAACCACCTGGCCAACCCTTTATTGAAGCCCCAAGATTTGATCCCTTTACCTTCCCAATAGGGGGCCAAGCAGATTATCCAGTGAACCACAAAGATGATGGTTGAACCAGTTAGATTATACTGTGATATCATTATATAGCAACCTACTCTTATTGGTCTGTTTCAGTAGTTATGATCATATTCGGTTCTTTATGAATATAGCACATCAAACAAAAGTATAATTAACATTATGACCAAGTGGGAAACCTATTTTATAACATGAGTTTAAAGAGTAATGCATTGGAATTGTAATAGAGATAAAACCTCCAGACGGGAATCTATCATTCCTTTGGTCTTGTGGTTGAACAGGCATTGGACCTCTAGAATCTTCACCATATGATGGGGGCAAACTGAAACTTGTGGGCTCATTATTGGTATTAACAGATTTTCCATCATTTAAGGAAATTGTATGTACAGGTGAAAGAGGTGCAAATTTTGGAGATGAAAGGTTTAAGGCAGATGGTGGTGGCGTTGGCATAGGCATACTGGATGGAGTTCTTCCAGCTGCAGCATTCTTTTCCATCTAATGATATACAAAGAAAAAAAAACATATACTTAACTAGTAAAAAATCAATGGATATTTATGAAAAACTAATAATATAACGTTATCAGAACCTGGGCTAAACCATCTCTAATGTAAGTTCTGAAAGCTTCACTTGCATTTTGAAGTTGAGAAAATATGTCAACCTGATAAATGGATTCAGATGATGACGAATTACACTTGTCAAACGCAAATGCAAACCAAAAAAGAAAAATATTGTTACCGTTGGGTATAATTGCGTTATTCGGTATAGTTCATATAGACCAATGCTGCATGTTTGTTTGTCCCCAATTTTCTTAAATATTGCCGCCAGTTCTTGCTGTGAACACAATACAGATGAAATTTAAAAGCTAGAAAGGGTGTACTAGAGGTGCTAATTTTGACCCATCAGCTCCGACTATTTTTATAGGCCAGCAGGTAATAGGAAATTAAAGTATGTAACTAAATAGAAAAACAGGTCAAAAGTAACCGAAAATGGATCTATAAACCATAATACCTCCTTAAACGATTCAAAGCATAAATGAATTAGTATTGAAAGAAAATATGATACATGCTCTTGAAAATCATCCTACTTATCCTCCTAATGCCATACGGCAATTATCATTTTGTAAATGGTTGGATGATTCTCAAGTGATGTTTGAAGGATAAGCATAGAGATTATAGAAAGGATATAGCAGTCCCCTGGCTGGAAAAAATATTTTTCTTCTGATCCTATTCAACATGCCATTTTAATAAATAAAGAAACTTGCAACTTTCTGAACAAATGTTTCAGGTGAACCCAACAAGAATCAACAAATCTCACCTTTAATTGGGCATCTGCAGAATGAGTAGCAGGCATTGGATTATTGGCCCTTGAATCACCCCAATGTGTTTGACCAACAGGCCCAGTTGGTGTCAACATTCTTGCAGCAGCTAAAGTCTTAAATTTCAAAAAGAAATATAATTAATATAGGCATAAAACACTTCTTTTTCTCATGCACTTTATAGTTATACACTGAACAAAATACCTGAAGATTAAGATCAATATAAGCAAGTATAATGGGTTGGGGTTCCATGTCGATGGGAACCATAGAAAGGTGACCTTTGATTGCAGTCCCACGAAGCTTTACAAGTTCGTGTAGAACCGTTTTGACCATGCGCAAAGGTTTGTCATCTGCTCCCGCTCTATTCATGGTTTATAGTAGCAGAAGAAAGAAGTTAAAATCGCAAATCTACATATTAGAAACTAAATTATCCTAAGTATAATTACATCAACCTCCTCCTGATTTCTTCCATCCCAAGTTCTTGAAGATATACATGAATGCTTTGTAAAATACGATCAAGGTCAACCTCATGTATGGTGCTTTGAAGAACCTGCATTAATATGAAGAAAAAAAGGGTAAATATTCACACACAAAAAAGAGCAAGGAGCGGAAATTGATACATTGTAACACAATCGACCTTTGTAAGTTTGATCAAGCATTTCACAACCAAATCTGAGAACTTCATATTCCTTGTAGCAAAAGACTCGTTTGATGGCGGAGACGGCCATCTGGAAGGGTCCAGTGGTTTTAAGAGATTGATCAGTACCACAAATGATGATGTCCGCTCAGCATTATCCTAAATTTGCATACAAAGGGGAGAAGTGTAAATTCAATAAATAAAAACAAATGAAAGTATGTACAAGACATTATTAGACAAGGACCCAAGATGCACCAATATCTTAAGCATCAAAACATTTAACGCTTTCAGAAGCTGACTTCCATCGTCCATCCTTGGAACCCTTTCGTCTAAAAGCCAAAGTAAAAGCTCTGTAATCAGATTATCAAGTGTTCTCTGGTTGACAGCATGGGCAAGTCGTTTATTTTGAAATGTCTGCAGAATAAAGCAAAAAAATTGCAACATAAATATTAGATAAATAAATGAACTTCAACTTGAACTGGTATAATTTAATTTTGTAAATAGAAAAAGGCAATGCATTTTGTTCAGAAATATATAAAGAATCTAAAAGAGTACGGATAATCACCTGCATGAGTGTGTTGAGAACATATTTACAAGACCTTGAAGATGCACCCATCAGGCTGAAGTCAAAGGTTTTTGCAACCTGGTACATAAAAAGTAAATTAATATATCAAATCGAGTGAATGATGTGTGAACAAAGAAGAAATCAAATCAAATATTACAGCAATTACCTTAGCTGCTAAACAAGAAACAAGTCTGTCAGCATCTTTGATCAAATCGTCCATTAAACTTCCCTCGGGGTCATTGGTTGCGGCTGCCAATTCATGACACACAACTTTCATGCCTTCAACAGACTGCCAATGAACAGTTTGTCGATTCAGTCAAAACTTCATAAATATACACAGAATCAAGCGTGTATGAAACAGAGTATGAGAGAAAAGCAAGTGCAGGGAATCAAATATACTGAATTTTTCATAAAACATGTGTAACATTACCAAATAGCCTATGAAAAGTTGCAAATGAATGAACTATCATACTTCATTAACATATCCTCTTGTGGAAAAAAAGATAAATCCTACCACCACCTTAGAAAAGTTTCTCAACACAGTTGAAGAAAGGACGATGAGAAACAATGAAAAGAAGAGAAGATTAATTCACACCTGTTCAGGAGAGCCATATGTAATGATATCTAGAGCCTCATTCCAGTCTGTGGGGCCAATTACACCTACAGATGGCCGTGTCATTGGATATCTTTCCATTTGAGGTTCTGGAGGAGCATATATTTCCCTAAAACAACAATATATGCAGCATAGATGTGTCAGAAAGAGATTTTTTTCCTCACAGCAGTACGCTATAGGGAGATAAAATTTATCTAAAAAGCAAACACAAGTAGACCTAATATAGAAAAGGTAAAATAAGAAGGTATCACAACCTGCTGTAAACTGGTCCAGATATGGATCTTGAGATCTCACCACTTTGCTCGGCAATATCAGAACTGTATAAAAGTATGACAAATAAATACCAATAATCGAAAAATATGTCCCAAGAGAAATACGAAAGTAAAGTGTAACTGCTGTTGCATTAATTCTTTTGCAACCCACTCATAAAGCTATATAAGTAAGAGTAGGCACATTATAAACCACAGAATCGTAAGGCAAAACAAAAGGGTTATGCTAATATTTACCCATTTTCCCTCACAGAACGTCTTAATGCAGCTCTGGCTTCACCTGGCTTCCCTTCCTTTCTTTTTTCCATTTCTCGAGCCTGAAAAATATAAGAAAAGCAAAATAAGGTTACAGTGATGGACCAAAAAATATAAAGATAGTGTTAATTCTGTCTACAAAACCACAACCGCTGCTCTGTGATAGCATAATAGGGAGCAATCCTTTTCCTGTCCCCCCACTACGGAGTGGTTCAAAGGTAATAGAGTAGGGAACTTCACTAAATACTAGAGCTGAACCCAATTAATTAATAAATTAAAATATTAATGATGATGCCAAACACAAGCAAGAAAAACAAGCACATATCTGTTCACGAGGAAAAGAGCACATATACTGTTTTAGTTTTATGAATTTTATCTAAAATGAGGGGGCAGTTCTGGTGGCACCTTTTGAAATAGTCTATGTAGTTTTCTTTGTACAACGGAAAACAGGATAAATAAATACCTTCCACTTAAATCTATCATCTAGCATGCTTCTCTGTGCTTCAGTTAGCTTCCCAACGTATCTCCAGATGTCATCACCTTACATCCCAAAAAAAATAAACACCTAATCAGACAACTGCAATAATAAGGATAAGATATTTCCAACATATGTTTAATATTCCTGTCTAGTACGCAGATTGCATACTGATGTTTAATTAAAATAGACAATCTCACTCATCAACATTCGAACAGTTGTAACCATAATTTCAAGGAAGATAAACTAAAATGAACTCACCAAATATCTTATAACCAGTGGCTAGACAATTCAAAGCAGCCTTTCTAAGTTCACCATCTCGTTCTGCTGTTAAACTTGCAACAATTTGCAAGGATTTCATCTGTCCACTTATCTGGATAGAGGTAGGTAAAAGGCATAAACAACCATCAAAATTTAAGAACCATTAAGTGTAGGTGATCATGTACCTCAGAGCCATGATTATCGAGCAAATATCCAACAAGATCAACACACTCGATTCTTGTTCTGTTATTTCTAGATCGCAGACCTTCTAATATATAGGGGAACGTTTTTGCAGCGGAATAACTATGTATGATCTGCTTCATGAGTTCCCGAAGCTTTTCTCGCAGTTTCTCAATATTGTGACCAGTCTGCACGAAAGAATCTAGAATAAGAATTCAACTTCTGGCAGGTAATACGTATTCACCGCCAAATAAATATATATAAACATCAAGTAGAACAACCAAGACATCTGCCACGTAAAAAGCTTGCATCTATTACAAATGGTGTGATTACTTATTACTTTAAGTAATGACCAATCATATTATTATTATCATGTGCTTTTGAGATCCCAGCAGTGAATGAAAAATTCCTAAACTAAACAAGAAAATATATCTTTTATCGAATCTGGGGTCGTACTTACCTTCTCCACTAAGCAAGGAAGAAAGATGGAAGCTTCAGATTCGTTCATAGTATAGTTCTCGTTTCTTAAAGTGTCAAAGAGTTCTGGAAGGAATTCCAGCACCTATAATCATATTTCAAAATAAAAGTAAGTATTCTAAATAGAATGCCAAAAAAAAAAGATACAATGCAATGCCAAAGTAAGTATTGTAAATAGAATTTCACCTTCAGTAAGCAAGATGTGTTGGATTCACAGAACCGCAAAACGAACCACTTTAATAATATATCCAAAACTTCAATTATTTCTTTAGTAATTGTTGGAAGCGCCCTCTGAAGCATCTCGATCCCATCCACTTGCTTTTTGAAGTCTGTGCTCAAAAGACGCCTGTGCAAATCCTCCCTGAAGTACTTCATCAGCTCGTTCTGTTTCAAAAGATATATATTTACATACATGCATATATATACACACACAGAGACAAACATATATATAAACTAATATCTAAAAGGCAACCAACATAATGTCATTATGCTAGGACTAGATAAATAACAACCTCGAGATCCTGAATCTGCTCCAAACGCAGCTCTTCAAATTTAAACCTGCGAACCACAATTCTCTCTCTTTCATCCTGCAAACAAATAAATATGCTTAGATCCTAATTTTGATACATAACATGAATGCCTAAGCAATTTAGACATTACCTTGTTAGAATCCCTGACGATTATCAAAGCTTGTGACTGAATGTTAATATCTTGAACAGACATTACAGGTTCTGGTTTTGAGCCCTTAGCTGAAACCGCTCTCTAGAACACAAAATTTTAAGAATTCAATATTAATTTCATTTCATAAAAGAAAATGAACAAAGCATACTAGGTGGTGTATCATACAGAAGATACAGATCTACTTCCATGCTTTGATGCGTAACCATTGGATTTTCCAATCTTTGAGCTTGCTTTTGTTTGTCCAGTAGCAATTGTTTTTGTGGTTTCGTATACTTCTGAATATGCACCATGTGACTTTAATCGCTCAAGAACAATAGCCAATGCGGGTCCTTGAATATCTCGTACATTCTTCATGACCTACAGTTAATAAAAACATCAATTATGAGGATAATATGTATGCGTGTCTGTATCAAAGATCAAAATTTGCTGTTTGACAAACCATTTCCGGTCCACAAACTCTAACAATATCTCCAAAGCACACTTCTGCTGCTTTACGAACATCTGCTGACTTATCCTGATCACAATCAGATATTACGTAAGTTACTGACTGACTGAAAATATAACATATTGACAAATAAGATAATGAGTAATATAGTATTTCTATAAAAAGTTAAATACCGTCATAGCAACAGCAACTGGTTTCAGCAATTGAATAGCGTCAGGGAACTCTGCTAATCCGGCAAGTTGTCTGCACAACCAATCGAAAAGGTCTTTGCGTCCTTCCGCCCCAAGTTTAGCATCAGTTAAAGAAGCAGTAATATATGGTACCTGCCAGATAACCAACAATCAAAGTTAATAACATCGTTATGACATCAATATTTACATATTATTAGATTTCACATAGTTAGGGACTAATATATAAACATACTGAGAACAAATAGATTTGAGAAAATATGTATACCATCTTATCAAGGTGAGTAGCAGCAACCCAAGAATCCAAAGTCGTCAAGGTACATTCTCTCATGTGCTTTTTGTTGTCACCAAGGCATTTTACAACATCTGACAAAATTCCCTGCAAAGAAAATCATTGCCTATTAAAATCTGTAGCTTTATAGAGACCAAAAAATTCTTTACATATAAATGAAGATAGCATATCCAATGAACCTTGCTTGACTTCTCTATTGCGGGTCCCATAGCAGATGCTAGACCACTTAAAGAGGTCAGAGTAGCCATGATCAAATTTTTGTTGCTGTCATATAACCGAGCCCTAAGAGCCCCAAACAGTTCCACTGAAAAATGACACAAAGGGGTATAAAAGATGAAATATGCTCCATCTGGTGCACATATCCTGCAACAATTCATCAATGCGAATTATTACCAGTTCCAGTAGGCTGAATACGCTTGTTAGCCTCTTCCACGATTTTATTTACTGCTTCAATAGATTCCAAACGAATCTGACCACAATCAACAATAATGTCAAGATTATTTTCAGGTTTCATTATTTTTAAACAAACAGTAACTGTTAATAAAAAAAATTATGACCTTCCAATCAGAACTCTCCAACCCTTTCAAAAGAGCCGGTGTTATCTTTCCGCTAATATCCTCGCGTGGCAAGCTATCCAAACCACCAGCAGACACGGAAGATGCAGAATCTGATGCCTTCACAGTCTTCTTTGGTGCAGCAGCTGCACCCTGCAGATGAAAAGACTTGAACCTTTTCAACAACGAAAATGCAGAAAGTCACAAGTATCTGGACTCAGAAAAACGCAACAATACCTCAAAAGGATTTTTTTCACATTCGGCCTCTACTGCACTGAGAAGAGCAGGTTTGACATCCGACAGGAAGGCCTTGATATCAGGACCAACAAATTTGTGTAAAGCACCAATAAGTTTAATGGTTGCATTCCTAGTCGCAGCAGCACTTGACTGTAAACCGGTATCTTTGCAGAAATCAATTACATCCTTCAATTTTAGATGTGCAATGCCGAAGTCTTCAACTGCAGAAACCATCCACAAAAGGCCCTCGCTAAGAACTTTAGGATTCTTGTGCTCTTTCATAATCTTGGACATCTACCAAAATAATTGTGGGAAAGCATACAGAACATAACTTCCACGTCAAACTAGTGATACAAAAATAATTTGGCTTCTTAAAATAATAAACTCAAAGAATACAAATTACAACGTCTGGCAACACTTACTCGTTCAAAAACGAAACCTGGTCCCACTGCCTCAGAAAAAGTGGTTAGACATTTCATAGCTTGGGCACGGGTCTTAATATCGGCCACCCTTTCACAAATACCTCCTATGCAAAGTACAACACATTTTTTAGGGAACTTTGATGCAGTAGAAGCTATATGGCTAACAACTTCAATGACCTGTTGCTGGACCTGCAATTTTCAATCCAAAACAACAATTAAAAAAACTTGGCTAAATAACAAACAGTAATGGACCTATCGTTTTTTTCAATCAAGCTCCAAGTACCTGCACATTTTTCTCACTCCAACCAGGAAGAGCACAGAGTAGACGAATTAAAATCTCAACTGACAGGTCAAGTTCTTGGAGAGCTACAACTTGTTCTTTAAATGAGGTAATTGCTGAAGAAAAAAAATAGATATCAGTATATGCGACCTTTGAAACGATTGGTGAATGTCAACCATATGTGAACATATTTAGAACAAATTTTACATATGCAGTAACAAGTAGAAAGTCTATCCCTATCCAACTATGGTTTTATACAGATATCAGTGATACTAAGCATGCATCACTCTTGTTTCATTCCAAGTATAATTATTATGGAAATGAGAAACCTTCAAGTCGCTCTTTCCATGCAGCACTCTTTAACTGGGTAATAGTATCTTCTTGAATGAGAGAACCTAATCTGCTTTCAATCTCTTCAAGAGTCATTTCAGATGGCTGCAAGCAAGCCATGTCGTTAACAAGAAGACATACGTTAGTAAAAGACTTCAAAATCAGAACTATTGCACGTGTGTAAGTACATGTGTAATGTGGATGTCCTGTGTTTACATAATGTCTGTGGTTTCGCATGCAACTCACCTCAACATCTTCAGGCTCAACTTTTTTGGTTTGAGTTGGTCCATCTACTTTCTTGCCTACAGCCGTCTTTGCAGTACCGGCCTTCTTAGCAGCAGGCTTAAAAAACGAAGAAAATTTATAGAATTTGGATCAAAACAATAAAGGGAGATAAGACGATGACTCAACAAACCAAAAAAATACAAATAAACATGACACGGGATATTAGTAAAACTCACAGCAGCAACAGCAGCAGGAATAGGTTTCTTGCCGCTGAGCATGCTTGCTGCTGATCTTCTAACAAAACCTCCATCAGAAGCCTGCAAATATACTCTCAGTTAACGGTACACCTAACTAAAAGACAATCTAACACACAATACTTCTAGCATAATACTGAATTATACTAATGATTTAATGTGTATGACTTAAAGAAAGAAACAAACAAACACACCTCTGCAGATGATATAGTTCCACCTACTGACGGGACAGCTGCGAAAAAATACAGAGGGTAACTCTCACAAGTAGAAGCGTAACTCTAGTATTTTCTTTATATATATAGGAAAAAGAATAAACAAAAAGCATCACAAAACCTGAGCCTGCCACAATTGGAGCACCACCTCCAGAAACACCAATCATCTCTGAGAGCTTCTTTCGCCTGACATCATCAAGTTTTTCCAATGACTTCTCCAAAGGCCTCATTCCAACCGACTAGAAAAAGGAAACAGAAAAGGGATATCAATTGCAGCAACTTAAAGATAAAAAAAGGATGGGACCGTAGCCAAAAGGAATGTGTGGGATACCTTCGCTATTGCTGCCAAAACTGAAAATGCAGCATCCCTCACTTCAGGTGTCCCGTCATTAAGACACTACAACAACCAAACAAGTTTTAATAATATAACACTGAAGCTTGAATTCTCAGAACTAATACTTCAGTTGTGTCCAGAAACAAAGAGTTTACAAATTCCCTCTTAGAACTGAATCCAATTCACTAACCTCCATGCAAATGGGAACGTAGTCCTTGTGCACTTTAAGAATGATTGCCTTGTTACTTGTTTCAATGCAATGTGTTACCCAATTCAATGTCAGTGAACGCACAAGTGGAACTTTATTTTTGACAGCTGCTTTAACATCTGTTTAAACCATTTCAGCTGGATATTAGCACGTTGATAGAATCATAGTTGAAAAGACAAGACACATTAAAAAGAAACAATAGCATACTGCTACATGTACATAAACAAAAAACAGTGAATCCTCTTTATGATTTCAATTTTTCAAGATGAACCCTACCTTCAACAATATCTGCAAGAGACACACATCCAGCCTTGTGAATTGCTTGGAGAGTATTATTGAGTGCTTCTGTCATTGTAGGCTTCTTCTCTTTCAGTTTTTCCTATAAAAAGCATACCTTGTTAGTTGTTACTAGAAATGATGATAAAAACTAATAATAGTAAAAGACAACGAATTCAAAACTACAAAAAGGAATAGGACAGCAAAACTTTGAAAATATAAAAAAGAAAATGTACACTTACAAGTAAAACAGGCAGCATGAAGCGAGAACTCGCAGAAAAGTTGGTTCTTAACCCTGTTGCAAGATTGCCTATGGCTTGAACCGCTTCTACAGCGACAGCAATATTTACATCTGTAATAAGCTGCAACGAGAAGAGCAATTGCACAATTGCAGATTATTAAAATCACTTGCTATAAAAGCAAAACAATACAGGATTTATAGGTGGTTTAAGACACATTTCTGAAACCTTTTTAAGAGTACGGCATATTTCTGAGAAATCTCCAGGAGCAATCCTCTTTGTTGAAGCAAGCTTAGTCAATTCTGCAACAGCCTCTTTCCTCTCAGACCACTTGGTAGCTTTCTAAAAAGAGCAAGTAGTGGAAATAGGTAATTGTGTGAACATAGACATGAACAACAAAAAAGAAAAATTAAAAAAGAAAAGGTTACTAATTTTCACAAAACAGAGATTAGAGGCACTGACCACTCCATTCCAAAACCCTGACTTCTCCAAAGGTGCTAAGATATCAACAGGGTCAACAAGTTCATATTCATCTATTTCCTGAGGAACTGGAACAAAACTATACATCAGAAAGAAAAAGCAAGCAAAATTATAAATCAAACGTATCCATCCATAAAAACAGCCTTATATCTATGTGTTCCCAACATAACATCCACCACTAAAATCTGAGTCATGCAATTGTGGTTTAACACCAGAAACCCCTACAAACATATATACTATAACCTCGACTCCTCGAGAGCTTCATGGATTTCTCTTAGGCATTCCTTGAATTACTGGTAAAAGTACATCCATAAGCAACTGAAAGTGTGTGTTCTTATTTAAAATTTTGTGTTCTAATATAGAATCAAGTTCCTCAAACTCCGTGTTCTATCCTGCATTCAGTGCAAGACCATCTACCATTTATACATGTTAGTTTCCGTATATACTTTATAATGAACTCAATTTCATTAACAAAAACAGAGAGAAACCACTTAAAGGAGGCCCTCCTGGATATATGTTGGCCAAGAAGGCAATAAATCGAGAAAGATGAGGTGGAATACTATACGAAGAAGTATGTGTTCTTTTACACCCAGAATTCAGTTCAAATAGTCGACAGATGCAAATATAGCAATCTATTTTAGTCGATGACATACTCTCAGCAGCAGATTCTTCAGAAGGGCCGGTGCCTGCAACCTCAGCTGCAACTTCCTGTTCTGGTTCTTTGTCTTGCTCAGATCTGGCAACAAATGAAAAATATATGTATAACTACTTATTGTTATTACTATCTATATTAGTACTTAGTCTATAAACCAAGCAAATTCACATTATGGCCTACATCCAACTTTAAGCCCAACTACTCAAGTACTGATACGAGGAGACAAGAAGTTACAAACCTAATTTTGCGGGTAGGTTTAGCAGTCCCCGTGACATTGACAAGCTCAGCCTCCAATTCTTTTTTCTTACAAAAACAAAAAATAAAAAACATGTTAGATTTTCAAAAAGAACATAAAAGAGAAGTGGATGCATTTATATTTAATACTTGATCACCATACCATTGTATCCCGCATTTTCTCAAACAGTATAGACTTAACAGGGTCTCTACCAATCCAACGACAAAGCTCAAGTGTTAACCCTTTAGATGAAGCACGGACATTTTGATCTTGATGATCAAAGAGTTCCGGAAGCATCTTTAATATTCTCTTTGGCGGCACGACTTTTGAACCGAATTCACTGGTTATTAACACAAAAGACTTCTATATTAGAGATGAAATTTTTAAATAGTAAGATAACAACCTTCTAAGTATTACCACCAAGATAATTCAGTCACAAACCTTAAGGCTTGAAACATGACATCTATGGCAGGAACAACAGCTTTAGCAACTTTGTTTTTTATTGCTTTTTCCATGGAATCCTATCAAAAATAAAATCAATAATAAAAATGACAACATCTAGAGAACAATCCAGACTATATGCCATTGCGAATGAGTTAACAATCCAGAAGACCATTAAGCAGCAATTATGTATTACAGTACTCTCCTTATATTGTCTACATCATTTGACCCAGGAAATAAAAATGTGTTTATATAACCAAGCACTATATACCCAAGTTGTTATATTCCGTTATAAAAAAAAAAGTATTTAACACTCTCTGGAAAACTAAATTGTAGCTATATAGTGAAAACATAAGGTGCAAATATACAAAATCATAACAAGATATGCACCCCTGTTTTAAAGGTCCATGCAATGTTGAAAAAAATTCCCTGGAATCATAATTTGCCTTATGAGAGAAGCGGTGAAACGCACAACATACCCATAAGAAAGGATGAGGGGCGATAAAGGTGATCTAACTATATAAGCCATTAAGCCAACGTCCTGTGAACTTAGAGATGCTAGCATTGTGATAAGTAAAACTCAGGATGACACCCAACCACTAAATAACAACACAAAAGACGGTTTCATTTTGCAGTTGGTTGATTTCAAGACAAAATAAAACACACTTTATAAGATTTTGAAGCCAGAGTTGGTCTATAAATTGACAAGAGCAATGACAAAAAAAGGATTAGGAGATTGTGTTGTCCACCATTCTGGTACCCTTGGTTTAGAAAAGCGTGCTTAAGCGCCGCTGACAGCGCTAAAGGGATGAGGGTTACTGCTTAAGCTACACCTAAGCACTACGATTACGTAAAGCGAGAAAAAACGCCGGTTTTGCTTCGCTTTAGGTAAAGCGCAAAGTAACGCTTAATAGCGATTAAGGTAGTCTTGATTAGTTTGGGCTTTTAATGGGCTTTAACGCTGTGTTCCACAATTACATGTGAAAAGAAAATGAAAGGATAGAAAATTAAGGAGAGAAGAGAAAAGAAGAGGAAGGGAAATGTTTTTGTCATTGCGTGTTCCTGAGTTCGAAAGAAAATTAGAGGAAAAGTGGAATTTTAAGTGTTATTTTGTTTCCTTCCAAAATCTTCCCTACTTTGGGAGGAAAATATGGAAAGAAAATAAGAGAGAATTTTCCTTCCAAAATCTTTTCTTTTCTCTCCTAAAAAACTTGGGAACACAACTGAAGTTCATTTTCCTTACTAAATCTTTTCTTTTCTCTCCTGATTTTAACTCGGGAACACAGCGTAAGTTATTAGAGACTAGTTTGAGTAGTTTCTATACTGTGGAATGGGCTTAGGTTAGAAAACAAAGAGTCATCACCTAAAGCGGTCAAACTCGGTCCTCTAGAGCGGTAAAAAGTCGATAAGTCAACTTTTGAATCGGTAATGATTAACGGTATATAAGATTAAGTATTTATTACTTAATGGTATAAATATATTTTGGTCTTTAAGTACTTTTGAGTTTTGACACGGTGTTTGAGTATTTATAAAGTAGCATATGACATTGACTATATATAGAAGTTAGGCAACCTATAAGTATTATGTATTATTTTTTTTTTGGTGAATTCCATTTTTTGGCATGCAAACTAGGTGGACAGATCAAAATCTAAGGAAATAGAGAATACAACCTTAGGTTATGGCGATTAAAAGATATGAATAGGAGTGTTAGATGTTGTGACAGACAAGTCTTCACAGCAAAATTGCAGTTGAGATCAAACAAGATAAACCCTGTTAGCTCAACCTAGTGGCTGCATAGGTAGTTATCAAGAAGCAAATATGCTCCTTGCTAAGCTTGAGTAAAATCATGAATTACAACTATGGGACAACATAAAAGAAGTTGTTTAAGGCATGGTGATCAGAAGCTCTTTGTACAAGGTGATCTTAAAGGTCATGTGGATATAGATTGTAGACTTTTAATAATTTCGATGAAGTTTATATATAGGATAAGAAGAATCAAACTTAACCTTTAAAAAGGTTATTACATGACCGTTGCAGACAGCCAGAAACTTCCTAAAAAAACGTCACTGTCACCACTTGCCTGTTAATCTTTAGTAGTGGACGATAACCTAGTAACAATAGACTATGACTTTACTAGGAATCAGTTTGGTATCATATGCATTGTTAGTGAAGTTAAACTGGGAAGAGTGTAATGATAAAGCATAAGAATATATCAATAAGGGTTTTAAACAGATGCAGAGGCTTTATCCTAATACGCAACACTTCAAATTCAAATTATACAATATCTTACAACAAAAGTACCAGAAATACGTCCACAGCTTCCAACTCCACCCAAAGCATAAACACAATTTGCGCCTTCTCCACTGTCTTCGGCCGCCCCGTAAGGCATTTTGCCACAATTGCATCGCAAACTTCCTTGGCATACCTACATCAAATAACATATTTAAACACGATGCATTTTCATATGGCCAACATAGCAACATGTTTGTTCAACTAAATAGCTGTTTTCATAGTCGATTGACTATCTAGTGTACATGCTACAGAATATCACTGCTGTTGCATAACATTCTCGTAAATTAAAAAAAAAAACTTCAGTTCACTTTTAACGTAAACCTGTCTGTTCCTTCAATAACGTGTTAAACAGAGGGAGAAGAAGGCTACAAAACACTAGTTGCGATAGTACAATTAAGAAACCAAAACCTCACATCTAGAATTGATTTCATGGATAATTGAACACTTTAGACGAGATTTCAAAACGCTGCCTCGATGAAGAATGGGTCATTTAAAAACATTAAATTGAATAATTGTAAAATGAACTATTTGTTAACGTAGTGAATACAAGATATCAAAACCATAGACAGGAACAAAAGAGATAAAACCTTCCAGCATCAGCATCAGCCGCTTTCAAGTAGGCAATTAAGGCATCAAGCGCCTTATCTTGTACAGGGGCATTCGAATCAGCAACCGTCTTCTTAAAAAAATGCCCTGATCACACCCACGAAAAAAGATCAACCAAAAATAAATATATATTCGACATACATTACACAGATCGAGGTTAAAACCAAATGAACTTAGAACTACAATAACCAAAAAGTAGGAAAAAGAATTCAAAATCAAAAGAAACAAAAAACCCTAATAAGAAAGGAAAGTGACTAACCGAATTCACGGATGCGAGGATCTTTAGGATCCGTGATAGAGTCGCAGAGGGCGGCAAGGTCAATGTTAGCGTCGTTACGAACCTTCCAGTTCTTGTGTACCAATCGATCCTCCCATGGCAACTTCTTAGCCTCCTTCAACAACTTCTCATCTTCCGACATTATAATAAGGGATTATAATATAGGTGTATAAATTATATGTATACGCAGACAAAAGACGATCGAATCGAAGTGCTAAACTTGTAGTGGGTGAGGGAAGAAGAAGAATAAGAACGTCTCTGGAAGATGTTTAATTTCCCCCGATTTGAAAAAAAGAAGAAATGAGAGGAGAGAGAGAGAGAGGGGGAGATTTGGGGGAATGTTGGGGAAGGGATGAAATTTGAGTTTTACGAATTGAGGGTTGATGACGGTGTGTATGTGTGTGTAGTGTGGTGTGTTGTGTGTGTGGGGTCACGTAACAAGTATGTGCCCTGCCGTCCCGGGTCAAGATTTGGAAATCCCAACACATAGATACCCCCCACACTACATTTTTGTTTCTAGCACAAATGTTATATCATTTTCACTATTTTTTAAGGTTATTTTAGAGTAAAATACTTTTCTTGCCCTAATATATCTCTCTCACTCGTTTCATTTTTTATCTCAGGTTATTCTTTAGGTATAAGAATGATGAGTTGTGTTCAATACAGTCCTTAAAAAAACATAGTTTTGAAATTTTAATATTCATCATATGTTAATTACGAAAATGTCAGGCCGTCCAAAATTTTAAAATTCAATCTGAACTATTAATGGGGCTGATCCAAAGGCTAAGATTAGTCTCTCAATACTATAGATTAAGTATGAACTATATTGAACATTTCTCTATGAATGATCCCTAAAGTTGTTAGTTATTTAAAATTTTAAACCATACACAGATAATTAAAATAAGTTTTAAACAATTAAATTATATCATATCTAACAACTAAGTCATTTGATATTTTTTTTCATTTCTTCAAAGTCGCTATATGTTTTCCTTTTACATTCAAAACGTCTATATGTATGTGTTTAGAGACTAAATATATAACTTTCCAAAATAGAGATTGTACGTGAAAGTTAAGGATTAGAAACCAAATAGGTAGTAACAATATGTTTGAAACATGCATCTTACACTTAATTTTAAAATGTAACATACGTTGGTTATATCAAAATCAATGATAGTAATGGTCTACTATAGTGATTTGAGAATTATAAATTATGTAACACCCTAAAAATATATGTGAGTTCTAATTTTAATTAATTGAATCTGTTTTTTATGTTTTCAATATTCGAAGCTACATGGATTTATATAACTAAATATATAACTATACAAATAGAGTGGAACTCATCTTATTAATTGTTCAAATAAAGAAATTATGATTTTAGATATATAAACTAAAAATAATTAATTAAATACCTAAAAAACAAAAGAGTTAAGTTGTGTTAAATGAGTAAATAGGAGAAACATAAAGGGCTTACCTTGTTTACTATTGTTGGTGAATATATCACCACCTAGTCAAAAGAGAGTCAAAGTGGAAGTGTGTTTGTACATTTTCATCTTCTCGAGAATTCGAGAACCACGAGGGTTAAGGTGAGGACTACAATCAAGCTTCAAATTAACCATAACAAGATAAAGGATTGCAATTCAAGTGTTTGAGGTGTGTAATCTTGATTAATTTGATGTCAATAATAGAGTTCTTTCCTACATTCTTAAGGTTAGATATGTTCGTGTTCAAGAATCATCTTGGTGCCGATTTGATTGTGTTTACTAACCGAGTTAGAGAGAATTTTATAGATTGTTGTGTAAATATGTTAATTTTAGAGTTAATGGACAAGAGTTGAAAATGATGTAAAATTGATCTATGATCAATTGTTTGTAAATATGTTGTACTTTGGTATAAATGATGTTTGTACATGTTTGCAAGTGTGTGGAATACACTTTGCTTGGTTAAATGAAGTTTTGGTGTGTTTTGGATTGAGGCTAAAGTTGTTCATATCGAACAACATGTTGTCAAAATGAGTTTTTTTGCCTAACAGATATATCACCAGCCAAAACTAGGGATGTAAACGAGCTTAGCCCAGCCGAGTTAGACACTTATCGTTTAGAGCATGTGATGTTGAGCTCGAGCTCGAGCTCGGCTTATTTAAGATTTATGAAGCTCGGGCTCCGCATTGATTAAGTTAGATTGTTTAGACTCGAGTATTATTTGATATTTTTACTAAAATGATATATATATATATATATATAAGTATTAATATATAAACATATAAAATTATATTATATTATATATTGAGCTCGTTTAAGCTCGTGAGCTTAAACAAGCCCACTCTTTAGAACTCGAGTGTAACGCCCCAAGGTTTGAAAGCTACCATCATGCGTTTCTTACTTTAAATGTTAAGTGTTTACGTGTTCAGTAAAATGCCTTTATGTGATTATGTGAAATATATTTTTATGATCATAAGTAGAAGGGCCAAAGTGTAATTTCAGCAAACTAACTAGTTCAGGGACCATTTGTGCCATATACTCAAAGTATTGATTCTTAAGATTTACATTGACCATACTTGGTCAATTCCCTGTTCTTGCACCATCCCACCTACGACACACACACATACACAAACTTTGGTTGCTGAAATCGATCAAGGGAGAAGGAAATTACACCTGGGAGTGATTATTAGTGATACTATAGCAAGAGTATGTGTGATCTTGTTGAATTTTGAAGAATTTAGGTCAAAGGTTTGGATTCATGGCATGGATCCTTGACTTGGTTTGTAAATGTTGTTTTTGATGTTCATTATGGTCTAAAAGGTCGAACAACATGTTAGTAGATGCTCTGTGATCTCAAAAATCAGGTTAGAATTGAGTCTAGAGGTGAAAACCTCGAATTTTCGTATGTTGTTCGAACAGAGCAAACTGGTCTGCTGTACCGACTGTTCCTACGGCCGTAGGAATTACCCCTACGGGCGTAGGAAGGTATTTTGGTGTTTATGAAGTTTTGTCTCCTACGGTCGTAGGCAGATGTTCCTGCGGGCGTAGGATTGTGTTTTGTGGAAATACCGTCTAAGGACGAAGGAATAGAACCTACGGGCGTAGTGCACATAGCCCACAACCGTAGGAGGTAGAGAACAGGTCCTACGGGCGCAGGGTAGATCCCTACGGCCGTAGTGAAGGAAACTCCTACAGGCGTAGGGATAATTCTCTACGACCGTAGGGAGGCCCAGAGTCAGAAGGTGTTGTTTATTGTTTCGTGTTCAGCTTAAGTTTCCGTCAAGTGTTAAGAAGTTAATATAGCACTCGTTCATGAATTGTAGGCGTTAAGAGCTTGACGTCACCCTATTAGGAGTATATTTGCTTAGCTGCTGATAAGGTGAGTATACTTAACTATATTTAGTCAGTACATATGGATGATTTACTTGAAAGAATGTGATTACATGATACATGTATATGTTATGTGTATAAGATGTTTAATTGTGTTGTTGTTGTTATAACGACGCTCAAAGAAATATAGTATTTAGCTAAGAGTAGCTTTATACTAAGTAAAGTGGAAGCCTAATTACGAGTAGTCGTACTGGGACTTCAGAAAGAAGGAAAGAGGGGTATATTGAGATCCTTATACCCAAGAAAGATGTCAGGAGTTTGACTACTCGTGAGGTGTGGTCATACCTCGTGACGAGTTAACCGTTCATGGTTTACAGGTTGTAGCTGGGATGTAAGGCATCCCGAGAAGAATACTCATGCTTTATATGATTATTTGTTCAGTAATATGCTCACTAAACGTTAGTTTACGTTGTGTGTTTTATGCTTGCAGGTGCGTCAGGTAGTAGCAAGGGTAAGGCCCCAGCGGTGTAGCCGGTTGGATAGCTCCGAGTATTTTGTTTAAACCCTAACACTACTTTTGTTAAATCCATTAGCGTTATGTAGATAGATACTTATTTTGGTGAACTCGAATCTCTTTTGGAAACGCTAATTGACAGGTTTATGTAAATATAGTCTTTTGAAAAAGTGGTGTTACATCGAGCTTAGCTCGTTTATTAAATAGGCTTTAATATAGACTCGAGGTCGTTAAGGCTCGGATCATTTCGAGCTTTAACAATCCAAGCTCGAATAGCTCGCTAGTAACTCGACTCGTTTACACCCCTAAGTCCAAAACCAAAGAATGATCGTAAAAATAGTTTGCCTAAATTATTTGACACAAGGGGTTATAACCTGATTGCGTTAAACACGGACTTTCAAATAGTTTGTTATTGCATAAGTTTGGAAGATTGCAATATCATATTCATACACATACATTGACAAAAAATTACATTTGGCCCCGTCTAAAACACAAGTCCTGTTCATAGTTTTTTACTCCTATGTTGGCCCGCACTCTGCCATACATAACACACTTAGTCTAGCAACCATCAAATAAAATTTTCTATTTAACTTCAATAAGAGATACAATAAAACCAACTACTCTATCATTAAGTATGATAATGTGGTCAAGTTTTCTTGAGGACCCAAATAAATGAAAGAAAAATCAACTTCAAACTTGTTTGAGTTTGTTGGAAACATAAAGGACTATTGGAATTGAGAATAACGAGTTTCTTTTTGCCCGCCCGATGCGCCGGGTAAAATTAAATTAATACATTAGCTTCTTATATGTATTTATTATTTTTCATCTTTAAAAATATTAAAAAAAATGATTCATATGCTTAATAAATCAGATAAAATATATAGCTAACAATATTTTGATTGAAACACATGAAAATGTTTAGTCCACATATAAAATATGAATAGATGAGGCTAATTAAACCAAGTTTCAAGTATTGTCACATAAATTTCATTTAATTCACTAAACGATTTTATCAATGCGGTTCGAATCAAACACTTCTTTACGCTAGAATTATATATTCTTCAAATCTTAGTTTATAGATAATGTTTTTATTTAATTAACAATAGTTATACTTTAATTAACCAAACTGTTAGCACCTAAATTTTTAAACATAAAATAGTTGAGAGAAATAATCAAATAAGCAAACATTAATTTTTTTTAGAGGGGGAAGAAGAAAAAATTAGAGAGATAGAGTTATAGGAGAGAAAGAGAGAGATAATGCTAAATATATAATATGGCCACTAAATATCATGAGAATATAGATTATCATGAGTTAATAATGCATTTACAAAAATGCCCTTAAAAATCTCATGAGAAATTGGCAATCTAGTTTGTCAATTGATAGATAGTATAATTGATGTAACTATATATCCATTTATATGTCAAATACTAATGCGAAAAGTTCCATATTATACATGAATGTCCAAAGGTTTATTCAGATGAATGACATAACACACGTAAGTCAAATGTAACACATAGCTTGATCACTAAACTCTCTTAGCATGTGCAACCAAGGCGCCTTAAAGGGGCTCAATATACTACTACAAGTGTTCCTATATATGTACATGTCGACTAAAGTTCTTGTTTGTTGTAAAGTCATACTAGTGCATAGTGTCGGCTTGTATTTGCTAAGAAAATTCTCTTGTTGGATTGTCCACATGATCATCTTGACCACCGGCAACTAGTAGACCCGAAATGCAAGACGAAATGCCTTCCAAAGGATTATCCGTTGACTCAATCTTCTTCCGTTTTTAGACGCACTTGCGAATCTTCTTTCCAATCAAATACAAAACTTTATAATTATGAGTGTAAATGAATTAATACGCAATGAAATACTGGTTTCCATTTACACTACAGAATTTTGTATCTTTTTGTAAATTGACATTTTGATAATGTTCAAAAGAAATGCATTGATGCTGATAAGAAAAGTCGTAACATGTGACGAGCAATGTATACATGTCACGGAGTAAATATAGATTTTTCATCCATATATAGGGAGTTATGTAGCCCTAAACTTTGTTAATTATTAATTTTGTTGTTACCATATAATTTTGCAAAATCAAAACCTTCGTAACCTCAAATCATAATGTCTTTCCAAAATTCAATGTTTTATCTTTTTTGCCTTCTATTTTATCACATTGATGAAAAGGTGAAGAACAACATTTAAAGGTAATATAATTGTGAATCTTAAAAATCAAGAAGATATGATTTTCAAACTTTTGATGAAAATTAGGTTATGGGTCTCCGTTGTTTTAGAATTTAGGTTAGTGCCTACACCGTTAATTTAGATAATTTACGAAGATGTAATGTCCTGAGGTTAGAAATATTAATTATTATTTATTAAATTATTATAAATTTCATAAAAATTATTAATATATATATATATATATATATATATAGGGTAGGGATATAGTACAAAAAATCTTATAGTACTAAATGTAAAGAGAGATCTTAACCATTAGATCTCTTCCCAAGTCAACAAAAAAAAGTCAAAAAAATCTATTAAATTCGAATTAAAAAAAAAAGGGTAAAATGGACAAATCACCCAAATAATAAACCGGGAGCAGTTACAATTGAAGAGAAAAACTCGGTCAAAGAATCACCTTCAACCCATATTCATCGTCCCCCAAAATTTAGTAAAAGCCACCACCGTCGGCCAAAATTAGAGTTGTCGGCTTTTGTTTTCTCTGTTCCCGTCGGTCAAATGCACAAACTGTAACGCCACCCCTAACGAGCTTAAAATTAGAGTTAATTTAAACTTTTTAAACAACGATTATCAAAAGCGTACAGCAGAATTAAACACCAATTACAAAAACAACGTTGATTAACTCGGCTATTTAATTACATCAAAAGTTAAGCCAAGTTTGTTATCTACAAGCGTTACCACAAGTTTTCCGACCATCGGATCCATACATAAAACGACGTGTTCCCCAAAAGGTATTTACAACTAAAACTATTACCAGTCCCGCCTCACCAGACTTCTAGCATCAACCTGTGAAAAAGATAAATCTTGCACCGTTAGCTACAACTAGCTAGTGAGCACCAATTACACATAAGCATCAATAAGCAGGCTATCATGTATCAGAACAGCACACAAGGCTATCCTATCATATTGCGGCAAGCCAAACGTGTCAGCAGGAGTCGTATATTGCGGGGGAGCCAACCCCGCTCAACAACCCAACAACAGTCCACGTGATACACCATGTCTTTCATGCTGGTTCCAATCTATCAAGGAACCCAGTCCCATAGAGGAACGGCGGCCTGCAGAGCCCTACCCAAGTGTATACTACTTGAGTACCGTTAGTTCCCCAATCCGTAGTCCCTAAGGACCCTGGGAACCCAGCCAGATACTAACACCCGTCTACCTGACTGACCTCCGTGTTCTCCAGTTCAGTGTCCGGACATAACTTCATAAACAAATAGCTGATCCAATAAGGATCCAGTTCATGCGCGCATATAATCACAACAATATATTTCATATCAATAATAAGCATGCTTGTACAACTCTATCATAACATACCTTCATTTTCACGTATCAACACACCAATCACATGTCAACAAGTACCACAGATAACTTACCTATTGAGACTCATGAGAAACCGGTACTCACCTCGAAACTACAAGAGGCAGATATGCAATCGGGAATCCCAAGAGCACACAGAATCGTCCGAGTCACCTAACACCAATAAACATAGATAAACACCCCTTAGTATACACTATATTAGACTGCACTAACAACTGTCTCAGCAAAAGGTCAACATGGCTTCTGACAGCCTCCTACGGCCGCATGAACATGTTCCTACGCCCGCAGGACACCCTTCCAACACGCACTACGGCCGTAGTATTTATACACTACGCCCGTAGCAGTTCTTGCCAAAGAACCATGACCTACGGCCGTAGTAACCATATACTACGCCCGTAGTATGTATCCTTTGGGTAACTACGGCCGTAGGTTATGTACCCACGCCCGTAGTCTTGTTTCCATCACCCGTTGTAACACCCCAAAATGGGGCCTAGTTGTAAACTGTAGTACATTTAGCTTTAATTGTAGTACGTTGACTTTAACTGGTGTTTTGTTGTTAACTGTAGTATATATGTTGTTAATTGGTGTTTTAATTGTGATTGGTGTTAATTGGAGCTAACTGGTGTTAATTGTAGATAAAAAATGTGGTATTGTGAAAAGTGTCTTAAGTTGACCAAGTAGATAATTAGTTGAACGGTTTTGAATAATGGTTCCAAAAATATCTCCGTTAGTTGAAACGGATAACCCTAAGTTGTGTTTTAAGTTGAATAGGAGAACGAAATACCCGCGTTGGGGTATTTGACCAACTTGGGTCGGTTTGAGTCTTTTGACTTATCTTCTAGGTGTTAAAACACACACACTACATACACATACACTTATGTACGTACCAACATAGCCAAACATAAACCCTTGTTGATTTGAGAAGGAAATCAAGTAAAGAATCAAGGTTAGATTCGGATTAGAAGCTGGACTTGGGTGCTAAATCTGTTCTTGAGCCTCATCTTCATCATCCTAGTAAGTGTTCTTGAAGCTTAAACCTAGTTCTTGAGTTGTAGTGTTGAAAGGATTCATTTGGATGGATTCTATTGTGTTTTGTTGTGTTCTTTTGGTCATTTTATGTTAGAAAGTTTATATGTATGTTAGATAACATGTGTAAACACTTGAATATGAATTCAAGATGATTTTGTGTCAAAAAATCGGGTGTGTCGGCTGCTGTGCTCGAACAGAGCACGAAGCTACTGGAACTTTGGTTCCTACGGGCGTAATAGTAGGGTGCTACGGCCGCAGGGGTTGGTTTTTGTTTCTGCGGTCGTAGGGAAAGGTAGCTACGGCCGTAGGGTCCTGTTTAGGAGAATTACCACCTACGGGTGATGAAACAAATTCTACGGGCGTAGGGTTTGGTTCCTACGGCCGTAGGTCATGTTTTTCTAGAAACAACCTCTACGGGCGTAGGTAATGTTTCCTATGGCCGTAGGGGGCTGTTAGAAGCCATGTTGAGCTTTTGTTCAGGCAATTGTTAGTACCGCTCGATGTAGGGTGTTTTAAGCCTAGTTAAGTGTCGTTGATTGGTGTCTAAGCCTGAACCTAATGTGTTAGGTGTATCTAAGAGGTCGGAAGACGCAAGTGGTGTATCTGCATAGCACGGATTCTAGGTGAGTACCGGTTTCCCATGAGTCTCAGTAGGTAAGCTGTATGTTGTACATGATGACATGTAATTGGTATATGATACATGAAAGAATGTTATGATAGAAACATACAGTGTGTTCATGATAGAGATATACAGTATGCTAAGAAAGAGTCGTACTTGCATGTTGTCTATATGTATGAAAAAGTACACTTGTGATAGAAACCATGCGGTAATTGTATGCTATGATAGAATTGTATTAATATGTTGTTTATCAATATGAAAGATGTTAACTGGTGTGATTATATGCGCGCATGAAAGATACGTGTATTTGTTATTGTGTCCGGACACTAAACGATAGAACATGGAGGTCGGTCAGGTAGACGGGTGTTAATACCTGGCTGGGTTCTCGGGTGGACGGGTGTTAGTACCTGGGAACTAACGGTACTCAAGTAGTATACGCTTGGGTAATGGTCCTGCAGGCCGCCGTTCCTCTAAGGAGTAAGGTTCCTTGACAGATAGGAACCAACATGATAGACAGAGTGTACCAGGTGGACTGCTATTCGTTTTCCCATTGGTGCAATTGGTTGTAGCTGATTTCCCGGCTAGGATTGTTGAGCGGGGCTCGCTACCCTGCAATATGCGACTCCTACGGGTATGATTGGTGCACCACGATGTGATAGGATAGCCTTGTGTGCTTTCCTGGTTTTCGACTGCATGCTTATTGATACTTATGTGTAATCTGTACTCACTAGCTAGTGTAGCTAACCGGTTCATGATTTATCCTTTTTACAGGTAATGATTAGGCAGCCTGGTGAGACGGGTGCTTGTGGGTAATTGTATTTAACTCTTCTGGAACACTCTGTTGTTATATATACCTGTGATCCGATGGTCGGTCTATAGTATGGTAACACCGGTTTGTTTAGAGACTTGGCTTTTAATGTTTATATTTGCCAAGTCGGATAACAACATTTTATATTTTTATAACCAGTGTTTAGTTTCCGCTGCAAGCCGTTGGTAAGTATACTTAAAAAGATTAAATTATTACTGATTTTAAGCTCGTGAAACCCAGTGTTACACCCGTGGGTGGTAATCCTCTTAAACACGACACTACGGCCGTAGCAACCATTTCCTACGACCGCAGTAAAACAAACAACACCCTACGGCCGTAGCAACATCATACTACGCCCGTAGGAACAACAATTACAGCGACTTCCAGCTCTGTTTTCCGACAGATGATGTTTCTCGCGTTTTCAACATCAAATCTGATTCAAACTCAACCTTAATTGTTTCTATGGTTTATTTAACATACATAGAAGCTAACCAACACATCTTGTATACAAAAACTACATCAAAACAACATCTAAATCCTCAATCAAACACCACACCCACAAGAACATGAAGAACTAGGTTTTTTAATCAAGAACAACTTACAAGATGATGATATAGAACAGATTCTAGACTTGGGAATCAACTAAAAACAGCTTCAATGTTGATCTAGCTTACTTCTCCTCTTCAAATCACAAGGGTTTAAGTGTGTTTGTGTTTTCACGTACATATGAAAGTGTATGTCTATGTAGTGTGTGTGTTTTGTTCTATCCAGGGAACAAAGAAAGGCCTTTATGGCAGACTTAACCAACTAATACCCCTCGCAGGTATTTTGTTCTCCTATTCAACTTAAAACACAACTTAGGGTTATCCGTTTCAACTAACGGAGATATTTTTGGAGCCATTAACCAAAACCGTTCAACTATTTGTCAACATGGTCAACTTACAACACTTTTCATAACACTACATTTTTATCCACATTTAACACCAGTTAACACCATTTAACACCAATTAGCACCAATTCATGTTTAAAACACCAATTAACATATTAAGACACCATTTAACAACATGTATACTACAGTTAACAACAAAACACCAGTTAATATCAACGTACAACTATTCAAGCTACAGTTACTACAGTTTACAACAAGGCCCCATTTTGGGGTGTTACACAAACATAACCTTTGATTCAAAAGATTACAGACATTATGATGCACAAATACATCTATTTGATTCACATATTACAGTTAATGCATAATTTACACCCATTTGATGCACACAAAAAAAGTACATACTCTAGGGTAAATCTGATGCACACGACATAAATGGACGGATGAACGGTGGCGGCGAAGGCGGTGGCGGCAGTGAAGCGGCGGCGGTGGCGTCGATGCACAACTCATATATTACGGTGGTGGTTCATTCTTGATTCGGCCGTGATGCAGCGGCGGTGGTGGTGCTAAGGGAGTGAAGGAGCAGCGGTGGTGGTCCTGTGACGGATGGATGCTGGGACGCAACCGGCGACGGGTCTGCGCAAAGCAAAGCAGCGACGGCGAAGGGCGTCGATGCACAACTCATATATTACGGTGGTGGTTCAGTCTTGATTCGGCCGTGATGCAGCGGCGGTGGTGGTGCTAAGGGAGTGAAGGAGCAGCGGCGGTGGTCCTGTGACGGATGGATGTTGCGACGCAACCGGCGACGGGTCTGCGCAAAGCAAAGCAGCGACGGCGAAGGGAGGTTTGTGCATCTGGGGCGGCGAATAGAGGATTGTGCATCTGCAGCGGCGACGGCGAAGAGATTGTGCATATGGGGGTGGCGACGTATGTAACATAGGGTTTTCTCGATGATGGTGTAAAAAGGACGTGGGTTTTCCAGGAGAGAGAAATAGATAGCAGTTTTTTAGGAACCAGATAATCATTTCCTAAATTACCCTTTTAACTATAATGACACGTGTCACCTCCTCCTTTCTCCTTACATTTAGTACCTTAAATTTTTTTTACTTGAACCCAATTCTATATATATATATATATATATATATTAAGGATAAACAAACGCGAGGGACTTAACTTGACAAAAATAAAAGAACAAATAAAATCTAGACGCTGAAGGTGTAATAAGTTTAAAGTATAGTATATATATGCCAAATTAAGAGTTAATTAACACATTTAAATGACATATAATTAAGGAAAGACAGCTCTCGAGGAGAAGTATTCATCTCGTAAGGCTACATTACAGCCGCGAATCTAAGTATCTTACAATATTATTAAAAGAAAAAGGATGATAAATCATCATCTCTATAAAAAAAGGCTTAAATTTTTTAAATAAAATTAAAAATAATTAAATAATTAATGTAATTGAAAGGGTTTAAATGTAAATTGTTAAGGGTGGTATATGAAATATGTGAGAGGTTTTAAGAAAATTATATATTAATGTAATTAATTATAATTTGTTTGAAAATTATATTTAATAACATGTAATATATATTGTTTTAAGAACAAATAATTATATATTTGTAATCGGCTCATTTTTATCTACGTTTTGATATAAACTTTATCGGAATATGATTTTTTTTAATTAGTATATTTTAATTGTTTTATCCATCAAGAGCAACGTGTAGGTAAATATTGGATATTTAATTCGTCTTTTATATTTATTATCTCTACATAATATAGTCGATATAATCACTTATTTCTTGGTCTTTCAATAAAAAGAATTAAAAATATACTATAACCAATGGTTAGTGGCATAAAGTTGTTTACAAAACTACCACTACCACTACCACTACCACTTAGAGTTTTTTAAAATTGATTGTTAGTTGTTGAAGTAAATAACCCTTCAGAAACTATAATTCTACATAATTACTGGGTAGGGAAACATCTATCATGTTAATGGGTTTTGTAACTACACATACAACTTGAAATTTTATATAAAAAATTTTAATGTCTAAGTTTTCTTATTTTTAACTAATAACTTGGTACATAAAATAAAAGTTATTAAATGGATTTTTGAAATTCAGTGATATATTGTGTTTCCGGTTATATTATTAGATATTTAATTCGTCTTTTATATTTATTATCTCTACATAATATAGTCGATATAATCACTTATTTCTTGGTCTTTCGATAAAAAGAATTAAAAATATACTATAACCAACGGTTAGTGGCATGAAGTTGTTTACAAAACTACCACTACGATTACCACTTAGAGTTTTTTAAATTTGATTGTTAGTTATGAGTAAATAACCCTGCAGAAACTATAATTCTACATAATTACTGGGTAGGGAAACATCTATCATGTTAATTAGTTTTGTAACTACACATAGAACTTGGAATTTTATATAAAAAATTTAAGGGTTTAGTTCCTAAAAGTACATCGAAGTTGACACCTTTTGCTATTGTGTATACTCATATTTCATTACTCCCATTTAATACATCGAACTCTTCAAAACTACCGTTTAATGCATCTTAACCTGTGATAGCAGGTTAAGGGTGATGTGGATCCGGTTTTGATAATGTGGCATGTGTTTAGAGTGATGATGTGTAATTTTCTATTTAACAATAACTAAAAATATAATATAATATAATATAATAATAATAATAATAATAATAATAATAATAATAATAATAATAATAGCAATTCTCAACCCAGATCTTCATACCATCGATGTTTTGAATCTTGGGCACCACCACGATCCCCATCGGTTGAATCAAGAACGCAACCGGGAAGACTTCAACGGAGAGTTTTGTTTTTGATTTGGTTTCATCGAGGGTTTCACCATCTTTGTAGGTCTGGGGGGAACCATCTTCAACCTACTGGTTCACGACGTTCAAGGTTTCATCGAGGGTTTCATCGACTGGTTTCATCGAGGGTTTCACCATCTTCACCATCTTCAATCATCTTCAATCGATCTGAGATTTAGGGCTCGTAGGGCATCATCTTCAATCATCGCCCCCCGTCGATTTGATATATGGGCATCATCTTCTTCGGTCTGTTCTTCAAGAACTACCAGATCTTCAAGAACTCCACCAACATCATCTTCAAGAACTTCATCATCTGTTCATCGCCGATTAAAATTCCAGTTAGGGTTCTTGGACACCGCCTATTGTGATTCCAGATCTGTTCATCGAACCAAACACATAGATCTGTTCATAGAATCAAACATAGATCTAGGGTTTCTAATGAAGATGGATTCCAGATCTGTAAGCTCTTGATTTATGTTTGTGTTTCGATTATGCTTCTGTTTAGATTGTTCTTCATGTTTAAATTGTTCTTCATGTTTCGATTATGCTTCTGTTTACGATTCAGATCTGGGTTTTGATTGTTTAGATTGTTCTTTATGTTCAAGATTTGATTTTCTTCTTCATTAGTTGTTCTTGATTGTTTTAGGGTTTCAATCTTTGATTTACGGGTTCTTGATTCTTCATTAGGTTTAATTTAAGGGTTGTTGATTCTTCATCAGGGTTTTGATTGTTTAGATCTGGGTTTTGATTGTTCTTCATAGGTTTATGATGTTTTTCATTTTCATTTGGGACATTTAAATTATAAGAGATAAATATGACGTGGCAAAAATCTGATGACATGGCTACACATGTGGTATTTGAGGGATATTAAAATAAATAAAAAATACCAGAATTATTGGTTACCTGCTAAGCAGGTAATCCAATGTATTAAATAGTAGTGTTAGGAAGTTTGATGTACTAAATGGTAGTTTTGAAAGTTGGGTATATACAATAGCAAAAAGTGACAACTTCAGTGTACTTTTAGGAACTAAACCCAAAATTTAAATGTCTAAGTTTTCTTATTTTTAACTAATAACTTGGTACATAAAATAAAAGTTATTACATGGATATTTGAAATTCAGTGATATATTGTGTTTCCGGTTATATTATTGGATATTTTATTCGTCTTTTATATTTATTCTCTCTACATAATATATATATATATATATATATATATATATATATATATATATATATATATATATATATATATATATATATATATATATATATGAAGTATCTATGATAATGTTGGAAGTATGACATATATAATGAAGAATATTATTAATTCAAATATCCTGATTCATGTAGAAATGATACATTACCCAGGATATATTGATCATCAAAACGAATAGTGTATAAATAGTTACGAATTATATATGTGTATTCGCATGAGACAGAGTACTATAAACAATTGAGACAAACGAATATCAATGTAAATAAATATACAAGAGTTGAATGGGTGTAAGTATTTCATAAAATATTAGTCGATGATGTTGAATTTATAATAGAAGTATTGTTGTTATTGATGTTAGTAACAAGTATGTATATATATGAGGACTGAAGTATATGTGCTTTCTTCTGAATTCGTGTGACTTTCTAAAAGTTCTGATTAATTAATAATTGTTGGATATGTGTAAATTGTGCATGGAGGCATTGTATTTTCCTATGTGTACTTGCTTATGTAGAGACCCATCTTTTTTTAAACTTAAAACTAAAACATATTTAAATTAACAAACAAACTTCATATTAAACACAAAATGATCATAAACATTTTTGATAAGTTATTTGTTCACATAAGATTTTAATAACATTTTCAAAAGAGGGAGCCATCCTCACATCATGTAGCCGGAGCCTTTCCTTTTTCTTTTTCTTTGTCACCTGAAATACATAAGCAAAACTTGCTTAGTGATCATGTTTAATAATTCAATCACAATATCTCAAATGTATAGTGAAGTACATATCAGCAATCTCAAAGGACCCAATAACAAATATTAGAAATTTAGAATCCCACTTTGTAGAGGTAGGTAAATTCAAATGCTCTCATGACTCTCAAATGCTCAAAAAGAGCACAATCAAACATATAAATCAACCATACAACAAGAGCAATATAAAAGTTAGTCGAGTATACTCGCCTTGTCTACTACAATCACAGTTAAAATGCTTCACGTATGTCAATTATCAATGCATAACTCCTAAATACAATAACAATTACATATATCAGGTCCTGATTCATTATGCTGTTGCAAGTGGCCTACATGGCCGTGTAGTGGCCAATACAGACCGTGTAGCACCCATTATACACGACCTATGTGATGTGTAGGCTAAGGGTCTGCACGGGTCGTGTAGCTCTGCAGTCTGCATATGCCGTGTAGACCTACATGACCTCGGCTACACGGGCCCCATACGGTTCGTGTAGCACATTTACACGGTCCGTGCTCTTGTCGAACAATATCTGTTCTTGACCCATTTGGTCATGAATTCGATATTTTTGCTCTCAGTAGTGTATGCCAACACTATAAACAACTTATGTAGTTGCTTGTATGCATAAAATCATCAATTAGCATACTAATACTTGTAATTACACTAATTAAACAATAAAGTTGAGCTGATTATATATCCTTGCACTAAACATACCTCGAATTCAGTCCTAATACTTGTTAACTAGCTAAACAACCAGTGTATCAACACGAGATAATATAAGTCAATTTTAAGTTTATATAGTTTTAAAGAGTACTAACACATATAGTACTAACCCGTGTATCATTAGATTTTCTGTAAAACCTCTTTATAAACAACATTTATGGTTTTATTAGTAAGGTTTCCTTCATCATCGCAAATCAAAATTTTTAACCCCTCCTTACTCTTCACTCGAGAAACTGTCACATATAATTGTCCATGAGTGAAGACGTGTATTTTTAATACTTTTTATAAATACTCATTTTAAGGTATATAAAGTTGCATTACACGTCTAAAATTTTTTAGTATAATATTAATGTGTTTCCTGTGATGGAGCTTTATCCCAACATTGTAAAGTCATAACTATAATATTATTGTTAATGTTATAATTACAAGTGCTTTATCGTCATTTTTATTAACCAATTATATATTTGAATCTTTGAAATTGTAAACTAAATTCATGAAAAGTTAAATAACGATGACATACATCTAAGTATATGCAAATTAGTTCACATAAAAATAAGATTATAACATAGTATAGATTATGTCTATACATATGTAAATCACTTACGTTTAATTTATTTTTCAATTAAAATATAACTGGAAACACAATATATCACTGAATTTCAAATATCCATGTAATAACTTTTATTTTATGTACCAAGTTATTAGTTAAAAATAAGAAAACTTAGACATTTAAATTTTTATATAAAATTCCAAGTTGTATGTGTAGTTACGAAACCCATTAACATGATAGATGTTTCACTACCCAATAATTATGTAAATTATAGTTTCTGCAGGGTTATTTACTCACAACTAACAATCAATTTTAAAAAACGCTAAGTGGAAGTGGTAGTGGTACTTTTGTAAATAACTTTATGCCACTACCCGTTGGTTATAGTATATATTTAATTCTTTTATCGAAAGACCAAGAAATAAGTGATTATATCGACTAAAAATTAAAGATCAAGATACTGTATAATCGAAGAAAAAGTTAAAAAACAAACAAACCACGAGAAAAAAAATATAACTAACTCAAAAAAAAATACTCATACTACGAAACTTGATGCGGTGAATATTAATGGATGTATTTTGTATATAACCACAACTTGAGTTAGCTGGTTGCTAAACGCTAAAAAAGAGTTAATTGCATCAATGGTCCTTTAACTATCCAAAAGTTGTGGATTTAGTCATTTTTTTCAAAAAGTTGCAAGTATAGTCCTTTAACTGCCTAAAAGTTGCACCAATGGTCCTTTTTAACGTTTTCCGTTAATTAATTCTGTTAGATTTTGTCAATTTACTATTATACCCCTTACCCTTATTTTTTATGTATTTCCTTAATAATTATATTATAATAATATTATTAATAATTAAAAGCCATTGAAAACTACCCCACCCTCTCATCTGTCATCCTCTCTCCTGTCAGTCTCTCACTCTCTCATACTCTCTCTCTAACTCTATCGGAAACCACCACAAACCACAATTTCCACCACCAAAACCACTTCCACCACCACAACCCCCACCATCCGAAACTACAACCCCCACCACACCCACCGTCCGGCTTCTCTCGGAAACCACCACACACTACCTAACCACGACCACCACGGCTTCTCTCGGAAACCACCAAACACCGCCTAATCACGACCACCAAAACCCCTTCTGATTCTCTCTTCTCTGAAAACCCAATCCCCAACCCAGAAGAAAAATTGAACAAGAAGATGAAGAAGCAAAACCCCCATGAATGTTATTGATTTCGCAAAACCCTTAAACGGAAAAGGACACCCTCGCCCTTCAACAGAAAACCATCCTTCCGCAAAACCCCCATTAATGTTATTGATTTCGACGTCTCGCCATTACAGTCTTCTTCCGCAAAACCCCCATTAGATCTGGTGGTGGTCGTGGTGGATGCGGCGGTACTAGATGATAAAGATGATTGAGGGTTTAGGTTAGATCTGGTGGTGGTTGTGGTGGATGCGGCGTTTACGGAGGATATTAGAGAGAGCCGAAAGTTTGAGGGTGTGGTGGAGGTGGTTGACGGCGGAGCTTGTCGCCGGAAATGAAGCGGCGGAGGTGTGCCGGAGATGAAGGCGGTGATGGTGGGGCTGGGATATATGTTTCTAGGGTTTCAAAAGAGAGAGAGAGAGAGAGAGAGAGAAAGTGTATGTGTGTATGTGTGTGTGCAGAAAGAGAGAGGGATAAAGGTTTGTGTATGTGTGGGCCCTTGAGGATTTATTTTTTAAATAATAAATATTTAAAACTAATTAAAAATTACAAAAATTGCAAAAAGACTCTAATGCCCTTCAACTAACGGACCTCACAAACGGAAAATGTTAAAAAGGACTATTGGTGCAACTTTTGGGTAGTTAAAGAACCATCCTTGCAACTTTTTGAAAAAAAGGACTAAATTCGCAACTTTTTGATAGTTAAAGAACCATTGGTGCAATTAACTCGGCTAAAAAATTAGTCACACTTCCATGTAAGAGAGCAAGTTGAAATAGATTTTTTAGAACAATGACTAAAAATTGAAAATTATTGAGGGACCATTTTGCAAATTAAGATTTTAGTTTAGTACCTCTTTTTGTAACTACCTTCCTAACGTATAAATACCAAGTTTCCATGCTTTCTTTTCGTGGAGATCGGATTTAAAACTCAAGAACACAAAACGCACAACGGGGCATTTCCTTTAACATTACTATTAAAAAGAAAATACCTATAAAAATTGGAAAATTCATTTCGATTTTCTGGACTCTTTCGATTCAACGAAGAGAGTCCAGAAAATGGGTCGCATGATAAATTGTTCATCAGTTGAATGATTCAAATAAGAAGATAAAAAGCTTCGTGTTTTTTCCTGTTTGAATGTAAATTGTCTTTTGCATATTTTTATTGGGTATTTTTCTGCATAAATTTGTTCCATTGTCGACCATTAGGGTTCTTGTTCAACCCAAGTACTACTGAAGGCAATGATTTGACCAGCGAGATTATCAATTTCTGTTTGCGATGCGGCGTATGGGTTCATCCAAACCATTTGGGATGGCTTGCTTCGGTTGTCTCTTCCAAAAGAAACCATCTCGATCAAGGGTAATGTTTTTTCTGAATTTTTTAATTATATTTTTGAAAATTTTAGCTGCTTCATATATGAATCTTTGAGAAGTCGTTGTGTTTCCTATGATTCTTTTAACATCCTGCTGATTATATGTAATTTAGTATGATCTAATGAAGAAGAAAAGGTGAATGCTAAATATAAATTATACTAGTATTGCCTCTGTTTTGTACATTACATACTACTGATATAATGCACATAAGGTGTTTGATGAAAACCCCAAATTGGTACAAGGATTGTACTTGTAGTGCTAATAACTTGGCCATTGACTTGTTATTCATCTGAAAGAAAGGAAAAGATGCCTCGGGGACTAGTAAGAGTATTCAGGGGACAAGTAAAAACCTTTCAAAGAGTATCAAACGGTTTCAATCATCAAAGGCTACAAGCTCCAAAAATGGGCAGAGGCTACATGGGGTAACTGATAACTCTGTAACAATGACTGAGCTTCGAAAGAAGATCATGAGCTTTAGAGAGTTTGTTGATTTGCCTCCTTGTGTCAGTTCTTCATCCATTATTGAGGTATAATCATTTCTATGATTAGGGTAGTCAAAATGAAAATATTACAAGAGAATTAATTCAACCATACGTATTTTTTTCTTAGTCCAAGAATCTTTATAGAAAGTGTAGGAAAATGTTAATCCAGCTTATTTCTCTGGCTTATCTGCTATTTTTCTCTGGCTTATCTGCAGTTGGTGAAAGAGACGGTGAAAGAATTGCATAAGTTACATCCTGATGTTGTGCATTGTGTTACAGGATCAGATACAGAAGGATCTATGCATAAGGTTTGCTAACTTTTAAAATATAATTGTGGATTATAATAGACCTAAAAATTTTGGTTTACAGTTGATCTTGTACGTAAGGTTTTCTGTTAATAGGTAATCAAGGAGCTTTGTGTATCTATCAAGTCTCTTGGAAACCACTGGATGCATAGTGATGAATGGATGGTCAAATCCATGAAAGACGATGAAGAAAATGGTGGTTTGGAAAAACATGGTACATAAATGTTTTTCTATCGAAATAATCAACAAGTGTGTTTGTTTAAAGATTCTGCTGTACTTTATTGCTGTGTATTTTAGTCTTAGAGGTGATAATTTCGACCATTTTTCAAATAAAGGTGTCTATTTTGCTTGTGCTTGATTTCTAATGGCCGAAAAGGTATTTAAAAAAATTCAGCTAAAAAGAAAACAGATCAAATTGAATAAAGGGGTTGAAAGTTGACCAAAGTGAATCTGTAATGCACACAACCTGCTAAAAACGTCCTATTCAAAATATTATACTTTTAGTAATATAGTATGATTTCAGAATCATATTCAACACACAAGTTACTTGTTTACTTGTAAAGAAAAGGAAAAATCTATTTAACAAACAATGTATAGTGTACCAATTACTCATTTTGACCCACAGTCCAACTCACCTAACCCATCAATTTGCCACCTCTAGTGTATATGATCTAAAAAAATCTTCTTGTAATATGTTTCCTGTGGCTTGGAAATTTCTGTAGTGCTGGCTTTGCTTGATGACATAATCAAAGTCGCACGAGAGAGAATGTTTAATATGATGGATTTGGATAACGACAAAGAGATGAAGGAAGATGCCAACTCGTCTTCTAGTTCTTATGGGAAGTCTTCTACAACAACCCCAACTTCAGTTCTCCCCAAGCTTTCAAATAACATCTCTGCAAAGGCATGCTCAAAAGTTACATCATCTCCACTTGTTCTCTAACCTAGACTTGGAATTTGACACATACACTTACGAATTGATCAAGTCGGTTTTTTCTTCTTTTAATCTCTAATGAGTTAGAACGAAATTAACTTAAAAGGAAACGGGTCAAATGAGTTAAACAAGTCAAAACTTGTCCAAATGTATTTTAATGCATAAGACAACCTATGTTGTGGAGTAACATATTTTTCTAATCGTATTTGGCACACATTTATCTACAGTACGATATAAATTTTGTAAAAAGAGTGTTTCAGGACAACCTTATCTGACGTGTTTTGGCCCCTACAAATATTTTCCGTTTTGACTCGCTACCCAATTGCACACTTTGCCTCCTCACTTCTTACCAGGGAAGTTGAAGATGTTGAGAAATTAAATGTCATTGATGTTTGTCATTCCAGATGGACCCTCATGTGACTGATGATGGCAATGTTAGAGTGCAAATTTCGGTACCATCTTCATCTTTAAAATCAATTATTGATTCGGAGAATGTACAGTTGATTCCAGCAGGAGGTTCACCATCATCATCTTCTGAACGGCCTTCCATTTCAGCAGCAATCCTGTCGCCGCCCAAGCACCTATTGGATTCAGAAGCAAGTCAATCACCACCGCCATGTGGGGAGTTGGAGATGTCACTGCCTGTTTCACTTCCCAAGACATCAGAAGATATAACTCCATCTGAGATGGCCACGAACCATACAGCAGCAACACTTCCTTCTCCTCCACCACCCCCGCCGCCACCACCACCACCACCACCACCAATTCTCACAGTGGGAAAAAGTGATATAGCATCATTACTGCCGCCTCCACCTCCACCACCACCCTCAATGACAACATGCAGTACAAAATCAGTGTCACCTCCACCACCGCCGCCGCCACCACCCTCAATGATGACAGGCAATACAACTCCGCTACCACCTCCACCACCCCCATTGACGACAAGTAACATAGTAACATCATCACCACCTACAACGACAAGCAATGGCATGCCTGGGGCACTAGGTTTACGTGCTCCTCCACCACCACCACCACCTCCCATGGCTCCTGGAAGCACTGCACCACCACCACCATCATCTACAGATGGGTCTGTCCCAACAGCACCACCACCACCAGCGCATCAGGGGAATGGGGGTGCTCCACCACCACCACCTGTTGGTGGCGGCGGCGGCAAGTTGCTACGTAAATCGGTTAGTAAATTGAGGAGATCGTCTCAGATGGGATGCCTGTACCGTCAAGTCAAAGCAAAGGTTGAAGGATCAGGTAACGAAAAAAAGAAAACATTACAAAAGAAAGGCAGCAAAGTTGGGGCTTCTTGTGGCAATGAAAAGAAGGGAATGGCTGATGCACTAGCTGAGATGACAAAAAGGTAAACCAAAGTTTTTTATCATTGTTAAGAACTTATCTTTCATTATGTTTTTAAATTTCTACTTTTTTTCAGATCATCCTACTTTCAGCAAATTGAAGAGGATGCTAAAAATTATTCAGAATCTATCAAAGAGGTGAAAGCTGCCTTGATATCTTTCCAGACAACAGACATGGATGAGCTGATCAGTTTCCACAGATATGTCGAATCTCATCTTGAGAAACTCACCGACGAAACTCAGGTCTAGATTCTAAAAAGATTTTCCCTTATTGTATATATTTATTTGAGGTATGTGGAACCTATAACAAACTAACCAATGCACTCGTAAACAGTAATTGATCCTTGATGTCAAAGTCTTGTAACATATAAATATAAAGTAATTTGAAAAAATAGTATACATGAAACTATAGGAAGCCTGGCAGGTTTTTGTCTTAATACTTAATAGCAGAAGCAAATAAATCAAATCAATTAAGCTTCAAAGTAAAAGATATAAACAACCCATTCAGTTATATATGGAACACAAAGAATTAGAGAAAAACAATATATTTACCAATCTTAAGTGCTAAATCAAACAACAAACTAACAATGTCAAAAAATAAGCAAAAACGCATTGGCCAAATAATGATTACAAGAAACAAAAAATTTCTTACGATAATAAGTTAGGTCATTTATTGAAACGATATAGGCGTTGTATGCTATAAAAATAGACCTTAGTTGATTTTTTAACCTCTTCGACCCATTTGACATGTGCCCCTTTTAGTTAAATTATTTTGAATCAACCTATTTGAAATAAAGCGCAACCCAAATTGACTCGTTCACAAGTAATGGGTCTAAATTTTCATATCTACAGGGTTCTAGCATCATTCTGCTTTTTTCATCAAACCAGTTTTTCTACTCTTGATTCTTAGGAATAAGGATCAATACTGAATGGTTTTTATTGGGTGGAGGTTCAACTAGCTTGGTAGTGTAGATTTAAAAAACTTATTCCCGACTATATTTAAGAATCATGTTCTAACTGCTTCAAGTTTGTAGGTTCTTGCAAGATTCGAAGATTTTCCTAGTAAAAAGTTGGAAGGATTGAGAATGGCTGCAACACTATACTCCAAGCTAGATGCAATCGTCATTACTTTGCAAAATTGGAAGATAGAGCCCCCAGTTAACCAAGTTCTTGATAGAGTTGAGAACTACTTCAATAAGGTAGCATCTAGGCTAATTATCAGCATCTATCATATTCTCAAACCATTTCCCCTTCCATCACTAACGGATAAGCAATTTCACATGAAGATCAAAGAAGAATTGGACACACTAGACCGAACAAAGGATGAAGAAGTCAAGAAATTTAAAAGTCAAAATATACATTTTGATTTTGGCATACTTGTCAGAATCAAAGAACTGATGGTTGATGTTTCCTCAAGCTGCATGGAATTGGCACTAAAGGTATTCTTTTTAGCTGTCGTTAACATATTCTATATATTGATAGACAAAAAGATAGATCAAGTTTCAATTTCAAGCTTTGACATTTCTTTGACAATTATGAAAAATAATAGCAGATTTGGCAAAATGGGTGGGTACAAATAGAAACATGTCATTTTTTCTAATACAATCCAACCATCTATTTTGTCAAGCACATTTTGTTTTCTTGGAAGTCTATAAGTATTTAATGTATTGAAAAAGATTATTAAAACTAAAATTGTAAAACAATGATCCATAAATAATGTTAATTGCCCACATGGGTGCGCCCATCAACTTGTCCCTTGTTCAATACAGTTAAAGTAAGTCATGGATATCCCCATAGCAAGAAAAAACAAGGGGCTTAGTGATGCGTATCAAAATGGTATATTAGGATTGGTTTGTGGAGATGAGTGGTTTGGATGAATATTTCTCAAAAGAAAACCAGGAAAAGAAAATGGATCAGAAATAGATGGGGATATGACTTGGATAAAGTTATCACCACCAAGCCAAACAACCTGATTGAGTCAAGGATAAAGTAACTAAACACCACCAAGATCAATCCCAATGGCGAAGGACGAAGTTATTAGTGATAGAGCTATAGCACCACACTATAAACATTCAACAATCGAGTCCATGTATAAACACTCAAAAGTAGATTTAAGAAGCTGATTTTATATCCAAAACTCATAATATCATATTACAACCGGAAGCATTATATAGAGGCTACGAAATGACTGAAAACATGTAACTCTTGGAAGATAAAGAGCAAGAGTATAAAAGTCATCAAAGAAACATTAAAGAAATCATTATTGAACTGATTATCGTAAAGACTTAATTAAATTCAGTAAATCCAGCCTCTAGGTACTTTATTAGGGCTGTATTTCACTTCACCGGACTGCCCAAAAAGTATGTTTACTCCCTCCAGAGGTTTGAACCCATATGTGACTGGGCCCTCCAATTCTAACCCAAGGTAAGCATGTTTAATAAAATGGGAATGTTTGGGTGCCCTTGCATCAACTTCTTCGTGTTCGGAAGAATTTGCCCTCAAATCATACGGTGCACCAGCTTCAAGGTAAGGAGAGAGATCACCCAACATTGAATGTTGGTGATATGTTTGAATCTCCGGGTAACTCTAGCTTGTAAGCATTATCTTCTATCTATATTAAGATCTTGTACGGGCCATCACCTCTTGCCATTACTTGTTTTTCCATTTTGAAGGAACCTTTATTTCCTTAAGTGTAGCTAGACGAGATCTCCGTGTTCGAAGAGATCCTTCTTGCGATGTTTGTTTGCCTTTGTCTTGTATAATTTATTGGCATGTTTAATCTTGTTCTTGACTTGTTCATGAACCTTCTACATTTCTTTCACTCGAGTTGCTGCCTCAAAAGGCACTTTACTTCCTTTGGGAAGAGGAACAATATCAATAGGTGTGAGAGGGTTCATTCCATAATTCACCTCAAATGGCGTGCGACCAATAGCATAAGTTGGAGATCGGTTATACGCAAGCTCATCAAAAGGAAGTTTGGTATCCCAATCTTTCAAGGACTTACTAACCATTGTTTTTAGCAAGGTTGTAAGTGTTCGATACCTGTTTGTGGATGATAGGTTGTTCTAAACAACAATTTGGTACCAAGTAACTTCCATCTAGAAATAGCTTAAGAACTTAACATCCTTATCAGAAAGTATGGTCTTAGGGACACCATAAAGACGTGCAACTTATTTAAAGAACAAGTCAGCAACATGTATGGCATCATTTGTTTTGTGACATTGAAGAAAATGTGCTATTTTGGAAAATCAATCTACAACCACATGATAGCATCTTTTCCCCGCTGAGTACGATGCAAGGCAACAATGAAGTCCATGAAAATGTCTTCCCATGGCTGAGAAGGTACCGGGAATGGAGTGTATAAGCCTTGATGGAACTTACTCTTTGCTTGTTGACATTTTGCACACCTGGAAGTAACGACAGTAACATCTCCTTCCATGTGTGGCTAATAAAAGTGTTATCGTAGGATGCCAAGTGTCTTGTTGATGCCAAAATGACTTGCTAACCCTAAACCCTAACCCTCCTCCACGGGGTTCTCTAATCAACAATTCTTTACAAAGTTGGTTGTTTTTAAACAAAAAACCATCTTGGACATAATATGGACCATGAGTTTTTTCTTTACATTCTTGAATCACTTTAGAGAATTTGGGATCATCCAAGTATAATTCTATAATGAGAGAAAATCCCAACACTCGTGCACCAAGAATATTAAGCATTGTGTATCTCCTTGAAAAGGCATCCGCAACAATGTTAGAACTTCCAGTTATATACCTTGACACAAAGGTAAACGATTGAAGAAATTCTACCCATTTTGCATGTCTTGGATTAAGCTTGCTTTGGCCATTAATATTCCTTAAGGCTTGATGATCTAGGTCACGTACAATAGCATAGAACTGTCTGTCATAGGTGTTGTAATTCTGTTTTGGACCATTCAATTTTTCACTAAACATAGGCTATTGTACGTTTATTTTGCACTAGAGAATGCCAACCCCACTAGCATCAAATTCAACCTCAAACAAGTGGTTGAAATATGGTAGAACTCAACCCGAGGATAACGTGGGTTAGCTTTGATACCAAGTTGATGCATATCAAAATGGTAACAATTAGGATTAGTTTGTGAAGACGAGTGGTTTGGATGAATATTTCTCAAAAGAAAACCAGGAAAAGAAAATGGATTAGAAATAGATGGGAACATGACTTGGATAAAGTTATCACCACCAAGCCAAACAACCTTCAATCAAGGATAAAGTAACTAAAAACCACCAAGATCAATCAAATTGGCAAAGGCTGAAGTTATTAGTGATAAAGTTGTAGCACCACACTAAGAACATTCAACAATCAACTCCATGTATAAACACTCAAAAGTAGCTTTAAGAAGCTGATTTTATATCCAAAACTCATAATATCATATTACAACCTCGAAACATGTATATAGAGGCTGCAAAACGGCTGAAAACATGCAACTCTTGAAAGATAAAGAACAAGAGTTAAAAAGTCATTAAAGAAACATTAAAGAAATCATAACATTATCATAAAGATTTAGTTAAATTCACTAAATCCAGCCTCTAGACTTAATCTCACTTCACTGGGCTACCCACAAAGTATGTTTACACACATCGGAGGTTTGAACCCATATGTGATTGGGGCTTCCAAATCTAACCCAAGGTAAGCATGTATAATAAAATAAATTTTTTTGGATGCCCCTACATCACTTAGCACCCCCGGTCTCCACATTATTGTATGTATTGCTCCCTTTGCTATTGGAGTGACTAAAACAATAATCTTAAGTTTTTTATAAACGATTTAGGAGGTTTTAATCATTTCTAAAGCTAGAATGTTTTAGTGTTTTACCCATTGGAGGTAAAATACAAATATATGAACCAATTTCACGCAAATAAATTGAAATTGGTCCCTAATCGTTTTGACCTCGATAGTTGAAAGACACTCTTTTACTTCATTGTGGAGCTATCGGTGGATATTTAATAACTCGTATTTACTTTTTTAAGTAACCCAAATTCCTATGTTATAGATAGTAAAAAAAAATTACATATATATTGTTTGTAAGATATACGGTTAATATCATGGTCAATAATGGTTTAACTATTAAAGTTTTAGTTCAATTTTGGTTTAATCATCAAAGTTCATTTTTAAACGGTTTTATTATAAAGTTTGAATTTTTTAGGGTTTAATCCTCAAAGTTATACATTCCTTTTGGTTTAAACCTAAGAGTTTTTTTTCAAAACGATTTAACCCTTGAATTTTTGTTAGAAAATGGTTTAACCCTCTATGTTTTGTTAAGTTTTTGATAAAACTAACATGTATAATCAAATGGAGAGAGTAATATCAAAAACCATACAAAAGTTAAGGGATTAATTAGTTTTTTTAGCAAAACTTTAAGGTTTAAACCATAACAAATTTAAAACTTTATGTAAAATCGTTTAAAAAAACTTTGACGTTTAATCTCCTTTGTTACATAGTTGTCCCTACTTATGTTGTTGTGTGCTTGCTTCCTAAACCGTCTAAATTAACGATATAGGCGCTAGCCTATTGGAAATTACTACTTTACCCTTCTTCATCTTTGAATTTTCTTTTTGTAAAGTGCGTTCATCACTTTCTTTGAGAAGATGAAATTAAGGAAATGCAAAGTTAACCATGATAATCCAATACCCACTTTTTTCGAAATCCGACTCTTTTTTTTCTTTAGAATTGAAAGGAAACCCCTAAATTCCAAAACCACAGAAAACCCATAACCCAATTTTAATTAAAAGTTTGAAAACCGGATTTTCTTCTTGATTTTTAAGATTCACAACTGTATTATTCTTTAAACGGTGTTCTTTGTCTTTTCATAAATGTAATAAAATTAGAAGGAAAAAAAGATGAAAGATCGAATTTCGGAAAGACATTATGGTTTGAGATTCTGAAGGTTTTGATTTTGCAAAATAACGTGGTAATCACAAAATAAATAATTAATAAGGTTTCGGGCTACATAGTTTCCTATATGTGAAAGAAAAATCCAAATTTACTCCATGAAACATATGCATTGCTCGTCACATAGTATGACTTTTCTTATCAACATCAATGCATTTTCTTTTGAGCATCATCGAAATCTCGAGTATGATACAAATTTTGTATCCAACAGAAACCAATATATCATTGCGTGTTGATCTAGTTACACTCCTAATTATAAAGTTTTGTCTTGAATAGGAAAGAAGATTGGCGAGTGCGTCTAAAAGGAATGGAAAGAAATTGAGTCAAGGGAGAATCCTTTGGAAGGCATTTCAGTTTGCTTATCGGGTCTATTCATTTGCTGGTGGTCAAGATGATCGTGCTGACAATCTAACAAGAGAACTTGCTCAGCAAATACAAGCTGACACTATGCACTAGTGTGACTTTACAATAAACAAGAACTTTAGTCGACATGTACATATATAGGAAACACCTTATAGTACTACATTGAGCCCCTTTTAAGGCGCATTGGTCGGACATGCTAAAAGAGTTTTGTGATCAAGCTATGTGTTACATATGACTTACGTGTGTTGTGTCATTTATCTAAATAAGCTTTTGGACATTCATGTATAAAATAGAACTTGTAGCATTAGTATTCGACATGAAAATGGATACATTTAGTTACATCAGTTATCCTTAGTTCCAGCAGTTTTTATGTTTCCAACATACTCAAACAAGTTTGAAGTTGATTTTTCTTTTTAATTTTAGGTCCTCAAGAAAACTTCTCTGCATTGATGGCATTATTTCCATGCTTAATGATAGAGTAGTTAGTTTTGTTGTATCCCTTCTTGAACAACACAACAACAACAACAACAACGTTACCCAATCCCGCAAAAGCGGGGTATGGGGGAGGTAAAAGCGTAGACAATCATACCCCCACCAAAAGTAGAGAGATTGCTTCCTGTAAAGGACCTCCGGCCACAAAGATAAGAACAAGAAAATACACACACACACACACAAAAGGACAAGAAGGATAAAAAAGTAAAATAAAAACAAAAAGTAGAAAAGAAAGTAGCAGTAAAAAAAAAAAAAATTTATATATATATATATATATATATATATATATATATATAATAATAGTAAATATATATGACTAAACCCTAAGGCTCTAAACCTCCTAACCCTGACTCTTAATCATCCTCCTCCAAGACACCCTATCTGAGATCATGTCTTCGGAAAGAGAAAGCTCCTGTAAATCTACTTTCACTCTATCTTCCCACCTCATAAAAGGACGACCACGCCTCCTAGTACCTTCAACTACAATCGCTTCCGTTCTCCTAACTGGTGCAGTTGGTTGTCTCCTTTTAACGTGGCCAAACCACCGTAGTCTACCTTCCCTCAGCTTGTTACCAATAGACGTTACTCCTAACTCGGTTCTAAAGGCACCCACCGGGATTTTATCCATCAAAGTCTTCCCACAGATCCATCTAAGCATCCTCATCTCGGCCACTTCCATCTTCTCTGCTTGTGTCTTTTTCAGGGGCCAACACTCGGATCCATATAACATGGCCGGTCTAACAGCTAATTTGTAAAATTTTCCTTTAAGTTTAAGAGGAACTTTCATGTCGCATAACACTCCAGAAGCCGCTCTCCACTTGCTCCACGCCGCTTGGATACGATTTGTGACATCTTCGTCCACCCTCCCTGATTTATGTAGTATGGAGCCTAGGTACCTAAAGGAGTCTTGGGGTCTCAATACTTGGTCCCCAAGGCGGAGGTCTAGACTCTCTTCATTTGTTGTCTTGCTGAATTGACAAAAGAGATATTCGGTCTTGCCCTGGCTAATCCTAAAGCCTGAATCCTCTAGTGTTGTCCTCCACTGTTCTAAACGTCTGTTTAAATCCTCCTTCGAATCAGAGACCAAAACTACGTCGTCTGCGAAAATCATACACCATGGTATTCCTCCTTGGATATTAGTCGTGAGCTCGTCAAGAATGATTGCAAAAAGAAAAGGGCTAAGAGCTGACCCTTGGTGCAGGCCCCGTACCACTGGAAAGTACTCGCTGTCTCCTACAGGGGTGGACACACAAGACATCGAACCGTCATACATGTCTCTTAATACCCTAATGTATCTCCCAGGGATTCTTCTATCGTTAAGGGTCTTCCAGATAAGTTCCCTAGGGACACTGTCGTAAGCTTTCTCTATATCTAAGAACACCATATGCAGATCTCGTTGTCTCTCTCTATGTTTTTCCACTAGGTTTCTAATCAGATGCACTGCTTCTATCGAAGACCTCCCTGGCATAAATCCAAACTGGTTATCTGAAACTCTAGTTTCTCGTCTCAACCTGTTTTCTATCACCCTTTCCCACAACTTCATAGTATGACCTCAGAAGTTTAATACCACGATAGTTCTCACAGCTTTGGGAGTCTCCTTTGTTCTTGAAAATAGGGATAACCACACTGCGTCTCCACTCATTTGGCATCTTAGCCGTTCTAAAGATAAGGTTAAAAAGGTTCGTTAACCAGTAAATGCCTGGTTCTCCAAGACACCTCCACACCTCGATGGGTATTTGGTCAGGTCCAGCCACTTTACCTCTCCCCATACGGCGAAGAGCACTGTTAACTTCTCCTGGGAAAATCCTAGTGCAAAAACAGTGATTCCTAACTTCAGAGCCCCATAAGGAGCCATCCCCACTATCTCTCACAATTTGACTAGTCTCCTGATTAAATAAATGACGAAAGTAATCTCCCCATCTACCCTTAATATCTCTATCCTTAGAAAGCACCCTTCCTCTTTCATCTTTGATGAACTTAATGGTTCCTAAATCTCTTTTCTTCCGCTCCCTGGCTTTAGCTAATTTGAATATTTCATTTCTCCCTTCTTTAGAGTCTAACCTATTGTATAAGTTTTCATAAGCTCTTTCCTTCGCTTGTGCTACTGCTTTCTTTGCTTCTCTTTTAGCTTCTCTATAGAAATTCAAAGCTCTCACCCTATCTTCTCTTCCACTAGCCCTAGCTAATACTAACTCCTTAAAGCAATACTGCTTTCTTTTAACCTTATCCTGGACCTCATAGTTAAACCACCAAGATTCTCTGTCTACACAAACCTTACCGGAAGTAACTCCTAGGGTTTCTTTGGCTATCCCTCTAATAGTCTGGGCGACGCGGTTCCACTCTAAATCTGCATCTCCTATATGGGTTTTAGTTAGCTCTACCGAGACTCTTTTCCTAAATTCTTCTCTAGCTTCCCCATTTAGGTTTCTCCATAAAATTCTAGGTTTGCCCTCCTTTTTAACCTTAGTAAAACCTTTCCTGAAATAAATGTCTAACACTAGTAAACGATGTTGCGAGAGCCCAGCAACTCGAGGAAGAACCTTACAGTCTATGCAGTTCCTCAGGTCTCTTTTACGAGCAAGAAGAAAATCGATTTGCGTGCAATGACCTCCACTAAGGTAAGTAATCAAATGTCCTTCCCTTTTCTTGAAGAAGGAGTTTGTGATAGCCAACTCATGAGCAGAAGCAAACTCGAGTAAAGACCTCCCCTCGTCATTCCTAACCCCAAAACCAAAACCACCATGGACTCGAGGGTACCCCTCTACTCCTGCACCTATATGCCCATTAAAGTCGCCCCCTATATACAACAGCTGATCTTCTGGGATCCCCCTCACAAGATCATCTAAGGACTCCCAAAAGTTGGTCTTTTCCTCTACCCCCAGACCCACCTGCGGTGCATAAGCACAAACTATATTTACTATAGCTTCTCCTAAAACCACCTTAACAGCCATAATCCTATCATTAAGTATCCCTTCTTGAAGTTAAATAGAAATTTTTTTATGATGGTTGCTAGACTAACTGTGTTGTGTGTGGTAGAGTACGGGCCAACATAGAAGACAAAAACTATGAACATGGGCGGCCATAAGGATGTTATTGTGAAGGGTGGGCGATCGCATATGGCTCATATTTTGAGAGGGGGCAAAATTATTTTTGTTTGCATGTATCTGTATGAATATTATTATAATCTTTCAAACTCATATAATAACAAGCTATTTAAAAGTTCATGTTTAATGCAATTAGGCTATAACCCACTAAGCTAAAAAATGCTGGGCAAACTATGTTACGATCATTCTTTGTTTTAGTTTGTGATATATTCATTAGGCCAAAAAAACTTATATTGAGAGTCCTTTTTTTCGCGTCTTCCAATTGCGAAATGAGAGATCCAGTGTATGGTTGTGTTGTCATTGTTTCGTGTCTTCCAATTGCGAAATAAAAGGTGCACAAGGGAACTAGCCATGACTCAAGATGAGACTAGCCTCCTCGTCAGATCATCGTAATGAGTCAGTTCTGTATCACCAACAAATGGGGCCATGCTGGCGACTTTAGAAGTTCTTATATACTCTGCCAATGAGATTTATGGGAAGTGCGCTTATATGGTTAGCATAAATTTTTTGTATTTCTTTAGTTCCTGACTCATTTGATCTAGGATTGGTGATATCTACATGGACAAACAATTCGTAAACATATTTTTGGTTGATACAAATTAACCATTATTAACCCACATTTATATGTATTTGTAGTATTTCCAATTTTCTGCTTATTATACATGTTTGTATTTGTTGTCACGTTACATGTTTAAAATTTACGTTAAGCATCCACGGATATATACAAAAGTTCTACCACGAATTTGATGTAATTTTTCTTATTTGTCCTTTTAACGATTTGTATTTGTGTGTTATTTTCTTTATTCTATAAAACTAATTAATTTTTATGTTATGTATGATAGTAAAGACTTTTATTGAGTATTTTATTATTCTTTTGTTTACAAAAATATTAATTAAAATTTTATTTGTAATACTTGTGAATGTACGGATCCATAAATCTAGTAATATAATAATTATCGTAATATCAATAAAAACAGATACAGACGTTAACACAGAAATGACGTGTAACACATGAATACATGTATAATCCCTATTTTAAAAGTATACTACTCGTATATTATATAACTATAACATTTACCGGGAAATTTTTTTGTCGTTTACCACTAAAAAAACATCCTGTATATATATTTGAAGACAATTTTTTAAAACAAAGGTAACTTTGTCTTGATGGTTGAGCCAAACAGTCCTAGGTTCAACTCTAAGGTAGCAGCATATTTTGTGATGTTAATTTTCTTTCGTTTTTGTTTTCCTTTTTTCCACTTTTCTTTTAACTAAAAATATTATTTTTCCTTTCAAACTTTAGATTGTCAATTATAATAATCAAAATTTTCCTTTCTTCTTTTCTTTTTTACTTAATATTTATTTATTTAAATAATTAGTAATGATAATACAAATTTAATTGGTTATATTTTATTTTAACAATTCCAGACTTTATATTTATTTTTAAATATTTTTAGTTTTAATTTTTACTAATCATCTTCCTAATTCCTTGATATATCCTTTTTTTCATTTTACTCCTTAAGACTTTCTATTCTTTTCTTTTATATTGTTTGAATCAGTGTTTAACTAAACCAACGATTTAAAAGAGATAAACAAACTATTAATTATTATCATAAACTTAATTAGTAATCCTCTATTTTTTACTTAAACAGCCTTCAATATTTTGTCATAAACAGCCTTTGTTTAATTTAGACGAAAATTATTCTTTTTGTTTAAATTTATTCATATTAGTAGAAGTTATTGGAAATAAGAATCACATACGAATTAAATTTTAATGTGATTTAAGTTACATATACAATTATTAAATCTGAATAAGTTTAACGAATAGATAATAATTTCTAAATTTACTTTATAAAAACAAATTGATAAATTAAAATCAATATAAATATAATTCCTATATCTTCATAAAAGAGTATATGATAAAAGCACAAAGACAATAAATATAAGTTTCTTTCCGTTATGGCGGCTGATACTTCCACGGAGAATTTTTATATATCCACTGAATTTAGTTGTCATTTGACTTAATTACCCTTCTTTTATTTTACATATTTATTTGTGAATATGTTCCCATAATAGCCACGCGCGACTTCTTGATTGTAGAGAGAGAATAGGCTTTCTTCTCTTTTATTTAGAAATGGAAACTCAACACCTAACACCGCCGCCGGTCTTCGCTAGACAGCTTTGGGTTTCGCCGGAGCCTTCATTGTTCATTAATCACCGATTTTCATACAGTGCCTTTGGTGAAATAACGTACCACAGGCTGTCGTTCGTTAACTTGTTCTTCACTAGTCGGTGTTCGTCGGATCCTTTTTGTTTCACTACTTGCCGTGCGGTTTCTTGGTGCCTTCGTGCTGCCGCATTAATGGACAATTCTGCACATCAATCCGTAAGTTGTTGTTTCTTCTTTTCAAGATTTAATTAGCATGAGGATGTTGTTTGTATCCGTGTTTCTACAAATTGCAAAACATGTTCTTGTTTTATGTTAGTTCTTTGTTTTGTGTTTCTAAGAAAAATATATATGTATCTAGCCAATTTTGATACATTGTAACTGGGTGTTATCAACTAAAATTTTGATATTCAAATGTATTTTTGCATGTACTAATAGATTAGATTCTATAAAAAATTTATGCATGTTTTAACATAGAGTTTTGATACATTAACGTTGTTGTGTTTGCATTCATTGAATTTTGTATAAATGAATCTTTTAATGATTTAAGGTAGTGTGATATAGATGTGGATTTTAACAATTCATGATAATTGTGAATTTTAGCCATCTTTGGTTTCGTTTTTAACAGATGGGTACGATGGATTCATCAAATACTATAACAAAAATGGAAGAATTCTATCTATCTAACTTCAAATTTGAATCATACGATGAATTATTAAAGAATGTACGAGATTTTTATTATGCTAAAGGATATGGAATATCTATTAGAGATTCAAGAAAAGACAAATATGTCACTTTGCAATGTAATAGAGGCGGTTCATATCGAGATAGATTGTACACCGGAGATAAAAGAAAGAGGAACACCGGATCTCGTTTGATCAAATGCCCCTTCCAAATTGTAGGTAAGAAAGGAACCGATGGTGTTTGGGTACTTAAGGCAAAAAACTTGACTCACAACCATGAGCCATCTAATGATATTTCTGGGCATCCATCATTCCGTCAATTAGCACCTGATGAAGTACAAAGTGTCAAAGACATGACTCTTTCTAGCATACCCCCAAGACAAATCCTTTCTTCTTTGCGTCAAAGAAACGAAAACCTCCCAGCAGTCTCTCGAACTATATACAACCTAAAGGCAAAATTTCGTAAGGAAAACTTGGAAAATCGATCAATGGTTAGTGCCTTATTTGAAGAGTTTGAAAAAGAGGGTTTTATTTATGATATTTTGCATAATTCATTAGGGCATATAACACATTTGTTCGTTGCACATCCTTTATCAATCAAACTAGCCAAAGTCTTCTCAAATATTTTTGTGATGGATTGCACATACAAGACCAACAAATATAACATGTCTCTCCTTGATATCATTGGGGTGTCATGCTTTAATACCTCGTTTTATTCAGGGTTTGTTTTTCTGGAGAGAGAGGATGAAGATAGTTATATTTGGGCATTAAGTGTGTTTAAGAAGATTCTTGAAAATCATGAACCATCTGTGATTATGTATGATAGAGAGTTGGCTTTAATGAATGCCATAAAGATGGTATTTCCGAATACGAAAAACCTTTTATGTATATGGCATATTGAAAAGAATGTCTTGACAAATTGCAAGAAGCATTTTGCACATGCCGAAGAGTTTGATATATTTATGTCAAGTTGGAATAATGTAGCATATTCAACAACAACGGCTCTTTTTTAGATTAATTGGAGTGAATTTGAGTTTTTTTATCAGACGAAGAAAACTGCAATTGAGTATATAAAAAATACATGGTTGCCTTGGAAAGAAAAGTTTGTTAGCACTTGGACAGAAGATTACTTGCATTTTGGTAACCGTACATCTTCAAGGGCAGAAGGTGCTCATGCCAAACTCAAATTGTATCTACAAGTTTCTACAGGTGGCTTTCAAGAAGTTAAAGAAAAAATTTGTCTTGCAATCAAACATGAATTCAATGAGATTAAAGTTAAACTTGCAAGTGAGAGAATTCAAGTTCTTCATAAGTGTAATGTGCCAGTTTTTAGAGAGCTTTTATATCATGTATCTCACTTTGCATTAAAGGAGATACATACACAGTATGAGAAAATAAAAAATGGTAATATTTACAAAGATTATAGTTTTACATTTTTGCATGGTGTTACTTTTAACATTAACCTTATAATGACTAGTTTTTTTCAGGTCTGACGTCTTCTTGCACAGGTCATTTTACGGCAACTATGGGTCTTCCTTGTGCTCACAAGATAAAAAATTCGCAAGGAGTAACACTTTCATTGGATCTCGTTCATCCACATTGGAGAATTGATACATTACGTCTGGATTTAGAAGATAATTCGAAGAATGATGACGCCAACAAATTTGATGAGTTGGTTAGTGAGTTGTCTGCAAGATACCAAACGTGGCCTCTAAGTAAAAAAGAGTTTGCAACTTCTATGATTGCTAAACTTTTGACTGAATCGGATACGTTTTTTGAGCCTATAGTTCGTCGACCAAAGGGAAGACCTCCAAAATCAAAAAAGAAAAAAGGAATAACTTCTACTACACGAGAGCCTTCAAGATTTGAGCATGTGGAATCATCAAAAACACACAATCCTTCAAGTTCTACTCCCGTTTTCCAAATGAACAACGAAGTTGCCGAGAACATTAATTATATAACTCATGAAACCAATTTACTTGATTTAAATGCATATCCAACTTTTTTGTAGTGATGATATATTACATTGGAGTAGGGTAAATGTCTCATGTAGTCAAACAATTTCTATAATTTGATTGTGACTTAAAGTTTAATTTGTTTGAATATTTTTATTGCGCAAATGTCAATTAAACGCAATAGTTTCTTATATGATTTGCTCTAGTTAACTAGTAAAATTTGTAATATTTTTATCTAATTAATATGTCTATGGTCTTTTGTTAAATAAATAAATAGATTTGTTAGTGTAAGAAATAGTTTAAAATGAAAAAAGTTAGTTTCATTGCATGTTAAGAAAAATTGTTTTAAATGGATGAATCAAAAATCAAGATCATAAAATGAATTCGAAAAGAGAAAAAAAGTATTTTGATTATTAACTGAAGGGACCCACAATCCCACATGGCCATCTTTCTCTCCTTCTAAAATTAATTTACCATACATAAATAAAGAGGAAAAACCGTGGTTTTTGAAAACTATTCACAAATATATGTACAGAATAAAAGAAGGACAATTTAGTCAAATGAAAATTAAATTCAGAGGACGTATAAATATTCTCCGTGTATATATCAGCGCCCTTCCGTTATTCCTAGTTTAGTCTCAAACACAGGAATGACGTAACACTTGAATGAAGGGGGAAAACAGAAATAGACGTTAAACTTTGAAAAGTTGCATGTTGTTAAAACTTCCCTCAAAAACGTTCTTTTCCTCCTCCTTTTTCTTCTTCCCTCACACACTACCAAGTTTAACACTTCGATTCGATCGTCTTTTGTCTGCGTATACATATAATTTATATAATCCCTTATTATAATGTCGGAAGATGAGAAGTTGTTGCAGGAGGCCAAGAAGTTGCCAAGGGAGAATCGATTGTTACACAAGAACTGGAAGGTTCGTAACGCCGCCAACATTGACCTTGCCGCCCTCTGCGACTCTATCACGGATCCTAATGATCCTCGCATCCGTGAATTCGGTTAGTCACTTTCCTTTCTTATTAGGGTTTTTTGTTCCTTCTGATTTTTTAATTTTGAATTCTTTTTCCTACTTTTTGGTAATGTATGTCGAATATATATATTTATTTTTGGTTGACCTTTTTCGTGGGTGCGATCAGGGCATTTTTTTAAGAAGACGGTTGCTGATTCGAATGCCCCTGTACAAGATAAGGCGCTTGATGCCTTGATTGCCTACTTGAAAGCGGCTGATGCTGATGCTGGAAGGTTTTATCTCTTTTGTTCCTGTCTGTGGTTTTATCTTGTATTCAATTTTGATGTTTTTAAATGACCCATTCTTCATCTAGGCAGCGTTTTGAAATCTCGTCTGAAGTGTTTTTGGTTTTCTTATTGTACTATTGCAACTAGTGTTTTGTAGTCTTCTTCTCTCCCTCTGTTTAACACGTTATTGAAGGATCAGACAGGTTTACGTTCAAAGTGAACTAAACTTTTTTTAATTTAAGAGAATGCTAGCAGTGATATTCTGTAGCGTGTACACTAGATAGTCTATCAACTATGAAAACTGCTATTTACTTGAACAAACATGTTGGCTACATGATAATGCATCGTGTGTGAATATCTTATTTGGTGTAGGTATGCCAAGGAAGTTTGCGATGCAATTGTGGCAAAATGCCTTATGGGGCGGCCGAAAACGGTGGAGAAGGCACAAAGAGTGTTTATGCTTTGGGTGGAGTTGGAAGCTGTGGACGTATTTCTGGTACTTTTGTCTTAAGATATTGTATAATTTGAATTTGAAGTGTGGCGTATTAGGAATATAGGATAAAGCCTATGCATATGTTTAAAACCCTTATTAATAATTCTTATGCTTTATCATTACACTCTTCCCAGTTTGACTTCACTAAAAATGCATACGATACCAAACTGATTCCTAGTAAAGTCATAGTCATGTAATAACCTTTTTAAAGCTTAAGTTTGATTCTTATTATCAAAAGTCTACCATTTATATCTACATGACCATTAAGATCACCTCGTACAAAGAGCTTCTGATCAGCATGCCTTAAACAACTTCTTTTATGTTGTCCCATAGCTGTAATTCATGAATGTACTCAAAGCTTAGCAAGGAGCATATTTACTTCTTGATAACTATCTATGCAGCCACTAGGTTGAGCTAACAGGGTTTCTCTTGTTTAGTCTCAACTGCAATTTTGTTGTGAAGACTTGTCTGTCACAACATCTAACACTCCTATTCATATCTTTTAATTGTCATAACCTAAGCTTGTATTCTCTATTTCCTTAGATTTTGATCTGTCCACCTAATTTTCAGAACGCATGCCAAAAAATGGAATTCACAAAAAAAATTTACATGATACTTAGGTCTCGTTTGTTTCACCGTAATGTGAAGGAATGTAATGAAATTGAAATCAAATTCCGTTGTATACTGCGTTTGGTAACATTATTTGGAAAGAAATTAAATTCTTTGAAGTATTTATATTCATTTAGGTAAAGGAATGTCATTCCATAACTAACATGGAAGGGATTAAAATCATTTTCATTCCTTCGCATTACGGTGAAACAAACGGGACCTTATAATTTACCTAACTTCTATATATAGTCATAATATCATATACTGCATTACTACTTTATAAATACTTATTCACTGTGTCAACGCACATATTCGAAACTCAGAAGTACTTAAAGAGCGAAATATATATATATATATATATATATATATATATATATCATCAAGTTATAAATACTTAATACTTATATACCATTAATCATTACCGATTCAAAACTTAGAAGTACTTAAGCGCGCTTTTCTAAACCAAGGGTACCAGAATAGTGGACATCATAATCTCATAATCTTCTTTTTTGTCATTGCTCTTGTCAATTAAACACCAACTCTTGCTTCAAAATCTTATAAAGTGTGTTTTATTTTGTCTTGAAATCAACCAACTGCAAAATGAAACTGATCTTTTGTGTTGTTATTTAGTGGTTGGGTGTTATCCTGATTTACTTATCATAATGCTAGTATCTCTAAGTTCACAGGATGTTGGCTTAATGGCTTATATCACCTTTATTGCACCTCATCCTTTCTTATGGGCATGTTGTGCATTTCACCGCTTTTCTCGTAAGGCAAATTTTGATCATAGCGAATTCTTTAACATTACATGGACTTTAAAACAGGGTTGCATATCTTGTTATGATTTAGTATATTTGCACCTTATGTTTCTACTATATAGCTACAATTTATTTTTGCATAGAATGTTGAATGCTTTTTTTTATACTGGAATTAAACAACTTGGTTATATAAACACAATTTTATTTCCTGGGTCAAATGATGTAGATAATGTAAGGAGAGTACTGTAATACATAATTGCTGCTTAATGGTCTTCTAGATTGCTAACTCATTCACAATGCCACAATGGCATAGTTAGTGACACGTTATATTTATATAGTCTAGATTGTTTTCTAGATGTTGTCTTTTTTTATTATTGACTTTCTTATTGATAGGATTCCATGGAAAAAGCAATAAAAAACAAAGTTGCTAAAGCTGTTGTTCCTGCCATAGATGTCATGTTTCAAGCCTTAAGGTTTGTGACTGGATTGTCTTGGTTTTAATACTTAGAAGGTTGTTATCTTACTATTTAAAAAATTTCCTTTCTAATATAGAAGTCTTTTGTGTTAATACCAGTGAATTTGGTTCAAAAATTGTGCCGCCAAAGAGAATATTAAAGATGCTTCCGGAACTCTTTGATCATCAAGATCAACATGTCCGTGCTTCATCTAAAGGGTTAACACTTGAGCTTTGTCGTTGGGTTGGTAGAGACCCTGTTAAGTCCATACTGTTTGAGAAAATGCGGGATACAGTGGTATGGTGATCAAGTATTATTGCATCCACTTCTTTTTTATGGATTTTTACAAACATCTAATATGTTGTTTTTATCATTATTTCTGTAAGAAAAAAGAATTGGAGGCTGAGCTAGTCAATGTCACGGGGACTGCTAAACCTACTAGCAAAATTAGGTTTGTAACTCCTTGTCTCCTTTTATCAGTAGCTGGGCTTAGGGCGGGACGGAGGCCATAATGTGCATTTGCTTGCTTTATAGACTAATTAGTGACTAATTTAGATAGTAATAACAATAAGTTGTTATAAATATATTTTCCAATTGTCCAGATCTGAGCAAGACAAAGAACCAGAACAGGAAGTTGCAGCTGAGGCTGCAGGCACTGGCCCTTCTGAAGAATCTGCTGCTGAGAGTATGTCATCGACTTAAATGGATTGCTATATTTGCATCTGTCGACTATTTGAACTGCATTCTGCCTTTCAAAAAAAATAATTTTGAACTGAATTCTGGGTGAAAAATAATACAAGGTTCTTCACATAGTATTCCATCCCATCTCTCTCGATTTATTATCTAGGAGACCCTCCTTTTATGATTAAGCGATTTCTACCTGTTTTTGTTAATGAAATTGTTAATTCAGTTCATTGAGTATATACGGAGGAGATCTACTAACATGTACAATTGGTAGACGGTCTTGCACTTAATGCAGGATAGAATGTGGAGTTTGAGGAACTTAATTCTATATTAGAACACAAAAGTATAAATAAGAACAAAAAATTATGAACTTTAAGTTGCTTATGGTAGGACTTTTACAAGTAATGTAAAGAATACCTAAGAGAAATCCATGAAGCTCTCGAGGTTATAGTATATATGTTTATAGGGGCTCTGGTGTTAAACCACAATTGCATGACTCAGATTTTAGTGGTGGATGTTATGTTGGGAACACATAGATATAAGGCTGTTTTTATGGATGGATACGTTTGATTTATAATTTTGCTTGCTTTTTTTCCTGATGTATAGTTTTGTTCCAGTTCCTCAGGAAATAGATGAATATGAACTTGTTGACCCTGTTGATATCTTAGCACCTTTGGAGAAGTCAGGGTTTTGGAATGGAGTGGTCAGTGCCTCTAATCTCTGTTTTGTGAAAATTAGTAACCTTTTCTATTTTAATTTTTCTTGTCTGTTGTTCATGTCTATGTTCACACGATTACCTATTTCCACTACTTGCTCTTTCCAGAAAGCTACCAAGTGGTCTGAGAGGAAAGAGGCTGTTGCAGAATTGACTAAGCTTGCTTCAACAAAGAGGATTGCTCCTGGAGATTTCTCAGAAATATGTCGTACTCTTAAAAAGGTTTCAGAAATGTGTCTAAATCTGCCTATAAATCCTGAATCGTTTTGCTTTTATAGCAAGTGATTTTAATAATCTGCAATTGTGCAATTGCTCTTCTCGTTGCAGCTTATTACAGATGTAAATATTGCTGTTGCAGTAGAAGCAGTTCAAGCCATAGGCAATCTTGCAATAGGGTTAAGAACCAATTTTTCTGCGAGTTCTCGCTTCATGCTGCCTGTTTTACTTGTAAGTGTACATTTTCTTTTTTATATAAAAAAGTTTTGCTGTCTTATTCCTTTTTGTCAGTTTTGAATTAGTTGTCTTTTACTAGCATTAATTTTGATCATCATTTCTAGTAACAAGTTGTGCTTTTATAGGAAAAACTGAAAGAGAAAAAGCCTACGATGACAGAAGCACTCAATAATACTCTCCAAGCAATTCACAAGGCTGGATGTGTGTCTCTTGCAGATATTGTTGAAGGTACGGTTCATACTTGAAGAAATTGAAATCATAAAGAGGAATTTACCATTTTGATCATCATTTCTTTTTAATGTCTCTTGTTAGCTATGATTCTATCAATGTGCTACTAATATCCAGCTGAAATGGTTTAAACAGATGTTAAAGCAGCTGTCAAAATTAAAGTCTCACTTGTGCGTTCATTGACATTGAATTGGGTAACGCATTGCATTGAAACAAGTAACAAGGCAATCATTCTTAAAGTGCACAAGGACTACGTTCCCATTTGCATGGAGGTTAGTGAGCTGGGTTCAGTTCTAAGAAAGAATTTGTAAACATTTTGTTTATGGACAACTGAAGTATTAGTTCTAAGAATTTAAGCTTCAGTGTTATATTATTAAAGCTTGTTTGGTTCTTGTAGTGTCTTAATGATGGGACACCTGAAGTGAGGGATGCTGCTTTTTCAGTTTTAGCAGCAATAGCGAAGGTATCCCACACATTTCTTTTGGCTACGGTCCCATCATTTTTTTTTATCTTTAAATTGCTGCAATTGATATCCCTTCTCTGTTTCCTTTTTCTAGTCGGTTGGAATGAGGCCTTTGGAGAAGTCATTGGAAAAACTTGATGATGTCAGGCGAAAGAAGCTCTCAGAGATGATTGGTGTTTCTGGAGATGGTGCTCCGTCTGTGGCAGGCTCAGGTTTTGTGATGCCTTTTGTTTATTCTTATTGAGATTTTTCTACATTTATAAAGAAAAAACTAAAGTTACTCATCTACTTGTGACTTGTGAGAGTTACCCTCTATATTTTCTCGCAGCTGTCCCATCATTAGGTGGAAGTGTATCATCTGCAGAGGTGTGTTTGTTTGCTCCTTTCTTAAGTAATACACATTAAATCATTAGTATTATTCAGTATCATGCTAGAAGTATTGTGAGCTAGATTGTCTTTTAGTTAAGTGTACTGTGAACTGAGAGTATAGGATAACATTAGACAACATATATTTGCAGGCTTCTGATGGAGGTTTAGTTAGAAGATCAGCAGCAAGCATGCTCAGTGGCAAGAAACCTATTCCTGCTGCTGTGAGTTTCACTAATATCCCGTGTCATATATATTTGTATATTTTTGGTGTCTTGAGTAATCGTCTTATCCCTCTTTATGGTTTTGATCCAATTTTATCAAATTTCTTCGTTACTTTTCAAGCCTGCTGCTAAGAAGGCCGGCACCGCGAAGACGGCTGTTGGCAAGAAAGTAGATGGACCCAGTCAAACCAAAAAAGTTGAGCCTGAAGATGTTGAGGTGAGTTGCATGCAAAACCACACACACATTATGTAAACACAAGCACATCCACATTACACATGTACATACACACCTGTAATAATCGATAATCGATTTTTTATTAACTGTAGGTCATGAAGAATGTACGAGATATTCAAGGACCCGCATTGGCTATTGTTCTTGAGCGATTAAAGTCACATGGTGCATATTCAGAAGTATACGACACCACGAAAACAATTGCTACTGGACAAACAAAAGCAAGCTCAAAGATTGGAAAATCTAATGGTTACGCATCAAAGCATGGAAGTATATCTGTATCTTCTGTATGATACACCACCTAATATGCATTGTTCATCTTCTTTAATTCTTTTATGAAATGAAATCAACATTAAATTTTTTAAACTTCTGTGTTCTAGAGAGCGGTTTCAGCAAAGGGCTCAAAACCAGAACCTGTAATGTCTGTTCTAGATATTAACATTCAGTCACAAGCTTTATTAATTGTCAAGGATTCTAACAAGGTAATCTAAGTTGCTTGGGCATTTATGTTATGTATCAAAATTAGGATCTAAGCATATTTATTTGCTTGCAGGATGAAAGAGAGAGAATTGTGGTTCGCAGGTTTAAATATGAAGAGCTGCGTTTGGAGCAGATTCAGGATCTTGAGGTTGTTATTTATCTAGTCCTAGCATAATAACGTTATGTTGGTTGCCTTTCAGATATTAATTTATGTTTGTGTGTGTTTGTGTGTGATAGGAAATGGATAGTTTATTTCTAGAGGGGGTAAAAGTGTAATATGGTTTAGAAATAGTTAATAAATAGAGAATAAGGAGGTCTAAGTCGATAGGCAACTTTTATATTACGTACTAGGTTAGAGACCCGTGTATAACACGGGTTGTATTGAGCAATTGATAAATCGGAAAATGTTTAAAAAATTAAAGAAATAAATATAGTGACTAAAATGTAAAAGCAGTATTTCCTACATGAACTGCCATAGTTAGACACATATCATGCTACCATCCTTAGATCACCAATGTTTAAAGGGTATGCTAATATGTAACTTCTTTAAATGGAAAAAATAAGCAATCTTAATGACCTATTAATAAAGAGAACCAAACATCAACACCTATAATTAGAAAAGCCCTAACGTATATTACCTTGATTTCAAATACAAGAAAAACATAATCAAACCTGCTACTTAACAAAATCATAGAAGATTTTACGGTAATATGAATTCGGCTCGAAATCGGTTCTTAAACCGAGAATTCTTAAGCCGTGAATCTATGTATTGTTGAATCTTCAATGAAAATTGTTTCCTCAACCCATGAATCAAAAACCCTTTAATCGAAATCCCTTTAAATTTATTGAATTTGTTTCTTGTCACGAATGAATGTTAAATTATCCTACTGCAGTAACATTATTGCAAAAACCATGAATCATCCTTTTTTTGCATACACATGAAGTCTATATAGCTACATATCTTACTACAGAAACAGTATTGTAAAAACCATGCGAACCAAAGTTTCTTGCACCATAAAGTCATATTGTTTTCAAGCATGGTTTTGATCTCAGTTTAGAGATAAGGATAACCTACAACAGATAGCAATTAAGTGTATACAACTACAACTTACTGCACTTAAGTCTATTACAATTCGATCAAATTGCCATGTGACCAATTGAAACTCAAAAACAGTAAATAAAATATGTAGTTTTAAGTATCATACATATGCGTTCTCCATGAAGAAGAATTAGAGGCTTGGAGTACAATGAACTCGTTTGCAATGACGCAATATTCTGATGCCCTGCTTCATTTTTCACAATTTGAAAGGCAAAGAAATGTTGTTAGAATCCAAACCTTCTAAATGTACCCGCAAAATTTATATATTTATAATTGATTATCATCAAAGAATTTGTTGAAAATTACACTGTAAAATCGAATGAAATATTTTGGTTATGAAAAATGACTTTAAGGTTTGTTTTGTTATTGCATAAAAAAGACTTACTTGTGAAGTAACTCTTTGTGATCGGTCCTCCGAAGTTATTTAACCTGTTACCCACAAAATCTTCAAACTCATTCAGAACAAAAGTAAGTCACATGTCTAAACGGGATCTGCAAGAAATTAACCAACAGTAATCTAGCAAAGGCTAAGATGAAAACACAGAAATCACATTCATATGAATAATATGAAATATCACATAAGGAACAAATCACATTTTTGTATGGCTGATTTCTTGAATGTGGCCTCCCCTGATTCACTGCTTAAAAAATCTAGCATACAAGAAAGTTAAAACTCTTGATATATAAAACATTCCCACCTACAACACCATTAAAGGATGTTTGGTTACTAATAATTCTAGTTGGATTTCAATTATGTCCCTTGCGTTACATAAATGAGTTTGATGAGATCGTAAAGATAGCAATTAGGGATGAGCAAATATTAGAATGTTAATAACATAGAAAATAGGCAGAACCTTCGGAGCAATTTGAGAGTGGCTATGAACTTCCCAAGCTTCCTTCTTCTAATTCCTCTTAAAGTGATCCTAGCTATAGCCATATCTTCATAGCACACTATTGCATTCTTTAAACAATTTTTAATGACGCATTAAGCAATTGACCAAAACCTTGAACACAAATAAAAAAACCCTAACTTACTTCCTTAAATTTGAAATCATCCTCTCCATCCGAATCTTCACAATAATAACCCTAATTTGGTTGATCGTGGATGTCGACATAGGGAGATAGGAAGAGGCGAGAATGAGGAAGATTGAGGCATCGTTTTTCTTAGATAATAAAAATTAAGGTTAACAATGCATGATGATTTCCAGCAAGTAGGCATCTAAATATGGCTTTGGATTAGCGATTCATCAAAGAAACGATAAAACTGGGAAACAAAATTGAGGAATTAGGGTTTTGCATCAGCGACTTTTCGAAGGTTGAGAATAGGGAAACAGGTTTTCACGGAAACAAAAAATTGGGAAGAAAGAGAGGCGGGTTCAAGAATAGTCAATGAGCGGTAAAACTTAATTTTCATGTCCTAGAAATGGGACACGTGTCCCCTATTTACTTATTTATTAGAGAAGGTAGATTAGTCTTTTAGCTTTGGCTAGAGATTGGCTCTCGATGTTGCATCGTGAGAGAGGGTTTTACCCTGGGCAATCATTCGATTGTGAATGATTGATTGTTATCTTTGTTATTTCAATTTTAGTTCAGTAATACAAATTCAAGTTCTTCATCTTCTAATTTCTGCATTTGAATCTATATTGCTGCTGTGAGAGTTTCAATTTCGTATCATTGGTCCGACCTTGCCGTCGACCTGCCGTGTTGCCTCTCCGATACTGTTCCACGTCAAAGTGATACATCGATCTCAGCTTAAGCAGTCTCGATTAGCATTCGTGTTTCACGACTTCAATTTTATCGATCGACCTGCTGCCCTAGACCTGCCGTTTTTTGCGATTTCTGCTCGTGGTATTGAAGCATCGATTAGCAATCTTCGATTTAAGTTTAGCGAGTGGCTGTCCTTCTCGGTTTGGTTTTGTCGATTGGGACTACAGTAGACAGCAATCGCTCTCAGATATCGATTTGGTAAGTGTCGTTGCTTCTCTATTCTAATTGATTGATCTGTTCTTCTTCACCAGCCTGCTGGATTGAATTTCCGATTGGGCAATTTTCTGTTGCAGTCCCGGTTGGTAAGTATCGATTAATAGTTTGTTTGTTTGCCTTTTCCACTCGATTTCTGATTCAATTTCCGATTTCCATTTCCTTCAACGATCTGTCATTTTTTTGGGGAATCATCTGTGGCTACTGTCGATTTGAGAACTAGAAATTTTCTGTGGCTCGGTTCTGTTTTAGTGCTGCGATTAGAGATTTCTCTGCTTTTCATTTGGACCTGCTAGGTGTCTCGATTTTGCTTTGAATCTGTGTTAGCAATTTCAGTTGGGTGGATTTGTGATTTGTATTGCTACACTGTATTGCAATTCGTTTGCTGTTCGATTGATTGGTCTGTTGAATTGGAAACTATCAATAGTTCTTCAGTGATTGTTGATTTCATTGCTCCTTGAACCTGGCCCTGTTGCTTTTAATATTGGTTTTGCTGTTTCAATTCTGGGGATGGATATGCGATTTGTATTGCTACACGTAATGGCATTCGTTGGCAGTTAATTGAGGGTGTGGCCGTTGATTTGTTTACTTGGTTCTTCTTGTTGATTTCCATGGACACTCGATCTATTCATGCTCGATTGGATATTCATGATGAGCAGATTCAACAACTCCAATTTGATGTTTCTGAATTCAAAAAAAGGTGGGAAGCAGATCGAATTGAAGAAAGGGCATTTCGTAAGGTTATGTTGGAATGGATAAAACAACAAGACCCTGATTTTGTTTGGAAGGGAGATCGAGGTCCCGAGATTGTTTCCATTTCTGATGGGGGTGTGAAGGGTCCTGCTAGTGATGGTGGCAGTGGTGTCTCTAGTTGTGGCGATTCTCATAAGCTTCATGTCGGGGAAGTCATTCCAGATGTATCTCCGATTCCGACTGAGAATAGAACACTTATATTGGCACCCAAGCCTATCCTCGACACCACACTCAAGCCACCAGAGAAAGAAACGGGGCCTAAGCTAACCGCTACGGAGGACTTTATTCAATATCCCACTGTTATGGTTCCACAGTTACATTCTGATACTCATTTCACCGTGAGTTACTTAGTGAACCAAGTCTTGGGTTGTGCACACAAGGTGCTTGATGAATGTCTTACACTAACTTGGGTTAGAAAATTGATGATGGCGATTCCGTATGTCGTATGGAGTCGTAAGCCACTCAAACCCCCAGATTGTGTAAAGTTCTTTGTTACTTGGTGCTTGTTTCATGATCATCAGCCTCCAGGTCCTCCTAAACCGCCGAAACCACCCGATCATGGTCTCGTTTGGAAGCAAGTCTTGAGGACAAGATTTTTTCGAAGGCGGGAGTAATGATAGGAAATGGATAGTTTATTTCTAGAGGGGGTAAAAGTGTAATATGGTTTAGAAATAGTTAATAAATAGAGAATAAGGAGGTCTAAGTCGATAGGCAGAATTGATATTACGTTTGGCTTTTGAGTCGGCTCGTGGCCTTTGGCTCGAGAGAGGGCTGTGCCCTGGACCAATCCTCCGATTGAGGAGTGATTGGGGTTTATCATTGTAATCGTTCCTATTAACCTGTTCTAAGCATCGATTGTTAGCGATTGAAGTTTACGTTTCGTATCAGTGTGTGTGTGTGTGTATATGCGTGCATGTATGTAAATATATATATATATTTGAAACAGAACGAGCTGATGAAGTACTTCAGGGAGGATTTGCACAGGTGTCTTTTGAGCCCAGACTTCAAAAAACAAGTGGATGGGATCGAGATGCTTCAGAGTGCGCTTCCAACAATTACTAAAGAAATCATTGAAGTTTTGGATATATTATTGAAGTGGTTCGTTTTGCGGTTCTGTGAATCCAACACCTCTTGCTTACTAAAGGTGAAGTTTTCTACCATCCTCTTGATTATGCCATTGCATTGTATCTTTTTTTGTTTGGCATTTTATCTAGAAAACTTACATTTATTATGAAATATGATTATAGGTGCTGGAATTCCTTTCGGAACTCTTTGACAGCTTAAGAAACGAGAACTATACTATAAACGAATCTGAAGCTTCCATCTTTCTTCCTTGCTTAGTGGAGAAGGTAAGTCCGACCCCAGATTTGATAAAATATATAGTTTCTTGTTTAGTATTTATGATGTCTTGATTGTTACTTGAAAATTGCCATGTTTATATATATTTCTTTGGTGGTGAATACTTATTATAATTTTTTTTCGTGCAGACTGGTCACAATATTGAGAAACTGCGAGAAAAGCTTCGGGAACTAATGAAGCAGATCATACATAGTTATTCAGCTGCAAAAACGTTCCCCTATATGTTGGAAGGTCTGCGTTCTAAAAATAACAGAACGAGAATCGAATGTGTTGATCTTGTTGGATATTTGCTCGATAATCATGGCTCTGAGGTACATGATGACCTACACTTAGTTGCTCTTAATTTTGATGGTTGTTTATGCCTTTTACCTACCTCTATGCAGATAAGTGGACAGATGAAATCCTTGCAGATTGTTGCAAGTTTAACAGCAGGACGAGATGGTGAACTTAGAAAGGCTGCTTTGAATTGTCTAGCCACTGGTTATAAGATATATGGTGAGTTTATTATAGTTTTATCTCCCTTGAAATTAAGGTTACAACCATTCGAATGTTGACGAGTAAGATTGTCTATTTTAATTAAACATCAGTATGCTATCTGCATACTAAACAGGAATATTTGACCTATGTTGGAAATTTCTTATCCTTATTATTGCAGTTGTCTGATTAGGTTTTTTTTTAATGTAAGGTGATGACATCTGGAGATACGTTGGGAAGCTAACTGAAGCACAAAGAAGCATGCTAGATAATAGATTTATGTGGAAGGTGTTCTATTTTCCTGTTTTCCATTGTACAAAGAAAAGTACATAGACTATTTCACAAGGTGCTACCAGAACTGCCCCCTCATTCTAGATAAAACTAAAACAGCACGTGTTCTTTTCCTCGTGAACACATATGTGCTTGTTTTTCTTTCTTGTGTTTGGCATCATCATTAATTTTTTACTCAATTAATTAATTAATTTGGTTTAGTTCTATTAGTTCATGAAGTTCCCTACTCTACTACCTCTGAACCACCCTGGAGTGGGGGGACAGGAAAAGGATTGCTGCTCCCTATTAGGCTATCACACAGCGGCGATTGTGGTTTTGTGGGACAGAAACAACGCTATCTCTTTATTTTTTGGTCTTATTTTGCTTCTCTTAATTTTTTCAGGCCCGAGAAATGGAAAAAAGAAAGCAAGGGAAGCCAGGTGACGCCAGAGCTGCATTAAGACGTCCTATGAGAGAAAATGGGTGAATATTAGCATAGCCCTTTTGTTTTGCCTTACGATTCTGTGGTTTATAATTTGCTTCCTCTTACTTATATAGCTTTATGAGTGGGTTGCAAATGACTTAACGCAACAGCAGTTATACTTTACTTTTGTACTTCTCTTGGGACATATTTTTCGATTATTGGTATTTATTTGTCATACTTTTATACAGTTCTGATATTGCCGAGCAAAGTGGGGAGATATCTGGACCAGTTTACAGCAGGTAGTGATACCTTATTTTACTTTTACTTTTACTTTTTTAGTTTTACTTCTGTTTACTTTTTATATTACTCTTTTTCCCAATGAAAAAAACATATCATTTAGTTAACTAGTTTGTTTATATCTCTTTCTAACACATCTATGCTGCATATATTGTTGTATTAGGGAAATTTATGCTCCTCCAGAACCTCAAATGGAAAGATATCCAATGACACGGCCATCTGGAGATGTAAATGGCCCCACAGACTGGAATGAGGCTCTAGATATTATTACATATGGCTCTCCTGAACAGGTGTGAAATAATCTTCTCTTCATTTCATTGTTTCTCATAGTCCTTTCTTCAACTGTGTTGAGAAACCTTTGTGGTGGCAGGATGTATTTTTTTTCACTAGAGGTTATGTTAATGAAGTATGATAGTTCATTCATTTGCAACGTGTCATAGGTTATTTGGTAAAGTTACACATTGTTTTATGAAAATTTCAGTGTCTTTGGTTCACTGCAATTGTATTTCTCTCATATTTTATAAAAGTTTTGACTGAATCGACAAACTGTTCATTTGCAGTCTGTTGACGGCATGAAAGTTGTGTGTCATGAATTGGCATCCGCAACCAATGACCCCCAGGGAAGTTTAATGGATGATTTGATCAAAGATGCCGACAGACTTGTTTCTTGTTTAGCAGCTAAGGTAATTGTTGTAACATATGATTTGATTTCTTCTTTTTTCACACGTCATTGACTCGATTTGAGTTATCTATTTACTTTTATGTACCAGTTTGCAAAAACCTTTGACTTCAGCCTGATGAGTGCATCTTCAAGGTCTTGTAAATATGTTCTCAACACACTCATGCAGGTGATTTTCCATACTCTTTTAGATACTTTTTATATATCTGATAGAAATGCATTACCTTTTTCTATTTGCAAAATTAAATTGTAACAGTTTAAGTTGAAGTTTGTTTATTTATCTAATATTTTTGTTGCAATTTTTTGCTTTATTCTGCAGACATTTCAAAATAAGCGACTTGCCCATGCTGTTAACCAGAGAACACTTGATAATCTGATTACAGAGCTTTTACTTTGGCTTTTAGATAAAAGGGTTCCAAGGATGGACGATGGAAGTCAGCTTCTGAAAGCATTAAATGTTTTAATGCTTAAGATATTGGTGCATCTTGAGCTCTTCCCTAATAATGTCTTGTACATACTTTCATTTGTTTTTATTTATTGAATTACACTTTTCCCCCTTCTTTGTATGCAAAATTAGGATAATGCTGAGCGGACATCGTCATTTGTGGTACTTATCAATCTCTTAAAACCACTGGACCCTTCCAGATGGCCGTCTCCGCCATCAAACGAGTCTTTTGCTACAAGGAATAAGAAGTTCTCAGATTTGGTTGTGAAATGCTTGATCAAACTTACAAAGGTCGGTTTTTATTACAATGTATCACTTTCCACTCCTTGCTCTTTTATTTGTGTGTGAATATTTATCCTTTTTTGCTTCATTTTGATGCAGGTTCTTCAAAGCACCATACATGAGGTTGATCTTGATCGTATTTTACAAAGCATTCATGTATATCTTCAAGAACTTGGGATGGAAGAAAGCAGGAGGAGGTTCATGTAATTATACTTGGGATAATTTAGCTGTTAATTTGTAGATTTGCGATTTTAACTTCTTTCTTCTGCTACTATAAACCATGTATAGAGCAGGAGCAGATGACAAACCTTTGTGCATGGTCAAAACGGTTCTACACGAACTTGTAAAGCTTCGTGGGACTGCAATAAAAGGTCACCTTTCTATGGTTCCTATCGACATGGAACCCCAACCTATAATGCTTGCTTACATTGATCTTAATCTTAAGGTATTTTGTTCAGTGTACAACTATAAAGTGTTAAAAAAAAGTGTTTTTCTATTTCTTTTGGAAAATTTATACTTCAACTGCTGCAAGATTGTTGACACCAACTGGGCCTGTTAGCCAAACACATAGGCGAATGGCCAATTGTCCAATGCCTGCTACACATTCTGCAGATGCACATTTATAGGCGAGCTTATCATCTCTATCTGTCCAGAAAGTTGCAACTTTTTTTATCTAATAAAATATCGTGTTGAGTAGGATCAGAAGAAATATATTTTTTCCAGCCAGGGGACTGTTATATCCTTCCAAAATCTTTATGCTTATCCTTCTAACATCACATGACAATCATCATAACATTTACAAAAGGGATGCCACTACTTCACACTATTTTGGATAATTGCCGTGTGGCATTAGGAAGAAATTTTTAAGAGCATTTATCATATTTCCTTTCAATAATAATTCATTTTATGCTTATAATCATTTTAGGAGGTTTTATGGTTTATACTTTATAGATACCATTTTAGGTTACTTTTGACCTGTTTTTCTTTTTAGTTACATGCTTTAGTTTTTTTTTACTTGCTGGATTAAAAACATAGCCAGAGCTGACCTGTAGAAAGTGGAACCTCTGGTACACCCTTTTTAGCTTCTAAATTTTATCTGTATTGTGTTCACAGCAAGAACTGGCGGCAAATATATAAGAAAATTGGTGACAAACAAACATGCAGCATTGGTCTATATGAACTATACCGAATAACGCAGTTATACCCAACGGTAACAATATATTTTCATTTGGTTTGCATTTGAATTTGACAAGTGTAATTCTTCACCATCTGAATCCCTTTATCAGGTTGACATATTTTCTCAACTTCAAAATGCAAGTGAAGCTTTCAGAACATACATTAGGAAATGGTTTACCCAGGTCCTGATAACGTTTTTTTTGTTGTTAGTTTTTCATAAATATCCATTGATTTTACCCAGGTCCTGATAACGTTTATATATTTTTTTGATGCATAACGAAATAACCAACGCACTGGAAAGCGGTTATTGATCCTTGATGTCAAAGTCGTGTAGCATATAAATATAAAAGTTATTTGAAAAAAAAATAATATACATGAAACTATAGGAAGCCTAGCAGGTTTTTGTCTTAATAGCAGAAGCGAAGATTGGAAAGAAATCGAGTCAAGTGAGAATCCTTTGGAAGGCATTTTAGTTTCCTTTGCTCTCGTGCTGACAAGAGAACTTGCTCAGCAAATACAAGCCGACATTATGTACTAGTGTGACTTTAGTCGACATTTACATTTATAGGAAACTCCATGTAGTACTATATTTAGCTTCTTCAAGGAGTCTTGGTTTCACTTGCCGATAGAGTTATGTGTTACATTAGACTTATTGTGACGTGTCCTATATCTTAATCTTAATCTTCTAATATTAATAAGTGTTTACTTCTTCAAAATGTATTAAACTATACCCTAAATGTTAATATGTGTATCCGCCTTCCAAAAATGTTATTGTGTGTATTAAACTTTTAATACACATAATAGCAATAGGAAGTTTAGCTCATACAATAACAAATTTTTTAAAGTTGTGATACAAACGATAAATTTTTCTTCTTTCTATTCTTCCCTCTTCCTTTAATTTGTGCACCTTTTTTGGACCTGTTGATTTAGGGTTCTTTGTTTGATTCTTCTCTCTTCGTTTAATTTTGCACCTTTTTTCGGATCTAATGAGTGAAGGTTTACACCTTCAACTTCAAACATTCAAATTGCTCTATATAGAAATTCGGATAATTTCGAAGACCACGGAAGCACAATATAACCCCAATTTGAATGTAATATATGTAGGGGTGAGCATAGGTTGGTTTGGGTCGGTTTTGACCCCAAACCGAACCGAAACCGATAATATCGGTTAGATGATTTTTCAAACATTGGGTATCGGTTTCTAATGAGGCGGTTAACGGTTAATGCTAGCAGATCGGTTTTGGTTATCGATTTTATTGGTTAACCTTTATAAAAACTCAAACACATTAACATATTAAAGCAAGGTCAAAGAAATTTCACCAAAACTCAAACACATTATCTGATTAACACATTCTTTACTTGCATAATACATAGTCATCGAACCAAGAAGGTCAAGAACAACTTACTTTTGAGTAGCCAATATCATGCAATAGCCAGTAGTGCGTACTGCAATCTATTCTTGAACAAGGGAGCCTCAAACAGTTTGACTTTCTTTTGAGTAGCAGCTAGGGTTTTCTCGAAGAATCAAGGGGGGTTGGGGTCTCGATTCTCAAGCTGTCAAAGTAGCCGGCGCCGGCAACTAGGGTTCTCCTTTGGTGTGATCAGTGAAAGTCGGGACTCAGGAGTTGATAGCGAGAGGCAGAGAGACAATAACCGGTTAAGAATGGAGGACAAGAAATCGTGAAAGTGAATGGTCCAAGAATGATTTGGGCTTTGGCTAAAATTCAACATAAAATTATTCTACTTTCTTTATTATTTTTTTTACTTTTTAGTAATTAAATATATCAAATGATAATTAATTAATTCTTAACAGTTCGGTTTGGTATCGGTTCTATTAAAGGTATGAGGGGTTTTATAAAAGATATGAGGGGGTTTTTAGAAAATGTGAGAGGGGTTTTATAAAAGTTGTATACTAATGTAATTAATTATAAGTTTTTTTATAAATTATGTTTATTAACTTGTGATATATTTTGTTTAGAGAAAAAATAATTATATATTTACGACCGTCTCATTTTTATCTACGTTTTGGTATAAATTTTATTGTAATATGACATTTTTTTTGAAATTAGTATATTCTCATCACAAAGGTGATATTTCATTTACTATTTTTATTTGAAAATTCTAATATCTCAAATACACTTTCGAAATACCCGTACGTGTACGGGTCAATAAACTAGTTTGGATATATAAGAGAGTTTAGAAGGATATTGATGTAATTTTAAGTTATATAAGGATATATGTGAAATTCTCCCAAAAAGATCAACCTAAAAAATATAATTAATATTCTAAAATTCAATCATAAGTCCAAACATCTATACAAACAAATATATTAAAAAAAAGACATAAATCACGACATTTGCTCTACACGGCTACACAGTCATGCTATGCTAATGTAAACCCTTAACCCTGCACATCCCACGTTGGCATTACACGGCCTGTAGCTTAACCATACACGGTCTATGGCTCCCCTTGTCTGTGCCATTAAAGGGCTTAACACAACATGTGTGCCTGTGTTCTTCTACACAACACTATACACGGCTAACACCCTTATACACGCTCCGTATTGACCATTTTTTAGCAGAGTGTTCGACCAAATAGTCTCTAATCCGACCAGAACTCAAACAAAACATGACCAAACAATATCCAACACTTAACATATCAAAATAACAAAAATTCAGGCAATTGATCCAATTCGTCGAGTTTTATAAAAATTGGACCCATTACCTTAACATTTAATAATATGTATCACAAATTTAATTATACAGAAGATTAAACTCATATAAATCATCTCCAAAAGTAGCCTTCTCCTTTTTGTAGTTGTAAAGCAGGACTTTGTGGCTGGTCATAGTTCCAGAAAATCCACTGTCAAGGTTCAAAGTTTGATTACCACAAATAAAGTAAGAAAAGAGATTAGTTACTCTTGGGCATCCACTTTTCAGTGGATCTCTGTGAAATATACTTAGTTTTCCGCATAACATCATCTGGATTGATTTGGTTGAGGAGAATTTGATATTATGATCATATTTGGCATTTGTCTAATCTTATTTTCTTGAAGACGGACAATAGATTTATATTCTTTACTTCCACACTTGAAATAATTTATTTTATTTTCAGAGAGTTTAATGTTATACTATGAGAAACTTTTTAGTCTTATGGTTATTGGAAAGCATCAGTCGACCAAATTGTGTTGAATCTAAAAATCTTGAATTTCTTAATTTTTGGAATTCTCGGTTTTAATATTTGTCTTAGAATTATTTTCAAGTGTGATAGTTTACATAAAGTTATTTATCAATTGTACTTCCTACACGAAGAGAATAAAATCCTTATATAATAGGATGTATGAGATATGTAAAAGTTATATATATATATATATATATATATATATATATAGAATTTGGTTCAAGTAAAAAGAATATTAAGGTAAAAAATGCAAGGAGAAATTTGGAGAGGACATGTGGCATAACTACCATAAGGATAGTTTAGTCATTTTACATAATCCTCCATGATTATTAAAAGTCTCATAAATATCACATTTAATTAAAAAAATTAAACCCTGTGGAGATCTGAACCACGTCTCTCTCTCTCTACCAAATCCCAAAACCCTTTCTACCAACCGTCGCTTCCATTTCACCGCCTCCTCCAAACCCTAACTTCCTCCACCTTTCGTGTAACACCCTCTTTGACGGCCTAGATTAATTAAGGTAATTAATTAATTAATTTGGGATTTAATTGGTTTATGTGAATTATTTGTGAATTTATGTTATTGGCAAGTATTGGTGTTATTATATTGTTTTATTATTGTGGGAATAATAATAATAATAATATTATTATTTAATATTGAGTTGGTGATGGGGGAAGGTATGGCCGATTTGGTGGGTATAGCCACCACCCTTACTTGAGTACTTCATTTCTTGTAGAAGTAAACAAAGTGTGTGTGTGTGTATTCTTGTTGCTCTCGGCCGAAGAAGAAGAAGAAAGAAAAGAAAATCAAGTTTCAATCTTGCTTGCATTTCGTGATTATTTGTTATCAATTTAAAGGTGAGAAATTCCATGCCATTATGTTGATTGTAGTTTAAACTCGGTTTTATAGATTTGTGTATTTATATATATGAAATCCGATTGATGCATATATGATGATTTGATGATCATAGGACGTATGCATGTTAGATTTCATGATTTACATGTGTTAGTTATATGTTAGAATGATTTCTGGAAACTTGTATAACTTGAATGCATGAAATCAGTTAAGAAAATGGAAGTAGAAATTGATAATGTGCTGAGTCTTGAAGGACTCGGATTGTAGAGGTTGAATGAGTCGGATTTCGACTTGAACCCGGATTCCGACTCTACTGGATATGCCTTAACATTTAATCGGATTGTGATTTACTCGGATTCCGCATCTTCTATCGGATTCCGACTAGGTTGAATATTGTTATGCATGTTCTCGGAATCCGCTTATTCAATCGGATTGTAACTTTTCTCGGATTTGAATCATTTACTCGGATTATATACTTTACTCGGAATCATATTCTTTTGGAATTGGACTTTTAATCGGATTTGGTATTATCGGATTTTGGACCTTTGCTCGGATTTCCATTTGATCGGATTTGGTTAATCGGATTTGATGATTTAAAGATAAACATGATTGGTATATCTTTGGGGACTTTTGTATGATGAATATATATATATATATATATATATATATATATATATATATATATATATATATATATATATATATATATATATATATATATATTTAATTGTGATCATACATGATTAGATATGATATTTATTATTGGATCAGTATTATGAATTGAATACTGACTTGGGTTACTTCAATCTCAGGAACTGAGAAGACTCAGTGAGTTAGTCACTCGAGTGAACCAGAGTTTGAAGACTTTGGTGAGTGGATTTATATCTTCGGATATACAGGATTTAATATCCTATTTGGAATGCTCTTGTTTGGATTGTATATACATGTTATTTGGAGACCAGCGTAGTCTGTGCCTTTGCTTGGGGGTGTAACCTATCAGTTCTTGGGGGGTGCATTTATTGTACTCAAGAAGACTGGTGTGGTTTTCACTGTTAGTTGGGCTATCGGTAAACCTTGGTTTTGGCCGACCATGGTTGTAGGTGCTTGCAACACCGCCGGTTCTCCTGGGATTCATGAGCTATTTGGTTTGGGCATATTTGCCTTGTGTATGTTTAGATATCTGTTCCCTCATTTAGCTTTGTGCTAATTCCCCACTAGATTGTTTTGCAGGTTCTCTTTTGGTGAGCTTGATGCTTTTGGGCTGGGAATATGGACGGACCAATACTCTGATGTCAAAGTTTTTGATAGAGCCTGTTTTGTAGTAACACTGTATAGGTCTTTGTACATCAAACAAGTGAAATCTTTTGTACTTATATTGTAATTAAGATAATTATATATATATATATATATATATATATATATATATATATATATATATATATATATATATATATATATATAACTAGCTTCCGCATGCAGTAAAGTATTTGTTTAAAAAGTACAGTGTTACAAGTTGGTATCAGAGCCCTGGTTTGAGGATTTGCATAAATGATTTGTGCAATACTTGAACCTAGGCTCTGGTCAGTCCAGTATTCCCAGGGTGGGTAATTAGTAGAGTAGCTTTGAGAGTGGTTAGTGTTTATACTAACGGATTATATCTAACAATTGGTGAGATGCTGTGTATAGCATAGAATATGGCTGATAACGTGAACCAGACAACTACCCCTGCGTCCCCCGGAAGAAATCACCAGTCCTCTACGGCAGTCAATGAGCAGCACCTTAGAGCCGGTACTTCTCACAACGATGAATCTGATCAGCAAGACTATGTGTTGCAATTGGAAGATACTCTTCAAAGTTTGAGAGATCGGGTTCAGGAGTTGGAACAGCAGCAGCATCAGACGCAGTTCTCTTATCAAACTCAGACCACTCATTTGCCCAGAGAGTCAGCTGTATTTACCTAGTCGATACCACCTCCTGTTTACTCTCATGCACCTTTCACTACAGTATCAACACCATTTGGTTCTTTACCATTCGTTACTATACCACCTGTATCACAACCCCAACAGCAACACCAACCACAACAGCAGAACTTTTTCATCCCATGGTACCCAAATCAAGGAGGCTTTAAACAGAAAGGGCAATACAAGGATTTCATGGCTTTCCAGCCACCGGAGTATTCAGGAAGCTCAAATCCAACTGATACTTTGAGTTGGTTAAGGGAGATGGTGAAGGCTTTGGATGCCTGCAACTGTGAGGAATCTGATAGAGTTATTTTTGCAACTCGGAGGTTGAAGGGTCAAGCTGCAACCTGGTGGGATTCTTTGACTGCTCATCTATCTAGGGAGGTTGTGAATTCTGTTACTTGGGATCAATTTCAAACCAAGTTCTGTGAGCAATTCTGTAATACTTTTGATCTAGCTAAGGTGAAACGGGAGTTCATGGATTTAGCTCAGGATGACAAGATCTCGGTGGATCAATTGATTGCAAAGTTTAATGAAAAGCTGAGGTTCGCTAAGCAGTGGGTACCCGATGAACCATCGCAGATAGACCATTTTGTTCAAGCATTGTTGCCTGAGTATCGGGGTAACACCCGGATGACGACATCGTTGGTGCAGGCGTTTACTGTTGCACGAGCTGCTGAAGGTGACGTGAAAGCCCGGGAGAGAATTAATCGTGAGAAAGGGTCGTCGCATAGGTTCGGTGGAAATCAGAGTGGAAACAAGGGCAAGTGGCAGAATAACCAGCATCGGGGTGATCAGAAATCGAAAGGTTCGGGGTCATATCAGAACAATCCTTGGTGTAAAGCCTGCAATGCTAGTCATACTGGTCCGTGCACATCACAGACGAAGCGATGTTTGTGTTGTGGTGGATTTGGTCACGAACCATCAGTTTGTCGGTTTAATACAAATGTGTGCTGGAATTGTCACGAAGAAGGTCATAGAGTTGGAGCGTGCACTAAACCGAGGTCAAAGGGGACGGGGCAGGGGGTAGCCAATGTCGGGGGATTGTCTTTTACATGACAGAAGAGAAAGGTTGCACCTTCTGCGGAAGGGAGCGCATTTAAGATGACTGTTACAGAGGCTGCTGATGACAGTGATGTGATCACGGGTATGTTTATTGTAAACTCTGTGCCTGTTCGTGTGTTATTTGATTCTGGTGCCAATAGATCTTTCATGTCTGTATCTTTATGTGGCAAACTGAAGTTACCTGTTACTGTGATTGCTTCTCCTTTAGAAGTAGAAGTAGCTGATGGTAAGTTAGTGCCTGTAACTTCCTCTGTGACTGGGGTGTTTATAGATATTGATGGTACTAGTCTGCCTGTAGATTGCTTATTGATGCCTATTCCAGGGTTTGACTTAGTACTAGGCATGGATTGGTTAAGTCACCATAGAGCTAATCTCTTATCTATTTTGACAAAACGCTTCATTCCAGATGCACAATCGATGATTTTTTTTACATAACGCAGCTTCCCAGATGCACAGTGCCGTTCGCCGGTCGTCGTTCGCCGCCCGTCGATGCACAATCGCCATCTGTTTTCACGACCATAACTTATGCCGATGCACAATCGATGAGCGTTTAGACAAAACTCTTCATTCCCAGATCTGTAGGCAGTGGTGGCCGGCGTGGACGGCGGTGGTGGTGTTGTCGCAGGGGAAGTCGTAGCCGAAATAGCCAGATGTACATGGGCATGTTCGATTTGTGTTATTTGTGGATGGGTATGTTCGATTTGTGCATCTAATGTGTAGTAAATTGGGTCGATTGTAGCAATTTGTATGTTCTTGATTGTATGTGAATCAGATCCTTTTATTTCTTTTATGAATCTTCTAATTTTGCCTGTTGACTGTTATGTTCGTGACTGTGCTTCTATGGATGGGTTTAGATTCCAATTTTGCCCTGGAATATTAACGGGTTGGCAGTTACATGTGTTTAATCTTGACCTATTTTGTTGACTTTTGATTAAAATCCAATGGCCAAGATCTTTTCTTACTTTTTGTAGCCATTTTATATTTGTAGCATATCCTGACCCTATATATATATATATATATATATACTAGTGAGTCCTTTCGGCTGTGCAACGCACAGCCCACGACGTTTTACGTTCATTCACGAAGAAAAGATACATTATTCTGTAAGAGCGATCCGGAAAATATGACATTTGTAGTTTAATATTTTATTATATATAATAACCCAATTACATAGTTTAACCAACCAAAGGTGATGCTACAAAAGTTGTCTATACATAGATTATTAAGTATGTATGTAGCCAAAAGGAAACCTTATAGGTTGGTTTCAAAAGGGTAAACATCATGGGCATTGGACTACATAAGTAGATAATTACATTCAAGATTCTTTTGTTTTCTTAGTAGGGCTTTCATCTTGTACTTGAGCTCCAACCTCTTTCTTTATAACAACAAGGGTATGTTGAGGTTTGTTTATTGATGGTGTTTTCTCGGTTTTGACATCTTTCTTAGGAAATGGTAGTGATCTTTTTATAGGTTTGGAACAAACTGCAGTGCCAATTTCCTCAATAACTTTTTTTTAGTTGGCGTAGGTGAGGATTCGTCTCCTGTGGTCGGTCAATCGGCGTAGGTGAGGTGGTGTCGCAGTGAATGAGGTACGATCAACAGGGAAGAAAGAGTTAAAGTTTCAATCTGAGTCTGGGTGTTTGTAGATACAAGAAGAAGCAAGAATTTTTAGGTGCTTCTCATAATCGATGAAGTCTGAAAGAAGCAATTTTTGAGAGAAAGCAGCATAAAGCATATGATTAAGTTTAATTTTGAAGCAGACGATAGATGATAGAGGAGCGTATGATTAAGTTTAATCCATTTTAAAATGTTTTTCGAAAACAAAAAAATATAATGAGCATTTTAATTCAAATGTCTCTCTCTGGCATGGACAGTGTCGCTTCCATTCCGCAATGACACCGTCGCTTTCTTCCACCAAGACTGCCGGAAATTGACACAAAAGAAGTGAAGGGTTTTGACGGACTAGGAGGCGCGTGTGTCCCAGATGCGGGGTGTTTTGTCGTCGGAGGCAGTGTGGAAAATTCCATATGATTGAGGTTTGTCTAGGGTGAGGGAGGATAGGAGGCGGCATCACAACCCTCAACCTCTCTCTATTTTGTCTCCCATGCTTAATCTAAACTCCATCGGGCTGCTACCACCGACAACGCTCCCTGAACAGGTTTGTTTGGTTTAGGGCTTAGTTGTTAGTGTTTACAAGGTCGCAGGTCATTGAGCAAGTGAGTTTGGTTTCGGGCTTAGTTCGAAACAGTCAATTATATGAACTTGTTTCCATTTTGGATTTGTGGTGCGACCCTCCGTTTTTTGGTGGCTTGAAGGCGGTGATAATGGTGTTAAAGGCGGTGATGCTGGTGGTGGTGAGTGATGGTGTAAAGGAGGTGATGGTGGCAGTGGTGTATAGAAGAGAGTTGGGGGTTGGTGGAGGTTACGGTGGGAGGTGGTGGTGTGGTTAAGGGTTTCTAGCAGATAGAGGGAGTGAGGATTAAAAGAGAAGAGACAAATTTGTTTTTATTTTCAAAAACAATTTAGGATTTAATTAAAAATGTAAAAAATAAGGGCAAGGGCAGCTTGCTCTTTTTAGTTTGACAGGTGATCAAATTCGTAATAGGAATACATTTGCCTATTTAGGCACCAAATCTGCAAGAATGAAAAATTATGGATCAAAACTGTAAAAGACACAAACCTAGAGGACCAAATTGCTGCTTGTTTAATTTCACAACCCAAGTTTCTTAACGAACACAAATTACTGAAAGCATTAGATAAGTGTAAATCCATCTTAAACAACAATACAGTTTAAAACTCAAACTCGAATGCTATTACCTAAAAGTAATGTTACTAGTGTAAATACAAAAATTATTCCCTTACAAATATGCATTTATGATCTTTCTTTTCTTGAAGAATTTCGTTTTAATCCCTTAACTTAGGATAAGTCCATAATGTGCCACATCCACCAACATATTTATTACAAATTAACATAAATATACATTATAAATACAAAAATTACTCTCAACAAACAACAACAAAAAAAAAAAACCTGTATCGTCATGTATTTAACAAAGACCCCCCCCTTCCATGTGAAAATGTGACAACACAAATCAACAACTCCATAATAACAATCGTCTTTGTGCCAGTAGAAAACCTTTACGACCATTTTACACACCCGTTGCCTTTGAAGTGGTTTTCTTAAGTGGAGTAGAGATGCCCTTTTGGTTAACTGGTTTTTTAGTAGAACCAGAAGCAGCTGCGGTTCTTTCAGCAATTCTCCTTTGTCGCTCCATAGCCTGTTCTTCCACCCTCCTTCGAATCTCATCTTCCTGTTTCAACAACACATCCAAAGAAGATAAATGAAGATCATTTTTTATAACAAAAGACCAAATATTCAAGATCCTATTTGAAAAGCCGAAAATTGACATGAAAAGTATAGTTTTATAACAAGAAACCATGTTCCTTTTCCCTTTGTATTTGAGAGGCCTAAAGATTCAATATCCTAGTCAAAAAGCTGATAATATATATGACTCTGATAGTCAAGCTTGTATTTGACAAAATAAAATTTCAATTCACTCTTTGAATATATTAACACCCACCAATTATTATTTTATCTATTATTCTATACTAGCATTGCTCCCGCGCAATGCGGCGGCGATGACAATAATTTGTGCTCAATAACATGTTTGATTTAAAAAGTAGGGTATGGTATGTGAAATACAATGTTAGTCAACCTATCCATGTATTTTCTACCTTTTCTGATTTCTTTACTTTGTTTTTTTTACAATCAACCATTTTATTAGTTGTTAAAATAGTTTTTAAAAAACAACTAAAAAATATTGTTATTGAATAATTAGAGAAAAATATATTATAGTCTTAAAATTGTATTGATGTAAGTGATTTAGCCATAAAGAGATAAATTAAATAATTTTTGTGATGTTTTAATGATTTATTAAAGTAATAATTGCCTTAAATTAGTTGAGATAATCAAGGGAATGATTGGTTAGGTTATTGCTTTAATTGTTTGTATCTTAAGCAAAAAAATTTATACTACTTAAAATTAAGTAGTCTTAAAATTTTTAAGAGAGAGAAAGTTAAATGTTTTATAATGTAGTATAGATATAGATACTTGTGTTATGATATAACTATGGTTTCACCTTCAATGTTTATGTTCATATTACTTTCAAATTTTAAAGTAGTTGTGTTTGACATTGAAAGTTAAAGTCAAACTCTATCATACCTGTTCTCTTTTGCTCTTATGAACCACTGGCCGACTCACGAATGGTAACCTCTTTTCACTTGGGAGAGATCTTGACAAAGGCCGAGGCTTTGCCACCTTCTTTGTTTTAGCTTTGACCGGAGACTCTTCGGTTTGATCTTTTGTCTCCACAGGAGCCGGCTTGGGTTCAGATTTTGTGAACTGAGCCTCAGTCCCATAGTCGATTTCTGGGGTCCACGAGGACCTAACTGGTGGCTCAACCCCAGAATCACGTGAGACCATCAAATAGAGGTCATCTGGCTCATAGAACCCGGTTTTTGCCCCCTGACTGGACTCGTTGGCATCAGGTTTATTCACACTCTCCACCATGCTAACATCCGCTGATCGCCATTGTGAATCATATGGCACCGTTGTTTGTGGTTGCACCATGAAAGAATCATCAATCGGTACAATCTTTTTGTTTGTTTCAGATGAAAGAACGTCACCTTTCATTGAAATATAGTCATCATCAAATGTTGACTTTTGGGTTTGACTATCAGAATTCTTGACCACAAACCAATCTTCTTCCCTTTTGTTTCTGATGATTGAAGACTCGGACCCAAGATCCCGAAAGTTTGTCATTCCATCACTTCCTTCTCCATATCTCTGTGAAATTACCATTTCAGCATCCGAAGAATCCCTTCCCTTCATCCTAAAAGTCTCACCATTTTCAAAATCTTGAGAGTTGACTTTTCTTGAATCATTAGCTACATTTCTCTCAGGCACCACAAATGAATCATTAGTCCTCCTCTTAGCTTGTTCCTTCACATACTTCTCAGACCCAATGTCCATAGCATCATTTCTGATCGAGAAATGTTCATCTTGAACATCATCTTTCAACAGCAGATTTTGAAATGCATCCCAATTTTCATTTCCTTTTCCCGATTCATTATCCAAATCTGCACCTTTTTTCTTCTTTTCGTGTGATTTTGACGCCTTATTATGGTGTTTCACCAAAGAGTCAAGAACACCATCAACTTCATCTTCAGCAGAATCATCACTACCTCCGTCGGAATTCTTCCTATTGGAAGTAATATAATTAATGTTACGGATAACAACTGTTTTTGAAGACTTCTTTTTGTTCTTTTTAGTTGACTTTTCGTGCTTCGAGACGGTACCAGAATCACTAACAGAATCAGATTCACCATCTTCATTGCTATCATCATCTTCTTCATCTGAGGATTCAGGTAATAGTGATTTTGACTTCTTTTTTGAAGATGACCTATGATGGCGGCCATGACTAGAATCATCAGCATTTGTCGGCCAGCTCATGTGTGCTGGATAATATGGAGGCATACTGGGATACGGATACGGGTAACGTGGACCTTGTGGGCCCGGAAAATTGTACATATATTGAGGAATCTGGTTTGGCCATGGCATCTGCATCGGGACATTTGAAGGAGTAGATGGTACCTGATCTGCGTTGTCTGCACCATAAAACTCTATAAGACACCTTGCTTGTGGTCAAACAAGTAATAATAAACAAGTTTGTAATCCATAATATTTTGTTTAGTTCAACATGACACCATAATATTTTGCTTTTCCCTTTAGAACATATCTGTAAGAACCAAGTTTCTTGAATGACCACATACATCCTATTGAACAAGAGAGGATTATTCTGTAGATAATCCAAAATATTCATGAATTATCAACATCTAGATTGTTAAAAATTACGTACGTTTGTCACCTTCTGCATTCATCTGGTCGTAGTTGAGATCATTATTTAGAGTAGAAGCATTACTTTCTGTCGCAATTAGTAATCCAGATGTACCGGTGTAAGCTAGCTCTGAAGGGGGATATGCTGCCATTGCTGCTAATTCATCCATCCATAGACCATCATTGTTCTTCTTCTTGCACAAGTCTTTAAATTCAATACACGCTTCCCTGTATTAAACAAGATAAAAAATAATATAATTAGATATACTATGAAGTACTAAACTGTTTAAAAATGAATTCAAAAGAATAAAGCCTTCTCTTCTCACATCTATCACGTCAGCAAAATGAGACCCATAAAGTGGGGAAAGACCTATGATTTTTACATATTTAAATGCATATGATAATTTTCTTTTCTGGTGTATACAAATATATAAATATTTATCTAGCGCACATTGCATACCTTAAACGTGAGGCTCCAAAATGATCAGCAAACAATATGAGATCGTTCATGTTTTCTGTTTCAAATCCAGCTACAAGCGCACGAGCATAAGCCATTGCTTGTTCTTTGCGAAGCATTGCTTTTCGTGTCTCCATTAACCGTTGAAGTTGAATCCTGGTCAAATACAAATTATAAAAGTCAATGTTAGTTATATTGATACTGCAAATCTTGATGTATTATTCATAAAAAACTAAATTTACTTTGAATTTTCTTCTTGTACAGTATCACCAGCTTCTCCAGCTTTGATCTAGAACAAAAGATATACAATTAGATACACAAATGACACATTTGGATCCCTCTGTTTCAAAAATAAAAGCATAGTTGACTTAATGAGGTCAAACAAGTCAACTTTAGGATATTAAAATAATATAATTGTGTAAGTTCTAACACCAAACAAAGCTTATATTATGAACATCACCAAACTATACAAAAATATTAAATTAGGCACCCCAACTACAAAAAATAAATAAATGCCCTTCAGATTCAATTAAATATTTGATGTTTAAGTTTCTATGTTCTGAGCACTAACTTTTTGGCATGATTTTTTGAAAATAAACACGCTTTGTGTAAGAAGTACCTTGGAGGGATCACTAGACTTCTTGGTGCTACCATCAGATGATAAACTTCCTGCTAACAAGTCAATAACAATGTGAAGCTACTAATAGACACTAAAGATAACATATCACAGGTACTTTCAAACGTTGACTTTTTGACTTTCAAGCAATACCTTCACCGGAGTGTTCTTCACCATCATTACTTTGAGCAGAATTCTCGATCTGTGAAATTTCTTGTTCTAATCTCATAAACCTCTCAAGAACTTCAGGCGAGTTTATAAAGCGCACAAGCCTAAAAAATCAACCAACATGTTCAAATTTAGTTACCTATTTACCATCAACATAGTTATAGACCATTGATTCCAAGACTACCACATTTTCATTACTTGTGTATTTGAGAAATCAGATTAATAGTCAAATCTTATTACCCAGCACATGTTTACACTATCTTTTCTTTTTGGTAACTATTGCAGGCTTGTGAGTAGAAAAGGAATCTAATAGGATAGGTACCTTTGCTTCCTTATTAGGCAAGCAGTTGAAAAGGCTTCAATAAATAAAGCAGGTCTTGAGATTAAGGTCTAGTATGGCTGATGGACCACCTGTTTCTTACATCTCTAGTTAATAATGTTGAGATGCTCATGGGACCATCGACTGTTATTATTATTTCAATCGAGCCATGCAACATATTGTACATATATCAAATTGATATCAAGCCACTCTAAGTGTTCCTTGGATGTACAAGGGTCAGGAAAGAGCATTGTTGGAGCCATGGAGGGGCTAGCATGTCTAGTCACACTTCTTTAATTTTTCTAGTTAATAAAAGTGTTAAAGTTATTCCTTTAAACATAGAGATGTCAAAACGGGTGGGCTAAGTGACTTTAATCCCCTTTGACTAATTAAACTTGGATCGTTTTCTTCTAATCTATCTATCTAATTTTCTGGGTTGAGCCCTTAGAGATTAAACAAAACACAATTTGACTCATTCATAAGAAATATTATAATCAATTCATAAATTATGCATCTTGCTTGAAGATCTCTGGTTCTGTTACTAAGAAAGAAAGTAATTTTACTGAAATCTACTCCTTGAATTTTGGAAAGGTTTTTTTTTATGATTTAGACCTTTTACTTAATATAGCATAACTTGTTAACAATGTCTGTTGGGGCTTAAGGACCACCTAATTTTCTTTTATTCACCGATTAACATGACACTCTATCAATATATCAGATGTAGACAGACAGAAAGAAACGAAAACAAGAAAGTGACACATACCTTTGGAATGTGGATTTGGTGAACCAGAAAGCGCTAGTGGTTGGTGGACGAAGAGTGATCGAATAACCACCTTTTGAAATCTGATCTTTAAAGAATTTCAAGTGAGATATGAAAGGTTCCACCAATCCAGATGCTAATTTCTCTTTGTTGTTTCCAGCAAAGAGCAAAAGATCACATCTTCAAGACAGTTCCAACAAGAATAAAGGAAACCCAAATTAGCACTATCAGAATCATAACCAAAATCTTCACAACCACTTAAGACCAAATATTGAAACATTTCAAATTTCTTCAAAACATCGATCAATCGTCGAATTTTTTACTGCCAGATCATTTATTTCCACTGAAAATTTGTTCACACAAGTTGATTACTCGAGAATCATTCAAAAAGTTGGCTAATCTAACACAGAAAAAAGATCCAGTCTATACACAGAAGAATAAGAGTCCTCAATTAGGCATTCGCGGTCAAATCTTTATACAAATTCACCTCAAGCAATGAGAACTCACATCATAATGAAATCACACATAAATAACAGACAGAGAAGACCAAAAGGTCAAAAACTTCTTATGAACAAGAGGAAGGAAACCCCCACTCAGTATATCTGATAACAAACCAAAATGAAATAAGAAATCTAGAGAAAGAAAGAAAAAAGATGATAAGTTGATAACAATGGGAACCCAAATTTGAAGTCAGCAAGATTGAAATCAGGCGACAGATCAATCTATATCAGTTCACACATACTGGGTGCAAACACAGACCCATACTCGAATCACAATCAATTTCATGAATCAAATCAAAGAAAACCCTATTCACCATGACTGAAATCAGAGGAAAAGATCAAACTTATCAAGAATTTCAACAAGAACAGAGAAAACCCAACTCATGATATCTGAAACAAAGCCAGAAGGTCAATCTTTTTAAGAATTTCAACAATAACACCAAAACCCCAACTTAGCATTGTTGACTTCAAACAAAAAGAAAAAGAAACATGTAAAAAGAACAAAAAAACCCAAACTCAATGTAATTTATATCAAACAAAAGAGGAGAAATATCAAGAAACAACATAGAAATGTAGAGATTATAAGTACCTTGTTCTAGTTGGGGTAAGCTGAAACAGAGCATATTCAAGATGTGTGAGAGGATCCATACTGCAAAGAACACACAGAGAGATAGATGTGAAGGATGGGAGGAAATTAAGGAGAATGAGTGTTCAATTCATGTTGTGGAACATGGGGCTTGGGATCATGCACAGATCTGTAAGATTGCAGGGAAAGATAGATAGAGAGCCAGCAGGAAATGATGAGGTATTGCACATGCAATGGAGATGGGTAATGGAGAAAGAGAGTGAGATTGAAGATTATAAAATGTGGGGTCACACTCAACCACAATGTCCCCCACATCTCTTTGATCTTGATGCTCCTCCTATGGGAGTGAAAATAATATATCAACTTGTTTATTACAATTGTCGTGTTAAAATTATAAAAATAAATAAAATTGTCGTGTTACAATAAAAAAAATCTTTTTATTCTTTTGGTTCAGACTGTTTTCATGGTAAATGTACCGTTGGATGCATAATTAATTAATAAATTAACTAATATTATATGTATATATATAAAATAATAATATTATTATTCTTTTATATGTTGTCTACGGTAAGCAAGATAAAATTTTAAGTTTTAACTAACAATCGAAATATCAATTAATACAGAAATCAAACGGTTAGTTTCACTAAAAACCCATGTGCTACTTTTTTTTAAAATATTCATTTGATTCCAATTACTATTTATAACTATTGTAATACTGGCATGATGTTCAAAACATAATTTCACACATACGGTTTAGTATAATTAAACCAACAACAAGAAACTGTCATATCATATTATTGATTTGGATCATATAAAAATTAATTCTACTTAATTACTAAAAGATACACACATACATGATTTAAACAATAATCTACGCTTACATCTATAGATCAACTCCAATAACGATATAATTTCCAGATCTTTATTAATGCATTTTATTTTATAGTAAAGACATGGGTTAGTATAAAATGAATTTAAAAAACCGATAGTTTAATGTGATTTTCTATGGTATGGACTTTGGACTATACATACAATTTGATTTTTGTGTGCATGACTTTCTGTAATGATAAGTAATTAGGGTTATATTTTATATTTTAAATAATAGTAGCAATAATAGTTTGTCTTTTAATAACAATAACGATAGTAATAATAATAATATAATAATATGTACTATAATAATAATAATAATATAAGATTTTTATTTTTAGGTGATTTAATTTGTTAAAACTAAAATATTTTAACAAAAAAATTTATTCAAATCATATAAGAGATATAATTTTATGTGGTTATCTATGTAAAACATGGACTAATTTAATTAAATTGATATATTGAATTTTCATTATTCGATTTGTGATATTATATTATTTTAGAATTATTTTAAAATTAACGTCATTACATATCACTTCAAGTACATTCTTTGTTTGTTCTTTTTGTTTTTTTATCATGGACATTGATAAAGATCACCACGATTCAAGCTACAAAAAATAGTATTGGGGGAGAATATAAACAATGTCCATGACGTTTATTATTGCAATATTTTTTGTACGCTTTACAATTATTTTACTACATAAAACAATTAAAATTAACTTTGATCATCCCCGTATTTATACGTAGGATGTTAAACTAGTTATTATAATAGTAATAGTAATTTATAAGTTAAATCGTAAATAAAGTTTCAAGTTTTAAGACAAGAACATTCTTTCACCGGTTTTTATTTTATTTTATAATCTATATCTAATTAAATCGACCTTCATACAAAAGTTAACACAACCATATTTGATAAGAATCATTTTGGTAACAAGTTAATTTTATTATCTCACCATTAACTAATAGTTTTAATTGATTTTATGAGTTGACCCTAACTGACACAAGAACTTACTTTTCATGTATGTTACATTTTGTGAAAGTGTATAAAATATCGACTTGAATTGATGTTATGCTATGTAGTCATCGTGGTTTAAAATCAAATAGCGATCAAAGTCTATTGTTTAAAATATCGGTTATTGCGGTGGAGTGGTTTTTTTATGTAGAATATATATAATTCAAATCAATTACAAAACCAATTTCATTAATAAAGTTATAAATCACGATAAAATAGGTATTCAAATCTTAGTAAAATAGCGGAAATCTCAGTCAAATTAGAACCTCCACTATTTAGAATCGATACCTTAAATCATTAATTGATATCCTACCGAGATCTTACAAATATCTTGGCGCTATTATCTGTAAAGATTTTATGTATAGAGATCTTACAAATATTACTACCTAGTAATTAAAAGTTTACAAAGAAGATCGTATTTAGGTAACTTCATAACTAAGCATTCATTTGTTAATACTAAACAAATAAAACATGTTACTTATAACAACCACAATATGCACCACTTCCAATTGAAAAACAAGAGATTCGAAGATTATTATACATACGTTTAAGTTACAATGTGTGTGTGTTCTGCAGATCGAAACAAATTAATAAATATATTAAAATAAAATAAACAATGTGATCATATATGGAGGACAGGAAATAGTTTAAGTGTTACTATCTACTCCTCCTCCCCTCACATATTTTATTTGTTAAAATTTTCAATTCCAAAGCATGTTATATACTCACATATGTTATATTAAATAGGACATATAGACAATCAGAAGGGTTATATAGAATTACCCAATAGTTTTTAAACTTTATTTGTTTTTTCTCTTGAATTTTGAAATGAAAAATATGAAGAAAAAAAAATATTATTAAGAATGGAATGGAAATTCAGTTTTGAAGGTTAGGTAGCTCTAGAGATATTATTAGATGGTGAATACATCAATACACCAATGATACAGCTAGTTTTCACCCTTAATTCGCCTTAGCTGGAAAATAGACAACCCACCAACTTTTTATTTTATTGGCCGCTACTGATCATATATGTATATATATAAAATCTAAGGGGTTTACTGTAACATTGATAGATACTTACACTTTTGTCCTTTTCTGTTAGTCTTTGTGTGTTTTCAAGTTATTTTGTGAAAGATAAGGAGAAGTATGTGATGAAGAGAAATAATTAAAACTGTGTTTTTTTAAGAAGAGGAATAAAGTAAAAAGGATTGATAGACTGATATGATCGTTGTTTATTGCATTTCCTTTTCTATTTTATTTTACTTTTTTTCTTTTTACTTCTCTTTCCTTCACTTTCTTCATAGAAAAACCACAAAAATATGGCGTAAAAATTGTATGCTAAGGAGAGAAAGAAAGAAAAAGAAAATGTTATCTGATTCAAAAGTTATCTTTCTAAATATTGGATGATTTAGAAGAAAACACCTCCATGTCTTTCCTACTTATAAACATAACTTAATCATTAATTTTTACTCTTTCTTTTTCTCTTCTTACTTAATTAAAAACACTCAATAATGAATCATTAATGGAATTTTTTATAGTTTAACACCAACAAGTATGGCATTTGTCGATTTGGTTTATGGTTATGTCCTTCAAACCCTAAAACTGTTACAATGAGTTGATCATGCCATTTTGCAATCAGAAGGAGACCACTAAATTTGAATTTTTTTCTTATAACTATAGTTGTAAAACTAGGTTTCAAGCCCGTGTAAACACGGACCAGAATATAAGATCTTCGACATATGATTTTATATCTGTATGTTTTGAGTATCATATAAGTTGTTAATCGAATGTTAACATATAGGTTTATAAAATTATTTTTTTTATTAAATAAGCTTAAAAAACCAAAGTAAGTAGTTTATGACTTCCAATATCCCTTTTTTATATATATGATTTTCCTCATGAAGTTTTCCTGTAGTTCCGATGTGGGAGAAAAGTTTCAACTCTTATTTTTATAACCTTCTTTCTAATTGTATGCCACATCAATTAGCAACTCTCCCTAATTAACTTGAACTTCAAATTTAGAACTCAATCCTACATTAAGTTTACTCAAGTATAAATCTTCCACACTTCTGCATAATTTGGACCATGCAATCTCCTATGAAGTTTCCTGTCACACCTCTATCCAAAAGGAAAAAATTGAACCAGATTACATACATGTAATTACTCTGTGAAATTAGATATCTTAGAACTAAGAAAGTTTTTGATAGATCAATAGGAAATGATGATTCATACATGTACTAATATGAAATATTTGATGGCTCGTAGAAATCAATATGTAAGATACACGAACATTCAAATTTAAGCATTATCATGCTTTTATCTAAAATAATTGACCATTCAGCTAGTACCAATAAATAATTGGACCATTCAAGTAGGTTATAACGCAACTATCTTTAGTGATTAATCTTTATAAATCCGGTCTTTACAATCCGTGTCATAAACCTAGTATTTGCAATTCCTTGTTAACCTATTTGAGATCTAATCAAAATCCTTGATTTGGATGTCTAGCAGCACCTTAGTAGAAATAAACTTTTAGTTGACAAATATTAACTCATTCCTGACCTTCCAGAATAGATATAATGTGGCCCATGGTGTGGGGCTTTCCAAACGGTATACCTCGACCCAGCCTCAAATCATAACAGTTTACACCTCTTTAATATCCGTTAAGCTCACCTTGTCCATTACCCACCACCCTAATAACATCTCCTAAACTTTACTCGAACCCGCAATTAACTAAAACAATGTCTTTATTAATAGACCGCAAGAAGGAAAGACAACCAATTGATGATTATAAATATTAGATAGTCATTTACGGAGAGTTAAAAGAAATCTATATATAATAAATATGTTTAAAACACCAATATTTTAAATCAAATATGAAGTCTTTGATAATCTTTATAAACGACTGAAGAGTATATGTAACGATGATTAGCGGGAAGCAATGTTTTTTAGACTGGACGGGCCCCGCCGGTTAACTGGGAACTGGACATGCCTACTGTTCAAAACTGACCGGAAAACCGGATAAAAAAACTGACCGGTTATGTGAAAACCGGAAAAACCGTTTGAACCGGTATATGACCGAACCGGAAACAGATTACTCATTTCTAATCGTGAGTTTTTATGGGGCAAAGGCTTACGAATTGGCTTCCAAGTTCCCTTTTTTATATACACAATTTTCCTCATGAAGTTTTCTAGTAGCTCCAATGTGGGACAAAAGTTTCATGTCTTATTTTTATAATTTTCTTTCTAATTGTATGCCACATCAATTAGCAACCCTCCCTAATTAACTTGAATTTCAAAATTAGAGGTCAATCCTACATGCCACCTAGGATTCAATACATCCTAAGTTAGATAGGATATAGGATAGGATATAGATAACAAAAATGTCTTAAATTTACTTATATCGTTTTGTGCCTTATGAATCGTTTAAGGTTGATTTTTAAGAGTAAATTAATGTGTTCTTTCTTTCCATTTTTCCAACTCTATATGTGACAAAATATTAATTAATTATAAGAGTTTCTTTTTTTCTTTTTCCATTTCTACAAAGTTTACGACAAACATCAAATGAAGCTTGAAAATAAAAAATCTAGATCCATAATTGCTATTATACGAGACCTCTTGTGGATTTCGTTTTAATGGACAATCATGCAAAGGTAAGAATTCTAAATATGAAATAATCATTTGATCGTGTAGAATTTTCTTATCCAAAATTAATTTCGACCATATTACCTATAACTCGAGTCTAAGTAGAAAATATATTTAAATCCGTGTTTGTTACTTTGTTTATTCTATATATGAAAATTCACTCAAGCAAAAGGTTAAAATGAATGCAAAACAGTTAAATAACAATTTAATATCGTGTATTCAGCTAAAAGAATCATTTTAGAGACTTGATTCAGACTTAGTAAAGTCTCTTATATAATTTAACAAGTTATATATATTTATCTATATTGATTCAGACTTAGTAAAGTCTCTTATATAATTTAACAAGTTATATATATTTATCACTTATAGGGAAAAATTGAGAGATATCAGAAAGTAAAAAGGCTGGTTTTGTTAATTAAGCATTGATAATTCGCTAATTGTTAAAGGCATCTGGATTAATAATTTTCAATTAACGTACAATAATGATAATGGTATACCAACTTGGTAGGGTACGTTATCATCACTTTAATCATTAGTGAATCAATCTTGTCTAAGAAATAGAAGCAACATAACTATACAACATTGATCGACACCAGCTTCTTGATTTTCAATACACACAATGAGATTCTTAAAGTTTTTAATTACATAATTGATGTATAATATACATAATTTACTTTATTAAAATATAATAATTTTACACGTTTTGCTATTGTATGTATTACACTTTAGAAATTAGTTTAGAATTTTATTTTAAAATTGATATTGAGTGTGTTTTAACATATTACCACTGATCTTCTTACCTTCTCTAAGGACTTTATTGTGTCTTACGAGTTCAATGATATGGTGTGACTTTTCCAGTGGAGACGGCTTCTTTGGGAATCACAATCCTGTATAGTTGTTACTGCACCGTCTTTGACGATTCCTTTGCATGTAAAAGAATCGACAACGCCTCCTCTTTTACCCTAGAGACTGATCATTATTGGAGAAGATAGAAAATGTGTCTCCTGCAAAAGGTTACCGAAATGGTATCTATGGCAAAAGGGTTGCTAGAAAGATGTCTCTAGCATCCAGATATGTGGAAAATGACAACTACCTATTTAAAGTGTTTTTTAATACACTAAAACTTTTAAAAGATCAGTATATTAAATGCTAGGTTTAAAGTGAGACACATATATAGCAAAATGTGGATACATTCACAAATACAAATAGAAAAACTTTAAACATATAAAATTATATACAAATAATACTAGTTTCCATTAAATTTTCTTCGGTGTATTCATGGCTATAGAGAGATACTAAAACACCTAACTGTTAATACAACAAAACGTATTAGATTAACTAAAATAAGTTTATTTGATTTAATTAAAAAAACTAAAATTAAGAACATTTTGACAATCTAAATAAAAAATTGCTGCCAAAACAAAAATCTATTAGGCCCAACTAGAGGTGCACATCTTTGGATTTTAATCCGATCCGGATTGGATAAAATCCGGACCGGATTTTTTCGGTTTTTTTTTACCGGATTTTCGGATTGTAACCGGATTTTCTCGGACAAAGGTGTAACCGGTTTCGTACATATTAAAACCGGATTTTCTCGGATAAAAGTGTAACCGGTTTCGGATCGGATTAAAACCGGATCGGATCGGATAAAACCGTTTAAATCTCCTCCGGTTTGAAAAATCCGGTTTTATAAAAAACCGGTTCAGATAGTTTTTGCACAAAATCGAATATTCAGATTTTTTGTGTACCTCTAGGCCCAACGAAGACCCAGGAAGACTGGAAGAGTAAGCCATGTGAAAATCTAATGTGAAATTGTGAACCATCTAAATATTTTGGTTGTTGATTTTTTTTAATAGGCCCAACAAAACTCTATTAAAACAGTTTGCCCAACAAAATTTTAGGCCCAACGTCCCGATTGAAAAAAGGTAAAATTACAACAAATTTGTCCACGTGGCATGTTAAAGATTACAGATTTGATTAATAATTTTTGGGTGACATGTTAGTAAAGTCTCGATAGATGACATTTGCCTCATGTTTTCGCAAAGTGCTTTTTTGATGTTTTCACTCGATTGGTGTTGTTAAATAAGTTTTAAGTTACTGGGCTAAACGAGAGAAATTATACTATATACATTTTACATTTTGCAGGAAAAAATTTGTCTTTTTCTAGCTAAAAAAATTGTCTTTTGTGCTAGATATTATTATTATTATTATTATTATTATTATTATTATTATTATTATTATTATTATTATTATTATTATTATAATTACTATTATTATTAATTATTATTATTATTATTATCAATATTATTATTAGTACTACTATTACTATTATTACTATTATTATTATCATTATTATTATTATTAGACATATATTTTATATTTTATTTCTTATTATCAAAACCTATTAAATTAGGTAAATAATACCCCGCCTTAACGCGCGGGGCTTATAACCCCTTGTTGATATCAAAGATGGCCTGTTAGTTATTTGTATTGTGTTAAAGCCTAGAGACAAGTATTTGCTTTTGAAGAGAGTTTTCACTCAAAATTAGCACAATTGTGTATGGTCAAACCATGCATCTCAAACACACCTATGCAATCGGGTGACCAGCGGGTCCTCACACGCTCACGGGTCAACGGAAACACAATCACACCCTTCCTAACCTGTAGGTTTCAATCTTCTCCCCACATTCTCTCTCTCTCTCTCTCTCTCTCTCTCTCTCTCCCTCTCCCTCTCTCTCGTTGCCCTCTCTCTACCTTCTCCACTTTTTTCTAGTTTTTTTAACTGAGAGGGATTGAGAGGGTTGATTGTGAGGTTAGAGAGTTGGAAAGAAAGACAAAAGTGAATAATAATGTAATGTTAATGTGACAAAAAAGATAAAAAGGTTAAGAGAAATGATTGCGAATAGCATAAGAATGAACATGGACGGGCATGTTAAAGCGGCATGTCCATGCTTGGTCATGCTTACAAAAAATCAAGCGTGAACTCCTGCAAGGATGTGGATGATGAACATTGTGTATGGTGATTTGTCTGTTCAAGAGATGTTTATGTTTAAACAGTCATAAAAAAGAAATAAAATATACAAATAAATAAGAGTGATCTTATAGAGAGAAAGAAACTTGTTTGGGGAAGAGAGAGTTTTTCGGTTAAGGGTTAAGTGGAGGGGAGATAGGATAATCAAACGGTTGGATTAAGATAGAAAAAGAATAAATGAATAAAATTGTATATTGATTTAAATTTATGTAATCTTAAAGTAATTAAATATACATACATAATTATATTCATTATACCAATGATAAATTTCCTTTTTTATGTATCCTTGATAAATTTAACCTCATTAGCAATTTTGCAATTATTGATTATATAAAGCTATATATTATGAGTTTGAATTGGATCAGTCAGTTGGCATGTTAACATCAAATTTTTTGGTGAGATTAAGCTGACCATTCAAGAAATGACAATATATGCTAAAATGAGATCACAAATCAATATCAACATTTTCCATATCGTTTGATTGTGACTTGCAACGATAATTACATTTTATATATATATATATATATATATATATATATATATATATATATATATAGAATTGAGTTCAAATAAAAAAAAATTAAGGTACTTAATGTAAGGAGAAAGGAGATTGTGCCATGTGTCCTTTTAATTAAAAGGGTAATTTAGGAAATATGTATACATCCTAAAATTCTGCTAACCTAATTCTCTCTCCCACGTTTAAATACATTCATCGATTCCCCAGAACTTTAAACCACCACCATCGCTTTTCTTAACCTTGCATTCATCGCTTCCCCATCTCGCTACTCCATCGTCGATTTGACGTCGCCGTTCGTCGGCAGTTCCTCTCGACGCCGTTCCTCTCTGCCGCCGCTCGCCATCTTCCATCCGTAACCCTAGATTCCTCTTTTATTTCCGCTGGCCACCTTCCCTTACCCTCATGAAACCCTAATCGACCCAGCGCCGCCGTCATGAATCTTCCGCAGATTGTGTGCATCATCCGCCGCCCCTGTGAAGTCGCTACCTCTACGCCACCACCGCTACTGGATGCACGAATGCTTTCGATTCCACTTGCAGATGCACAGTTGCGATTCCGGATGCACATCGCCGCTCGCCGTCTCTTGTTCTTCGACTTTGTTTGATGCTGTGCTTCAATTTCTATGCACAGAAAATATTACAGATGCACATCGCCGTTCATTGTTCATCGCCGGTGACAGCAAGGTGTGGGGGTTACGACCCATCTTTTTGCTTCTTGCCGCCGCCTAGGGTTGCTTCATAGCTACGGTTCGCTTCTCGCCGGCTAGGGTTTCGGTTTGCTTTTTTAGCCGTGACCTCCATTTGTTTTTCAAAACCCTACTTATTTTATCAGTGATTTTGTTCATTTTTTTATTTCAGCAAATAATTATCTGTTTTTCTTGAACTGTGCATCTGTAAATGTTTAGGATTGTCTATCGGTTTATTCTTGAATCTTCTGTTCAATTTGATGGATTTGTGCACCGATATAAGATGTGTTGTTTTGTTGATTTGTGCATTTGTGTTTGAATCTGGGTATGTGTGTCTTATAAATCATAATTTAGTTTAGGGTGTGCATCAATCAGTTCTGTTGAACAATAAAAAGATCAATATTTTGAAACAAAATGTAAATGCAGATGAAAATGGCGACCTGGAGAGAGAATTTTTAAAACTGGTCAATAATACCCTTAATGGTTTTTTCTAATAATTAATAAAAAAAGAAAAAAGCCACTTTTTTAGGAATAGATTTGAAAAATCTAATGGCTGAGATTTCACCTTACATTTTGTACCATAGCTTTCTTTTTACTAGATCTCTACCATATATATATATATATATATATTATAGTAAGAGGTTCAAATGAGAATAAATATATAGGTGAGAATGAGAGAGTTAATTCGAAACTTCATTTATTTGATTGAATAGTCTATATTTGACCTTTCATTTTATTCATAACTCAACTATGAATTGTGACGGGTGAACTACGATCGTGAGATCAAATAGATCAACATCGAATGGATGACTATGATTTGTTCTCTCATTTTTACCTAAATATATATTCTCACAATAACTTTGACTTAATTAATAAAAGAATTAGAGAAAATATCATATATGTCCTTAATAAACCATAAAATATCATATTTATTCACCCTAAATTACAAACTTAGTTACCATTTTATAACATTTATGAATATCATATTTAACCAAATTTTTAGTTTTATTATTATAAATTATTTTCTAAATTTTTTTAATTTTTTAACTATAACCAATAAAAAGTTGATGTTATTGTTTTTAATTGTAACAATAATGATCAACGACTTGTACAAGAAATTATGATCATGTCTATTTATATCATGATACCACGTTTCTACCATCACATCTGTTATGCTCTTGCATAGACGCTTACACCGAGGGTTTGGGTGCTAACTATGTCTGTCAGTATTTTTTTAGTTTTCGTTTTTTCCTGTTTTATAATAATTTTGAATATTTTCATTAATATTTAAAATTTATCATTTTTTAAACTAATTTATATACCACATATTTAACTTACTTTCTAATAAACGATATCATTTTTACTCGTTTGGGTTTAGATACGGTTTCGTTTCTGAGTTGCAAGCGGATGCCGTCAACTATTAATAAAATTGATAAGTCAAATTGACAACTTATAATAAAATGGATGTCGCCAACTAAAATCTAAACTTTCACCAGTTGAAAAGTTAAATTTATACTTTAATTTTATTAAAATGTATCTTTTAGATTTAATAATTAAATTTTTGTACCTAGATTAATGACTAGGATCGTTTAAAATATTTTATTTAAGTTAGAAGATTATATAAACCCGATGCATAATGTATTTTCTAACAACACCTCTGGCTAATGATACCGGAATGGAGGTGACGAGAAGAAACCATACATGATAGACAAAGTGGGATGCTTAAAAGGGACATTCTCACTCTTTTTCGATTACTCGTTAAGGTTTCATGAAACTTCAAACAAAATCTGATACTTACAAGAAACATTAAAGATTAATCCAAACTGCATGTCTATCTAATCCAAGATGATGCATTTTGACTGAAGCACTATAGTTTGGGTGATTATGATAGGGATCAGCATCTTAACCGAAAAACTAAACTACAACCAATAAAAAATAATTTGTGTATTAAATATAACTCTAGCATATCATTTTTGTAATTTTGTCATAAAAAATAACGAGCTTAGCAAGTTATAGAAAATAATCAATTATTTGACGCAATTTTCTGACTACTATAAAACAATAAAAAATATAACCCAAAATCGTATTCTAAAATAATGAAGCCCATTAAGTTGGTCAATCTTAATATAACGGTTAACCAATAAAACCGATTACAAAAACCAATCTGCTATCAGGAACCGCTAACCGCCCTATTAGTAAAAACACATAACCAATATTATCGGTTATGATTTGGTTTGAAGTCAAAACCGACCCATACTCAATCCTACAAATTATTTCTTTATTTTATCGTCCATCATAGTTCATCACAATAAACCATGCTAAATCACCCTGAAATCTAAGACACGTATACTCTTTGAATATGAACATTGTTGAATTACTATACTTCTTCTTCAATGTAGTGATTCTTTAGTTTAGTTGAGTATATAAAATATTCCTTAAATAAATATGAACGTAGTTAAACTATTTTTGAAGCATTGCATAATCAATTAACCGGATTTAGCTACGAATAAGACCAAACCAGCCACTTTAGTCCTAATTAATTTTGTAGTTATGTTCGGCGGTTTAAACTTTACATCCATGACATTGATAGATGTAAGATTAAGAGGTGTTTTAAAGGGAAATTGTTTGTTAACACAAGAAAAGCATGACACCAAAAACTTCACCCCCTAAAATTCATGAAACGGGACCCACTCCCTCTTTACACGTGTCACATCACCACTGGTTACATGGACCCCACATGCCCCACACATAAATATATTCTTACATGTCTAATTTCTTCATCAATCTTACAAACATCTCAAAGTTCATAGCACCAAACCCTCGAAAGATTTTGGCAAAATCTTGAGAGCTTTAGATGGAAAGTACCGATTCATCGACATGTTCGCAATACCCGAATCTCCCACCCGGGTTTCGGTTTCATCCAACAGATGAAGAACTTGTGATTCATTACCTCAAGAAGAAAGCTTCGTCGATCCCTTTACCCGTTGCCATCATCGCAGAAGTCGATCTTTACAAGTTTGATCCATGGGAGCTACCAAGTAAGTAGCTATCTTTTAATCTACTCTAATTAATAAACTATATCTATGTAATAATGAAATAATTTTGTTTTTACGGTATTTGACTAGGCAAAGCTATTTTTGGTGATCAAGAGTGGTACTTTTTTAGTCCACGAGATAGAAAATACCCTAATGGAATGAGACCTAATCGTGCAGCGACTTCTGGCTATTGGAAAGCTACGGGCACTGATAAGCCAATCTTATCATCTTCCGGAGATCAGAAGATCGGAGTTAAAAAGGCACTGGTTTTCTATGGCGGAAAACCACCGAAAGGGATTAAAACCAATTGGATCATGCATGAATATCGACTTGCTGATAATGCTTCTTTCAAGTCTCCCATGATCAATATATCAAACAAAAAAACCTCTTTACGGGTATAGTAATTACACAATTTTATTCTTTTATAATCTTTTTTTATAACCAAACCGAGCTTGGAAAGAAGAACTAAAAGTGTTCATCATGAAATATCAAGAAAAAACATTCACTTGTACTTAGAACTTTGTATGTATGTTCTTGTTTATATATATATATATGCAGCTTGATGAATGGGTTTTATGCCGAATCTATAAGAAGAACAACACGAGTAGACCGACAGATAGAGATACGAATCATGACTACATGGAAAACGTAATAGCTTCGAGGGCTACAAACTCCAATGGTTTGACCGAAACCAATCAAGAAACTTACTTTGAAATCATGAACAACGAAGACGGGTCAAGAATTCGACAAAGCAACAGCTCGATGTCTAAACTGGGTTCTTCGAGTTCTTCATTGAAATCGGGGGTTTCTAATTCAATGATTTTGAATCCTGGGAAACGCTCATTCCCAAGTACCACTCATCACTATTGGAATCTTGATTCCTCTGAGAAAAGGTTTCATTCCGAAGATCATGAGATGAATGGAATGATGGATGTGAATGGTTCATTCATTTCTTTATTGAATCCAACACAACAAGTTGGGATTGGTGGATTCCATCCAAACACAGTCTTAGGTTCAATTGGTGATTCTACTAATTTCCCTTATCAACTTTCTTCCTTGAATTGGCAAACCTAAAGTTTACCTAGCTTTTCTTTAATTTTGTTGGTAAGGAATAGTTAGTAGATGCATGGTTTACTACTCTTTATAATGAGAAAATTACCATGCTAATTATATTTATAATTTATAATTATTTATATAAAAGAGTAAACAAAGTTCTTGCTAGTTGTACTTGTAGCTGAAGTTCACTTGAAATTCTATCAGATGACTATTTATTATTCTTTTAAAATATATATATATATATATATATATATATATATATATATATATATATATATATATATATATATATATATATATATATATATATGTGTGTGTGTGTGTGTGTGTGGTTAAAATTGACCTTCTTTTAGCCACCATCAATTTAAAATTAATAAAAATGCTAGTAATATATGAAACGATATGTATTAAAAAAATATTCTGTAAAAATTAAAGTTGTTTTATAATGGTTACTGTTTATATCTATGTATTTACCATGTATATGCCTTCAAATATTCATGTACTTTTAATTCTATTTTGTGTTGGCATGCCTAAATGTCACTTAAGTTGAAACCTATTCATAAACACTTAGATATTTTTATATGGTGATTGTCCATTAAGCAAAGGTCTCGGCTTATGTCATGCTAAGAACAAATTAAGCTAAATTTATGAGTCGTTCAAAAATAATAATAACAAACCAGCTTAATAAATATGTTCATGTTATGTTTGAATTTTTTTTTACACTGATTAATTAGTTAATGGGTCGGTTAAAGAAATATTAACCACCCAATTTGACACGATACAAATTGCAAAACCCTACTTTTCTTACACATAAGTGGCAACTAGAGTAGTTGTAAGAAGCTACACTTCTTCCTAGTTCCTATTATAATCATTTAACAGTAATAAACTCATTTTAAGCGGTTATCTTACATTTAAAAGGATCTCCTAGTTGAAACTTACACTACTAACCACCATATATAATTCTTTAAGTATGGTTGTCATCTTTACATCTCTTCTCTCTACTTACAGTTACCAATAAACTGCATTAATTTGGAATTTATTAAATGTTTTTCTGCATGTATCTTCTTCGATCTTACTATAAAAGTATATGAACTATATTTATCATGAACATCCCTTACCCCGTAATATATGTGAAAGGATTGACTTATTGATTTGACACATGTATGTGAGAAATGGGCATATACCCAACAACACTCATTGTAAAACATTTTTACGTCTTTTAGGAGAGTAATTATATATATGGTTATTTAATAAAGCTAAGAGGGTTCATAAATCATAATGTAATTTTTGTTTACCTTCATAACATATAATTTATATGTTGTTAGTAGCATATGCATAACTCCTTAATTTCAATATTCAATTCTTTTTATATATACTTGACTAGTTATTGATTCTTGATGAAACATGTTCTTGCTTGATATTTTCAATTGATGATGCAAGAATAAATTAATATATTAGTATAAAAATAACAACTTATTAGTTAAAAGCATCTTTTTTTAATTAGTATGTAGCATTTATATGGCCATATGTAGTGCTTCATATTATATAAATGCGATTAATTCTACACAAACATAGATATATAACTTATTTATTACATGACGGAGAGGTTGCTTCGAAGTATGATGTTCTCCTTTTCAGATATTATAGGCATATACAGGAATAATGTTGCCATGTCTAACAATAATACACAATATTATCATTTACTTTATCTTTATGTATTCAATTAAAATTTAATTATAAGTCAACTTAGGTTGGTGAGTCAACAATGAGATTATTCTTAGATTTATCTTTATTCTTTTCAAATCTATAATTTAATGTTGACATATGATACAAGTATTAGCTTTTTTTAAACATTATTTATGTGATTTTTTTTCTTAGATGGTTTTGTATCTTATAATATTTGATCTTACCATTTAAGACTATCAACGTAATTAATAAAGCCAAGGGATGAAATGTAAGAAAGTGATAAACTACGAGACTACATATGCAGTTTACTCTTATATAAACTAACATTTAGGGCTAAACAGTATTTAGTCTATTATTAAACCTGCCATTCATCACACTTAATTATGAGACGGATGAAATTGCCGCAATGGCCTATGAGGTAGAAGTGATCAGTAAAGGTCCAATTAGCACGTTAATTTGATGTTAATCGATCTTGGTTCAATACCGATTTCGATTCAGTTTGGTCCATTCAGTTCGATTACTCACCTCTACTATGAGACCTATATTTGTAGTGGCTTATGCCACCTAGACATCGGTTAGCCACCTTTATACAGATGGGAGAGTACAATTATAATTTAATTTAACAACGACATGTATGAAAAGAGCATACTGTCACACCCCGTCAAGGCGGAAACGCGAAGTGTGACGGAGAGGATCGTCATAACACATTGATATGACAATAGAAAAATTACTAATATGCAATTAATTCCAACGTGTCATGACGTTCCCCCGACACAAGAGGCGACTTGTGTCGCGTTAAGTGCAGTGGAATTTCTGTCAATATTGATTTCTTTAAATTTTTAAAAATAGTTAGGTGAGTTAATAAATTCTGGAAAAATTCCAGTAAATTGTTGAGACACTAAACCCACTGTATTTAAATTTTGGGATTTTATTTTGGACGTTTGATTTGTTTTAAAAATTCTTAAAGTCAGTATAACAAAATCAGATTATGCACTGTGGCATTAGGGGCATATATAAAACACTTCACATGTCTTTGGGCTCTATTAGGGAATTCAAACACCTAGATATGAGACTTATGTGCATTATACTTATTGTAGATCTTGTACCCGTTCTTTTGCAAGGTTAAGTTTCGTTTGAGGCTAAGGTGAGTTCTCGTAGCCCCTTTTTCTTACATGTTTTCTTGGGGGGAAATGACACTCAAATCTATTTAAAATTCTTATGCCGTGTAATTTAAACTTTTATTTATGACAATTATGTGACATGTATGTGCATTGTATGAACCCTTAACCGGGTTATGCCTATTGATTCCTATATTCCTATTGTCGCCAACGTTTAGCTCCAGCTGGTAGGCAACAGTTTGGAAAACTCATTACTCATGCCTATTGAATCCTATGTTTTGGTTGTATTCCTATTTTATGCAGTGCTATTATGGATATAATTGTCTATTTGAAATGATACACGGTAAACTCGTTTCTAATTTAAACCTACGAGCTCACCAACTTTATGTTGACGTTTTCGAGTGTCCATTTTCAGGTAATGCCAATAACAATGCTTAAGGAGTTTAGGCGAATTCGTAGTGGACTTTAGCTGGACTTGTCAACTTCATGGACACTTAATAATCGTTTTGAGTTTAAATTCTTAGTACAACTTACAACTTTATCTTTGGGCATGTTGTCCCGTAAACTTGACCCGGGTTGTGGGTTTTACTTTTGTGTGTTTATTTCTTTTGACTTTGGTGTCGTGAATACCGACTTAACGTGGCACAAGTCCCCTCTTGTGTCGGGGAACGTCGTGACACGTTGGTTTAAATTGCATATTAGTAATTTCTCTATCATTGTATCAATATGTTATGACGATCCTCTCCGTCACACTTCGCGTTTCTGCCTTGGCGGGGTGTGACACATACAATCATATATATACATAAATTGATAATACATCACGAAGAAAATGTTAATTGATTGTATTACTATTCTAATTTCTTTTTAGACATTTTTTAAGCTTAGATTAGGTCCTAACTCTAGTAAACAAATTAGACCACTTTATTGGCCAATTGCAAGGAAAGCTTTCATCACTCCTCTTGGTATAAAGAAAGTGTAAACAGAGAGCTAAAAAAATCAGTAAATAGGGTTGTAAGCGAATCGGATGAACACAAACCAAAGGGGTTTGTTTGTGTTTATTCGTTTAACTTTAGCCGAACAAATAAATGAATACGAACGGATAACCGAACACAAACGAACCAATATGTATACATATATAATACAAACCCAGCATTATTCATAAACTGACACTAACTACGTATATATGTATGTGTGTGTATATGTATACACACACATATATATTCATAAACGAACAGATAAATAAATGTTCACAAACATAAATGAACAAACGAGACATTTGTTCTTGTTCGTTCATTTAACAAAACGAGCAATGACTTTTGTTCATGTTCATTTGTTTATTAAATAAACGAGCATAAACAAACTTCCCACTGAGTTGTTCATTGAATGTTCGGTTCGTTTACAACCTTATCAATAAATCTAACTTTTAGGAAAACACACATTCCACACCCACATCGTTTGGTCACACAGACACACAATCATGAGTAAGATAAATAACGTAAACCGCAAACATGAGACGCAAGGCCACGAGGAACCCTACTACAGCTCCAACTTACGCCAAGTGTCATTTGTTTGTAAGCAAAGCAGTTCAATATTTATGCTATAAAAAATCAGCAATAACTACCAAATGAAAGACCAGAGTTTCTTTTTATAATCAAGGAAAACAGACTGTTGCGTTTAGGATAAACATATTATATGCAAAACACGACTTGAAGATAGAAGGAGATGACCATATGCTAAGGCTATCTTGTAAAAACCCCAAATAGAAGAAGATGAATTTTGAGGTTGTTTAAATAGACCATAACCATATTCTAAGACTATCTTGCAAAACCAAAGCTCCTTTGCTTTCTAAAGATCTAGTAAAATTAACGATGTTAATAATATCGTTAATTGAGAGTGACATGCAAATAACCAGCTCTAAGATATCGACACGGCTCATGCTAAAAAATTAGACTACCAATGTTATGCTTGAAACAGATATTTTATGTCAGCAAGAGTGAGGCGAGTCTGAGAACCGCCATTCTCATCATCTCCAAACGCTGATGCCACCATTTCTCTTTTCTTTTTCTGCAAAAAGGCGAGAATTCCTTCACTAATCGGATTGGGTTGTTACTTGTGGAGTTCTTATTTTTAATAAGATTCAAGATGTCTCAACATTTTATTGAAAAAAAAATTATATGAATAAATAAAAAATTGTATTAAATGTAGGCTTACAAGACCACCTTCCAAAGAAGACAATTGAGTTTCAACTAATACTTATTTTAATCATAAAACAAAGACGAATGTAAATTTAGTGCAAATTTTGTATGCGTTTGTTTATGTATGTATGTCTGTATAGTGTATACACAAATTAGACTTTCTGAGCATTTGGTTCAAGTGATTAACGACTAGGTGGTCTCTAGGCCACTTAGCTTCACCTAATACTTTCTAGAACATATGAAAAAGCACAAATTATGGCACATGATAATACCTGAAGTGCTAGAATGCGATCTTCAATCGTATCTTTAACAGTGAACCTGAAAACTGTAACAGGCCGAGTCTGCCCTATCCGATGGGCCCTATCAATTGCTTGATCTTCCATTGTTGGGTTCCACCAGAGATCCAGAAGAATTACATGACAAGCAGAAACCATGTTTAACCCAAGACTAGCCGCTTTCAAAGACATAATTATAACAGTTACCTGCAAAAGCAGATAATCTTATTAGGGAATAAGAATATGATAAAAACCAAGGTTGGCCATTCAGCTCGTTACTTGTAAATGGGACAAATTAAAATAACTAGCTAAGGAAAAGTGGAAAACAGGTCAATGGCTTAAGAGTGCCCAAAGTTCCCGACTCGCCACTTCAACCCATATATAAAATTGACCTCTTTTAACCTGGACCCATTTTGAACTGTCACCCAACATGGCCAGACCGTTTTGCCACCTCTAGTGAAGTACTTTCAGCAAAAGGTAATTGTGAGAACACAATTGTCCCATCAACACAGAAAACTTTCCACACTAACCTCAGGAAGAGTGTTGAAATCTTTCACTGCTTTATCTCGGGCAACAACAGACATTGTCCCATCAAGTCTTCTGTAACCAATGGAAGAATCTTTAAGACAAACTTCAACCAAATCCAGCATCCTTGTCCACTGTGAGAAAACAATTGCTTTCTCCCTTGGAACCGAATTTCCTTCAATATTGTTATTATTATTAATATTGTTGTTGTTGTTGTTATTATTATTATTATCATTCACAGTTACATCCTGAGGTTTTGAAATAGACTGAAGGACTTCAAGGACAGCTTTAATTTTTGAGGAATCAAGTGCTTTAGCAGCCTCAACTCTTAATGAATCAACTTCAGATTCTACCGAATCACAATTAGGGATGTCATTACTGATAGAAATACTAAGTGTTGATTTACAAAATACTGAAGATCTACTAAGAAGCTTTTTGCACTCTGAGGATGGACACTGGCTGTCATCATTCGAAAGATGTTCAAGGATGCATTGATTGCAGAAAACATGCTCACAAGTTGTTACTACAGCATCTTCAGGTGGATCCTGCATGAAATTCATATTTAAAAATGTGAGCAATACAATTTCTTTATTGTAAAGAGAGAGAAGAAATCATGTGCATACATTACATATGCTGCAAATTGCTAATGATGCTTCCAAACAATTTAGAAGACGGTTTATCTTTTCTTGAGGAAGCTCGTTAGCCTTTTCAACAGATGACCTCCAGGAAGTGGCCGAGTTACATTCTTTAACAAGTAAAGGGTGATCACAAGCTTGCCGAAGGCGCAGAAGCATCAACAATATGTTTACATAGTTTTGTTTGACAGTGCCAGCAGCTGCATACTCCTGCACCCACCCTTAGTGTTAATGGAGCAATGATACTATTAAAGGTCTATGTACTTGAATAATTTCCCATTTAAGAAAAAGACAAAGGTAGAAAGGAATCAAGGATAAAGAAAAGAGTATCAAACATAAAATATTTACAGACGTATGACAATAAGCCAACCTATCTTCAATAGAGGTGTCAAATTCAATCCATTTATATAAGATGGGTCATTTTGGATGTATTTGATAGGCATGGGTCGACTGGAACAAGTATGGAATTGCTTTAACAATAAAGCTTTTGCAATCACATTCTTAAGTTCAGAAGAAATGGACCAATAAAGTGTTGATGGGTAAGCCAAACACGACCTCTTTTGACCCAGATATAAAAGTTACCCAGCTTGTAATGAACCCATTTTGACCTTTACCAGGCCCACTCGATTCAACAGTTTTGCACTTTTGCCACCTCTGCTGAATATGTTTAGATATGGTAACAGGCAAAAGGAAGTAAAACCACACATAAGAAAACCCAAGCATGTGATGAATTAAACCAGCCAGTGCCCTTTTGGGTGCAAACCTTATCCCACATTCTACATATAAGCTTGATGGGCTACTCCTACCATCACCAATTGGTGTTAATGGAACCCACGTGGGCTTATATGTTAGGCTTCATCAAATCTGGGCGTAAAGGTAGTGGACATTATGCGAATTGTATCATAAAAGTATGAAAGATATCTGGCACAAAATTAGGATTTCATAAGCACAAAATTAACTATCTGATTCTATATAGCCTACTATTTTTTAACAGCTCCGCATAACCTAGTCTTAAGTAGATATTAAAACATGTCGGTCCCAAAACGAAAATCACAAACGAAAATGCGAAAGATCTATCTTTTATTGCTTTAAATTTCGGTACAAATTGGCACACAATGGCCTTACATTCGATATCTATATATAGAGGCGAGGATGACGGTTTTCCGTCATCTCACGGCGGCGGTTGGTGACTGATAGTGGCGGACGGCTCGGCGGTTGTCGCCGGTGCTAGGCTGTACAGATCATCCTAAAACAATTTCTATTAGAAATACAAATAAGAAACTTATACTAAAAATTATACTATTTTGACAATTATTTCTAATAGTTTCCCCCCTAATTGTCTAAAGGTCTTCAATTTTCAATCTTGTATCTTAAAATATGCAGTCTTCAAAACTTCTTCAACTTCTTGTCATTCTTTGTCGTGAAAAACATCGTATCTTGTTTTTCCATATTTTGGATACACCTCCAAAAGTTTCTTGCATACTGTTAGATATTCCTCTAACATTTTCTTCCATAATGTCTTGATTTGATGTCTTGCAATGATGTGACATTCCTTACGTCCAGGTTGATCATGCTTTTTCTGGTTACTCCACCTTTTCTGTTGTGCTCTTCCTTCAATCCAAGTTGATCATGCTTTTCTGGTTACTTCCACCTTTGCTGTTGTGATCTTCCTTAAATCCAGGTTTATCATGCTTCTGATTACTCCATCAATTTTTGTTGTTATTGTTGTGATCCATCATTAATCCTGATTGATCATATTTCTGATTGGTTATGCCACCAATACTTCTGTCTTTCTGTTCTAGTTGGTTATACCACCAACACATCCGTCTTTTTGTTCTGGTTGGTTATACCACCAACACATGTCTTTCTGTTTTGGTTGGTTATACCACCAACGCATCTTCTGGTTGGTTATACCACCAACACTTCCTGGTGCTCTTGGTTGGTATACCACCAACACTTTCTGGTGCTCTTCTGCGGTTGCCATAAGTAATGTTGGTTCCAAGTCTTTTTCAATGAGATTTGACTGTACTTGTTTCTTTAATGGACATTTATTTGCATAATGTCCATACTCCTTGCACTTAAAACATAGCACCTTGCTTTTATCACGAACAATTTTATTTGTGTTTCTGTCTGCTTCTTTCTTGAAGTTATTATGGGAGTGTTCCCAAATCTTTGTCTGATTTGAAGCTGTTATTCCCTTGGCCAGGTGATCGGTTAAATCCACCATGATTTCGTCTTCTGAATTGTTAGCCTTGATTTTCTTGCTGCGTGAACATCAATCCTTCATAAAATCCACATATTTTTCTTTCTTGTATTTCAATCTTTCTTCGAATGTCTTCAGCCTTCCAATTGCTTCGTCTAAAGACATGTTACCAAGATCTAAGTATTATTCAATGGATGCAACGATTTGAAGAAATCTGTCCGGTAGAACATTCAATAATTTCCGTACCAAGGGTAGATTCTTCATATGTTAATCCCAAGCTCGCTGCTTTGTTGATAATACCCGTCAATTTCGTAGTAAATGAATCAATTCCTTCACCTGTAACATCTCAAATTCAGATTTAAGTGTTTGTAATCTCGCATGTGGTGACACCGACGTGTCTTGTTCTTAAGGCTTCCCAAATCGCAAACAAAAATGCGAAAGATCTATCTTTTATTGCTTGAAATTTCGGTACAAATTGGCACACAATGGTCTTACATTCGATATCTATATACAGAGGTGAGGATGACGGTTTTCCGTCATCTCACGGCGGCGGGTAGCAACTGACAGCGGCGGATGGCTCGGCGGTTTTCGCCCGTGCTAGGCTGTCCAGATCATCCTAAATACAATATTCTACTAGAAATACAAAATAAAAAACTTATACTAAAAATTATACTCTTTTGACAATTATTTCCAACAAAACAAGGGTAATGTAGATAGAAAACCATCTCAACATGGCCTAGTGGTAGATGCCTAGAAAGTCTCAAAGAGACATGGGTTCAATCCTAAGTAATGTTGAGTAATGTCTCATATCGAACGAAGAGTGACTTTTGTAATGTGCGTAATAAGGGTCATGGGCTACTCCGCTTATAGCCAATTGGTTTTGAGTTGGAACCTCACAAACTTACATGGTATCAGAGCAAGGTTCACCATGGTTGGTCAAAGGCCACACGAACTCCACGTAACCCATAAGTATCCACGTGTTAAGTGAGAAAAAGAAAAGAACACACACATGAGGAGGAGTGTTGAGTAATGTCCCACATAGGACGAAGAGTGACTTTGCAATGTGCTAAATAAGGGTCCTTCGATACTCCACTAATAGCCAATTGGTTTTGAGTTGAAACCTCACATACTTACAAGTAATACATCTTGAATAACAGGGAGTATAGAATATGGCCAGGGAATGGTTAGGCCACGTATATCAGAGCATAGCTTGACTCCTTGGAACCTACTAAAAGTGGGACCCATTTTTAAATTAAGAAGAGTAGAGTACATAAGATTCAACTCAATAACACTCCAATAACTTGATTTTATCTTAAATTTAACGATATATGAGCATAAAAAAATTTGGCTTGCTTTACGTCTCTTTGATGTTATATAAACCTAGTGACCTAGTTCACTAGTCAATCAAGCATTGTATTCATTATGAAGACTATTGTAACTAAGGAAATAACATAATAACATAAATTTCGTATTTGAGGGCTATTGAGATAATATTTGTAAAATGAAATTATCCAAATACTATTATGTCGAAGTATTACCCACTAGTCCACCATGAACCGCTTAACATTATGAGTAAGCAAAAATAAGATAACACATATAAGAATAAATGATCGATAAATATAGTAGCTAGATGCTCAAGCCTAGAATAATAAACATACTGCAAACTGAGCACGGGATTCAGCCTCCAGACTGCGATAGAAACCACGCTCCTCTGCAGTGAAATCCACCTTTTTCAGGATAATGGTTTTTGGTGGCAGCGAGATAATTGGTTCTCCCTTAAGAAGTGTACCTAAAAAACAAAAAACAAATATACATGAAGTGTTGTAAAAAACTGATTAAGTGTTAAAAAGTAAAGAACAGAGTCTTTAGAACCTTTTGTACGTCGAAGCATAATAATCTTCAAGATAACTTGCAATCTTTTATACCCAGCTACCGGGTTCCTTTGAATAGGGACCTTTATTTGTGAGCAAAATTTTTTAAAAACAGCAAATGGACCATATCTTAAAAACCGAAAGTAACTATATAGATCATCAACAGAGTTTTGTATAGGAGTCCCTGATAAACACCACCTGCGTTTAGCTTTGAGACCCCAACATGCCCTAGCAACTTGAGTCTTGTAATTTTTAATGCTTTGAGCTTCATCCAATATAACCCTAAACCATCTTAACTTAGCTAGAGGACGATCAATAGGTTCAGATGGTTCCTTTTTAGGAGTGTCATCGGATGTTGGAGGGTATTTTCGTTTCTTGGTGGGTGAGATCTTTATTTTTGTTTCATCTTCATCGTCATCAAGTGGTTGTTTCGGGACCTCCATGCTCACAATTGCATATGTAGTGAGGACAACGTCGTATTTCGCTAACTCAAATGGATCTTTAGTTCTGTTTACTCCATAGTACACTAAAACTGACAGATTGGCTTCACTAATTACTTTATTCTGCAGTTCTTCATTCCATTGACGAAGAACACTAGTAGGGCATACAACAAGTGTCCCTGCAGATATACTGCATTTTGTCTGCATGTTTGTTGCAATCTCCTCATCTTCTTCATCTAAACATAAAGTTTCTGTTTCTTTATATTTTTCTTCAATAGCAGAGACACTAGAAGATGGAGGAGATCTTTCTTTAAGAATAAGAGCAATTGCAGATACTGTTTTACCAAGCCCCTGCCACAGAGTAACCATAATAACCACATAAAATTAATAAGGACAACCACATACACCATACTATTAACTGAGGACTCAAATGAAAAAAGAAAGGAATATGAATAGAAACTTGATCATCTGCAAGAATTCCTCCACAGCAATGAGTGCTTTTTGTCTCTTTTTTTGACATCCATGACAAAGCAGAACGCTGTTACAGATTAAACTTAAAAGTTTTATCCACAAATGAAACCAGGTCTTAAAACTCAAAGCTAAGTAAAAATCAAAATGATTTGGCACAGATGCAAACCTGGTGTCTCAAAAGTGACACTGCTAAACCATCATTTGGCAGAGATATTCTTGACTCTTGATGGGGAAAATCCTATAGCGAAATATCAACCTTGTCAGAACCAATTCAATGAAATCTAATTCAAATTAAGTTCAAATCCACTCGGGTAATTGCACAAAATGATGTTCAATAAATTAGCAAAAAATGATGTATAGTAAATTAGCAAATAAATGATATATCACAAATCAATTGGAATCCTGGGAGCATAATGATATATAAGTTATTGCCTTATTGGTATCATAAGCAATTATGGTTCAAATTAAATTTAATGGTTGATCACCTAAGACAAATAGCAGGTTCCTCAAACCAGGCAACCAAAATTGCAGGTCCATATACCTTATATGAACTTTTTATTTGTAAAAGCAAGCTACATAAATCACCCTACCTTGAGTTTGCAACCTTCTCATAGAATGAAGTTGACTTTGGTAAACAAAGCCAGTCCCCCAAAAAGACTTTAATACAAAACTTTTTGAAGAATAGAGAAGGGAGGAAAACCCACAAGAATGTAAACTTCCACAAAGCAACATAATATGAGATTGATAGGGTTTCTTGTGTTTCTTATATCCGTATTTTACAAGTATTGTCTTGTCTTTCAAAATGCACCAACAAACATGTTAATGAAGAAAGTATATCAATTAAGGTAGTTTCTAAACATTACCATAAAGGCATAAACTGACAAACTTTGGATCTCTTATAATGATGTGTTGTACAAAGGCACAGTTTAACCATTAAGGAAACAATGTCTAAGAATAAGAAGAGAAATAATAGCTGCAACCTACGATATGTATTTATCTACAGCAGCACGTAGCCAATTTGTGTGTTACATTCAGAGCCGGTGCACAGTTAGCTTACTTAATGATTCGAATTAAAGGGAGAAACAATAAATGTCGTCAAGGTGGTGATCTTGAACAACTAGACTCACCTGAGAAGGAACTTGATGACCAGATTGTTTGTCATTTGTTTCGAATTTCGCCTTTTTGCAAATGGTTTTAGGGAGAGCCCCTGCTGGAGGCTGTTTCTTGCATGCAGTACCAGGTGCTGTAACAAGTGCACCATGTTTTTCCTTCTTTACAGATACCCCTTGTTTCTTGTTCAACATATGTATCCCTTCATGATATCCAGGGGTAGATTCTTTAGTAGGTTTACCAATAGAACTTCCACCACTTGGTAAACAAGTTTCACTGACATATGGTCCAATATCAGATTTCCAATCCACTGTCGTAGCTACTCCACCTGGTCTTTCAGTTACAATCTCGTAATTCATGACACTGTTTCTCGACAGATTTTGCATTGAATATTCCTCGAATTCACTATTAACATTGGATGACTTGCCATCATAATGATTCGAGCTATGAAGGATCTGACTTGATGAACCAAAACAATATGGTTCATTTATGCATGTGTTAGAAAACTTGTGATTGGGATCATAGAGAAAGTCACAATATCCGTTAAGGTTCATCACTGTGGTTTCCGCATTTTCAGGGACCTCTAGTGTTTGGTAACTGTCTCTAGTTAAACTCTCAATCATTCCATTATCTATCCCAGCTTTATCTGTCAGCATATGATTTCCATTGGTAAACCCAAAAGCATCATTGCTATTAACTCTCCCGTAATTACTTTCTATAGTGCTATAATTGCTAAATGATAAAAAATCTTGATCAACTCCATGGTTTGATAACCATGGTGTGACATGTGCTGGACCTGACATCTGCCGATCAGCAACGCTCCCAATGAACTGCTGAAAGCCAGAATTAAATGACTGCCTTTCGGTAACAAATGAACCACCTGAATCAAAATTCTTAGAAGCTAAGGTTTCTGAGTCATGCAGACAGGGGAATACAAGCGAAACTGAAAAAGCAGGCATAAAGGCTTGAGTAAGAAACTATGATTAGTAATCATAAATTATACATGCTCTTCAAAAAAATCATAAATTAATAAATTATACATATATGCGAAAGATAAGTTTGTTTGAGCAGCCAAAAGATTACCGTTTTGGGTTTCAGGGTGCTCATTAGCTCCATTTGCAGCCAACTCACTACACCATGCTGCACTTGATAATTGATCAGCCAGCTGATTCTGCACAATGTTTCTTACACGGTTACTCTGTTGGTTACAAAATGGCTAATTACATAGGTATGGTATTGGTTATCTGGTTGTTGAATGGCACTTTTTGTAGTTACACTAATTATTAACATATGTTTAAAGCAGTATCATGGAAAATGAACTAATATAAGTTTATCAGATCAATTTTACCTAATATAAGTACATGTTTGCGGGCACATGTTATCGGTAGTAGTACCTGTTTCATGAAGGTAGTTTGTTTCGCAAAATTATCTTGGTATATGGTACGTGAAAGAACTGAATGTGGTACACTAGATAGATCTACATGATTCCATTAATGTGCAATCTTTATTGTACACGAAAGATTTGAAAGTGGTATGTTAGATATATCTACATAAATGATAATTCTATTAATTGCTATCATTAATGTACAAAAAAATTAGGAAATTTTCACAATATCAACATTCAACAAAGAATATTATGTATGCTTGGAGACCATTTCGTGTGTAATTGCGTCACAGTATATAGGGCTAAAAGTCAAATGATATCTGGTTCTTCAAGTAAACACCTATGCATGAACAGATCAGATGAATCCCGCTAATCTAGTTTACAGCAATGCCGCATATACTTCTAAACATATTTACACAATCATACTCTAATAGTCTAATTCAACGCTAAATCACTTGAAGTTGATTAAAATTACAAACAATCCTTTCAAAAGTATCTAATTTCTTCATGTATAAAACAAAAGCATCCACAAATCAACCACAGTATGGCAACATTGTATATTTTAAACAGGTATATATAATCTTGCCCCAGTTCACCACTAATCACTTCAGAGCTACTCCAAATTCCAAAATACCCCTTTAGAAACAAGCTCTTAAATTGAAAACAAACAGCTACATTACATCAGTCGTTTCAAAAAACAAAACAAAACAAAAAATAACTACATTACATCAGAATCACACATTCCACACAAAATTTTACTAAATGTACCTCCGAATAGTCGCCCCCGGTTGTCTCTTCAAACAGTAATTCGAAATCCATCGGGTCGTCTTCATTGGCAGTTGCGGCAAGAACGTCATTATCGTCATTAAACTGACATTTATAGGAAGGACTGCCGTTTTCCATGATCATTGACTCATGTCCCTTGCGACGGTAAAGATGATCACTTCAAATTTAAAAAGAAAAAAAAAACACTCTAAACTTGTTGAAACAACCTGAATGTACCACAATTCTAGCTTCAATTGTGCCCTAGTTTCTGAGAATGTAAGGAAGGTTATGTGCAGATTGTTTATATAGGAATCCAGGGGGAGAATCCACGAGGAAATTGTTGAATGGTCTTGTTTTGAGGGGAGTAGGGGGATGTACCGCCTGATGTTTGGTTTCACCATTGTCCCGTACATGATGAAAATATACAAAGGAATAAATGCGCATGGCTTTTGTGAGGTGAGGGGGAAAACACACTTACGTTTTGTTCTCGAGTTTTTTAAAAAATTAAAATAAAAAAAAGTGAAAGAAAAGAAATGATACGACTGTGTTAAAGAGTTTAAAGAAAAGATAAAGGAAAGATTTTTCTTTTAAATCATTTAATTGTTTAGAAAGATGTTTTTTAACCAAATAACCTTTTATTTCCTCTCTTTTTTTCTTTCTTGAAAAAAAGGTTTTAAAAAAAACTCTAATGGTTTCATTCTCTTATCCTTCTTTTTCTTCTAAAAAGTAATTTAAGAACACTGTGTTAAATGGTTGTATGACTAATACATGTGAATCAACCAAGAAGACGAAAAAAAAGAATAAATAAATCTCACTCGATAGAAGGATGAAGTAATAAGATAATATATCATTTTTTAATAAGAGTTAACTATTTGGTTTGTTTCAATTCAGGTTTTGGTCTTTTCTAATTTAACTATTTTATATTATTATTGATCTCTTATTAATTTGAAACGATGGACTTGATTACTAAATTCAAACATTTACAAGTTTAATTAATTAGTTTTATGGTTACCTTATTAAGATAACTAATTAATTATGTTTTCTAATATTTCATTGATTAGTTATCTTCGACCTATCCGGCTACTCCACCGTAATCATCATTCCTTTTACCACCGACCACAAAACTCGTGGCACCGCCAATGCCACCAACTCCGGAAACCGTCGTCATCACCAACTCCACCCCATCAGCCACCTCCAATCACGAAATCTCAGTGAAAACCCTAGAAATCACAACCACCAACTCCACGCGCAACTCCCACCTTTGACCACCCTCCAGCCTCCACCACGTAAGATAGAAGATTTCAAAAAGAAACACAAAAGTCCTAACACACCTGCAAACTTCTAACTATCGTAAGCAAACCAAACTAGGTCTATAATAATAAATAAATAACAAATCTCTAAAAACAAACCTCGATATTGAACTTGATCTTATAAAAACACAAAGAAGTAAAAGAGCTTGTCCACACCTGAAATCATAACACGCTCATGCACCCAACAACCCTTTCGATCGCACCCCTCAAACACACCTCCGACGACAATACACCTCTACCGCACTACCATCGCTCCCCTGCAGTCGATGCTCTACTCCATTTGTGTCTGTTCTCGAAAACCAACACCACAATCATCACAATCAAAGGGTTTAACCATCACCACAAATAATCTGCTTAACTTTCAATTATATATTTTCTTATCCGATTCTTTCATTTTGTTTGTATCAATCTCTATACTAGATATATTCTTAAATAAGAGGTCTAAACATAAGTTTTTTTTAAGAAAAAGGGCGATTTGTATTTAAATACAATATGTTTCTTACCAAATTACGTTCAAATCTGAGTTAATTATTAAAGAATACCTTTAAACATCGGTTATAATAAGAAAATACAAGATTTACCTTTACTTATATACACACACCATACAGTGGTTTTGATCATTAATTTAATACCAAGCAGTCAAGCACCTTATTATTTTCACCGAACTGTTTGATTAGTTGTATTAAATTGTCATAATTATTATAAGTATGTCCGCATTGAGTTATAAAAAGATGATAGATATGCGCAATAAAATTATATAAACAATATTAATGGTTTATTATTTAATACCACGTCAATACAATATTACTCATCTTCTTTATCTTTCGGTCCAAGCAATGTTCTTTCAATTCCCTCGCCTTAATTTGTCCTATTTTGTACCTAGAAAATATTAATGTGTGTGAGATAAGAAAAATAATGGGCGGGATTGAACACGACGAAGAGGCCGATTGGGGTCATCTTAAGTGGCGCCGAGAAGGGGTGATGTAGCGGCGACATCGCAGACGCCACACCAGCCAAACTGTTTAGTGGGAGAAATACACTTGATCAGGGGCGGATCCACATAAGACCCCCGGGTGGCGGTGAACCCACCATTTTTAAAAAAAATCAATTATATATGTAAAATGTTTAAAAAATTTATATGAGTATCAACTAAATTTTGGATAAGAACACACAAATCCATTGGCGTGAGGTTGTGAACCCACAAATCAAGTGACAAATTTATGTTCCAATGAAAAATTGTTGACAGACGAAATGCATGAAAGACTCGAGCTCAGTGATGAACCCCCTAAAAGAAATTTCTCGATCCGACGCTGCACTTGATGACCTTAGTAAACAGTCATTCGAGTATGTTTTTACTAGAGTGGGTGACTTTGTTTTTGGTATGGAACAATTATGTACTTTGTTTGGGTTTTTATGAAATGTGTCTTTTGTTGTTAAAACACGTGAACGGATCATATATTTTTTATGAAAAAATTGATCTAATTTATATGTAAGTTAATGTTTTACATGACAAATGAGAGAGAGAGAGAGAACCCAAATATGAAGGGATAGAGACTCCATAAACAACATGTGACTCGCCTATGGAATAAACATAAACATCGGACTATATTTCCTTTTAAGAAAACATGCATTTGAGCATGAGTACCCATATACCCAGCGTGAGTGATATGGATTCAAATCTTGTTTAGCATAAATAATGTGATATTGTGATTTGGTAATTGATTAATGAATTGAAAACATTATATATAGGCGACTTTTTTCGTATAATAACATATAATGGTTCTTAATTAAAACAAATCACATGACTTAAAATTTTAATGGCTCATAAGTGATTCATTAAAATTAAAGAGGTATTTTGAGAGAGAAAAAGTGAATATACGCAATTCACAGTTAGATAAATATATAAATATTCAAAATACTTATACTCATGAATCATTAATAACATTATAAATAATTATATCTTTCCATATATCGACTCATATGCAAATTGGGTTATTTTTTTATACTAAGAATGCAATTCACAGTTGAATAAATATATAAATGACCAAAATACTTATATTAGTAAGTCATTAATGGTGTTAAAAATAATTTTCACACGAGAAAAATTTACGTTTGAACTTTCTTCTCTCTCTCTATATATATATATATAGGAAAAAGTTCATGCGAGAACCATTCTTAGTGCGAGAACCAATCTAAGTCGTCTAAATCCTCCTCTTTCAATGTCATTGTTCATCCATGAATTCCTCACATGCACCCTGCCACACTCTATCCCTCCACGCTCACCATCCATGAAACTTTCCATATCCAAGGAACGGCCGAGATTGGTTCTCGCGGTTCTCGCACTAACAATGGTTCTCGCATGAATCTTCCCCTATATATATATATATATATATATATATATATAGGGTGTGGTTAAACAAAGAATCTTCTTTAAACATAGACCCTAAAGAACCTCCCTCGTGATGACACGTGGCACATTGTTTAGGGGTAAAAAAGGAAGAAAAAAAAAATCTCGTTGCCTTCCAGCGTCCCCCACCCCCAAATTAAAAAAAAAACCCCAATTACTTTAAATGATCATAACTCGTTCGTTTTTAAGAATTTTAACAAAAAAAATTATACCGTTAGATTCAGTTTTTCATCCTCTTTCAAACAAGACCGGGCTTGATATATTTCAGAAACTTTTTTTTTTGAAATGCAAATTTTGCATTTTGAGCTGGGTTCATTCAAGCCCAAAATGCAAAATTCCTAGATGCTTGGTTCATTCAAACGTAAATGCAAAATCCGTAGTTTGCATTTTGAGCTGTGTTCAATCAAATGTAAATGCAAAATGCAAAAAACGAAAACGTACATGCTGTCCAATTGCAAACAAATTTTTCATGTTAAAAAAAATTTAGAAAAATATGGGAAGAGCGATCTTGTTTGAAAGAGGATTAAAAAACTAAAAGATTGGTATAATTTTTTTGTTCAAATTCACCAAACTTAAAAAGTTGTGACAATTTAAAGTTTTTGGGGTTTTTTTTTTAAATCGAGGTTGTTGGGGGAGGGGGATTTTCCATGTTTACCCTTTTCTTCCTAAACTAATACATGATAATTACAGTTTTGCCATCGGTCAATCTCATCCATTGATTTTGATGATCTAATGGTCCAGATTGGTTCTTTAGGTTCTTTATTTAACACATAGTTCTTTATTGATCCATTTTCTATATATATATATATATATATAGAAAATGGATCAATATAGAACCATTATTTAAACATAGAACCATAGAACCAATCTGGACCATTGGATCATCAAAATCAATGGTTGAGATTAAGGATGGCATAATTGTAATTATCTCCCACCAAACCTACGTTTTTAATAAAAAAAATACCCCCCAAAACTTTAAATTGTCATAACTTTTTAAGTTTTGTGAATTTAAAAAAAAAAATTATACCAATATTTTAGTTTTTTAATCCTCTTTCAATCAAGACCACTCTTGTCATATTTTTCAAAAAAAATTATGAAAATGCAAATTTTGTTTTGAATTTTGGGTTGCATTTTCACTTAGTTCTTGTTTGCATTTTCAGTATTGGTTTCAAAATTTGCATTTTTGGAAGCATATGCATAACTTGCATCTTCGATTTTTGCATCTTCGATTTTTGCATTTTCGGTTTTTGCATTTTTGCATTTTCAAATTAAACCCAGGTGAAAATAAAAATTTTGAAAAATTTGCATTTTCAAAAAAAAAATAAAGTTTCAGAAATATATCAAGTCTGGTCTTGTTTGAAAGAGGACGAAAAACTAAATCTAACGATTTACTTTTTTTGTTAAAATTCTTAAAAACGAATGAGTTATAATCATTTAAAGATTGAGGGTTTTTTTTTTTAAAGTTTGTTGGAAGGGAGGGGGAGGACACGTGTCAACCTCTAAGGTGGTTCTAAGGGTTCTATGTTTAAGAAGGGTTCTATGTGTATCCTTACCCTATATATATATATATATATATATATATATATATATATATATATATATATATATATATATATATATATATATATACATTGAGTTTATACAAACTGGGTTCTTTTTTTGATATAGCAAATTAGGTTATTCTTTTCAAAATTACCTAATACGATGCATCTAGATAAACTGTTTACATAAAGCTCGTACATTGCATAATTGTTTACTGTGTCTCTATATTATTTAAGTGTGGATTACATCTCTTTGACTGCATATATTGTTAGATTATGTGCAGAGATATATAACATGTATCATCGTGTCCAATACTATGTGACACTAAAGGATCACACCGCTGCACACTCAAATAGAACCTTTTGGATTTTACCTTTTGTGTATGACTATAATTAATAGTTTAATTAATTATTGAGAAAGAGAGAAATAATAAAAGTTATTATTTAAAAGGAGAAGTTAATATTTAATTTAAATATTAACGAGACCAATTAATTAATAGTTATTAATTAAAAAGGTCGAGGGTATTTTCTGTAATTGATTAATAGTTTAATTAAAGTTGGGCTTTAATTAAACGGGCTTGGGGCCTAATAAGGGTTTATTATATAAACCTTATTTACCTTTCATTAATCACATAAGTCAATTACAAGTCAAAAGAAGATAACTCTAAAAGCTCTCTCCCTCCTCTCTCTTTCTCGGCGGTGGCGCAAAGGGAAAACCGAACCACCGAGGGTGGTGGCCGGCGGCGACGCGGAAACACACACACATCGCGGGTCACGGTTATTTGATCCGAGGTTTAATCCTTAGGCGATCTAGCATCCCGTTCGAGGTGGTGCAGTAGCGGTGGATAACCTGCAGCTGTCTAGAGGATTGAAGAAAAAGTTTTGGTTTCATCAAGGTATAACCTTTCTGACCCTCTTCCTCTTTTAGTTTCTGTACGAGTTAGATGAGATCACTGGAGCGGGTTTTATTCCGCTGTGCATGTTTTTATACCCCACAAAACCCTTCAGTGGTATCAGAGTTACTTCTAACCTCGTAGGAGACTAGGTAGGTTTCTTTTATTCTGATGAAAAAGGTTTATCTTTTATCAAGAAAAAGGTTAATAAAAATCAAGTTTTGTTTTTTATTGGATAATCCTTTGATAAAAGATTATTAGATTTAATTATTAGTCGAATCTGTTTTTTTTATTTTTGTTGTTATTTGCGAAAAACCGAACCACCACCATCATCGGCGGCGGCCTCAGGCGGTGGCTGCGGTCGATCGGCGGCGTCCCAGTCCGTGGGCGCTGTTTTAGTCGACGGCAGTTCCAGGCAGGGGTGGTGGCTGCCGGTTGATGTTCGACGACAGCCCAGTTGGCGGCTAGGCTGCAGCGGCGGTCCGCGACGCGGAGAGCGACGCGTTAGCGACGCGGTTAGCGGCCCAGTTAGCGGCGCTAACTGTGTGGTGGGCTTCGGCCCAGAGAACCACGGCCCAGAAGGCCTGCGGCCCAGTTTGGGTTTAGCGGCTAGGGTTAGCGGCGCTAAAGTTTTTGGGGCCTCGGCCCAGTTTTTTATTTCTCGGTCCGGTTTCCAATCAATGACCCAGTTTAAATATTTGGCCCAGCTCGCGGTACAGATATTTTGTGGTCAATATTAAATTGAAATACAGTTTGTTATTTTAATTTAAGGTTTAAATATTATTTTTGAGTTTTTTGATTAATTATCAAAGTATAAAACTTGAAATAAATATTTATTGCAAATAACCGAAAAACAATATAGGGGTTTTAACAGGTTGTTAAAATCAGTTATTTTTCATCAAGATGAATAATTAGAAATCAGTTGTCATTGTACTTTCATGTATTAGTTTAGTACATGTTTGGGATGTCATAGACGAGCCCTAGACCTTGTGGATTATTTAATTTCTCGCACTTGTGGTTGTTTTTTGATTTATTATTCTATGGTGTGAGGAGGTCTGCGTGCCACTTACAACCCCTATTCTATTTTGTAAAAGTACTAGAATTAGCGGACCTGCGTGCCTTTGATCAATCTTGTAATTTTTTATATTTCTAGTTTTTTTTAGACTTTAGAATAGAATAGATTATTAGAATAAATATGAAGCTGATACAAGAACCAAGAACCAAGGAGCAGGGAGCAGGATTGGATGTTGGAGCCAGTAGGAGCTTCAGAACGTCATGCCATGTGTGTTGTGTTTTTCCACTTAGTTTTTGACCGTCGGGTTTTTCGTATGGCTCACGAAACCGACAATAGTTAAGGGCAAGGCTAAGGCATAGTTGTTTGTGGTTGTTTTATTTCTTTACATTTTTTATATATGCGTGGTTGTGATTAACACGATGAAATAAAACAAGGGTTTTAATAATAGTTAATTATTAAACGGATGTTTTAAAAAGAAAACTGGCATTAAAGTTTTTCTCGTCAAAAACTTGGAAATCCTTTTTAGAAAAATCTTAGATCAGTGTGCTACCCACCTAATGGTACACCTTTCCTGTTAAACGGTACTCGGGTGTCGGAAGTGACCAAACCTTGGGCATTCGGATTCAAACCATTGCGGGGGAGGGTGTGAAAGACTCTACGATAATCGGGAGTCCCGGCCAGAGTTCACACTGTCTTAGGTGGTGCGATCTATTTTGGTGATAATCGGGAGTCCCGGCCCAAAATGCACTAGAGGGACTAAACATGCACGGTTCTCGTAATCGATGTCCCGCGGATCTAGGAGTCGTGTCCAGCTAGGATACGATTGGTATAGTTTTTACCCACCAGAAATAGCATTGTCCCGGTGGGAAGTGCCCAAACCTTGCATCGGGAAATGTGAAATATGGATCCTAGTCTAATATTTTTTGTTAAAAGGTAATAATTATTAGAAGATATAATCAATACTGAATCGATTTTATCTTTTTCTTTTTCTGTAGATGTCTACTATATCTGTTATTCCGTTTTATTCACCAAGAGAGTCTCTAAGTCTCATCACTAGCAAGTGGAAGCTTTCGGGTCCAAACTTTGCTGTTTGGAAGATGCATCTGAAAAATGTTTTGGATGCACAGGGAAAGCTTCACATCATTGAGACATTGCCTCCAGAACGACCAAGGGTAGATGCCCAGGATAGTGAGTATGACACTTACTATTAGTATCTGGCTGACGAATCGGATGTTATGTCGATTCTCGTTCTCACCGCATCATCCGAGTTTACGGACGATCTCCGTGAGAAGTCATCTTATGAAGTTGTTCAAGGACTGGAGCAGAAGTTCAAGTTTAGTGAACGGATATGTCGTATGCTATTGATGAGGGAAATCATTTCAGCCAAGATGAAAGAAAGTCAGCCTATTAGCGATCATCTCATTGATATGAGAAGGCTCTTGGATTGCTATGAGAGCTTGGGGTCAAAATCAAAACCACATGAGCTAGTTATGCTCTTGTTCGGTTCCTTGTCGGACTATTACCAGAAAAGAGTAATGTATGTCCTCGGTGATTTTGAGATGACTGTCGCAGGGTTGCACGAAATCCTCATGTGCATTAACGACGAGTTGAACCCAAAGCAGCTAGAGTCACCAGTTGTGGACCCTATGCAGGAGGATGACTGGCTGGAAGAACTTGGAGAAATTTGTTGCCCAGACTGTGGTAGCAAGGATTCATGCGAGCACTCACTCGACATAGATCAGCTGGACATTGGTTCGCCCAATGATACAGGTATCTTTATGCTAGATTGTCTTATTACTTTTTATGAATCATGGGTATTGGATACCGGTTGTGGTCATCACATATGCAATCATTTGCAGGGATTCAAGAGAAGTAAGAAACTGAGACAAGGAGATATGGATCTGCGGGTAGGCGAAGGCTCCATGGTTGGTGCTGAAGCTGTAGGGACATATTGTCTTAGTTTGCCCTCGGGCATGGTCTTAGAACTAGAACCCTGTTATTATGTTCCAAGACTTATTAAAAATGTTATCTCGTTTGATTTGCTTATAGACTGTGGATTTGCTTATGTTTTAAATGAAAAGTCTATTTCTTGTTTCAAAAACAATGTTTTCTTCTTCAAAGCTACTCCAGAAAACGGTCTATATACGCTAAATTTAGATAACAATGACATCTATCATATAAGTAAGAGATCCAAGAGTAACTTGAATCAAACTTACCTCTGGCATTGTCGTTTAGGACACATAAACGAGAAACGCATAGAGAAGCTCCGAGATGACGGAATTCTAGAACCATTTGACTTGGAGTCATATGATGTTTGCGAATCTTGTTTGTCTGGTAAAATGACAAAGCAACCTTTCAATAGTGAGAATGAAAGGGTCAGCGAGTTATTAGGGATTATACACACAGATGTGTGCGGACCCCATTACTCCGGAGGCTAGAGGAGGATACCGGTATTTCATAACCTTTACTGACGACTTCAGTAGGTTCGGTTATGTCTACCTCATGAGACTTAAATCTGAAAGTTTTGACAAGTTCAAACAGTTTCAGAATGAGGTACAAAATCAGTTGGACAAGAAGATAAAGTCGCTTCGGTCGGATCGAGGTGGCGAATATCTGAGTCAGGAATTCGACGATCATTTGAAGGAATGTGGGATTGTTTCACAACTCACACCTCCGTATACACCTCAGATGAATGGTGTATCAGAAAGGAGGAATCGTACACTGCTTGACATGATACGATCAATGATGAGTCGGAGTTCACTACCATTGTCGTTTTGGGGACACGCACTCGAGAGAGCAGCGTTCATGCTGAACCGGGTTCCAACCAAATCGGTTGAAAAGACACCGTTCGAGGTAGGGACGGGGAAAAAGCCCAAAATGTCTTTTCTAAGGGTTTGGGGATGTGAGGTGTATGTTAAGAGAACATTCACGGATAAACTCAATCCCAAATCAGATAAGTGTATCTTCGTGGGCTATCCCAAGGAAACCATGGGATACTATTTCTACAACCCAGATGAGAACAAAGTTTTTGTTGCTCGTAAAGGGGTATTCTTGGAGGAGAAGTTTCTAAACTCAGAAACTCCAAGAAAAGAAATAGAGCTTCAAGAAATTGAAGAGGAGGAGATTACACCACCACTGATAGTTGAACCTGTAGTTCAATAGAGAATTGTTGAACCTCAACCCGAGTCTGTGGTTGAGGAAGAGGTGCAAACACAAGACCTTCGCAGGTCTAGTAGGCCTCGTATTGAGCCAGATAGATATCTGGGATTCCTAGTTGCTCAAGACGAAGGGGATCTTTTATAACCCACTACCTACCAAGACGCTGCCTCATGTTTAGAATCTGAGAGATGGCTAGAAGCCATGAAGGCAGAGATGCAATCCATGTATGACAACCAAGTTTGGAAGTTAGTGGATTTGCCTCAACACAGTAAAGCTGTTAGGTGCAAATGGGTCTTCAAAAAGAAGACAAACATGGATGGAAGCTGTCTAGCTGAAGAATTTTATCTCGGATCTTAGAGTTGTTGCCAGTATCTCTAGACCGATCGATATATTCTGTGACAACTCAGGGGCTGTAGCGCAAGCTAAAGAGCCTAGAGATCATCAGCGGACCAGGCACGTACTCAGGAAATATCACCTCATCCGAGAGATCATTGAAAGAGATGGTATTAGATTGCAAAAGATACCGACGGACGACAACGTTGCTGACCCGTTGACGAAGCCGCTAGCTAGGGCTAAGCATGAGAGGCATGCGAGTTCTATAGGAATGCAGTACTTGGAACATAGCAGCTAGTTCGTGTTTTTGATTATTACTTTGGATATAACTTGAAACCCTTTATTATGTATTTACATTTCATGGGATTGAAATATGAGGTATTTGCATAATGTTTCGTAGTTGTCCATTTTTAACATGTTTAACCTATCCATGACAAGTCAAGTGATGAGTTGTCTAAATGTCCGTAGCTACTTAATGTAGTGGGAGCTTGATATATGCGTTTTTATACATGTTTTACATGTTAGAATACCCCGTACTTAGCCCAAATACAAGGTGAATACTTCTAAAATGGATCTAATATGTTTAACATTCACCATGCAGGTTACAAGGAGCTTTAAGCAAGATAAATGGGCACAACAAGGAAAGAATTGAAGAAAATAGAAGAATAGTGAAAAAATGCTCTCTACGGCCGTAGGGATTATATCCTACGGCCGTAGGAAGCCCTCTTCTAGAAATGATACATCTTGCATGGTTGTCATTAGATGTCATTTTTGGAATATGATTTGAATCATTTCAGGTTCATCCATTATTGGTTATGTTAATCATATGTTGGTTTTATGCATGCCTTATGATTGTAGATGAAAATCTTGTTATTTGGTGTATTTATGGGTTAAACATGCTACTAATGATTAAAGGATTCACAAAGATGTTTGTTGGTATGTTTAGATGGTGAAATGAACTCACATGTATGCCTTTGTTATGCTTGTCTTAGTGTTCAATGTGCATATCACATGATTCATGTTTTAAGAAGTGTTGGCTATACTAGAAATGGTAGGTTTAACATGTTCATATCTTTAGAAATCATGTGACTAAACATTAAGAATCCCTTAATTGTGAGGTTTGAGTTTAGATGAGTTTATGACCCCATTGTACCAGTTTACATGTGTTTATGATCTGAGATTAAAGTCTAGATTGTAATTTGTTGTTGAATGCCTTTATGTTAGATTTGAATGTTCTGTCGGATGGGTCCCTACGGCCGTAGGAAGAAATCCCTACAACCGTAGGACTATCCAGGCTGCTACGACCGTAGTAGATAATTACTACGGCCGTAGGAGCCATTTTTACCACCAGTGTGCTGTTTTTGCTTGTTTTAACTAATTTAACCACTTTAACACCTTTTTGGGTTATGAGGACTACTGGATATGTCATTTGAAAAGATGTATGTCTTTGTAGTGTGATTTGGACGTGATCTGGTGGATCTGTAGTTAAATCCTTATATGTCGTTGCTTGCCTGATTATGTTTAATTGCTAAGTCTGAGTCTTGATAACTCGAGTGAAGATTTGTGCATGATAATATGGTTTTGTCAAGTATTAGAACAGCATGCTATGCACTTAAACTATTCAAGTCCCCATATTATGTTTTGTATTGTGTCATTGCCATGACTAGTCTCGATGATTCGAAAGCCTGAGTGAATCTGTTATCCTGTCTGTTTGCCTTCAGTGTTAATCTGTTTTAGTTGTTGTATTTCCTGTTTAATTTAGTTCATTCTGTCACTTGCTTATTAATCCTGCTGATCAAACAACAATGAGACTTAAGTATTGGTAGCTTCCTGTCCTGGTGGAACGACATCCGGTCTTACCGAGTCTATACTACTATTGACCAGGTTATACTTGCCTGAGTCGTGTGTAGTATCTGCTTAGTAACATCGTTTTTATAAATTTAAAACGAGGTTGTGTCCCAAGATTTTATAACCAGAAAAATAAGCAGTCTGTGTGCACACCAGAGCTACATTAGGGAGGTAACGCTATTATGAATATTTGATGATTTATTCGGGTATGAATAAAAGCACAAGGTTGTGACCAAGTATTCATAGATATTTATTAGGGGATAAATATTGGGGTGATCCGCATTGAGTTTACTTCATGGAGCGTTAACATAAGTAAACTTGATAGGTTGTCCTTAGACCTGAGATATTTGGTTTGGGGCATGGTAACTTCTGTTCTTTAGCATGTTCTAACGTCACGCCGTAACAGGGTGATCATAAGGGGCATGTCTAGGTGCAGCGGAAGCCATGTGCTCAAATTGCAAATAGTCAAGATGGAATTTGCACCTCCTTTTTAGGAGAGATATTTTCTGAGCTCCTCGACGATTAAGACTACTGAAAATGCGTGGCCGCGCTCGTTTAGAATGATAGTTATTCATTCGGGAAAAACCGTAACTGCAGAGTGTCGAAATCAGAGTCGAGAAAATCTGAGTATTAGATGAGATCCCTGCTCCATGTCAAATACTCACATTACGAAATATCGCGATGCAAAAGGAAAAGCCTAGATAATCCAAGGTTTGGATTATATCTCTAGATGTAAGAGATCTCATAGTCTGGTTAATCTAAGTGTCTGGCTAGGGACCTCCTTAGGCCAACGATGTACAAGGAGTGTTACTTATCTTGCACAAGTGGGAGTCTGTTAGATTATGTGCAGAGATAGATAACATGTATCATCGTGTCCAATACTATGTGACACTAAAGGATCACACCGCTGCACACCCAAATAAAACCTTTTGGATTTTACCTTTTGTGTATGACTATAATTAATAGTTTAATTAATTATTGAGAAAGAGAGAAATAATAAAAGTTATTATTTAAAAGGAGAAGTTAATATTTAGTTTAAATATTAACGAGACCAATTAATTAATAGTTATTAATTAAAAAGGTCGAGGGTATTTTCTGTAATTGATTAATAGTTTAATTAAAGCTGGGCTTTAATTAAACGGGCTTGGGGCCTAATAAGGGTTTATTATATAAACCTTATTTACCTCTCATTAATCACATAAGTCAATTACAAGTCAAAAGAAGATAACCCTAAAAGCTCTCTCCCTCCTCTCTCTTTCTCGGCGGTGGCGCAAAGGGAAAACCGAACCACCGAGGGCGGTGGCCGGTGGCGACGCGGAAACACACACACATCGCGGGTCACGGTTATTTGATCCGAGGTTTAATCCTTAGGCGGTCTAGCAGCCCGTTCGAGGTGGTGCAGTAGTGGTGGATAACCTGCAGCTGTCTAGACTCATCAACACTACCACATCTCCCAAAAATGTGTTTGGTTCATATTTGTAGGTGGGATTTGCACCACCACTAAACTCATCAACACCACCACATCTCCTCTTGCCTCACACCGTTGACACCACCACCGATGGTGACGATCATCAACACCACCACGACGGCGACGAAGGCAACCACGGCTGCAAAGGCAACGACGGCGGTGAAGGCAACGACGGCGGCGAAGGCAACGACGAACAACAGAGGGTTTCTTCGGGTTTCTTCGAAGGCAACAAAGGGTTTCTTCGACATCGACTTTAGCTAGGGTTTCTTCGAAGGGAACTGTAGCTAGGGTTTCTGTGGAACGGCGAAGGCGGTGGCTATGGTTTCGGAGATGGAAGGGTTTAACGATGGAAGGGTTTTCGAAGGCGGCGGCTAGGGTTTTCGAAGATGGAAGGTTTGACGATGGGGTTTGACGGCAGAGACGAAGATGGCAACGAACGCGACGATGGGTTCGACGGAAGAGATGATGACGACGGTGATAGTTCGATGGAAGGATGACGGTGACGGTGGTGGTTCGCGGGAAATTTAGCCAGAGATCCGTCGGAGGAAATACCTTCAACATGGGATTTCAAAATACCATGGGGGATGAAAGGATTTTGAAATGCTTCATCTGAGGGATTTTATGAATTCCTAGGATTTGAAATCCTTTGTCATTTTTGCAAATTGGAGGTATTTCAAATCTCATTCCCATGAAATCCCCCCAAATACCACCAACCAAACACCCCCTTAAAGTTTGTTGAACCATTTTAGATATCCATAGACATATAAATGTTTCAAAATACAAAAGAAGCGACAAGAAAATATGTAGAGCAAGCTTTTGGTGTACTTTAAGGGGGTTAAAAAACATTACCAAAATCTTGTGATTTAGGGAATATTAAAAATACCATATGCATATGCATCGTATTGCATAACACGTTTGTCAAAGATGAAAATGTCGTGATTGTTGATTTTGATAAGGCGAAGTTTTACACCTTACTCAAGCGACCAATGAATTTTTGCGGAACAAACACGAACAAGCTTTCATTACATGAAGGAATTACACAATAAAAATACACCCACGATAATACTACTAAACTACTAAACTAGATTATTACTTAATTAGTTATATTGCATTGTTAATATATTAGTTTAAATGTATTTTGAGGCAAATTTTAATGTCATTTTCAGTAACGTGTATGTGATTATTAAATCTAATATTTTGTTAGAACTGTATTATTGTAATAGAATAGGAGTTCAACAATAGTTGAGGGTGCTTATTGTAAATATACCTTATAGGTATATAACCCTTGTGCTACACTAGGAAATGTAAGGATTGTCACACTTACAACAAATAAACTATGTGTGATTATTTTACGTGGGGTTGATTCGGTTTTTAAAAGAGAAATGGTCGAAATTGTTACTTGAATCAACCACAAGAAAATCGATTTTAATCTGATCGATTTTGAAGCTCTCAAAATTTTGTCAAGAACAGTTGAAAAATTGAAGAACACTTCAGGTTTGGGATTTTGATTTCAAAAAGGATAAAAACACCAAAAATTTGGTGTTTGTATATGAAATCAAGTGCTGGTATGGGTGTTTGTGTTTGAGTGTGGAACTTGCACAAGTCAAGATCAAATCAGGTACAAGTGGGCAGATTTGACATGTTTTGTGTCAGGTGCGATAGCTATCAGCCGCACTTTTTAAGTTCCTGTGCGATAAGTAAGAAATTCACCAAGTGTTGGCCAATCGCATGGACCCAATCGCATGCGATTCGATTTCAGATCCAATCGCGTAGACCCAATCGAATGCGATTCAATTGCACTAATCCAATCGCACAGATTCAATCGCACTGATCCAATCGCATACGATCTGAATCACACTCTATCGACCGTGTTCTTATATTGTTCTATTTATTGTGGTCTATCGAACAGGTTTCTCAGAGTTGCAATTTCCACTCAAAATTTCAAAATTTTCATCCGAAATGCATTTTCTGATATAGCGATATTCTTCATTTTCGAAAATTTTCAAGAGCCAGGGGCTCTGCCCCTTGGACCCCGCCAGGGGTTGCCACCCCTTTGACCCCGTTATCAGGGGCGCTGCCCCCGAACCCCCATCGTCGTTCTGACTGATTTATGTTGCCACCTTGATTTCTAAGTCAAGTGTTTGGATTTTTTGACTGAGTCAGGAGTTTTCAAAATTTCAGTTATCATTCTGATGTTTCTAGCTTTGGGTCATTACTACTCTGTACTTAATTCCTAATACCTTATGTCTAGTCATCCTGCCATTTCCTAACTGATTTTTGGTTCTTCTTTCTTAGTGTCACCAATATCTGGTCTCAAAACCAGATTTTGGCCATCCATTCCTTGTTTCTTTAGAATCTTGGTAGTCTTTTATCAGCCAGTTCTGAATTCTCATTTGACATTCTAATCTTTCGGAATTCTTGTATCGTTACTTGATTGTCTTAGCCAACATCAGTTTACTTCATGTTTTCGAATAGTTTGATAGATTTTTGTGTGCTTTCGAATAAGGATGTATCTGACTCCCTGTTCACGTTATGCGTTCAAAGTCACCTTTTCTATAGTTGTACAGGTTGAATTCCCTTGAATAATAGTTCAAGCTCCCTGTGTTCGTTAATGCTCATATCATTCTATAGAATCCTTATCTGTCTCAAGTTTGTTTGCATCCACTTGTCTTTTGTTCTCTTTGTCACTTGTTGTGATCCGGACTAGGTTGATACTCTTGTGCGAGAATTCTCAGATTTTTGATTTGGTTGATGTATTCACTTTTGATCTACATTCACTCCTCAACGATCCATTTTGGCTCACAAGTGGTAGAAGTTAATAGACTGATACTTCACAACTAAACATTTTTCATGATGACCAGTAAAGACTTTGGACATCATGAGAGGGAGATATAAAGATTTATTCAGTTGGTTACTACATGAGACATATTGTACTAGGTATTCAGTCTAGGGGGAGAAGTACTTAGATGAAAGTAAAAATTTATTCTCGCCCCAATTTTATCTTCAAGGATCGAGAGAAACATTGTAGGGGGAGGGTTTCCCCGTTCGTGATTCTAGGGGGAGTAAGCAACATATTCTCTCCTGTTGATGAATCCTTATATGCTTCCGCTGATGCTACCAATGCTCAAGGATCCAGATGCTGAAAACCTCTATATGCTAAATTGATTATATAACCGAAGGCGATCAATGCCTTAGGTTACTGGAGCGCTACAAGACAATAAGCACAAAAGCCTCAAAGATGCTGAAGAGATCAAGACTCCTGTTCATTTTATTCAACAACTCCTATTCCATTCCAAAGGGAGAGATTGTTAGAACTGTATTATTATAATAGAATAGGAGTTCAACAATAGTTGAGGGTGCTTATTGTAAATATACCTTATAGGTATATAACCCTTGTGCTACACAAGGAAATGTAAGGATTGTCACACTTACAAGAAATAAACTATGTGTGTTCTAAGGTGAAAACGAGATTCTCTCTCAACCTTATCATAGTTATTTTAGCAATCCTTCAATCTACCGCTTGTTTATCCCTAACATGTTTATTTAATATATTTATACACAATATTTGCTTAATTTTTGTGTGTATAGAATACAAGTAAAGATAAAAATAAAAAGTGCTCGGACTGAGAATAAACAATTATAGGTACAATAATGTAATGATATTAAGTGTTATTCTATTCCAAAACTTCATATAATTAATAATTAAAAGAGTTAATTGTTCAAATTGTCCTTTAACGTATCTATCTCGGTCGATTTAGTCTTTTAACTACCAACGTATTAAAGACAATCATTTAAGAAAACATTTTGTGGCAAATTTGGTCACTTCTAACATTGGCTGTTACTGAAGTTGTTAAATCAAGTGCATTTTGTTTTTTTTTTACCTTTTCATGTTTAATTCTTTATTAATTAAAAATAATTTTATCTTTTTTAATATATATATATATATATATATATCGCAAACACACACAATTTCTCTCTAACGCTATGTCGTTCTTTCTTTCTTTCTTCTCCCTCATTCATATCAACACCCACCACCTCCCTTTGAGCACTGCACCGCCACCACACCTTCTATTCTCTTTCTCACCCTCCTCACACTCTGTCTCCTACTCTTATAACATATTCTCTCTCTCTCTCTCACTCACTCTCATCTCTATCTTTCTATCACTCGTCCCACTAAAACCTCCATTACCACCCGACACCCCTTACCATCTTCAAAACAGTGTTGAAAATCTTAATCATTAGCCTCAAAATGATACCTAATAGAAAGAGGGAGTTTAGATATGTGGGTGGAAGGCAGTGGTCAGTTGGTGTAGATGGTGGTTGGCGGCGACGTTGAAACCCACAAGAAACCAAATCAGAAAACGGTGTGGTTCACTCATTCACTGTGAACACATGTTCTCTCTGTATAAGCACTCTTTGTCTATCTGGTAGTGTTCTTGAATACATAAAAAAGTTAATTTTTGGGTTATTGTTTCCAGATTTGTGACTACTTCTTCTTTTTTGCCTTTCATGTATGATTTTTTATTTTGGTTTTTGGTTTTTCTTTGGGGGTATGGGGGTCGGAGTTGGAGGATCGATTGGGGGTCAAAGGCGGTAGGTGGTGTTTGTAACTTTGTGTGTTACCAAGATGGGGGGCGGTACAATGGTAGATGGTGGCAGTGAGGTGGTGGATGGAGGTTTCTAGTCATAAGATGGAAAAGGGTGGTAATTATGGGTGGTTTCTTTTGGCCTTAGAAGGTGATAAATAAAAACAAAAGGGTAAAATGTTAAAAGAAAAGAAAAAATATTAATTGCATTGTTTGTTAATAATTAATTTATAAGATAACTAAGTTAAAGAAGATGACAAAGAGTAAAATTGTCATTTTACCTTATTTTTAACGGGGATGACAAATGGAAGACGTTATAAATGACCAAAATCACCACAAAATGTTTCTTAAAAAACGTGTTCACTACCTTTTTTAGTTAAAGATCTAAATCGGTAGAAATAACTAAGTTAAAGGATGATTTGAAAAATTACCTTTGATAAAAAATGTAAAGTTCATCAAAATGTGTTAAATTGATACAATGTGTATTAAACTTCATATTGTATATAATAAACTTCAACTTTTATTCTTACGTATCCAAAATACTTATATTATTAACAAGTTAAAATTTTGATACACACATTTTTTTATTTTGAAATTCAATAGACATAATAGCAAAACATCAAAGCTAAATACATTTTAAAGAAAACTATCATAAATAAAACCGATCATTTTATAGAAAAAACTTTTTTCACATAACATACAATTCCTTTAAAAGTTAACGTAGATCGAAATTAGTAAAATCTTTTTTTTTTTGTGAATCAATCATTTTTTGTAAAGAGTTAATTACAAAATTGGTTCTTTCTGTATATTGCATATTGCCGGTTTAGTCCTTTCGCCCAGATTCTTGCATTATCAGTCATTTAAATGGGATTTTTGCACGAAATTGGTCCTTTAGTCAACTGATGTTAAGTTTGACTGTTAGTCAAAGGACAATTTGGTCTTTTAATCTTTATTCCTGTTACAAACATTGTTTAAAAAGGACCAATTTTGTAATGGGTCTTGATGATAAACTCTTGCTGATAAACACCTAGAAATCAAGATCAACTTCCAATTTAACACCCAGAAATCAAGATCAACTATTGCTGATAAACACATAAATTATCACATCAAACCCACATCTTGCTAATAAGCAATAACCCGAATTTATTAAACAACCCATAAATCAAGATCCACTATTGAATTCAATCCATATGTGTATGACTACAGAAACAAAGCAAAAAATACAAGAATAATGAGAAGAAGACGCAAAGTTTTCAAACGGGTCTTGATGCTAATGAAACAAATTCAAACAATTTCATAAAACTTTGAAGACAAATTCCTTTCATGAGCACACACGGATTCTGATAAACGAGAGATGAACGGTGGTGGTGAAGAACAAGAAATAAGCGGCGACAGTTGGCGGTGTGGTGACTGAACAAGGAACTAGCCGTAGCGGTTGGAGTGTGGTGACAAAATAAGAAACCGACGACGGTTGGCGGTGTGGTGACTGAACGGATCTGGTGACGGAGATCGGTGGTGGTGTAGATCGATTTGTCTTAAAATCCTAAATCGAACCACTTAAAAACCCTAAATCTGAAACACAAACACATGAACACGAAAACCAGATATGGTTGTGCAGTGGAGATGGGATAACGATGGTGACGACGATGATGGTCGTACGATGTGTTTGATGTGGTGGAGAAGGGAGAGATGGTCGTACGATGACAGCGATGCGGTGGAGAGAAGGGAAAGAGTGTGTGGCAGCGGAGATGTAGGGAGAGAGAAAGTGTGAGTGCGGTGGTGTGACGTTGGCAAAGAGATGGTGGCCGTACGACGATGGTGGCCGGCGGTGAGTAGGCTGTGAGTACAGAGTTAGGGAATATAGAAAAATGTGAGGTGTTTAGGTTTTTACTGTTAAACCCTAAATGGGTATTTGGTATCTAGGTTAAAAACAATGTCTGTTTGGTAACAAGTATAATATGCAAGATGTGTTTGGTAACAAGTATAACAAAGGGAAAGATCAAATTGTCATTTGACTAACAATCAAAGTTAAAGTCTGTTTAAACAAATGATCAATTTCGTACAAAAATCTCATTTAAAAGACCTATAATACAAGAATTTAATTAAAAAGACTAAACCTGCAATATACAATATACTGAAAGAACCAATTTTATAATTAACTCTTTTGTAAATGAAAACCATCCCAATAAAAAGTTTCCAACGAATCAACGATTGTATAAAGAAGTGTAAATAATCATATCTGCAGGGTCAGTTTTGAACAATCATCTTGTTCATCTCTCCACTACCCGCATGTAAACCCACTGTTCATCTTCGATCTATAAAATTCGAAATTCGAAATAATTCGAGAAAGTGATCAAAGTATTTCGATTCTTTAGATGGGTTTGAAGGACAGAGCAGTGAACTGATGTCACAATTCTGGACTGTCATCCGTCAACTAGCAGTGATTGAAGCCATGGTAATAATTTATCCCCCTTTTTTTCTCATTCGATCTCCGACGAAATTTAACTATTATCGAACCGATGTTTAAATCTACTGTATAAAACAGAATCGTATCAATTTATTGATTTATGTGTTTGATTTTAACACCGCTTGTTGCGAGTCTCGTAATTTTGAGTCTAGGGCTTTTTACTTTAGAAATCAATTTTGAGTTGGAATAGATTTCCTTTTGTAGACTTGTAAATGTGTTCGAAGTTCTGTTCATTGTTGTGTCTTAGAATGTTGATGGATATGGCTGTTCATCTGGTATGAACCAACAAATCCTATCTGAAAGAGCACACATTTGTGTTTAACGTGGTTTCATTTGATGGCTAACAGGTTAGCATCATATGTTTATAAATTCGACATAGTTTACAGTTCAAGTCTCGCAAAATAATACTTATTGTACTCTTTCATTTTGAAAGGAAATTATAAACATCTGATTAACAGGCTAACAAATTTACAAAATCATATGGCTAGTTAGATGGTGCAGTCACTAGGGGAAGAAGACGTTTCCTCTTAAGATTGCGAGAGTGATGCATTTTAATTGTTGGGCTTTATAACTTCATAAGAATGAGTTGCCAAGGAAGAAAGGTGAAAAATTCTTTATATGTGATTGTGTGAATGTAGATTATGCAGTTATCGGGTTCTTGCAACTGTTGAATTCCACACATTTGGTTCATATGTCGAAAGGGTTCTTGAATGCCATGTTTGGCTGACTGCTAAAGGAAAAGGGAAGAAAAAAACTTGTTACTCACGAAATATAGTTGTTTTTGGTTAGGATCATTACTTTTGCTTTTTTTTTCCCTGTACTTCACATGTTCCTTGCAAAGTGTTAAGTTTTGGTTTTAGAGAATCAAAATGCAGTATATTCCAAATATACGATTGGTAAACCCTGTTTAGTCTTCATCTCTAAAATTTGTACATTATTGCATGTTTTCTATATTACCGTGTTACAAGAGATATGTCAATGTGTGGAAAATAGAAGTTACATCCCCTTGGCATCTGGTGTGGTTTACCGACTCTTTTAGGAAAAACAGAAGTCAAATGTGGATTGTTTTTTCTTTCTGATGGTCTGATGGATGAGGTATGACAAGATTGTTATTTTTGTCTAATTTTGTGTAGGCTACTTCAAAGAAGGTAATAACAAGGGAAGAGTGGGAGAAAAAGCTTAACGATGTTAAAATTCGAAAAGAAGACATGAACAAGTTGGTTATGAATTTTCTTGTCACTGAGGGATATGTTGACGCAGCAGAGAAGTTTCGAATGGAATCTGGCACAGAACGTATCCTTTTTATCTCTTTGATGTGCTGTTTACAATGTTATTCTGTTCATTGAATATTTTTTCTTCCTTTATTTGAATTTCCTTATAGATAAATAGCAGATATAGACCTTGCAACAATTACAGATCGTATGGCTGTTAAGAAAGCAGTTCAGTCAGGGAACGTTGAAGATGCAATTGAAAAAGTCAACGATTTGAACCCTGAGGTTAGTTGCCACTTTTACGTTGCTGTTGTTTTTCTTACTCCCTGTAAGGCTGGTTTTGTAAAAACACAATAACTTTCAGTAAGTAACTTCAAGCTAAAATTACTTGTTTGCTTGTTTTTATCATAAGAAATTATTAACAGACTGAGTTTGGTGTATAAGATTTTCCCACTTCTGGCATTATCGAAGCCCGAAGGGCATTATAGGGCATCATATTGGCAAAAGTAGAGAGAACGGTTACAATCATATATGAAGTAATGGGTCAGTTTGGGTCATATTTCATCTCAAACGGGTAAAATAAAAAAAAAATATTTAAACTTTGCTAAAAAGAAGCGGGTCAAAAGGATTGAGCTGAACACAAGCTGCCTAATGTTTTCATGTATTTTCAAATTTTAAAAAATTCACCAAGAAGGTGTTGATGGGTCAAGTTGACTCAACCAGTTCGACCCATTGCATAATCCTCGTGGCCTACCTATTCACCATGATGCCAATAAAAAGCATAATGTCTTAATAATTCTCGTGGCACAAGCATGTATCTTTTAGTTGGTATGTAATATGGGTGATGATACAATCATACAAGATTCAAACCTTTATTGGTATGACCTTTTGCTGTTTCGTTTGGCCCATGCTCATTTTGGTCTTGGGCTTTTTTTTTAATCGTCGATGATGTAACTTTTAATGGTAATTCGACACCTAAAGCTTATTAACTGTTATTGTTTTCTTTGGTTATTTAAAATTGATATATTAATCAATATTTCTGTGCAGATTCTAGATACAAATCCCCAGCTATTTTTCCATCTTCAGCAGCAAAGGTTGATAGAATTAATTCGGAATGGAAAGGTTGAAGAGGCTCTGGAATTTGCCCAGGAGGAGCTTGCTCCAAGGGGAGAGGAAAATGTAACTTCTGACTTTCTTATACTTGTTTTTTCTCTTTCCCATTCTATTCCTCAAAGTACGTTTCCATGGAAAGTGAAACATTTCTCTTGGGTGATAGTAAGTTAGAGTGACCTGCTTGCTCCTTGTCATCACTAAAAGCTTTCATGAATATTGATTTGGATTCATAATATATATTTGTCTTCACATTTCAAACCTTATGTTATATATGTGACAAGAGGTAACACTTTTCTATACATCATATGTTTTGTTATAGATATCTGAAGCCTAGATTTGTCAAATAATAGGTTTTAAGTCCCTTAAAGTGACTTTTTTATTTTTTAAGAGAGGACAGCTCACAAATATACTAAACATTGGTTTCATTTGTTCAAGTCTCCGTCATGTGGGTACCTTTTTCATATTCTAGAGGAAGTAAACGGGAATTGCTATCACTTTAATCTTTATGACACTATAATACTATATACATGAGAGCCACACATTGGAAATTTTAAGTGGTCATATGTGAATGACTTCGTGCCAGTTTTTCTAAAGATAAGGTTCCTCCATTGCAGCAAAGCTTTCTAGAGGAGTTGGAGAGAACGGTTGCACTGCTAGCTTTTGAAGATGTGAAGAATAGCCCTGTTGGAGATCTCTTAGACCTATCACAACGTCATAAAACCGCAAGCGAGGTCAATGCAGCAATCCTTACAAGTCAAAGCCATGAAAAAGGTTAGTTCTTTCATAATGAATAGACCTTTGGCAGTTCATAATTGTTTTTTGTATGGCTCATTTGATCCGGTATTGTGTTGCTAGTGTCATGCATAAGTTAGCAGGAGCTAGGTTTTAGCGTTGAAACTCACTTGGTCAATGTTTCTTTTTATAGAAAGTGAACTGAATGCCTCTTAGACCAAGCATTATGCCCTACCCGAAGGAACACCAAAACAACCTCATCGGGTAGAGCCACCGGGTTTAGTTACTCGATCGAGAAGCTGCACAACCCCCACCCCCTCTCAATGTATCACACACACACACACACTTAATTTGTTAATATAAAATTAAAACATCTCTAAGCAATTTTATTACATATTTTGTTCAATTGTTTTTATGCTTTTGGTCCCTGATGTGGATGATGTGGGGTTGGAGTCGTGAAGCAAGGGCAGGCTTACCATTCTGCCCTTCCTCATCATCATCTTCTTGTAAAAGATGAAAAACACGGAAAAAAAAATCAAAGACACCTTGAAAAACCGAAAACCCAAAGTTTATCAACTTGAATCTCAAAACCATCCTTTTGTTACTTCTATATAAAATCCCTCTTCAATATAAAGGTGTAGAACACGATATACAAGGAAAGAAGTAAAAATGGAAGAGATCGAAGAGAAACCTTTTACACCCAGCACTGAAATTTTTCTTTGGAAACCGCAGCTAATTTTCTAAATCAAGTCCCTTTTTAACCGTCTTCATCTTCTTCTTTAAATTTGCTTTTTTAAATCATGTTCTTCAGCCTCATCAAGAAAACAATGCACTTTTATTTGCTTTTGGGTTCTCAAGGTTTTTCTTCTGACCTTTTTTTTATTCTTTCTATATCCTGTTATGTCTCCTTCGAGTAAAGAAAAACAAGGGTTTGTTTTGGGTTTCCGCTGTTTCATTTTATCATGTTCATCTTTAAGAAAGGTATGAAGCAGATGAAGGGTAAAACTCTAAATTTGGCCCTAGTTAACTGCTAGTGGCATTGACCAAAAACATGCGAGAAATTCCTTTTGGATCAATTTATGCAATCAAAATTGTTATGGGACAAATTTCATAACTTTTAGAATACTAGAGGGATAAAAAGTGTGATTTACTCTGTTAAATGCGATTACAAAAACCATTATTAGGACCTATATCTAATTCTAGTAATAATAACAATTTCGGTGGTTGTGAATTCTTGAGTGGACCTTGGGAGACATTAACGTTTAACCCGTTGCTATCAATCTAAAGTCTAAACATTAGTTTTAATGTTTTATCCTTTTGGCCTTTTATAAATAAATATAATCCATTGCGACATGAATGGGTTGAAGTTGCCTACTCTAAGAAATACAACCTAATGTGTAACGTGAATATCTTGGTCTCTCGAATATAAGAACTTAGAATATAAATTTTTAGCAATCATCATTGTTTTAAAAACAATCATAGATAAACTTAATGATGCACTCATACTTTGGAAGTGGACTCCACTTGTTTAACATGTTTTTCAGTTGAGCACAATTTCTTGAATGTTCTTGCATTCTTGATGATTGTTCGGTAGTCAAGAGCGGTCGATGTTGTGCATTATTGAAACGTGAAATGAAGCAAATCAGCAAACACTTCAGATGTGTAATTTTGAGCAGGCCGGGTCGGACTGACCAACCTTTTTTTTCAAATATAATTCATAGCTAATTAATAAAGCGGTTTAGGAGGCTGTATGCATATATACCACTTCGGGCAACTTTTGACCCTTTCAACTCATATATCTGTTTGCTTACTATTTTGGCCTATTTCATTCAACCGGTTTAAACTTGATCCAAATTGACTCATTCATAAGTAATTTTTACCCTTTCAACCCATTTTTTTACTTGCTTACTTTTTTAACCTTTTTTGTTTAACCAGTTTAAACTGATCCAAAGACACTCGTTCATAAGTACACTGGTTGAAACCGCCACGTGGTCCTACTATTAGTACCATTTTTTTGAAGTCAAAAAATTAACCCGACCACAACATATAGTTTTTGGTTATATAATGAATTGGTTTAGTTTTAAATTCTAACTTTTAACACTGACTTGATGAAATGATCGCAGACCCGAAGCTCCCGAGTTTGTTGAGAATGCTTTTATGGGCTCAAAATCAGCTTGATGAAAAGGCAGCTTATCCCCGCATCACTGATCTGTTCACAGCTACTCTTGAAGACCCGTCAGTTTGACTCGATTCGACTTCCATCACATTGAAATTTAAGGGATCAAAAGCTCATGAAACAGTGTTTGAGTTAAAAATGTTTTCATCACATGATATGTAGCAATCTTTCAGTTGTAATGACGATTCACTGTGTTGTGTGATTTAGAATGGAAATTAGAGGAATACCCGCTTTGTGGGGTTTCATGTGAAATAATGGAGTTTTACTGGTTTAGCATATGCGACTGAATGTGAAGGAATCTGCAGTTAGTTTTTTTGTTACTTTTTTAGGTTTATCTTGGATTCTTACGTTTTCAAAGTAATGTGCCAATGCTAAGTTGCTAACAAATGAGAATCATTTGTGTTTATTTTGTTGCAGCAGAGGTCTTCTAGTGAACTAAACCGGTCGTTAATGGCCCTTACCGGTCTTGCACACGATAGTAAGAGTAAGTGTGTCAATTCATTTCCTTATAATGCTTTGGTCCATAAATCTCCCTTAGTCGAATTGTTCAAAACAGGGAACACCAACCATGGTAGAATACCGTTGGAGTTCTCTTACGACCATCACTACCATGAAATCACCTTGAAAAACTTTAGGACCAAACATGAAATCAGGATAAACCTTAAGCACTGACGACACGTTTTTCTATGTAGGAAAATCTAAATGGTAAAGAGTTCAAATTTTAGGGGTTAAAAACATTCTTAATATAAAACCATCAACCTATCTTTACTTTTGATTATCCTACTTTCATTTATATTTTTAATATTATATTAGTATAACTAGCTTTTTTAGTCTCTACTTTCGAATATTTACTTAGAGATTTTATCATTACATAGATGTTATTTGTATGCGATTGTTAAAGGTTCATATATCATTAACATGTGAAGGCAATTTTGATGGTTTCCTCTACATCTTCCTACTTGATCCTTTTCAACCCTTTTAACTTCAGTGGTTTTATTTTTTAGGTTTCATTTTCAGCTGTTTCATCATGAACTTATCACTAAATATTATATATATATATATATATATATATATATATATATATATATATATATATATATAGGGGAGGGTTCAAACGATAACTGTTTTTCGCAAAATATCTTTATAGAATCATTTTGCAAATGTGTTTATATATTAATCACACTTAAAACACCTTTCATAATCTGATTTATAATACAAAGTATTCCCTTATTTATTTACATTAGCAAAAAGGAAGAACAAAAAAGGATATATAATAATTTAGAACCTGATCCACAACTTATACAATGTGTATGTATGTTTGGTGTATGTGTGTAAGTAACAGAGCTAGAACTTTTATTCATAGTTGGAAGCGGAAACTTATATCTCATTATTTGTATCGGGGTATTTGGCAAGTTAGATGAAGTTATATTTTAAAAATGTAAAATGACATAAAGAGACACTAAAACAAAACTATAAATAAAACTCATAATTAATTAAGTTAAACTCTCAGTCAGCAATTACAGAAGCACCAAACTAAGCCTTCAATTTTGTTTTTCCTCAAGTCCTAAAATCTCAGTCCACGATTAGTCGATTACAATTGATGATTTTGTTTCTTTCTCAACGATTTTGTGTGATTTTATCCCAAATGGCCAATGGTCAAACCATTTTATGTGAATTTTTATGAATAGACTATCATTTTCATTTTATTTCTGAACAACTCTCAACAGTTTTGGTAATTGAGTATTTAACTTTATTTTCCCTATTCGTTTCCATTATTGAATCTCCGTCTCTACGACTTCTTTCCCCCAATTAAAAGTAATTACTCTTTTTTTTTCTTTAATTCTTGTGAAATCTATCTGCCTACACTGAAACCTCTTTTCTTTTCTCGGAATTTTAGTTTTTCACCGAACAAAAATAGGCATACATACATATGTATACTATACAACATATTGCCCACTCCCTACCCCTTCATAAATTTTCTCTTTAAAGATTTTTTTTAAAGGACCCACGTTTTTAGTGTATGCTCTCTGGTCTTTCTTTGTTTGAAGGACACTAAAGTAGCAACTAGTAACGACTCACTTTAAACGTGTGCCCCCTTCAAAAGCTAACACCTTTTTCAGAAATTTAACAGAAAACCTCCCTATACTTTAATAAACTCTGATGAAACAAAATGCACATGTACTACTACCTTACCCTTAACTTCATTGGAATTATGCATGCTGTGACATAATTCAAATATTAATTTGTGAACATAGCCAGGAAAAAAAAAAAAAAAGCTCATTGGAAAAGAGAGATTAATAGTTATATACCCATTACACAATAACGATACTATAATAGTTTTGTTTCCAATGTTGATACGCGTAAAAAGTTGAGTGATAGTCCATGCTACCTGTGCTACAAATTGGGTCCGCTCTTACAAATTTATTCAGACTTAAAAGTATACTAGCATAATTTAATAATGTTAACTCAATCTGAAAGTATATCCACATGCTTTGTATATGGAAGGTGATTTTTACACAACAAAAGTAATCATGCATAATAATTATATACATCATCAATTTGCATTATATGTATTAACTACTGGTATTTTGTTGTGTATAGCTAGAAAATATTGTGTAAAAATGTAAATATGCATGTCCACTAGTTCAATATAATCTATCCGAGGGACTTAAAATGCTTATTGGAGAGCAACAAAACAGGATGTATGTTACCTTAAGATTGGATCTAAATTGCAAAGAACTAAAATCTCATCGTATACATGCAAAAAATTCATTCCTCTTTCCGTAACTCGGCAATCAGTACACTGAAGGGGTCAACCCGGGTCGGGTCATTGACTCAGAATGACATCGACGAACCTAGTAAAATTTAAAAGTAACAACTCATTAAAAAAGAACTAAATAAGTGAAATGGCACTAAAAGACCCGACCCGAATGATCTAACACAAGTAGGCGTAGCTTTAGAAGAATGTGAACCCAGGACTAAAAAGGTCCGACCCAAATAACATAAACCCATGTAGTGCTTGCGGAATGTGATTCCTGTTGCTTTGACAAGGGTAGTTTGGTAATTTTGAGATGCTCCAGCACATGATAATGATGATGATGATTGTTGTCATGATGGTGATGATGATGGGTGCCATCATCAAAGTTGAGAGCATAGCTTGAAGGATCGTATTGAAAATTAAATTGTTTCTTGGGACCTCCATAAAGAGCAACAAGAAATGTGTGTTTCTTGAATGTTTTTTTCATGGCTGCCCTCACTCGCCAAAACAAGCTTCTACATTGCTTCCTTGAGCATGGTTTTATCCACAGCAATCTCTCAATAACTCCCATTTCTTGAATCAATAAGCAAACAGAAGCCTTCCTTTTCTTGGTTTTCGATGAATCTTGATCACTACCCACTTCAAGAAACTTTAATTCTTTAAAAAGACAACAGATTCAGAGAGAATTTGTGTGACTACCACTTCACGAAATTTCAAAATTTGGCACAAAAGCAGAGATATATATATATATATATATATATATATATATATATATATATATATATATATATATATATATATATATAGCAGTTTAATTGCTACAAGAAACTTCAAATTTAGCACATACCTAGAGAGAGACTGGTTTGGTAGAATACCCACTTCAAGAAACTTTCAAGTCTAGAGAGAGAGAGAGAGAGAAAGAGATTAGTGTCGTGGAACGCTTGAATACCCACTTCAAGAAGATGAAGAAAAAAGCAGAGAAAAATAAAGAATCCTTAAAAAAAGTTGCATAATTCTACAATTCCCACTGAAGGTTTGCACAAACATGATACAAAGAAAGATTACTATCTTTGAGTACCCACTTAAATTAACCACAGAATTATGCAAGAATGAACAACAAAGAAAAGATAAGAGATTTGTGGGGTAGAAAACACATTTCAAGAATCCTGAGAGTTTGCGAATGGACTCAAGATTCTAAAATTCACACACTCTTGAAGAATTGAAGTTTGAAAGTTTGAGCATTGGAAACATGAGCTAGATGGTGAAGATCTTTTGTACGTGGGTTGGATTGGGGTTTGACGAGTACGATCAGATAAAGTAAAAAAGAATTCAATACTTTCTTAATTTTCAGAAAGTAATTTTAGGTGTTTTATAGAGGAAGCTATCCCACTTTGAGCTACAGTGTATTTTACACTCCTTCCTCAAAAAGCTAAGATTTTTTTTTTCTGAATTTTGTTGTACTTTTTTGCTCCAAAGGAAAAATTCAATTCAAACATTGGTCTAATACATACTTTCAAAGTTTTAATTTAATAACAAACTGATTAATCCAATTCAGAAGTTTAATAGTTTGCATTACTCTAGAAATGACAAGATCAAAATCGCAATGAAAAAGTTACTTATGGATATGAAATCTGTAACAGTAATCAAACCTTAACACATACTATTAATTAGTCTTAAGACCTATTTGGTTTCGTGGGATTTTGAGGATTTTACATGATTTATATTTCAAATCCCGTTAAATCACATGTTTGGTAAAAAATAAGAAGGAAGATATTTCGTTTTCAAATCTTATATACGAGAGATTTCAAAATCCTTGGGGAAATGTGATAATTCTAAATCCCTTAATTGTGGGATTTCAAAATCACGACCTATATAACCAACTAAGGTGTTCATTTTCAAATATTCGGATTTTCGGATGTCCGAATTTCGGATGTCCGAATTTCTGATATCCGAAACGTATAGTGGATTTTGGATATCCGAAATTTTCAGATAGTGAATTTCGGTATCTGAATCCGAATCTAAAATTTCGGATATCCGAATCAGATCCAGATATCAGAAAATCCGATAATTTCCAAAAATATATTTTTTATATAATTTAAAAAATATATGTAGTTACTAAATAATCATATTTTAATCTTTAATCACAAAAAATAGCTCAAATATTTTTAAAAAAAATACACGTATATAAAACTATATATGTTAAAAAAATTAAATGAATAAGCAATATAAAAATAAAAAATATTTTTCGGATATCAGAAATATCCAAAAATTTCAGATATCCTAATTTTCGGATAATCGATTTAGATGTTACTTGTTAGGATTCGGATTATTTTGAACACCCCTATAACCAACAATACATAGTCGGCCAGTCGCCTTTACCACATCAACCAACAATTCACTCTCGCAGTCACTGCCTAGATCGGCCACCGCCAAATGTCATAACCGTCACTAGCATCACCATCGTCGGCCTCCACCACTACAAATAAGCGTTGCCCTTCACAATCTTCACATTCATTGTTGTCTCCCTTCGTCCACCGTCTTCGTTATCACCCTAATCGGCTATCGTTTCAACCTTCCCCGTCTCCGCCGCCGCCCTTTCCCGTCTCCGCCATCACCCTTCCACCTCTCCGCCTCCATTGTCGTATCCCTTCCCCGCCTCCATCGCCTCCCTTTCCCGTCCTCGTCGTCGCCCTTCCACGCCTCCGTTGTCGTTACCCATCCCTGTCTCATCTGTTCCATTTACTATGTCCGCCTCCACCACCGTCGCCCTTCACCGTCTCCGTTTCCGCCTCTGCCGCTGTCGCCCTTCACCTTCTCAGCTTCTGCCGCCGTCGCCCATCACCATCTCCACCTCTGCTACCTTCATCATTCATCGTCTCTGGGTTCGCCCTTCTTCATCTCCGCCTCCACTATTCACCATGTCCACCTCTGTTGTCGCCATCCCTCACCGTCTCTACCTACGCCGTCGTCGCTCTTCACCGTCTCCGCCTTCCCCGTGTCCGAGCCAGCCAATTTTGTGAAGGTAAGTCGACGCTTTCACCAATTTTACCCTAGAAATCTCAATGTCTTTTACATGAACCAAACAAATGACATGATTGAATTTTAAATTCTAAGAGATTTGAAATCCCTCCGAATTTGTTCCGGTGGTATCCTATGTTTAAGGTAATTTACATAATTTTGTATTCAAGTCTCATAGTCATAGTATACAAAATATAGTTTTTAAGTGGGTTTATAAGGCATTTAAGTTGTGCTGTAATAAATACGTAAAAAAAGTTTACTAAAGCTTGTTTATAACGATTATTTACTAATGGTTGTTAATTAAGAAAATGATCATGTGTACTTTTGGGGGACAATTTTTAGTTAAGTGAATACCATAGTAATTATAAATGTGTCTCGTCATACTTCGAAATTTACATAAAAATGTATTTTACAATAGAATTTGGACAAACATTTACCATTGAGAACTAGGGTAACAGAAAAAACCGAAATCAAACTAACAACAGAAAAAACCGACGGTTTTGGTTTTAAAAGTATCAATAATCGATTTTTTTGCTTGGTTTTGATCTTTAAAGTTTAACAAATTGAAAAATCCAAAGCGAACCATTTCAAGGGGCCATATTGTAAATATACATGTCCAAAAAATCAAATACCATATGACTTTCTCATTTACACAGTGCCCCATTAACATTAGGGTTCCACCAAAGAGACCTCAGACTCATTCAAATCTCCTTCGTACTTGAATCTTCGTTTGGTCGTCAAACTACTCGATTGAGTTCACCTACATCACTTCATTTCGAGTCAAGGAGTACACTTCTAGATTTATCCATTTCTAGCTTAATATAGCAATCAATTTCTAGTTGTTTATCTCAAGTTTCTGAACTGTAAGCAGTTCATCTAGAGTTGGTTGTTCATCTTGATTTAAGTTTTGATAATATGTTATTTGTTGATTTGTTTTGAGTTTTGACTTATTTCAACTTTGGTTTTAAAATTTAAACATTTGGCGAACATTTTCCATGTATCAATTGCAAAACATATAGCTTGAATTAGATGACACACATTTTTTTATTTTTTTAATATAGCTTACATCCTGTTTAGTTTCGTAACTCGTTTTTGGTTTTCCAAAAACCAAAATTTTTGATTTTGTTTCCATTTTATGTTAAAACCGAACCAAACCAAACCAAACCAAACCATAATCACCCATATTGTAAGCACTTTTATGATTTATCAAAGTAGTAGAAATTGAAAATGTATGGGTATATGTGAATATGTTATCAGATAATTGAAATAACAAAATAATAGTAAAGTAATTTTTAGAAACTAATTCTATTTTTGTTGTTATGTCACTCAAATGTCACACACGTCGCGCTCCAACCAGAAGAGTGATTTAGCATACTGTGACAAACAGATTAGTTCGTATAATGCATAAAAGTTTAAAGCTTCATTTTCAAGTTTTTAAGAAAGAAAAAGTGAGGGAAAGAAATAAGATAAAATAAATAATTTAGGTGTGTACTTTTGTTCTTTTAAGTTAGAAGAAAAATAAAAAGTTAAAATAAAGGGACCTTTTTTTTAACGAATTATCTAATATTTGAAAGGATAATTTTTGGACTAAATAATCTCTCGCGTCTTACTCTTTAAAGAAACTTAAGAATTCATAATTATAATTTTGATAGTTTCCTTCTCAACTTTATTTCCTTTCTAAAAATGACTCGAAAACATATCATAATAGTTTGGTTAACTCTTAAAAAAACCACAATTCGTCTAATATATGTAATGTAGAAGTTACATGAATCTATCGTAATAGTTCGGTTTTTTTAAGTTCTGAAATTTCAAAAATCAAAACCAAACCGCAAAAGTCGGTTTTTGAAATTTTTAAAAACCAAAACCGCCAATTGTTATATTGATTCGGTTTTTCAGCTTCGGTTTTTTCTGCTCACCCCTACTAATACATATCATTAATTAATCATGAGAAATACAATTTAAAATCTACTATGTTAGTCATGAGACGTGCGAGTTAAGGACCGGTAGGGCGGATCACCCAAATTCATCCCACCGATTTCAAACCCTAACTCCACCCATTTCATTCCCGATTCCTATTCAGAGAACGTGGTCAATTTCTATTCAGAGGAGAAGCTCGATTTTAGTTACCGATGCCACCACTTGATTTTTTATGTCATCGGAGGATGAGTTAACCATTACTTGCCGTACAGGTTAAAAACTTAATTTTATATCCAAAAAAAGTTAAAAGCTTTCCTAAAGAATTTAATACCCTTTTATATTTTTTTTAAAAGTTGAAAATTTCATTAACTTCTTAATATTAATTACACAATCCTAAGGTAGCCAAAGGTCCCAAGAAGGAGACGATCACCTTTCTGCCTATTTACAAATTACAAGATAACCAAGGAAGTCAAATGATTGTTGACCCAGTTTAACCACCGCAGGACCTGTTTTTTACATCTATTTTTAAACAAAAAAAAGTGACAAGTGTTGAATTTCAGAAAATATGTCTTCCTTCAGAATTGTTTCCTTCGCCGAGTCATCACCATGTAGTAATCTATTTCTCCATTTCCAGACAGACCAAAAGAGTATGAAGCTGACACCTTCAAACAATTTCTTTTTAAAAGAGATGTCAGGTCCTAGGCCCTTTGAATAATCCAACAACTCGGGGATATATGCAAAACGAAGAAAAGGAAACCCCAGCCAAGCAAACAATTTCCTCCAAATTGGCAAAACCTTTGAGCACTCAAGAAGTAAGTGTTGTAGGGATTCCGATGCATTTGAGCACAAACAATAGTTGGGATCCACCACTTGAATGCCCCTTGCTATTAAATTTTGCTTACTTGGCAAAGCATTATGGAAAATTCTCCAACAACAAATATTAACTTTTGAGGGTTGATAAGAGTTCCAGAGTTTAGAGGTTGAGAGAGATGATTTGGGCAGACTTGCAAACCTGATTAAAGAAGATAGTTTCTTAACTGAGAATTTCTCATCAGAAGATAAGGACCATGACCAAGAGTCTGATTTAATACCCTTTTATATGATTTGCCTAACTATTAATTAATTTTTATCACATATTCATAACAACAAAACGTGGCATGTATAGTAGACGATGTGTTTTAAGAATTATCGAATGTTAATTGTTGAAAAGTTAAGCTACTCTTATGTTATGGGAAGTGTCCATACACACATAAAAAGTTACATATATTTGTTGTGTACGAATCATTTTTTTTATGTTATGATTAGATATGATCTATCATTATTTTTTATAAACATAAAAAATAAAATTTATAAAAGGCTCTATTTTTTCCTAAAAATAAGAGACATATGAATATAATAGATTGTGTCTGAGTATAGAATGTAACCCATTATTGAAGTATGATTTTGTTAGAGTTTGAATAAGAAAGAAAATATTGTTGTGAAGGAGAAAGTGTATTGATTTAACTGGAGGGTTGGGTTGTTGTTTCATCGGAAGGCTGGAATTCCATTTTAATTACAAACATATGTATTGGTGCAGTGGGAAAAGAGCCTCTCCTATTGATATAGGTAAGGTTAGTAAGGTGGTCGTGTCTCTGTCTATCTGTTCCTTGTGGGCCACCCCTCCTCTCTCTCTCTCTCTCTCTCTCTCTTTCTGTCAGACTATCAAACCTTTTTCATCACCTCAATTCCCTCCTATGCATCTTTAATTCCTTTTTCAATAAATATATATATAACAAGAAAAATCACATAACACTACTAATTTTGAATACGTTTTTTTTACTTCGGCTTAGAAAACCCACACGTACCGAGCCTATTCGGTTAATTTTAACATCAATGACTCGTTTATAAATGTTTTCTATATGTACGAATTGTCTGGTGGCGGGTTTTCAACCACCCCTCGCTATTTTACTTTAACAAAGGGTTCGAACACCACATATTCATTTCATGAAGGAAACCCCTAAAAAAAACTCTCAACCCACTACATACAAAAGAATTTGATCCTTTGACCTCTTGCGAGGAAGGAAGACGTCTTATCAAATAGACTAAACCCATTGTAAAATAAGTCATTAGTAGATTGAATTAATTTGATAATAGATTTGGGTAGATAAAAATGCTTTGGTAAAGAGGGCATAATGATCGATCAAATCAAGATTGGTTGTTTTAAAGCTAAACTAGTTATGTTACCAACAAAATGGTACCATTGGGATTTCTTCTTATATCTTCCTTTTTGTCTTTATTAGTCTTCATTATTCTTTGTAATCCCATTTTGTCCCACTCTCAAGCCCCTTTCATCGTGGGTCCCTACTTCTTTTGCTTCCACATGGTGGTCCTTTTTTTTTTTTTTTTTATATTACCTTCCTTTCTTCCTCGACCTAGCTTTTATATTAATGTCTTCCTTTTCTTTTGTTGGAAATTAATAAGGTTTTAACTTGATAGAGATGGGTCAATCTCCCCCACCAAACTCTTTATGGCCTATCCAACTTTACCCTCTCAATTAATATTCTTTATCATATTAAAATATTTTATTATTTTTAATAAAGACTTGTGCTTCATTAGTGCAATTTTATGTATAGACGTTGTTGAAGTAATATAATTCAAGAATGTGTTTTTCTAGTTATATTGATCAAGAGATAATTCAAAAATCTTATATTCCGGAGAGGATAGATTTACTCAAGTAGCTTCAAAACATCAAACAAGGAGAAAGAAATATGTTGAAACAAAAGGCAAAACGACGTTAGATGGGCAATAGACAAGGTTGATAATGCAAAGTATTTTCACAATGATGTGAATAGGAACGATGCTTATTGAAACATACGGGGTCTAATCGTGAACGCGTTGTGAGTGGATGACCCGCGGCGTATAAAGGTTGCAGCCTTCCATATCTTTGAAGATAGATTCAATGAGCAAATTCCGAATCGTCCAAAGTTCAACTCCCCTATATTCTTACGTCCAAATGACGATGACAGATCCTCTCTAGAGTTTCCTTTCTTAGATATCGAAATTAAAGAAGTGGTTTGGAGCTACAACTTCTCTTGCTAAAGGTTGCAATCATACATTTATAGTCCTTATTCCTAAAAAGAAAGATCCACATTGGCGTGGAGATTATAGTCCCATTAGCCAAAGGTTGCAATCCTTTGTTTATAAAAGTATTTGTCATTTTAAATTTCCCTCTATATTTTGAAAGTATTTTTAAGCATTTATTTCAAATTCATAGAGTGATTTCTTGATTTGTTAACAAATATCTATCCAAAGAAAAACAACTCAAGATCAAGTGCAATGGTCAAAAAGCTTCAAATGGTCATCATATATTATCATACACACATGTATGCATGAAAGAGGTTTGTAGCCCCTTTCACTTGTTGTAAAAAGTGTAGAGATAACATCACATATTATGATTGTTGTGAGTATTATGTCATCACTAACATTTTTTAGGGGACATTGTAAAAGGTGATCAATAACTTGGACTAGAGGAACATAGAAGGTGATCAATGTATTCTTGGTGAGATATTCTTAAGGTGTTCATTACTTTGAGAAATTAGTGAGACATAATAGTGCTCTCTTCCGGGTAAGAGAGATGTTGATAGTGAATACAACTCTTGGTGGAGAGCCAATAAGTGAACATAGGTTGGATTTATTAGTATATAACAGAACCACTATAAATTCTGGTATCATCATTCTCTTCCCTACTATGTGTTCATTATTATTTATTACTCGTCTCCATCGTACATAGACGATCTATATATCTTTAACTTGCTATATACTAATTTTAAAAGGTTTATTGATAGCTAAATTTTATGCTAAGTTGATTGAAACTATTTCTCCTATATGTCATTATTTGATACATACGTAAATAATTCATGTTCTTTGTATCCTTTGTTTTTTATGCAGATAAAGGTTGAAAGTTAAGCAATTTATTCTTCTACTTTAAAATTGAAAGTTTACATGTTTCCCTGATAATATTTTCTCACTTTATTATATATTCTTGTTAAAGTTACTTGTACAAATATTCTCTGAAACAATTTTACTTCAAAATTTTCATCAACTTTCGGAAAATCGCCATGGATTTAAAATTGCATATGGTTTTGTCACAATGCGTTTGCTTCTTTCTTACTTGGGGGGGTTTTGGGAATCAAGTTTTGGTCTCTTAAAGTTAGGTCACTTTCTTCACTTTCGGTTACAAAACAAAAAATAATAATAATAATTAACCTCATTCGTATTTTAACTTTAACGTTTAAATTTTAAAATGGGTGGATGTTTAAAAACCAACTAACCAAAATGTTAAAGATATAATATGCTTGTATGTATTTGATAGAATAACTGAAAATTAGAGCTAATAATGTAAAGAATAAGAAACAAGACATCGTAAATTAGTTAGAAGAAAGTATTTTGAAATTTTTATATATAAAAAGATTTAGACTATTTTTGGAGAAACTTTTTCAAAAAGCTTTTAAGGAGTGTTTGCTTCATTCTTTTGGAGGGATTTCAAAGGAATGAGAATTCAAATTCCCACAAATGATGTGTTTGGTTTGCAAATGGGAAGAAGGATTCAAATTCCTGTGAATGCTTGAAATCCTATGAATGGGGGATTTAGAAATCCTCCCTCCCCCCTGGTATTTTGAAATCCCTCATTGATGGATTTGCTCCGGCGACCTCCGGCGACCGTCCGGCTAACATTCCGGCTAACTGTCTCCTTCAAACCCGACTAAACCCTTCTTCTTCCCCGTCGATCTTCACCTTCACAAAACCCTCCTACGTCGCCGTCGACCTTCGTCTTCTCCGTCAAACCCTCCCGCGTCGCCGAAACGCAGATCTGTCGACCTTCGTCTTCTCCGTCACCACGCAGATCTGGTTCGTCACCACGTAGATCTGGTTCGCAAAACGCAGATCTGTCGACCTTCGTCTTTTCCGTCGACCTCCGACGCAGATCTAGCCTTCGTATTCGACCTCGTTTGAAACTCTAGCCTTCGTCGACCTCCGACGGCAGAAACCCTAATCGACCTTCGTCTTCGACCCTAGTCGTCGTCTTTGTCTTCGCAAACCCTATTCCGTTCGTCTTCATCTTTGTCTGTCACAGAAACCCAGATCTGGTGCGTCGCCGTCGCCTGTGTCGCCGTTCATCGCCGTCGCCTGAATTCCTAATCGCCGACGACAGAGGTATGTGGGAGGTTGTTGGTATTGTTGAGGCTTTTGTGGTAAACCAAACACAGGAATGGGATTCTAAATCCCACCAAATGAATTCCCCCCCAAATACAATTCCCATCCATAAATCTCATTTCCCTCAAAATCAAAGAATGAACCAAACACCCCCTTAGTTTTAAGGTTATTGTATAAAGAAAAACTCTCACATCTTCAATTCAAATATAACTTATAGCATTTTCTTTTATACCAAAAAAGTTACTCAGAGAATCCTTTGAAAATTTCAACTTTTGCTTAGCTTGCCCTCTTATAATCTTTGTTGTAAAATAAATATATCAAACCAAGTAAAAATAAAATAAAATAAATAATAGATTATGAGAACATCAAGATTTGACTTGAAAAACTCTTGCGAGAAAAAATCACTGGCACTACCGATGATATCAATATATGAGAAAAATATGAGGAAATTACAAATATACATAAAATAAAAAAAATATATAAACATGCGAATAACAAAGAAAAACTACAAAAGGAATCTTGACTTGAACTTACGGCATGGATTCATACAAACGAAAAAATAACCAAAAGATTACGAGATTATGAGTTCTCTCTATTTTGTTTTTTTACTCTGCCGTAGCTCCCAACTATATATATTTACAATAATATATACAACTGGCAATGACTAAAAGTACGTCGATCAATATAAAAGGGTTTTGCTAAAATACGCATTCTCATCAGGAATATATATAAATTTGCTTTGATAATTATATATAAGCTAAATTACTCATTTATTTGTTTATTAAATAAATAATGTAACATAAATACATAACTTACGTTTCTAATTACCATTTAAGTGTGTACTTAGTTTGTATAGACATATATATGCTTCTAAAATTGTCGTTATAAACACTTCTATTATCACATTGTAATGAAAACATCAAAACATCATATTTTTTTGCCTTTTTGTTTACATGCAAATTATGTTGTAACAACTTATTTAAAAACCTAATAAAAACTATGATCTTATATATTATTATCTAAAAGGTTTAAAATTACTGTTAAATGTTCATAACTTTTATCTTAACAAATGCTACAAATTTTTATGTAATAAAAGTTAAAAAGACATTTTATGAATGAAGTTATTTTTATATGGATTTCAACTATAATAGTAAGATTATATATCAGCATTACAAACAACAACAAAATCTAAGTTTCATTTGTAGTAATAGTCTAATAGAGTAAGACAATAAAATCTCAAAGTTTTAAGAGAATAAAAAGTCTACACCAAATAGTATTCATGCACGATACAACTTTAAATTGTTAATATCTAAATATGGTATATCTCATTTACTCAATTTTTACTACATCGTTTCAGATTCTTTTAACAAAACTTTATTGATTAAAATATTTCATTACTTACTTTTTTATCAGTGACGGATCCAAGAATCTGGTTTAGGGGGGACATCTTTAATTAAAAAAACAAGACGACTTAGGTAAGGAGCCAACACATTTCGGGACAAAACAAGTCGGGTCAACGTTGTATGGTAGTCATAATAATCTTGTAAATTTGACTTTTATTTTAGAACTTTTGAAGGTTTATGGTTTCTTTCTCAAATTATAACATAATGTCACATAATTGACACTCTAAGTTTATTTTAATGATCCAAAAAATGTCTAAAATAAGCAAGAAACATAATTTTTTTTCTTAATAAGTTGAGATCTTAAACCTTGGAGGCCTCATGTTTAAATATTAGGGGGTCTAAAATGGTTCACCCATATAATCCTATGTAAAAAGAAAATAAGATTAAGTACTAATAAAACAAACATGTAATGAGACGATATTTGCATAATTCAAATGAATTAGAAAATGTTTGTATACTTTTGATTCTTAATAAAGATATATTTTATTGAAGTATACATAGATATTAAATTGATTCAAATGAATGAAATACATGAGAAAAACTCCTATGAATGTTGATAGTAACCATGAAAAGAAGAAAATATACATATATATATATATATATATATATATATATATATATATATATATATATATATATATATATATATATATATATATATATCATGATATTTGATCTAAAAAAAAGGAAAAAAAAAAAGAAAAAGAAAATGGCATTATGTGTTTCATATATGAATTCAAAATAATTGTTAATTTTGTGCACACATTGATCACTTACTTGATTCAATCATACACGCTACACTCATTGTCTCATCTTGAAAAGATGAAAGTAATAAGTGGACCTACATGCACTAAAATACTCATGATAGAATAAAGGTAGATCTATTAAATATTGGTATAAACATTGATTAAACCTTTATTTGCTACATAATGAAAATGAATAAATCTCAATTAGTTTCGAATAGACTAATATTGAGATAAACTCCACAATCTAGAGCTAAGAAATTTTTGGTAATCATCTTAAGATTAGGTTTGTGGATTTTGGTTGTCCCATAATTTGCACATTTTAAGAGGGAGTCACATATCAAAAAGAATATCTCATATATATTTTTTTATATTTTTTCACACTCTCACTTCCTATCATTAGCATAAATACAAGATAATGATGTATAAATCTCTCATGATACATACTTGAGTATAAATACAAGATAATGATGCATAAATCTCTCATGATTACTACTTGAGTATATTTGATTTTTCCTAAATTAAGTTTATGCATATACTTTTGTATATCTTGCACTTGTGTTTTACTTTGTCTATATTTTCTCAAGTGCTAGCTCAAAGGGATCATAAATCAAGGGGGAGCATCACCATAAATCAAATTCTAAATCATAGGGATCGTAAATCAAGGGGAGATTTGATCAGGGGGGAACTTCATCAAATATTTAGTGCTAGATCAAAAGGGGGAGAAAAATGTTCCTTTTTGATTCGACGAAAGGGGGAGAAGAATGTAGATTTGCAACATTGTTAACATGAATAATTTTGTGTAGCAATATTAATTAGATGTTGCATATTTTGTCATCATAAAAAAGTGGAAGATTGTTAGTGCATACATGGTCACACATTAAGAAATGCACTCCTTATTTTGATGATGATAAAAATATGAACAAGTGATATTATTGCTTATCAAAATTATTCATATGTTCATATGCTACATTCTTAGAAGATTAACAAACCTAAGATTAATGATCAAGTGAAGAACAAACAAGTGAAGACTTTAAATTTACAAAATATGAAAACGACAATATTAAAGGAATCATTCATCCCTCACGGTCTACCCCACGGTCGACTGTATGTCAACCGTCGCTAAATATCGGCTCGTTTGAAGTCAACGGATCTCGTATTCGACAATTGAAGATGTCATCTTAAAAGGCGATGTCGAAGATATCCTACAAGCAAACGTTTCAAATTATATGAGCTTACAAAATAAATAATTAAACAAGTTTAAGTTTTTATAAAAACTTTTTATAAAAATTGAAAAACTTTTTATAAAACTCACAAGCTTGGTTGGTAAAGTATAAGACTTCCCATTTTGGCAAATACCAAACATAATCTTCCATTGAAATAACACAACACCACTTATACGAAAATGACTCTCTCAAATAAGCAAACTTCCAACACGTTTTTATGAATTTGCTTTCTAAACTTCTATTTTGATGTTTAAATTTAAACATAAGAAGTATTGCATCAAACCAACTTTTTCAAGGTTTCTTTTCAGTTTTTTATGGTAAAAATGGATTGTGTGTAGTTTTGGTAAAAGACCAACGTATTTTTTTTCAAGGCTAAAAAATTCCACCATGCTGACGGAAGATGCCAAGGTCGACCGTGGATCAACCGTGTATCAACCGTTTATCGACCGTGAGCAGCCTGGGCACTTTTTGAGCTTGCACCTTTTTTCTTATTTAAACCAACTCAAGTATTGTGTTTTATTCACCTCTTGCACAACAAAAACACAAAACATATATTCATATCTTGTGAGCTCATATTATTTGATAATTTATTTATCTTTCAAGATCAAGAATCAAGCAAGAGCAAAAGCTTACAAAGCTTAAACACTACATTATTTTTATATCATTTGTAATAGTGAGAGGATCAACTCTAGACTTTCAAATTAGAGTGAAGTAAAGATCATCTCTAGCCTATAGAATTAGAGAGAAATGAGGATTAACTCTAGCCATCATAATTAGAGTGAAGTTAGGCTCATCTTACCCTTGTTTGCAAGATAGAAGATTATTTCTTGTAAGCTAAAGAGAGAAGTTGTAAAGGTTTATCTCTACCTTTAAAAAGAGAAGTTTTACTGGAGCAAACTCTTGGTGGGTGATGCCAAGGAGTGGATGTAGTGCAAATTTGTTAACACTTACATGAACCACTATAAATCTCTTGTCTACTGTTGGTGATATCTCTCTATATCTACTCTCTTTATTTCTTGCAAATATTTGTTGTGTTGTTATAAACTTCAAGATCAATCTTTAAAACACAACTTACTAGTTTTTATTTGAAAAAATTGGTAAACTAAGTAAAAGAACATATTCACCCCACTCTAGGTTCCAACATATATATATATATATATATATATATATATATATATATATATATATATATATATATAGACACACACACTCACTCCATTGTGTTACTATGAGCAAACTAATATCGATTTTGAAGGAGGAAGAATGTTGATCACTACACCCATTGCAACATATGAAGATGACAGATTTCTAAAAGAAATTGAATTAAAATACAATATGTACGGTATCAATGTAAAGATTATTTGAATGGAAAGCATATATATTATATCAACAACCTATATTTGGAAGCCAGTCTTAACATGATTTAAGAAGATGTCCTAATTTGCTTCTGCATGGGTTAAAATATTCATACTTTTTAAACGTGATATAATCTTAAGCAAAATTGATTTAGGTTTTGATTCACAGTAACTATTACAACTATGTGCTATTACAAATGAAATTTTGAGTGACCTTATTTATTTATTCCTAGGGGTAAAACTGTAGAGATGCTGCATTGCTTTATAGACTATTTCTTTTTTATTGACTTTAACTCTTTAAGCCAATATTATTGGTTCCATCCGATGTTGCAGAACAAACATTCCCAAATGTTCATTAATGATTTGTCTACCTAACAACAATGCCATAACTTTTTTTCTTTGATAATTTTAGTATATAAAAATGTCGTTTTTAATGTGCGCATTATGCTTAAGTAGTCCAACTTCTTTGATTTAATCAGACAGGCGACGGAATAAATTACATACATCGCTTATAAGTTAATAACTTTTTGTAATGTAAGTACTTGAGTACCTGGACACACTTTTACATACTTGAAAACTCTTTTCTACTTTATATATTTCTTCGTAGCTTTACTTGTGTTTTCATTTGCATTCTCCTGATTTGCTTAATAAACTATTGTTTCGAGTTTGAAAGTGTATGTGCATTTTTTTTGTTGCGGCAAGACCACAAAATTAAAAGTTAAATAATGTTGTCTCCTTTAAAAAACTTACATACAATACTCGTGCGTTCACGGGTTCTTAAACTAGTATTATATAATACGTTTAAAAATGATAGTTAAGTGTGTGTAATAGGCAAAAGTTCAAACAAAATACAGCTGTTTTTCGAATAAAAACTGCAAGAATTATTTTTAACGCCATTAATAACTCGTTAATAAAGATATTTTGGTAACTTATATTTTTACCCAACCATTAATTGCGTCCGGGTAAGCCGTCATTAATTTGCGAGACTTGATTTCCCCGAAATAACCCTAATTAATATGTCATGAATGAATCATTAATAAGCAGACAAAAAAATCTTAGCCATTGATTAAAAACTAATTAAGGGCTAAGTCGCTAAGATTAGTTCTCTTACGAAAAACAGTTTTCGTTTAAACCGTCAAATTATATATATATATATATATATATATATATATATATATATATATATATATATATATATATATATAACTAGAAATAGAATTATTGAAGAGTAAATATACTAAAAAACATTTATATATGTTGTATATTATAAGTTAGTGTAAACGAACTTCCGTTAGTAATAAATACATGCAACAAAACGTGTGCGTATATTACTAGTCATAATATATATATATATATATATATATATATATATATATATATATATATATATATATATATATATATATATATATATATATATATATATATATATATATAATAAACAACTAATCGTGATATTAATTAATATCATAATTCTATTTCTAAATTTCTAAAATAAATAGGTAAAACCCTACTTAACTAGATTCGGGTGATATCCAGAAAATGATTCATAGTAAGAAAGCTTGCTAGTTTGGTGAGGAACAAAATACCGCCGTGTTTGGAGTTTTAACACCTTGTATGGCTATAACAAATGGCTCCTTAGTAAGGTCAACAATTGTTTTTTCGAGAGCAAAGCAAAACGCTTTGCCTTGTCGTGTTAATCTTGTGGTTAGAGGCGTTATGTTGCAAGACATTCGGTGCAACTTATACCAGGACAAGAATGAAATTTTATCTCATTCTTTGAATGCTTTTTGGCGGTGTCAATATGGGGGAGAAGTTTTTCGAGGTTGAATCTTTCACCTTTAATTTTCACATCTGTTCCTTCCCCGACATTTTTGCGGTTGTGACCTCACTCGGCCTAGCAAAAAAAGTGACAATGTGTTGCTTGTGTCATTATTTGGGGTTTCTGGAGATGCAGGAACAAGGTTTTGCATGCAAAGTAGTCGACAAAGGAAAAAGTTATTTGAGAAGATGTGTTTGCGTTGATACAACAATAAATTTTGGGAGTATTTGTTTCAACTTATCAAGATCTTTTTTCTCGAGCTTATTTTTATAAGCTAGTTATTTTTGACTTAGCGTGTACTTTGTTTGATTGTTATTAGATAATAGGTCTATGATTAAGGCCCTTTATTATTATTATTATTTATTTATTTCAATCCATGTGGGATTGGGATTAAGGTCTATCATATAGGCTCTATTTAGAATTGTACCATAAATTTTCTTTGACCATCAATATTGGAATTGAGTTACCTATTTCTTGTTTGCCTTTTTCATAAGCTATTATACTTTTAGTATAAAATAATCAAATCCGATTACATAGCCGAGTCAAAGTCTTATAATGTTTTTATTATTTTTTTATACTTTTTTAATCTTGTGAATAAGTAATCAATGGGTATCAAACTCTTTGGGGTGGTTTAAAGTTAATCTTTTGTTTGAGTTATTAAAAAACCTCTCACCAAGTTGTTGGTCTTTTGGGTTTTAATTTTTTTTAGATATGTACCTATTAGGCTATATTCTTTTTTTGTGGTTTTAGTTCTCCATCTTGAAGATCTCTCTTGAATTTATGTTCTGTTTTTAATATAATTCCCAGTTTGTCTTTCAAAAAATAAAAAAATATAGTGTATGCACAAGGTTTATTATTCTACACTCCTTATGTAATAGCCAACAGGTAATTAATAGTAGTGAAATATAGTTTATGTCTCATAAGAGTAATGAAATATAGATTTTAAGGCAAAATAATCTTAAGTTCTTCAATAAAAAAGAATATATAAAAAAATGAAAAAGCCGTTTGGTGGTTATGTCACATAAGCCATACCGGCATACTTGTACAGGGAGATATATGTGTAGGGGTGTAGGCAAGTGCTCTATGGACATATTAGCTGCACCCGACAGGCACGTGACCAGATTATTGTTCTCAAGAAGTTGACTTTGATCATGTACAATCTTGACTTTCAGACCATAAGTACACTAGACTCTTGATTTTTACGACTATTATTTATATGTTTAATTGGAGACACTTTTTTTCTGGTTATTATTTATTATTAATTAATATTCTAGGTTTCACAATTGGAGTTGTTTTCATACTTCCGAGTTTGTTCCAACAAACGTTACAAGTGAAGCATGATAATTAAAATAATATAAAAATTAAAATAAGATTTAATGTGGCATGAAAATAAAATTTGTTGCTTTGTTCTCTATTTTTGTATGGTGGTTATCATAAGTGTGATCAGCTTATCACGCTGTAATCATCTCACAGTGACTCCTATGATGCATGTTGTTTTTGTTAATGGTCGCCTCACAATAAATCTATCATGTTATATATGTCATCTTTTGTATAGTTTTTTTTTCCTTATTAGCCAAACTTTTGTCATTATTGTTTCGCGTAACAATAAAATTAAAACGTAGAGTGTGTGTATATATTCACAAACACATATACTACAAATAAAGTAAGTTGCTTTGGAAAACACCTGGAAATCGATTCAGAAAGACCAGATATTAATTCCATTTGACCAACCTATTTTAGGGACCAAATTAATTAAGTGAAGAGTGAAGAGTGAAGAGTGTGGTTTGGTAGATGCATGCAATGCAACTATGCAAGTGTATGGGCCATGACGAGTACTCACGCAGGTAACGCAGGTTGCTCAATGGGCCGAATGTACGGTCCTTATCTCTTTCATATCTCTCAGTCAAAATCCCAGAAAAACTTAAAAAATTGTACGAATTATATAAAATTATATTACTTAACCGTTATTAGACCATGGTCTATGTATATTTATTATTTTAGTAATGATTTGCTTTTAGTCCGTGTTTTCTAAAAGTATATGTTAGTTTATTAAAATATCATTTTAAATATATAAACAATATAATTTACTTTAATTTCTGTAAACATTTCAAAATACCAAAAGAAAAAAAAATTGTGTTCTTGATATTCTCTAATACGTACATACTAAGATCATGTATATTTATTATGGATTTGTTTAATTAACATTGATACCCAATACAATTAGGAACCTACAATTGGTTTTAGAGCAAAAAGTGGATCAAAGATGAGTTTAGTTGATTCAGATATGTGTTTTTTCATTGTTCTTTATCAAATTAGTTTTTGACTCGAGGGCTGCCTTTTGAAATTGATCATCAATATATTTTATTTAATAGAAATTGAGGATTGGATTGCTTTCTATTAATGACTTCGAGTTCCATTGGTTTGATCATCAAATACAAGCATTATTAGTAAGTTTTGGTTGAGATCTAATCGAGTTTTTTTGGGTTTCATGTTCTTGACGTATTCTTCGGGATTCATCATAAATTCTAGTTGTTTGATCAGAATTCAAGGCTAATTTATGTTTTGGTAGTGATTTAAACTATTTTGGAATCAAAATCTGAAAGTATTAAAGACTATTTTGGATTTTTGATTGAATTGGGTGTTGAAAGTTCGGTATCAATTGTGAAAGTTTATCAAATCCTCAAATCCTAATCTTGTAATCGAAAACTTTTGTTGATTCTAAAATGTTAGTTGATTGAGTCTCAACCGAAAACGTCATAAGTTTGCAATCGTAAAGCTACAATCCCAAAAAATCTAATGGATGATTAAGAGATGGAATGGAATAACTCATTCCGACGTAATGAAAAAAATTCGTTTGTTTAGTACGTAGGAATGGAATTAACCATTCCGTAAGGAATGTGATTCCTTCGATTTCATTCCATGGGGGAGGAGTGGTTTTTCTTCATTCCATCATGGAATGGACTGAAATTTAAGAATTAGGGTATGTTATATCTATTTTTTTAAATTCAAGTTATATCTATTATTTAATACAAGGGCTATTTGGTCATTATTTATTTACTGTATTTCATTTCAATATCTAATCTTCTCTACCAAACATACTGCATTAACAATTCATTCAATTCTGAGTTGCAACCAAATATGCGGATGGAATGGTAATGAACTATTCCATTTCTTTGACCATTTCATTCCTTTGTCTATTTCATTCATTTGTCATTCTTTTCCGTTCAACCAAACATACCCTAAAAGTTTGTACAAATCATATAAAATTAATTAACTTCTATGAATTTATTTTTAAATCACATAAGAGCATATGAAGTATGTACTCTCCGCGGTATTTAGTGGTGGTTTGTTATCTCTATCTATCATGATTAAGATGTGACAAATAAGAAATTATACATAAACAATTTTTTAACTGAATTCTAATAAAAATTAGTAATCGTATAAAATAAATAAATACATTTATGTATTAATGTAGTGGGCTCCGCTATAAAGAATAATAGTTTAAGAACTTATATTATATCATCAAAATATTGATTAGAATTATATGTTTTATGTAAAATTTTAATTATTTTTTACATTACAAGATTCACGTATGAAATCAAAGCTATGTAAGAATACAACAAGTTCTTATATTATACTACTCTAAACTGATTAAGAAATTTTCCAAAATTATTCGTATAATTGTTCAATTAATTATCAACTTGTATATAATCCACATGTTATTAATAGGCTAATAGCTGCACTCTCGCTTCTAAGTTTGTTTATAAGATACATCGAATTGATAATCAACTCGGTGCAAAACCAGTCCAGACCTTATAAGGCAGGCCGGCCCATATGATCAATTCATTATTTAGCTTTAGGACTTGCATAAAAATGGGCTAAATCTTATCTATTGGGTTAAAGCTTGTATAATATTTTCAATAACGCTTAATTAACTTAAATTTACAAACCAGAACTGGGGTTACAACAACTCTTAATTGCATAATCTCTTAAAAGGTGTGTAACTTGAGAACATGGTATACTTGTTTTTAAGGATCAGAAAAAAATGCTCTTACAAGAAGAAAGTTTTGGTTCAAGCTTTTGCGCTACATCCAATGTTCATATGGTCAAGAAATAACAACTTGAGAGAGAAATTACTTGCTCTTTTTTTCATTGTTACAAGGTAAGACAAGGAACAATCTCCTTTTAACATAGTGAAAGCTTATCCTTGTACTTCATGTATTAAAAGATAGAAAGATATGTTATTATGGCAAGGGCTTAGCAGTCTAGAATACATGACACAAAGTTAGAGATGTTGTTTTTAAGTTATAACCCCATCATCATTTGTATGACATCTGGTGGTGGATATCAAGCTGGCTGCAGTAATGAGTGAAGAAAAACTAATATTTATGGAAGCGACAACTCGTTAATGGGCATTTAATACATAAAGCGTTTAATATTTTAAGCTGTGGTTTTTTATTTTAGCCTATAAATGAAAATATATTATATTGGCAGGTTAAATATGTATGTGCATGGATCCATAATTTAAATTAAACACTTCTTATAAAAGCTAAAAAACACACACACACACACACACACACACACTCTCTCTCTCTCTCTCTCTCTCTCTCTCTCTCTCTCATCCTATTCATAAGTCTATGCTTTTGTTTATAGTGTGTGTACATTGTATTCGACAACAGACTCACACACACTCTCTCTCTCTCATCCTATTCATAAGTCTATGCTTTTGTTTATAATGTGCGTACAGTGTATTCGACAACGGACTTATGAAAAAGATTATAAGGGCTTGAGATTTTAGTTTTAATTATCCCCAGTCCTCTAGCCACGTTGAAATGTTAAATCTCGAAGGAATTATTAAAAACATAATCCATCATAAGCCCACACAATAAAAGTTTTTTCAAGTAGTTTATGGCTTGAGCTTGATATTATTAATTAATCAACTTCAGCCCCAATGCCAGCCCATTTCGCCAAACACACCCAATGACTAAAACCACAAAAATGAAAACACATTTTCAATACACATAGTATCGCTAAATTACAAGTCATGTGGTGTTAAACACTTATTATTGAAGGATACAAGTTTTAATGCATAAGTAGTTAAAAATACAAGTCATGAAAAAAAAATGTGTTAAACGCTAATCGGGTGACATTTGTGGTGTTAATCTAAAAAAAAATTACTCTTATTTAATATTAATATATATAAATATAAATAAATGTTTTTTGTCTTATCATTGCATTTAATTTACACGTTGGCATTGAATTTTATATTCCAATTGATTCCCCTTTTTATAAGCAACACCGAGCTTCAGTCATTCATAAATGTGACCTCACTTGAATTCATCTACCAACCATCCCATTCACCTCTTCAATAGCAGATTAGCAACTTCCCATTTCCATCGCTTTGTTTATTTTACGCTAATGTACAACTTTTTATGCATAAAATACTAGTTTTTTGACCTTTTCTTATCGACATGTCATTCTCGCCCTAAGAGCATGCGGAATGCCTCGGTAAAAACTCGGTGGCGCTGAGGTGGAGCTCGGTATGCCGAGGGGCACACCACCCCCCAAACTCGGTATACCGAGTTTGCTTGCAATCTCGGTGAGCTTGTACCGAGGTGTATGTGTGTGTGGTTGAAGCTGTGTGGGCAACGGTCATATGACCGTTTAACATAAAAAAAAAAAAATTCTTTTTTTTTACTTATTTACTACCTATATATATATATCCTCATATTCTTATAATTCACACACATCTACATATTTTCTCTCCTATATTTTTTTGTTTTCCTCCTCCAAACATGTCTTCCAACTCAATTTCTTCAACTTCATCATCTTCTTCATCTTCTGACGAAGAACCAAACAAGCAGTTTGAAAAAATTTACGAACATTACGTTCGAGCGGCTTTGTATATCAAAAACCAAATTGACGGAGCGGGAACGTTAAGTGGGCCAAGGAAAACAAGAAAAGTTGTCAATAGGCAGCGTAACGAGGCACATCTCCGGCTCATGAGCGACTATTTTAACGAGGATTGTGTTTATGACGAAGCTTCGTTTAGGTAACGTTTAATTACGTATTTAGTAGTTTTTATTAGATTGAAATTTAATAGTTTGTTTTACATTTAATTTTAGGAGACGATTTCGGATGTCTAGACCATTATTTTTGCGGATCGTAGATGACTTACAGAATGCAACACCACTTTTTACACAAAGATGGGATGCGAGGGGTCGTAAGGGTTTCAGTCCACTACAGAAGTGTACATCTGCAATACGTCAATTAGCTTACGGGACCGCCCCGGACGGATTTGACGAGTACCTACATATGTCAGCGCGAACCTCACGTGAAGTTTTACAAAGGTTTTGTAAATGGGTGATTAAAATTTACGCCACTGAGTATTTACGACGCCCTACATCATTCGACATCCAACAATTATACACGCATCATGAATCCATACACGGATTTCCGGGGATGTTAGGAAGTATCGACTGCACTCATTGGGCTTGGTTAAATTGCCCGAATGCATGGCGTGGGCAATATATGCGGGGGGATCACACACATCCAACGCTTATGCTTGAGGCGGTTGCGTCCCAAGATTTGTGGATTTGGCATGCGTTTTTCGGGGTCGCCGGTTCGAATAATGATATAAATGTTCTCAATCAATCTCCGATATTCAACGACATATTAAGTGGCAAAGCACCGGTGTTTCCTTTTGATGTGAACGGGGTTACATATAAATACGGGTATTATCTTGCGGATGGCATATATCCAGAATATGCTACATTTGTGAAATCGTTTCAATATCCACAAGACGAGAAGCGTAAAAAGTTCAAGAAAGCACAAGAGTCGGCAAGGAAAGACGTTGAACGAGCATTCGGTGTTCTTAAAGCGCGTTGGCAGATATTGCAAAACCCGGCACGACCGTGGACTACGAAAAAGATACGCAACATTATGTACGCTTGCATAATTCTACACAACATGATATTACAGGACGATGGTCAAGCGATTTGTGTTTTTGATGAAAGTGCCCTACCGGTTACCCCGGATCACCCACCGAGTATGGAAGAAGCGGCAAACACAACTCTTCGAGAAATACGTTGTCGCGAAACACATATTAATCTACGATCGGATTTGGTAGAGCACATAAGTATGCTAGAATTCGACGATGAGGATGATGAATAAATAGTTTAATGTAATTTTTATAATTATTTGTTTAATGTAATTTTTATAATTATTTGTTTAATGTAATTTTTATAATTATTAGTTTAAATAATATTGTTTATTTATTTTGAAAATTAAAATAAAATAAAATTGAAGCATGCAGAGTTTGAGGTATTTCCAGCCTGAAAGCATGGCTGAAGCATGGGGAGGAAAAAGCTGATGTGGCGCTGACGTGGCCAGAAGCATGGGTATGCAGAGTTTGGGTACTCCCCATGCCCTAATAACTTCTCCAAGCATTATTGCTGTGGAGTTTTAAGCATTTTGGTTGTACAAAAATCGAACCTGGCAGAAACAAATTCGAGAAGTACAAAGTGTTAACATTATATAGTCATGTTGTATAAGATACAAGAAAATTTAAACGAGAATGAGAAATCAAATGAGAATGGGAGACTCAATCTCAGTCATTCATTTTGTAAGTGGAATTCATGGATGGAGAGCGTGAGGGGATAGAGTGTGGCAGGAAGCAGGATACATGTGAGGAATTCATGGGTGAGCAATGACATTAAATTTAGGGTTCTCATTTGAACCTCGCACGTATAAGATAAGTTTGTTTAGATTGCGAAAAGAAAAAATGTATAGTTTTAGTCCCCGTTTGTTTCACCGTAATGCCAATGAATGGAAATGATTTTAATTCCATCTATGTTAGTTATGGAATGACATTCCTTATACCTAAAGGAATATAACACTTCAAAGAATTTAATTCATTTTCAAAATAATGTTACCAAACGCGATATACAATGGAATTTGATTTCAATTCCATTACATTCCTTCACATTACGATGAAACAAACTGGACCTTAGAGTCCAGACATTCTAACCGGGAGTATGTCAAACCGTCTTAGTTCTAACATGTGAGATATAAATCGAACTCATTGTGCAGCAAGGCAATTGAGGGTGTTAACTCATTGTAATCTTGATTTATTTCGGACCATGACCCATGGGCTTCCACTAACAACACATAAGCCCACCAAAATCAAAAATCTGACCACTTCAACGCTCCATACTCCTCACTTTATTCTTCTCTATATTTCTTACTTTATGTGTGCATATCTCTTTGAAGACTCAACCACCAACAAATCCAGCCACAACATAAGATTTTTATATGATTAGATCTCACACCCTGAAGCTATAGTTTTGAATACATGTTTGGTAACATTTAGGCATGAATTGATTTGGGGTTCATATATATATGATTTGGTCCATGTTTGGTAACATTTGGGTGGGTTGAGTTTTGACTTGTGTTTGGTGTGTGATATTCGAAACAAAATTTTGTTATTGTATATGTGTAACGCGAGTTAGCGTGTGTATTTCTAATATGGTAATGGCGTATTGACACTAGATAGTTATGGCTAAACTAGCGATGATTCGTGATAAGGATGATGATGATTGGTGATAAGACAAAGTCTTGAAGATGGTGTTGGTGTACCATCAATAGCATTATATAAATTATTGTACCTCAAGAATATTAAGGACAATTAGTATCAAAGTTCAAGAAACAATTACGAACTACAAAAAACGTTGTTAGAAATTTTCTTTTAATTTTTTTTAAAATAATTTGTGAAGAGCAATTGTGTGTTTTCTTAAAGAGAGGTTTTATATCATGTTATAAAATCTTCTATTTATTATTTTACTTAATGCATCAAAACAAGTGTTAAATTAATAACTAAACTAAGGAATTAATCGATGATTCCATATTTTATATTTTTTGAGTAGGGAGATGAACTAAAAGAATTTAGTAAAAGAAAATAAGATTTTATTTAAATTAAATTAAATAAAAGACGAATAAGAACAGTAGAATCAGTTTACCTGCCACTTTTGCTCTTCCAATATTTAGCAAATCTTTACTATTTTTAAATTTGAATTTTGAGTTTTTCCGGCCTTTTCAAGATCTGATCATGATCAATATGCAGAAAAGTCAGGGGCATATGATTTGGTTAGTCCTTTTTGAGTTTTTTCCAGATCACTCGTTACAAAACCCGAATTCTAATTCTAAATATGTTTGTAGCATGTAATTTTGAAATTTTCCGAATGTTTTTATTAATCATTTTCTATATTATTATTATTAGTTTTACGAGAAACAAAACAACTTTTTAAAAAACTATTTATTATATAATAATTCTAATTTGTTGATTTTATACATTCTTAGAAAAGATTATATCAGTTTGATTTTTAAAATAAGGCAAATTGTATAATAACATAATAAAATTTCTCTTGGTTACTATTATATATAATCAACTTAAATTTATTATAAATGATACAATCAACTTTCGTAATCCTCATATTTTATACAGCTTGTTGTATACTATGAAAGTTATAACAAAATTCACACTATAAAATTCATTGTATTTTAATATAATATATATGTAAAAGACTAAAAGGCAATCTTAAGCAAATATTACATATAAAAAACTTTTGTTATGAGTAGAGTTGTAAAATGCAGAAATTAGAATATGTTATGAATATAAAATACAATCTCAACCATAGCATGATCACCCCAAAGACCCAAACACTTCTCGACATTAGTTTCTAGTACTCACATAGTCCCTAACAAACTAATAAAAAAAGAAAACGAACATGCAGGCTTACCTCCCTTTAACGGCGCAACTATCTCGAAGAACTTCACACAAGAACTTCATACAAAAAACCCCCCAACTTCGGACACTGTAACGCTAATTTCTCAAGTTTTAAAAAGGAAAAGAGAGGAAAGAAAACTCAGATTTTTTTACCCTAAGTTCTCTTCTTTTTTGAGAAAAAAAATTATATGTAAGACAAGTCTAAACTTCCTATCTTTGTATCTTTTCATTTATTCTTTTTTTATACCTTTCAATGATGCTCAAAAACACCTAAATTTTTTTTTGTTTCAAATCATTTATTTTCTTAAATGCAAGTCAACTCTCTTTTCTAAACATAATCCTAATTATTATTTTGATGAACATTTGACATGAAATATAATAAATAATGAATGTTTTTCTTTTTTGAGTCATGCTGCTGAGGTTGAATTGAATCATTTGATACCTCTCCCAACGCATCAATTATAAAAATGTTTTATATTTTGTGTTACACAAAAATACAAACACTTATATTTTGGGTTAATCTAATTTATTTAATTATTAGAAAAAAGTTCATTTAAATTATGTATCAAATCACTTTCTGTTTACAAATCATCTTACACATAAAAACAACTTTCATTGTCATGATACTGGACCAACAGGGACACCAATTTATTTCCCCTCCTTTAGAACTTTACTGAAGCTCATAGAAAATAAACTAGTTCAATAAAACAATTAATCTTTTAAACCATTAAATTTCTTTAGGTCATTCTACACAACAATAACAATGATACATAATTTCAGAAAAGCACAGTATACAATAATAAATATAGAAGATAAAAAAAGATTATTAGTAAATTTTATATGTTATAATTTAGTGAGTAAAGAATGAAATAGAAAGAAAAAAAAAGAATATATAAATTTTCTGTTATTTATTATACACATATTCTTTGAATAATAATATCCATTTTTATGGAAAGTCGAATAAAATTCTGATATGAGAAATGATATATCCTCCTACTTCATTCTCCTACTTATCCTCCTATTCACAAGATCAAAACAAGTGTCAAAACTAATGAATGAGATGAAGAAAGAGAATTAGTAGACTTCACATGGCATTTTATGGTGAGTAGAAGGATGAAGTAAAAATAAAAAGTAGGAGCATATATCATTTTTGTTCTGATATTAGTAAGTAAGTGGACATATATAAAATACATTACTGCCCATTAGATTAAACATAATTACAATTCTTACCAATTAATTTCTACAGAAATATAAAACACTCCAACGACACAAGTGGGTTTTCAAGTGATTCATCGTTGTTTTTAGCTGCAGGAGTAGAAAACCGGGTACTCTCCCGACCAGGCCGGACTTCGGGTTTTCGGATCCTCTCATGCAAATCAGACCCAACTCGCCCCGGAGACTTCCCGGTCCTCCTACCGGACAAGCTTCGTCCGATCTCATTTCTACTCCCACACCCACCTCCCGCCACCGTCCGGCTAGCCGGAGACCTCGATCGAGCCGCTGATGCATTGCCGGAACCCGTCCTCTGCCGGCCAGCAGAAGCAAACCCGGTTCCACGACTGTTTCTTTCGCTAACCAATCTGACCCGACCCGGAGACTGTTCTTTCTCTCTAACCGGTGATTTTCCGACGTTCGGAAGCTCTCCGGATACTTGACTCCGGTTCCTGGGCTTCGCTGGCGATCTTTCGATCACTTTACGTCGGTAAACGTCACTGTCTTCATCGAACGTTGTTGCGGAAACACTCTCGCTCATCGTGCTACCGATCTCGGAGATGTTTGGATCTTCAAGCACGTGATCCTGTCGGAATCTGTAAGAATTCTGTCTGGACGTAATTTTTTTCGTTTCATCTTGGATTTTCATGAACGTATTGAGGTCTGGGGTTTCGGATAAAACTTCTTTCACAGTTTCTACATCAACCGGCGGCGGAGCTCTGCTTGATCTTGATGAATGTTGATGGAATTTAGAAGATAGACGAGGTTTCTTAGTGCTTACACAACTCCCCATTATACCGGATTGAAAATGGATTGGAAACTTAGAAGTTAGAACAGACGGTGGTGGTGGTGGTGGTGGTTTCGGGAGGATAAAAAAATGAGGTATTTTACACCAGGGATTGTAGGAAATGGAGAAGTGAAAGGGTGTTTGTGGTTTTCATCGGAGGTGACGATGGAGGTGGAGGAGACTTAGCGGCGGCGGCCATGATGGTGGTGGTGGTGGTGATGGTGGTGAGGAATTTGAGAACGGGACAGAATGGTGGGTGAAGAGATTTGGGTGGGGGGAGTGATGTATTTATTGGTAGGAGGTGGTGAGGTACAAATGCAAATGCATAACGAGAGTTACAACAAAATCATTTTTTTTTAGATATATTTTGAAAAAACAATATATCAATAGTATTAATATTGACTTTCATAATATTACAAATATGTTTTTCTTTTTAACATGTCTAAGGGTACTTATGACCCAGACAAACCTCTTTTGTTTTGTAATAGGCTCATGATAATAGAGCCATAGACTAACCATTACAAGCTCGTTCATGTCATGTTATTGCGAGGAGCTCTTGATAAAGGGCATGAAAGGGGACCTTGTTATTTAGACAACGAGAGTAACGATGAGATAAATTATATTTATTTTCAACGTAAACTAACATCTAAGTTTTAGAAGGCAATGACTATAATGATTATGGTTGAACTATGACAATTTGCTTATGCTTATATCGGTTAAAACTTAAAAGTAGTGATTCGGTTACTTTGAATTAACCTTTTATCATGTGATACTATTTTATAGGGGTGAGTAAGAAAAATCGAAATCGAAAAAACCAAACCGAACCAAAACCAAAACCGACGGTTTTGGTTTTCAAAATTATAAAAACCGGTTTTTTCTGTTTGGTTCGGTTTTAGGTTTCAAAACAGACCATAAAAACCGAACCGAACCGAATTGAAGAAACCAAACCGTTTAAAACAGAACCGAACCGAACCGTTAAGGTAAAGGGGAATATTTGTACATTTACATATCAATTCAACATTACTCAAATCCCTTACCTTCCACTTGTTTTTACTTTTTCCCCAAAAATCTCAAATCGGCACTTACTATCCAACACTCGACATACCAATCGCTCGAATCTTGAAGATCAAATCGACAGACCAAACTTGAATTTTAAATCGACAGACCAAATTGACTCTTGAATCTTGATTCTTCGAAGTTTTAAGCTAGAATATCTCGATTGAAGTTTGAAGCTAGAAATCTCGACATACCATACGATAGTGTTCGCTCTCCTTTCGTCGAGTGTTGTGACCAAAAATTTCAAAAACCAAAACCCGAACCGAAAACCAAACTGAAAAACCGAAAACCAAAAACCTAACCAAATCGAATGGTTTTGGTTTTAGTTTTTCAAAAACCGAAATTTTCGGTTTGGATTCGGTTTTACCCCAAAACCGAACCAAACCGAACTGTACACACACCTACTATTTTATATGGGTTGTGGAGCTCTATGAGTTAGTGTGGGCTCATAGCAATAACAAATTGCTATTGCTTATATATTATATGAGTGAACTTAATGGGAGACCTTTTAACTAAAGTTATATCTATGACATAAATGAAATAAAATGTCTAGTTATCTTTTCAAATATGCAAAATATCTAACCAACGGTATATGTTTCAAAGTAAACATACGTGAAATCAAGACTTGCATATATGTGATTCTACCTCTCCTTTTTACGCATCCATTAAAACAAACTTTTATTATTTGTGTTTATGTACATATTAGGAATTTTGCATTTTCTACCAATTTTTTATCCGTATTCTAACAATTTTAACCAATTTTTAAACTTTGATAGAATCATACGTAGCATGGAAAAGTTTAAACGAAAACTTTTCGTACGAGAACTGCTTTTAACATCATTAATTACTCATTAATAGGAGTATTTTGATAATTTATATATTTACCCGACAGCGAATTGCGTCCGGATAAACTGTCATTAATTTATGATGCTCGATTTTTCTGAAATAACCTTAATTAGTGCATCATTAATAAGTCATTAATGAATCGTTGATGACCGTCAAGAAATCTTAGCCCTATTAAACAACACAACTAGTCTATATAATTCAATAATCGAACAATTGATTTTAAGAGTCAGTTAAAATATCTTTTATTTTACTAGCATTGTACCCGCGCAATGCGGCGGTGGCGAAAAGTTTGTATTCGATAAAATGTCGATTTCAAAAATGTAAAGGTACGATACTCACAAAATACGGCGTGAGCAAATATTTTCTAATCAACAAAATATTTCTTTTAACTTTTTCTATTATCTTTATTTATTCTTTTCCCATAAACTCTTTTATTAATATTTACAATAATTTCTGAAGAACAATAAATAAGAAAAATAATTACATAGAAAAATATTCTATTTTTGAAAATTTTGTTAATGTCATGTTTGATGAGTTGTCAATAGTAATTACCATAATTAGTTGAGGTAATTAAGAAGATAATTGATTGGGCTATTGCTTTAAAAGTTTGTATTATTTGTATAAAAATATGTAATACTTAAAATTAAATAGTCTTAAAATGTTAGATGTTTTATAATGTAGTACATATAAGTTATATTTCAGCTATTAAGTGATATATTTATCAGTTACCCCTATTAAAGAAAACAACTTAGTCTATATACAATAACTCATTTCTTTCATGTGTTCTCTTTTACGTGATTACTACAAAATCAGATTTAGAAACATTGTTATTGCATATTGCATTAACAATTTTTGTTGTTCAATTCGTATAAATTGTCGTTTGACTTCTTGTCAACTACTTGACCGAATATTGTGAATCTCATAGAATCTTGTCCTAAACTTTGTCTAAAATGTATTTAGACCGTATAATACGTTGCTTTTATTTATACTATATTATATTATATGTAATGTTATTTTTTCTATTTTATTTTATTTTCTAGAATCTCAACAATCATAAATTACTTATATACACCTCATATAACATTCATTTCTTTCTCCTACTTTATACACATACTAGTAAACACACTTCTACATAACTAGATACTTCCCAACCCACAAAAAATGAACAAAAGGTTTTTGTTTTGTTGTTTTTAAGATTTTGACTTGAAATGAATAACATAGTTGATGAAAGGATAACAAATAAAACGGAAAATTACTGGGTGGAAACTATCCGCCACTATAATCTATAAAAAGTCATATTATCAAGTGAAAACTGTTAGTCATCACGACATTACACGTGTACTAAACTAGTTTTAAATTATGTTAGTTGTTATTAAACTCTTGATACTTAATATGTCTTTGTTCCATTTATTAATTATCAGTAAGCTGGATTTTAGACCCTGTTTATTTGCTTGTTATGGATAGTATTGGTGGTTTTATTTTCATTAAACCGAGTGGTACTTATAGTTACGAGTTTAGTTATAAACTATGGAAATTGCTTTATACACTAAAAATAGGTTGGTTTTTTATCTCAGTGTCTTGTTGGACTGGACTTTTAAATCAAGCATTGTACTTGGGCTTTAAGCCTTTAGCAGGAATACATTTTATATATTTTTTATTTGGGTTAATAATTGAAAAAAACTTTAAACTTTATTTTACTTTTTAGTTTAAACTTTAATCTTTGTTTTTATATGATTTAAACTTTAAACTTTATTTTATTTTTGGTTTAAATCTTAAACTTTATTTTACATATTGGTTTAAACCTTAAACTTTATTTTTAAATGATTTAAACCTTAAACTTTAAATATATTTCTATTTAACCCATAAATTTTCATTTACTTACTTAAAAGGGTAAAAAATAAACACCTACAATCTATTCAACCGGCTCTCTCATCTCCCCTTAACACACGGTTTGTAAAACGATTAGAGCATAAAAGGGGAGTGGCGGTGAAATCAACGACATGACCAAGGGCAGTGAACGGCGAAGCCAACGACGGGACCAAATGATATTGTGAATT